>JAODKL010000001.1:17592482-17603291 GCA_026780765.1 Petrocephalus schoutedeni
GGGCGGGGGGGGGGGGGGGGGGGGGGGGGGGGGGGGGGTTGGCTTTGCCGATTTATTGCTACCACACTTCCTGTCTCACAGTCCCCTGAGAGCCTGATAACCTGGCATGTCAAAGCTCTGCCGGAAACTAAATTAACACATGATAAAAACAAATTTGAAAATAAACCCAGGGAAGTGGTCGGGGCTGTCCTGCTGCAGTGCTGACTGGCTACCCAATGGTGCCCAGAAGCAGCTGCCCCCTCACACACACACTCCATACTGATGAGCCAAACCCATACATCCACCAATCACCATCTGGTAAACATCTGGCTGCATACACACAAACCACACTACCAATCAGCATAGTTAGTTATGTGGTGGCCAATTATGTCAAAATTTGATGGAACCCCACCCGCTCTGCAAGCTACAACACCATTGATGAAGGACACAGCACATGACCCAGTAGGGCAAAGACTTCGCAGTGAAAAAAAAATCCACAGCTCTGCTCATAAAATATGGATGAAGAAATTAAACACTCAAACACCATGCGGAAACGTGGGAAAACATCCGGCTCTCACCCAAGGTTGCGTCAGCCGGCCCAGGCCGAGAAGTACACTACTGAAGACTGTAAAAACACATTAGTATTAACGGGTTCTGACAGAAATGCATCAATCAAAATAAGAGCTGCAAGCAGCACTCCGGCTGGTCTGTAATTTCAGTGGTGAGCTGTTAACTGACATGGCCACAGTTTCATGTTTTTGAAAGTGATACTCAAAAGCACCACAGTACACCCAGAATTCAGTCTTAAACAATGGGTCAGGCCCACTGGAGTAACCATAACAACCTTCTCCCCATAATTTACTCGCTCAGCGGTAGCCATCTTCCAGGAGTTCCGTCAAGTACTTTCTGACCATGCTTCCTGCAGAGGAAGTGCAAAGACTCTCCATCACCATCAAGAATGTTCAGGTGTGGCCCTCCACCTTAGCATCTCCTGACATGGGGAGGGACAGGTTCATGGACATCAGACAGCAATAAAGGCAAGCACAGCTTGGAGGGTGCACCTACCCAAAACTGCCCCATCCATCTTACTGGAATAAGGTGTCCCAGAGCAGGCCTACACCAATGGCCAAGAGCACACACACACTTTACACAGACTTTATATATGAAAGCAATGAACACTAACTCCGTCCCAAAACCGAGCAATGGACAGGCAATTCTGTGCCTGTGATCAGAAATCTGCCGATTCAAATCGAGTGGCTTTGGACCCCAAAGTGGAAGTGGAAGGTGATTAATCGTCATTGTTGACGCACCACAGCACGCAACAACAAAATGTGTCCTCTGCATTTAACCCATGTGACATTGTGACACAGCAGGGGGCAGCTACGTGAGCGCCCGGGGAGCAGTGCTTGGGGACGGTACCTTGCTCAGGGTACCTCAGCGGTATTTGCGGGTCGGGGACTCGAACCGGCAATCTTTCAACTACACGGTTGCGTCCCTAACCACTGGTTAAAGCAGCTGGGGGTTAAAGCAGCTGGGGGTTAAAGCAGCGCCTTTAACCCCCAGCTGCTTCAGGGACTGGCTGACCCTGCTTTCCCATTTTCTGGGTGCTTTGGATAAAAACATCTGCTACATGATTTTTATTTAACTATAAGGAAACTCATCATAAACAATGTGGGGATGTGCACGTTCAATTCAATTGGCAGTCGGGCCTCAGGGTGATGGGCTTCAAGAAGGTAGAAACCAGCTCAGGGCTTAGAGATAGCCTGACTGCGCTCCCGGAGCTGGCGTCCTTGAACCGTCTGACAGTGGGGGGGATGGGAGGGGCAGACACATGCAGGTGTGTCAGAGACATGCCAGCGAGAGGCTCATGTTCACGGCCAACCTGGCAGCTTACGCGGACCATGACGGAGACACTGTAGCGGCAGAATCTCGAGCGACACAGAGCAGAGATAAAACACCAAGACACAGGAAGGTAAATGCCGCGTTGCACATCCCTTCATATGAGGAATCTGCAATTTCATGGGGGCAACAATGCAGACAACATTCCAACTGTGACTAAAAGGAATTAGAAAGAGCCTAATCAGGACGTGTGCATGTGTGCGGGGGGGGGAGGGGGGGGGGGGGAACAAAGGGGGTTATAGCTGAAAGCAGACCAGGAATATATAGGGCAGGATTGAAGCTGTGGGTTAGATATTTTAAACCTCCTTCCACGAGACCCAGGAGCAACAGGCTTCCCTGCCTGGCTCAAAGCCCTCAAAACAAGATGGCAGAGGGGAAGCCCCCTCAGTCCCCCCGGTCCACCCTACCGCTTTATCACACCTGGCTCTAATTCAACCTGCCCACACCACTGCACCCCACAGCCTCTCGGTCATAAACAAGGCAGGAACTGGATCAGGGCAGCGAGCCTCAACTTTACAGATCATATAAATTCATGCAGCATCTACAATGCCTAAATGGGAAACTTCATTTATCCCAAGGGAAAATTGTTTTGCTAACTGCCCTTAAAAATACCAAAGAATACACTATATACAATAAATGCAATAACACAAAATAATAGACTTGTGTAAGTGGAATATTAGAAAAATGAAAGTATGAAGAGAAAAGGTTTATAAAGTGAGTGGGTGCATATGCGTTTGACTGATTAAACCCCACCCCCCGGAGGAGTGGGCGTGGCTCAGCCTGGGTTCGGGCTCCGTCGGGAAACGGTCCGAGCCGCTAAGACAGGAGCGGGGCGTCGGACAGTGACGGGCCGGCTACTCGGGTCGCCTTCCGCCGTGTGCCGAACTCCAGATGCACACCGGGAAGCTCCCTCGACGAAAGCGAATTAAGCCGCCCGGTGACTTCCAGATGCTCACCGGGAACGGGAAACGCCCCGCAGAGAACCCGGCTGTCGCTGACGTCTACGCACCCCCCTCCGTTCCGGGAGCCCCTTACAGGGTCTCCTAAAATAGGCACCTGTCTTCAGAGACAATTGATTCAGAGCCCGAAGGCCGTTCCGATGCACAGGGATTAGGAGAGGCAGCCGTACTTCCCTCCCCGGATTTCCTGTCACATTCAGCAATCCTGGCTTGATCTGTACCGTGTGACAGATTTCCTCGGCCGTACCCGCCTCGCTCCGGAGATCAGAGCCGCCGGGCGGCGCGGTGGTGCCGGCTGCCGGCGCACAAGCTGCTGTAGCAGCCCATTACGTCTGCTCACGCTTGGATGAACAAACCAGCCAGTTAAGCAAACACGTGTGCGGGCAAAGACACACAAAACACACACCTCGCCACGATTAGAGAGGCCAAACTCTGAAACTCCACCGGTGCCTCCCGGCTAGTAAGAAATTATTTAGGGAGAAGGCGAGAGGAGTGTGTTTTATCACGCCATCGAATTTAGCGATCAAAGTGATCAAACACCGTAAACATCCAGAACAAAAGCAGAGCAATAAAGGCGATCTATAGGCAGGAGTGGTGCGGAATGAAGCCCGGACTGCGCTCCTCACCTGTTTTTCCTGAAGAGCTCGTCGCTCTCCTTGAAGCCGTTGTTCAGGAGCATGTTTATGCCCTGCAGAGCCAGTTCGGCATCATCTATCTGCTCCGCTTTCCCGTCGACCTGCTGCTCGGGACCGGCCATGGCTGCGATCTCTATCGGGCGATTTCCCTTTTTCTGAAACAACTGAATAAAATTTTAAAAAATAATCGCTCCGGGATCCTACTTCCCCTAAATGGAAAGGAGCAGGAAGGCGGCCGCAGGGTGCGCACCGCGGCGCAGCCCCGCACACCAGGAGGGGAGAGGAGGGAGCGTCCTCTCTCTCACCGCGGGCAGCTACACGGCTCAGACTCCCTCCTTTAAAGCGACCTGCCCGGCTCTCAGAGCCAGCCGAGCGCCTTTATTACGGCTCACTCTCGGCCGTTTATGGAAGGCAGCATTATTCGCCGTTTGCAGGCGCGTTCACTTCCGAAAGCGCAACGGTACGCGCAGCCCGTTTGCGTCGTTTACTTTCCATGTTACTAAAGCGGATTAAAAGTCGTTGCTTTTCTTCCGGCCGCCAGTCAGCATGACATTTTCTGCAGAGCTGTAGAATCGGTGCCTGCTTATGCTCCGGTCCGGTTTCGTTTTCACTCCCCGGTGCTCGGCGTACGGCGCAGCTCCCGCACTTCCTCCACGTCCGTGTCCCGTCCCGGGTAACATGCCGGCCAGTGGCAACCTTTGACCCGCCAAGGACCTGCGAGCTGCCCCGTTATTCCCACCCCTACCCCGACAGGCTCGGCTGGCTAGCAACAGCAAACGCATTACATACATTTTTGTTTTTGACATTTTTATTATGAAAATGTAAGGTCTTTGTTTTAATGTACTAATAAAGGAAAAAGCTAACATCGTTAAATATGTAGTATATGTGGATAGGTATGTATATATTTATATAAATACATTTTTTTTTCATGGTCATATTTTTAGATAGACACAGGCTTTGCCCAGCAGCGTTCAAAGCCCAATGCTTGTCTGGTTTCATTTTATTTTAAAATAGCATCTCATTACAATGTAAAATTAGCAAAGCGGGCCGCGTAATCCTGGGTAATTACACTGTACAGTGTCCCACCTCCACCATTGGCTGTGCAGAAGAACGGCAGTGATTCATAGTAACCAACCCCAACAATCCAAGATGTGACATATCTGCCCATATGTCCAATTCCTGTCCCTGTACAGCTGGTCGACCAATATTAAAGTAGATAATTACAAAGGAGATAAATTGGGATTCTGCTTACAGTGGGTGGCCCAATGGGTATGGCTGTTGCCTCATACTTCCTGGGGTGGGGGTTTAATCGCACCTCCTGCTTATTATGTCTGTGTGCCCTACAATGAAGTGACATTCAGTGGATACCCCTGCCTTCTTCCCTCTACTTTCTGGGATTGGCTCTTTGATCCCATGTGTCTCTGTACTGGATAGCGATTGGAAGATGGATGGCTTGACACAAGTAATGTATTGGTAATTGTTTTATTCTTTTTACTCTTGCACCTAATTAGTCTTTTGTCCACCTGAAGTTCAGTTTGCATCTTCATTCATGCAGTAGAACTTCATGAGCTCAAATATCTCCACTATCCATTTCTATCTTCTATCTCTCTTCTATCTGGAAGCTTCATCAGCTCATCAATTTTGCCAGTAAATGTATTTCACATCACTATCCCATACATTTTTTTAATTTAAAATTAATTCAAATTTTAATCCCCAGCAAGCTAGAAGACAGGCTTCAGGTTCTTCCGGTCACCTGAACCACATCTCTCCTCTCCTCATTGTGAATTTTGCTGGTTCCTGCTGATTAGAGGAAAAGTGATTTGTTTCTAAAATGGCTTTGATTCTTCTCTCAGTGGAGGTAAAAACATTATGGAAGCTTACCAGAACTGCCCCTGCTGTTTGCCACACAGAAATACACAAAACACATTCAAAATGACAATCTGCAATATATGAAACTCATCACAAACCCATTGAAACCAAGGACTGTTTTCAGTGAAGCTTGTGTTGTAATGATTTAAACTGATTTTTTATGAATATTCTATTCCTCATAATAACTGGGTTTGCTTTAGTTCACTTTTAATTTAACATGGTATCAGTGGATTTTGTGTCATTTTACATAAATTAAGTGCATCGGTAGCTTTCAAATTAAATATTTATAAAAAATATAAAATATTTACATCTCATCATTTGAAATTTAATGAGAGAAAATGCAGTTTAGGTACATAATTACATAATCTGTATCCTAAAGGGAATCTGCCTGATCTTTCAATTAAATGCACATTTTAGATATGAAATTTATTGAGAAGCCCTTGTTGCTTACTGTTGCGTAAACTCTGCAGAATCTAGAGGCACTTAATATCTGAGTGATATACGGTATATTGACCGCCTATGTAGCAGTATTTGTGTAATGACACCATCATGCAGCTAGGTGACAGCACCACCTATGTAAAATTTTTCAGAAGCGCCCTACATGCAACACATAGAGAAGTGTGCTGGTAGGCACCGGCTTACCTATGTGACCATTAATCTGTGTTCTGTTACCTTTGTTCAAACGGAAAATAAAGGCTGCTTCCTTCTGTATTCCATGTGTAGTTGATCTGAATATAATAGTGTAGTTGCAAGAATGTTATCCTATTAAATAATTTTAATTGAATGTGTATCTGACTGACAGAGAGGAAGAGAAAGTGTAAAACATATGCAAGTAATTTTATACCATGTTTGTTCATAAAGATTAGCAAGCAGTGTTTCAGAGGTCTTTGATAGTGTGCCATTGAGCTGAGATCGGAAGGTCTTCCATGGCCGAAGGAGAGCATCAAGTCTGGAAGCTCCCGTACGAGACACTTGTGAAGTCGATTCCCCTAACAGCTGTTTATGCTGCAGCTTCTCTGACGAGTTTCAGCTTATCATAATCCAGGCCTCAAGTATACATTGCATTTTAAGGCATATACTGTAACTGCCACAGTCAGCAGGTCTGGGATATGGATTGTTAGTCTAAAGATTGTACTTAGTCATTTGCAGAAACCCAGAGAGCCCAAGTGTGATGTTACCGCAGGGCCTGTTCTGACCTGGAAGATGGTCTGTATTGGTACTCTATGAATCTGTGCTGATTCAGTGCTTGTTTTGGCTGGAAGTGCCCCCCAAAGGAAGAGCTTTAAAATGGACTTGTCTTGGCTGTTAATACCATTTATCTTTTAAAAACAGATGCTGAGCAAGAGTAGCTTTTGTATGCTGATTGTGTGTTTTTTTCGGGGGGGGGGGGGGGGGGGGGGGGGGGCGGTTGCTGTATGTTGTCGAGGGTCTTCCATCCATCCATCTATCCATCCATCCATTTTCTGTAACCACTTGTCCTATTCGCGGCCTATTCTGGGGGCTATGGGCGCAAGGCAGAGAAGGCATGATGGGACAGTCGAGGGCCCCAAAATCATAATTTGCGTCTCATATCCCTGTCTTCTACAGAGAAGCATGAAGCCACACTGCCAGTGTGACTGCAGTTTGTCAGATTGTGCTTAACTGGCTGGCAGAGTAATGCATCCAGCTCACACCACAGGTGTGAATGGCAGCAGAAAAGTGGTTTACCCAGAGGAAGCCCTCGCAGACACAGCATGGACACCAGCACTCACAATCACAGACCCACTGGACTTCCACATGTACATAAGAGTGCCTAATTTGTAAAAGAAATTAGCTCCTGTCTGGGCTGAGTCTTCTGCAAGGAAAGCATTGTCATGGCAACCACAGCTGAACAACCAATGTGTCATGTTTATTTAGAGCAGTATTTTACACGGGTGGAAGTGGGGAACATTTACGACCGCAAGAGCACGGTCGCACTTAGTCACATACTTGCCCAGTAACCCAACCTAATGCTGCAGAAACAGACATCTCTGAGTAGGAGGATGAGATACCACAAGAGAGGAGCAAAGCTGCAGGGCGGTTAGGGTTAGGAAGCGCAGCAGCCGGCGGCGGTCATACGATGGGGTACAGTGCATAGCTAGAGATGCCGCAGGCGTTCTCTCTCTTCCTGGACATCCGCATGTAGCCACCCTCACCCCAGCTAGCCCCCCAGCTGAGGAGGGAAGGAGAGACTAATTATTTACATCAGCCAACGCAATCACTGGGAGAAGTGGACTCTAAAGTGGATTCTGATCCTGCTAAGAAATGTATTGCTTCAGCTAAACAGACACTAAAGTTGGATCTAGAAATGACACCTGTGAATGTTAGCCCCCCAACCCCCAGCCCAATGGAAGATCTGCGGTGCTGGACAGTGCTTCAAAATGGCTGACCTGTTTTTGATGATCCAATAGTCACTTTTCCCTTCTCTACCATAGCCCACCAGCAGTACAGCATGATTCAGGTTCTCAGGTCTGCACTCAGGCTCGTCGTAGATTCCTGCAAACGTACACTTTAATATCAGGTATGTTTTGGTCCTAGTGCACAGTGGAGAATCTATAGGAGGTGAATGGGGTCTGGGAGAAGCTGGATTTATAAAAGACAGCCTCGATTCTGCATCACTAATTGCTGGGCTACGATTAGGCTACTGTCCCACCATCTATCACAGCCAACTGGGGAGCTCACCAGAGCTGTAAAACATGAAGCTGGGGTGGTCTGCATCCACAGCAACCGTGATGGGACCGACAGCAGCCAAGGCATTGGCCAAGGCCTCGTCGTCACCAGCGGGAATGAACTGATAGTCCCTGATCTGGGCGACAATCATGTTGCTGTCGTAGTAACAATGCTGGTTATCCTGATAAACACAGGAAAAAAAATGTTAGAAATGTGCATCGATTCTAATATGAAACTTTATCAGATAAGCCTTTCCCAAGGGTCTTACAGATGGATTCTTTTGCACTTTATCTCAGTGATTAATTGACATCTGACTTCAGCCTTAACGCTTCCTGTTACGGCCCATGCTGTAAAACATGTCTAAGCCTAATCCTTTAAAGCAGCCTGTGCTTGGTTCCCTTAAAGAGACAGCACATACCACCGCGGTGTAGGGGTACGAGTTCTCCGGCGGAAGCCCGTTGTTCACTACGTAGTCATAAGCGTTGGCCATCCAGGCCCCGCTGCAGCCATACGTGCCGTAGGACCGCGAGCAGTCCATCAGCTGTTGCTCACTTAAGGGCACTAGGCGGCCCGTCGTCTTATACATTTGTCCCTCAATGGCTCCTGTAGTGCTGAAGGCCCAGCATGAGCCACAGAAGCCCTGAGAAGCAGAGAGCACATGACATTTAAGCTCCTATGGGGGGGTCCTCAGTCGATGCTTCCAGAAATGTCATCATGATTAAAAGAAATCAGCATGTTGCTTAATTTGTGGCTATGGAGTGTCACATAAGTAGGTACTGAAGGAATGTGGGAACTCGAGTCACAGCTTCAGGTACCTTACCTGGTCCTTCACAGGCGTGACGTAGCCTAAGGTCCGGTAGTCGATTTCATTGGCCTTCTTCTTCTTAGCCACAGCTCGGAGCTTTGCGGCTGACACGGTCTTGCCCCGTTTCATCGCCCGCCTGTCTATCATGGTCCCCTGCAGCTGTCTGTACTCCTGCTGGGTCTGAAGCTCACAGTTAGGAACAGCTAAGAAACAGTGATGTTCTGCATTGTGATTTCACAAAGAGTGTGACTTACCAGCGCTCCATACTTATTCATGGCCATCAGGAATGGGCTGGATCCCCTGTAGAAGTTGTCATTGTTGACCTTGATCATCTCCAAGTTCTCTTCCCAGATGTATTTTCTTTGTTCCTCATTGCTCTAAACATAAAATGTTAATTATCATATTTATCAATTAAAAATGTCCAGTTATCCATGTAGTGGTAGCAGTCCACACATATAACGTTACATATATAGTTGGTGTATAGTATATCTTGCACAACGTGTAATGGATGTAGAATTATGATTGACTAAACCTTGATATTTGGGAAATAATTAAAAATTAAAATAATAGTACACTTCACCTTCTCACTGTAGGAGACGCCAAAGTCCCCCTTCCACCTGGTCCACAGGGTCTCCATGTCCTCTTCTGAGCAGAGCACGGGCTGGAGTGAATGGTGATGGAGCAACATAAGCAGCATGGCTCTCAGGAGAAGCCTCACCAGGCAGAATGCTGTCATTCCCGAGAGTCTCCTGTGGAGAGGGTTCTGTACCTGTGGGACACAGTCATCATTCTGAGTGGCCCCCGTTCCTGCCGTCCTGTACTGTTGTACAGAACACACATTGCCTGTATAACTTAAATTTATGCAACTCCATTCCGGAACTCATTGTTCTCTCGTTAACCCTACAATTTCTAGAAGTGTATATTCTCATTCTATTTGCCTGCTATTTCTACAAAAGCTTCGTAATGGGTAACTTTACTTTTCACTAATGCCACCTGCGTACCATTAGCATTACCGTTACAGCTATCTGGCGACACACTGTACTCGTTCAGACGCTGAATGACAAGCCCCAGCTGCCGTATTCTCACCTGCCAAAGAGCCTGATGTCTTCCTGGGGTAATGTCAGCTTTCAGAAGGCCCAGCTCACCTGCTGATGTCACTCGGCTGACAGACTGATAATGACACACCCCTCAGCCATCTTTTATTCCTCCAGCCAGTGGGTGTGATTACTGTGGTCCCTGTCCAAATCTCATGAGGCCAATCACTAGCCCAGACGGGAGACGGAAAACAACGACGGAGAACCCAAAAATAATGATATGGGTCAAGTTACTGTTGCTGTTCACACATAGAAATGCTCCATTCCTTCCACTGAAGAGTACGACCCATCTCATAAATAGAAGTCAGCAGGTTCCAGTCACTTTCAAGGTCCAGAGTTTCCAAGCACATATCAGGTAGAATTGGATTTACCTTCAGTGAGAATTTAATGACTTAATATTTATGTTTAATTAGCAAATGCTTTTATCTAAACCAGTGTTTCTCAATCCTGCTCCTGGAGCCCCACCAGCCAGGAAGATTTCACTCCTGCCTGACCTTAATTAGCATCAGGTTTTCTTAATGTTCTAATAATGGGTTGTAAGCAGTGAGGGTTTGACCGAAATTTTTCTGGTAGGTGGTACTCCAGGACCAGGACTGAGAAACACTAATCTAAACCAACATACAACTGAGAATGCAGTGCCAGCCAGTCCCAAGAGCAATTGAGGGTGAAGTTTCTTATTCAAGAGCCCAACGATGAAATCACTGTGCCGAGCCTAGGATTTGAACAGGCAACTTACTGATGACCGACAGAGCATCACACACCACCCTCCTAGACCTTTTATAATTTTATAGTACATTCATCCCCATCCATCCATCCATTTTCCAACCCGCTTATCCTGTTCAGGGTCGCGGGGGTCCGGAGCCTATCCCGGAAGCAATGGG
>JAODKL010000001.1:17620174-17638187 GCA_026780765.1 Petrocephalus schoutedeni
GCCTGATATGTGGCATTTGGGTTGCCTGAACAGTCATCTTCCTCATCCTCCTCCTCCTCATGTGGACAAGAAGCACCTGCCAAAATAGCATGAGAACAATGTGAATCATTTTTGCACTTAACATGCTTTTTGGAAAACTGCTCCAGGTTTCAGAGAGCCAGTAGCCAGTTGTCTTTGCTGAAATAAAAACAAACATCAAAGAAAGGTGGTGACAAGATATAAACTGTTTAATAACACTCAGGGCAGGGATTATTTACATAAACAAGATGAGAGTAACTAATATTTATGTCAGGCTGCCATCCCCTGCTCGCTCGTTTGTCTGCACCGTGTCCCCAGTCGCTGGGTCAGCACCGTCCACATCGGGGTTTCAGTAAGACCGCGTCTCAGCTGCTTAAGTTGACTTGTGACACGTCCAATTACCTGTTAAACATAATACAACGATGCTCATCCTAGAGCTAACGTAGAAGGATAAGACATTTAGAATAAAAACAGATTCCACTTTGATACATTTGTTATATTTGTATCTGTCGCTGATAATGGTAATAATGACACTGTCCCTATACCCAGTGACAAAATTGGTCTTTCTGACTATCATTTTCCACTTGGGAATAAAAAAATAAACCAGAAAAGTGTAATCATTTATCTTCAGCCAGAATTTTTGTAAACCCTCCAATGTCCATTTTTAAATATCAGTAGATTATTTAAAAAGATTTTAAAATCATTGTAACGTTCAGCTTTTGAAAGTAAATATTTCGCACACTATCACTCACAACATGCATCAATAGCTTTTCATAAAGCCATCTCCTTTTGTTCTCAGTCCTTCCAGCTGCCTCCAGCTCCAGCAGAAGTCCAGTGGGCTGGCAGGAGTGGCTTTAGGGTGCGCTGCACGGGTCCAGGGCGCTTTAGAAGGACGGGGTGGCACCTCCCTCGCTGCACTGCTCCTAGTTCGTCCGTCAGAGAGTTTGTGGCGGGTTTCCGGGCAAAAGAATAGATGCTCCAAGTAGACAAGCTTCTCCATCCAAGAGGTCTTCTTCCCAGAGCCGCCGTTTGCAGGTCTGCCAAGCTGGAGCGGACTTGCAGATCGATGTTCAGGAGCCCACTCCAGCAGTGCCTGTGGGGCCACTTCGAGCCACCTGGGAAGTGCCCCGAGTTCCTGCAGTAGAATCAAGCCTGATGGTAAGGCAACATCCTTGCACTCATATGGTCAGATTTGGCTGTGGCAGAATCCTTCCTGTTAAAAAGTTTCATGCTTTGCTACTGTGAGCGTATTCTACACTGTCTGCACAATCACAAAATAGCTGTTGTAGGATTCAAAGGTTAAAGCTTGCGTTTTTGTAGAAATAAATAAATGCAGTGTAATTTTATTATTATTGTTCAATACCATTTCCTGTAAGCTTGTTATTCCATTTATAATGTGATCCCCCTGTGCCATCACCCCTGAGCTATAGAGAGCACAATGGGGGAAGTCAAAAAGAACATTCCATTGTACCTGTACTCATACTGTGTGCAAATGGCAATTAATAAAGAATTACGATAAAAACAATAAAATGTTGATCTCATCTTAATCGTTAATGAATCATGGCACATCATTTATCTCAAGTAGCTACTATATCTCTTCATGAAACACTAGTCTCATGCAATTCATCATCAGTGAATCACTTTTGTAGTTACTATATTTGTTCATGAGTTGTCCTTCAGTAGTAAATAAATGGTACATGAGTTACTACTCATGAACTAAGGAAACGTATGTTACCAAAAAAGCAAATAAAAATAAAGTGTTTTATATATATATATATATATATATATATATATATATATATATATATATATACAGAGAGAGAGAGAGAGAGATACAGGCACATCACAGTCAATGTAATCAGCATACAAAATACTTTTTTGGGATACAGAATGCTGGTATTTAGTAACGAGCTATTGGGCTAGTTTCGGCTTCCATTGGGCGGATTTTAAGTCAATCTTCGGCTGGAGATTTTTGCTGGACCTGACTTCACTGGCTACGGTTTAATTGGTTCTAAAAGCTAGTAGCAGCACATATTTTAGTATCATTTTAATATAACAGAAGTAGGGGGGATGGAATCGTGTTTCTGCAAAAGTAGGGGTGTTGTAACACCCACATCCCCCCACTTGTAACGGGCCTGCAGTCTATTGACATATCTACGAAACATCGCTGCCAGGTCTGGAGAGTGTGGAGCCGAATATCTGCTGAATATCCAACCTAAAACTGACTTTATCACTGTTATGAACCTTTACACAACTTTATAATGTGAAAAAGATAACAATATTTTTAAGCAGCCAATACAGTAATGTATGCATTAATACTGAACACATTTGGCAAAATGTTACCTCAGGATGCCTTGAAATATTTTCTAAAATATTTTTAGCAAAAAAACCCAAATCATTATAATCATAATAACAATCATTATATCTATGAGACTGAAAGGATACATTTACTAATTTCCGCGAATGAATTGAAGGCTTTATACCTTTCTAAATACGCATATCCGCTGTGCTAAAAAGTCATGAACAGACATTTATCAGCTTTAAAGACATTTTCCCAGGGAAGTGTGTCACCCTCCCCCCAGTAAAGACTCAGCCCCCATCAATTCATCTCGAACTGCGCCCCTGATCAGGTATGGAAGTTCTTATTGGATTTGTGGATTGGATAAAAGAAGTCCGACAAAACCTTCCATAGCTCTGAGTGAAAGGAAGAGAGTCATAGGGTTTTTGCGTAACTTTATGTACCGTGCTCCGTCCTGTCAAGGCAATACTCCCGTTATCAACACCCATGGCTGCCGCACGTAAGTGACAAGGAAAAATTCACATCTGTTTCCCTGTTGGGTGTATGAAAACAAAGCCTTGTTCTGTTGTTACATGACATAGATACTTCAGTCAGAATTTCAAAAGGCGTCAATTTCCCACACACTAATCATAAAATCTATGACCAAGCACACATTTAGTGAGGTTTGAAGGCTGTCATATATACCTAATGACTCCATGTTTCTGGGTCAGGTAGATTTTATTCTTTGCTCATTTACAGTAGAGTAAACTGTATGATCACATAGGAAATGGACTGCTGCGTTTTGTCTTCATCTAACGCACAGTGATTTTTTTTCAGAGTTTTATGGTTTGCGCCTATCATTTTATCAATTTTAACTGATATGCTTTTAACGTCATAAACTTAACAAAACTCAGTTTATAAGTCCAAGAGATCAACAACAACAATAATAATAATAATCAATGTGTCTATCCAACCCCCAAGACATTTACTACACATTATTAACATGCTGTTGTTGAAACTGAAAATATATGTGGGTGAAGAATTAGTCTGCATTTGAGGGTCTTTGTGGTCACACTTTCATACAATCCGGCAAAAAAGGCGGCAGATGAGGTCAAAGCCATGCAGAAGTGTTACCAGTGGAAACAGTGTCATGCCTTCTGGTGAGGACAATTGTTGATTTTTTCAGTTTTATTTTTATAAAATGCATTTAAACAACACAATGAAAACAAAGTTGTACAAGTTAGTAAGGTTGTACTTGTTTGGGGGAATCCAAATTATGTAGGAAGATTACTGTATGCCTTCCTACAACTGACCTTGTACAAAGATTATCCCTGGTCTCCCCGAACCATGCTGTAATTGTGTACGGTAAACTGTATGCTTGGCAAACGGCTATCCGTGTCAGGGTGGCAGGACCTACATGCTTCTCAGCTAATATTTAGCCATCTTCTGTTGTCTTCACTGACCTCAAATGACGCCCGTTTGCAGATGTGTTTCTGTGGCACCCAGGGACCGGGAAGTCATACCTGACCAAAACTGTGGCCACAGAGGCCAACAACTCCACCTTCTTCTACATCTCATCATTGGATCTGGTGTCCAAGTGGTTCGGGGAGAGTGAAAAGTGAGGATCATGGTGTCCTGATTCGGTCATTAGGTAGCATGCTCTCTTCTAAGGGTCCCCATCTGTGTAACTGCTGTTTGAACAGGTGATTTGTGCCAGGGGCATTTGCACGGGTCACTCCCCACACTTCCCCTGTCACTCACTGATTCAAACATATCATTGGCTAATGATAAAGTTGTCCCATCAGTATGAATTATGGCCCCTCTTATGTCCTTCTTGGAACTGTACTAAAATAAGTAAAAATAAGACTTTGTTTTATAGTATCTCCTGATGATTCGGCTCCCCCTGAAGTCCACATCTGGTCTTTTGGCCCTCCTTCAGCTCTCTCTCTCCATTTCTCTCCCCCAAGCTGGTAAAGAATTTCTTTCAGCTTGGGGTGGGAGCACAAGCCACCCATCATCTTCACTGCAGCGAGACCGAGAGCAAGATTGCTTGGCACATCAAGAACAAGTTTCTGGTCCAGATGCAGGGTAAGAAACTTAGACAGACTGAAGGCCCAGACTGGGCCATCATCGTGCACAGGGGTTGGATTCTTCTACAGTGATGTGGATTCATGCCCAACACACACCACGTTCAAGCGCGGGAACCCCCTAGATCTCAACGGCACCATCTGGAGTCAAGTTGGCAAAATTCTTTTTAACCCAAAGTGCTCTCTGAGGGATGTTTCTGAGTTTAATTAAAACATGTTAAAACAGCAAATGAAATATGTTATACTCAGTGTGCAACCAATGGCTTATGGTGGTGGTTATGATCTGATTATCTTCAGTGTTGGGAGCAAAAATGAGGGAATTCTTGTCCTGAGAGCCACAAACATTTCCTGGGTGCTGTACTCCACCATCAGAAGACCGCAATATCCACCATTATCTTAGAATGATCTGGATCTGATTCTGGGACTTGAGGCCAAGCTTTCCATTTGCTTTGCAGCAGGAGATATTTGGGACTGACATTCTGTTGGAACATATGCACACATGATGGTGTGGTTCAGCATGAGCAATCTGATATTAATGAACAGCCTTAAACAACCAAGAAGATGTGCTTTTAAGACGACCCTTCTGTTTAAAGTCATGACGCAATGCTTTGCAGGTGTCTCCACTGTGGTGTTGAGCTGGAGTGTGTCTTGCAGTTTTCCAACTTCCCATCAGCTCATACCTGCTTCAGTGAGCTTCTGATTAGAGAAGGATTTAAGATCACCTTTAGTGAAGTGATTTATTGTCATTGTTGAAACACCCCAGGAAAATGTGTCCTCTGCATTTAACCCATACATAACATGGCTGTGGGCAACTAATTTGGCATGCAGGGAGCAGTTCCCTGTTCAGAGGGCCTCAGTGGTACTTAGCTGGTTGGAGAATCAAACCAGTAACCATTTGATCACCAGTGCAAGTCCCTAACTGTTAGGCCACCACTGCCCGTGGTGATGTGGCCTTCCATACGTGACGATTCCTCACCCTGGTTTTAGATCCAAAGTATATCCTGCTCCCAAAAATACCTGGCAAACCTCTCCAACAGCACTGAAGTCGTGCCATGTGCCACAGGTTCGAGAAGCGCATCTACATCCCTTTGCCAGAAGAGCATGCCGCTGCATAATGTTCACGTTGTACCTGGGCTCCACCCCCAACAGCCAGACTGCGACCGATTTCTCGGCCCTGGGCTGTCAGATGGAGGGCTACTCAGGGACAGACATCAGCATCATCGTAAGAGAGATGTTAATGCAGCCAGTTTGGCTGCTGCAGGCTGCCACATGGGTGCATGCCGAGAGTGCGTTTCACACTGTCAGATATGCATGCTTTTCACAACCCACTTGTCCTATAACATCTACTCTGTTAGCTCCTGTAGCTCCGCAACCAGAGTTTTGTGCTAGCAATGTAAGGGTTGCATGCGTGAATCTCAGGGAGATGCAGAAAGGCTGTTTCTGAATTCAGAGGTTGCATCCTTTGAAGGATGTGGTCTACATAGCTTTTGTAGGCTGTGTCCATTTAAAGTATGTGCAATTAATTTTGGGATATGTTGTGCTGTGAAGGATCAATCCCCTGCATTCTTTCGCAGGACGCATTTCTAGAATGCAGCCTTAGAAAGATACAACCCCTGAATCAGATCCAGCTAAAATGTAAGGCTTCTGCTGTAAGTCGCTTTGGATAAAAGCATCAGTTAAACTCAATTAATCGTCAGATAACTTCTAATGGTTCCTGCATATTTCAAATTAAATCGACATCATTTTAGCAGTATGACGTCGTATGAGCTGTGATCGCTGTTTTGGCACACTCCCTGTGTAGGGCGCTGGAGGTGAACTTTTTCGTTTGTTCTGATCACACCCACTCTCCATGATTGGCTGACATAAATGTGATGCCCCTGGGTTGGTCAGCTTATGCAGTAACTGTCATGCATTGCATTGCATTACATGTGGGAAAAGTGCAAATTAATACGTGTTTGTATATTTATGTTGATAGCAAATGTCATAACTGTGTAATGTTTGCCATGGAATGCATGTGTTTCATTAGCGTTTAACCGTGACTCTATTTTGAATAGTTCCTCTTCGCTGCTGCTAGTATTAAACCAATAGTGGCTGTTAATAAAGAAAGCAACATCCAGAGCCGTCATCTCTTTTATTAAAATGACCCACACACTTGCCACTATGAGTTTATTTAAGTCTGGGCCTGCTTCATCGAAAATATTCTGCTCCCTCTAGAGTTGTGGCATGATGTACCATGAACAAAGTGCATCATGAAGTATGCAACAGGTTGCCCTCGCCAACATGTTCCAGTTCATTTTGTCTAGATGTCCTTTTAGGTATGTGGCTACCTTTGGGTTATAGGGCAATAAGTGGAGTTAAGGTTGAAGTCTCAGTCAGGAGCACGCAGGTGTACCTTTGAACATAAACCTGAATTCCCTACTGTAAATCATACTGCTGCATATATTTGTCAATAAACTGGGATCACAGTGACGATTGTGCACTGATGGAGGTCCCTGGGAAGAAGCTGCTGGAGCGCGTGGTCTGTATAGTGAGTGAACGTCAACCTGCCATGTTTGTAGAAATCAAATGACATGTTATTATGTATGCTAACACTAGAGGGGGGCAGATGACGCTATCTCTTCTAACCTAAAGCACCAAGAACAACTGCAGCAGCTTATATTCTCAGGAAACATGATGGTTCCTGTTGAGTGACTTATCGCCCCCGTGCAGATGGACATGCTGAGGTCCCTGTCAAGCACCAAGCCCACAGTGAATGAGCAGGACCTCAGGAAGCTTACAAAGTTCACAGAGGACTTTGGCCAGGAGGGCTGACACGTGGCGGTGGTGTGCCCAAACAGAGGGATGTCCTCTTGCTGTCCATTTCCCCCTTTCCTGTCCTTCCTGCATGTGGTTCCATTTTGGAGTTTCCTAATCATTTTCAATAGGGCTTTGGCCCAGTAATACACTCTGCTGACAAAGTCTTTAGCGGATCAGACCGGCAGGCAGCGGCTTGTATACAAAGATCTTTCTGGAATGTTCTTTCAGTGATGCATTTGTGGGGTCTGAACTGAATCTGTGGCAGGGCCAACTATGTCCTAGTTAAATAATTCCTTCTTCTTTGTATTTTTGACAGACTACGGTGTGTGACTTTAAGGTCTTTTTATATTCAGCATGAAAAAAAAATCTCAGAATAAGATGAAACACAAAGTGTCTGGGTCACTTTTTCTCCAAACCGGAATATGTCTAAAAGCAGGTTTCCACCCACATGGTGACCCTCTCTCAAAAGCCAAGGAAACAGATGGGATGTGAATGTCTGGACAGCATCGCACTGAATAATATGGATCCGAACACAGATTGTGTTTTTCTTGAATTTTAAGCCCTCAGCTTGTATTATTGATATTATTATAGTCTTTTTTAACTCAATGATAAGGTACAAAAGGTGTAAATTCTGCCCAAGGAGCAGGGGATTGTCTGTGTGGGATGCATGTACGGTACCCATGTGTGGAGGACACTACCTTCCACCTGAACACTGTACCTGCCTCATCCTGCATGTGTAAATACAAAGTTGATGGAACTTGTCTTTGGGTATGCCTTTCTGCTCAGGCTGCTGTTATGACCCCATATGCCCTAGGTGGCCATTTTGAAGGCATCTCAGATGTTGCACATGTCATTTGTGGATTCGGGGGTATGTTTTATTGCGGGGAGAAGACCCACCTGCTATCTGGGTTAGTCTGTTAGTATCTGACTGCAAGTCCTGCTACTCCACAGCATATCACTAGTTTATAGTTATAATTATTTCCATATACGTATACTAAGGTGGGGCCAAAGAGGCCCCGGTCCCAGCAAAAAGCTGATTGGTCCCCAGAGTGCCCCCTCCCCTTTCACTTGCTGATTCAAAACATATCATTAGGTAATAATAATGCTAGCCAATCTGTATGAATTATGGTCTATGTTATACCCTCCCACCTCGCGCCAGACTATCATAGAAAGACCGGCGCATTTGAGGAGGGCCTAACAGCTCAATCTGTCTCTCCGATGCCCCTTCAGGATGAGGGCGGTATTGCATCTTCCCCATGCCCCATCCCCTCCTAATGACTGTACATTAGCGCGGGATTCTGGAGCTCCAAGCGGCGAAGTGGTGCGACCCAGACTGCATGTCGCTCCACCGGCTGCGCCGTGCAATGACGGACACGCGTCTTTATTTTCCTTTGCGGTCGCGCTTCATTCTCTTATCTTCCATCATTATGCTCCTTCATTCTCCGGCATTTGCCGGCTGTCGCCTACCCACCGATCGCGACTCCGCTGAGTCCCTGAAAGACCCCGTGGACGATAAATGAAAGCGAAAAGCTCTTGTTTTTAACTGCTGAAGTTAGTTTACGGATAACTGCTGCTCCCAGGACGTTATAAATCACCAATTAGGGGAAAATCAGTTTTCTGTAATGCGGGGGACTCCCCGTGCCCCTCCCGGGTTTTTCCTAGTTCCCAAGCATATCCTCCATACACCTGTTCCTTGGTTTATCATAGATGTCCTTTTAATTAAGTTACACTTGACGGTTGGGGACACATACTTTACGCCTCCTCTTTAATTTCTGGACTAAGAATTGGAAACTATCGCGTCCATCATTTAAAATCTACTCATTTGCAAAATGCATTTTGAAAATGACAACAAAAATACAGTCTTGGCGCCTCAGTTGGCGAAATGATTGTTTTGCGCTATAATGAATACTTTGAAAAAGGTAGTTTTTGTGGTAAGAGACTTACCCCTGCAAGTTCCTAAAATACTTTAGTATTAGGTGGGTGAAGTGCCCAATTACATACAGTGGTCGCCATTGTTTAGAAACCTTGACTTTCAATTTCTTACATTTTTTTGCAGCTGTGTGCTTTATGTTATCGATGATACTAGGACGTACATGTTTTTCATGTATAACAAAAAAAAGACAGTAGCCCATAGCCAAAGGGTGGTGAAGGTGACTAATCCTCATTGTTGACGCACCACGGCACACAACAACGAAATGTGTCCTCTGGTTTTAACCCATGTGACATTGTGACACAACAGGGGGCAGCTACACGAGCAATGCTTGAGGACGGTACCTTGCTCAGGGTACCTCAGTGGTCAAGGGCGTGACTTTGGTTTGAACACTTGGGGGGCTGAGGTCCTCACCCATTTAGGGGGAGACATGATTATTGGGGGGGGGGGGGGTTGTATTAGTCAGTTTAGATTAGTGGAGGCGTTACGACCCCCCATCCCCCCCGTAGTTTACGCCCATGTCAATGGTACTTGCGGGTCGGGGACTCTAACCGGCAATCTTTCAATTACACGGTTGCGTCTCTAGCCACTACACCAACTGCCTGGTGGTCTTCGTTAAGGAAACTAGAAACAGCAAATACCTGGTGATGAATTATGTCCATCTGGCAAATAAAGTATGTCTTATTAATATTACATGCTCCGTCTGGGCCAAATCACACTGCGTGTAGCACAAATTATTTCAACATTAAAAGTTTATACTCTAATTCAGCATAAAAAAACGATACTGTAGAGGGCAGTAGAGGGCAGTTAAAGTCTCGCTCACTCGTTTTCTAAATATTGGGATTCCCCGTAGTATTCCAACTTGCACCACTCGTTTATCAAAGTGAAATAAACGATATATTTATAGATTTATCTTTTTTTTCCTAAACATACTGAACGAATTCACCAAAATTAACTTTATTCCTGCATTTGGTAGCAGCTGACGTCTTTAAGTGCCAGCTTTTTTCCCAGCTATATTTATTCTGTCATCCATCCATCCCCATCCATTCATCCAAAATACGATCCTCGCCTCGAGCACAGTGGAGCCTAGAGCCGAGTCCAGGGCGCATAAGGCACAAGTTGGCGGTTAGAAAGAGAAGGAATTTTATTCTTTCAGCAGATTTAAAATACTTGCTTTAAAAACATTATTTGCATATTGTCTGTTTAATGAATTTACCTGTAATACATCATCACTGAACTTCATACTGTTCCCATGTCAATAAAACGTTCTCTTAGTCTCAGCTTGTTTTACGCGATTATTTCTCTGAAAGACATAATTAAATAATTTCATCAAGAAGGCGCCCCCCCCATAATTTCCACAAGCAAAAGAGAGCTTTATATGCAGCTTCTTTGTGTGTCATCGGCCGCTCCAGTAACTTGTGTCTAAGAGATTAACACAAACCCCCGATCCACTCCCATCACACTGCGATTATGATTATACATGCATATAGCCTGTGCACGTGTTAAAGGAATGAAAAAACGCATAACAAACACACAAGGATGAGACATAACAAAATACAAATCTCATTGATATTATGGACAATAGCCTATCAAGGGGATTGTTCTAGAAATATATATAAGGATTTTTTTTGTTTTTTAAATACCTATGTTATACCAAAGGCGCAGACAACTTTGTGTATTTGAAGTTGCAACACACTGACTTTACACACTTCACTTAAGTTAAATAGTGGCTCTGATATAAATAACCTATTTTTCATACACATATTGACAGACTGTAATTCCCAAAGGTTCCGGCAACTATAGAATGGTGGCGTCATTTATTAATGTAAATAATTGTAATTCTTTACAAAAGATGACGTAATGTAATAGCTATAAAGAAAAACTGTGGCAGACACTTCGCCGCTTGTAAATCACTACAGCCAGCAGGGTAATCCTTCAAAGCACCTTGTGTAATTAATCATTTAATATTCTCCAGATAAGACCATAATCAGGTTGTGCTGAGTAAGGAAAACGCTTCTAGCTTTTAAAATATTAAGTATCAGTCTCTTACAGTAGTGCCTGTATAACTGATTGGAAGATTAAACGGTAATTGGATTCCATTTCCCTGTACTGTACGGGTAATTAATAAAACAGAAAGTCCAGTCTGTTCACATTTGTGAATAATTTCTTTTAAGATGTAACATAAAAAATTGAACACAGACTTTTTAGTAAAATGCTTTCATAAATGTTTTGTCACCAGCAATGAACTCCTAACAAGTAATGCAAAAATGCAAATAATAATAATAATTATTATAAACACGCTTTGTCTCCCACCAGTTAATCACAGCATGCCGTTCATTCATGACACGGCTATCATTGTCTCCGGCCGACACATCCCCTATTAACGTCTCCCGAAAGCGTTTCTGTCGGTATCCCATTAAAATAACCGACAACGGGGTGGGGGTGACTTGCTCCCCTCCATTGTTATGAGATCGTCTCGGGGAGTGGCCTTGTGATCGCCCGACCCACCCCCCCCCCCCCCAAAATAAATAAATAAATAAATAAGTAAGTAAGTAATCAATCAATCAATCTCTGCATGCTCACAAGAATAGGTCCTCTTACCCAGATTACGGCAGGCAAACACACGGTTACCCCCTCTTCGACTCTACACGATTTCAGGCAACGCACATGCCAGATCTAGCTTGTGCCTGGGTTAGATATCATAGATATCATGGGGCTACTCGACGTGCCTGGACTTGAGAACCTGATATCAGTTTTTGGCCATAAGTAAAAAAAGTAAATTTTAAGCAAGAAATCCTCCATTCTGTATGGTGGATAAAGTAGGTAAGCCTTACAATCAGGCTGGAGGGGATACAGCGTGCAAGGGTGTTGTGAGATTTAGAAATTCCGTTTCTGATTAGGAATTCGGAGAGGGAGCCTTTGATGTGGAGAGATATACTTAAAAAAGCAGCGAAAACAGACCCATCGTAAAGCAGCTAACAGAAGTAGGTAAAAAATCACATGGTGTTAAGAAGAGGGGAGAAATTCAGCTGGACCCTTATCGTTGGATCTCCGTGCAGTAAAAGCACGGACGGCCGGGGCTTCGAGGCTGCGGTTCCCCGTCCGCACATCCCAGGGAAACTTGCTCAGCTGCACGCCATCATGAAAAACGTGGCTGCTTCGCATATCATTCTCGGCTACAACCTCGCGCAAACGGCGCCGATCAACCACTAGCTTACACCGAGTACACGAACGTTTGAAACTCGCATATTTTGTACAAATAAAGAAAACAAAAACCCCCCAAATAACCAATTTTTGAAGAGACATTTAACGCAACGGTTACATGCTGAGTGCAGTGGTTAGATGCAGCAAATGATAATCCGCTGTAATAAAGGGGCGACCGAGGGGCGAGCCCCAGCTCCGCGGCGGGAACTGCGGCGAATGGTCACCGGCGGAGCAGGAGAGACAGGTCCCCCAACAGAGGGACGGAAAAAAATGAATGGCGTGACGCAGAGGAAATACCTCACAGCATAAACCCGTAACACAAGCCCGGAGCCCGGGCGAGCACTTCCAGACGATCATCGGTGCACTTCTCTTTCTCTCCCTCCTTCTCTCCCACCCTCCCTCTCGCCGAGGTCGTGAGCCTAATGACTGTACGGTGACTCGGGACTTGGGATTTTCTCACAGCCTGAAACTGGGTTTCAGATCGGACCTTCCTTGCATCTATTTTTTTTCCTCCTCATGTCGATGGGATATAAGTGCATGTCGACAGCTTGCTTGCTAGCTAATGCGCTCTCTTCCGTTTTTTTCTCAGACACGGCAAATGTCAGAGGATTAATTTAACCCAGAAAGGGAAGCAACTGTTTCGTGTAAAAATACACATTACAGAATCTCGACCGGTGTGTCCAAGCGGGCACTGTACTTTCTAAAGAGCTTGACAATAAGGAGGATACATTTGAAACGATATCAGGAAACTACTTTTCCAAGGATCTTTCTGGTTTCTGGAAGGGGCGTATCATTAGCCGACATCGGGCATTCCTTGCGGATTTCGCTTTTACTGCGCTGGATTAAATTTGCTCCATAAAGTAAGTTATTTTGCTGCTGAAAGTTACCGCGATCCGGCGGGGACGCGTATGCGCGCACACTCTCCATCCTCAACACCCTCGATATTTCACCATGTTTGCATATTTATTACATTTGCGGCGGAGATACATTTTAGCACCTTACTTGTATTTAATCATTTGAACGCTTATTCTCGATGAACAGGAAGAATAACGCACACCAACAAATGTCTGAAGATTTACAAAACCAGTACCTTACAAAGAATATCCTCCGGTGATCCCAACAGCGGATTATAAAAATAAAAACGTAACTGGTCGCAATTAATAGGGGGGATGGATTCTGTGTGATAAAATAAAAAGGAAAAGTTGGTTTTCTCGGACCAGTTTGAAGCCGTGATGGCAAACGACGTCCCATACGACAGCCGAAATATTGTAGAGATCTATATATACCACAAACTGTTGAAAACGGGCTATGAGTGGGAATTCCAGGCGGCGGGAGACACCGATTCTCCCAATAATGGATCAGTGGATTCCTCCCCTCACGGCTCTCAAGTTTTGGCACGCCGGTCCCAAGCAGCTGCCCTCGCCGGAGAGGACGCATCGCCTGTCCGCAGCCGGACGCCCCGGTCCGACCCACACGCCCGGCTGCACAGGGTCCTGCGCGAAGCGGGGGACGAAATCGAGAGGATGTTCCAGCGGGACTTCTCAGAAATGCCCGAGCAGCTGCACTTCACGCCCAGCACGGCGCAGCGCCGCTTCATGGCCGTGATCGAGGAGCTGTTCAGCGATGGCGTGAACTGGGGCCGCATCGTGGCGTTTTTCGAGTTCGGCGGCACCATGTGCGTGGAGAGTGTCAACCGGGAGATGACGTCCCAGGTGGATAACATTGCACACTGGATGACGGAGTACCTGAACGGCCCGCTCCATAACTGGATCCAGGAAAATGGTGGCTGGGTATGTGTATAATTAAACTAAATTATACGGTTAACTTTTCTCACGCCCTTCTCAAAAAAAGAATAGCCAAATCCCTGCTGTGTCCTGGTTTAAGTGTATAATCCAAACATGACCATTGCAATCAATGCTGTATTTGAAATACCTGCCTTATTGTTTTTCTCGAGCTCCTACTTAGGGTAAATATCCCCCAACCACACAACATATGCATCATTTGCATTATATATTATATATGCATTGTTTGAATCAAGTGCAAATTATGTGCGTTTCCCATGCAACACTAATAAAACTCGAATATATGTCCTAGTATCATGAAAACAGAATTTGTCTTTTGCATTAAATGGCACCATTTGAATGGGAATGACACCTCGCAGCTTGGGGAGATATCGGGCTCCGCTCCGATTCGGTATCTAGGCTGCTTCTCTTGTTGTGGGTTTGAAGTCCGCCCTATAATTGCGATACGCCGAGCCTAAGTAATTGCGAAGCGGCTATATGCAAAGTGTCTCCGTGGCGTCCCCGACAGGCGGGGGATTTTTTCGGGGCTCCTCCGTGCTTACAGCTTTCACTGCCACTGAGAAGCGGTCCGATCAAAGCACGCGATCGAGTAAATCGCTCCCGTATGTCACCGAAGAACCGGATACACGTATTCAGACCCATTACTCTGTCATTTTCTACCATTTTTGATGGAGTGGGTTATATTTAAAAAAAAAAAAAAAAAAAACTTATTCAAAGGTCTAGCCAAAAGCTTGCAGGATCGAAGTCCCAGAGCCTCTGTCTGTTGTATACATTTAAAAATAAAGCTGGACCGACGGTCTGTCAGGGTCCAAACTGTAATGGTACGACCCGGGCGGCCGGGATCTGAACGTGATAGCAGGAGGCGAGCCTTGTTTAATAGCTGACGCTGAGGTGTTGACGTGACACCAGCTCGAATGGGTGACAACTGGCGACAGCTTGCGGAAACCCCTCTCACTCCTAGCATCACCTGAGCAGCGTCCTGTAAAATAAAACCAAGGAAGGGCGTGGGGAGGGGGGCTCGCCGGGCGTGTCGTTTGTCCCAGAGGGTCAGTCGGCGTCCTTGTGAACTGCTCGCGTTCGGCTTTTTTCCCCCCTCCTTCATCCCCTCAGGTAACGAACTGCATGGCAATTGGGTCATAATTAGCACAGAGTTGGTTTGAGGGGATTTCAATATGCATCTGCATTAATTACTATTCCCCAGTGCTTTGTCTTGGGTGAAGGGCAATCAGCTGCTAATTTATGCCTCTTATTTTCGTTTAAGGTATGTTAGCTGTCATACAAGTCAGCTGAGTCGGCTTTGAGGAGCAAGCTGTTCAGGTTGCTGATGCGAATGGTTTGGTGAGAGCGGCGTCTTTGATTGGCTGTCCTTTTCTAGAGGAACCCGCATCACTGTGATAACTGGTGCGGCTGCTATCCGGCTTTTCACGGGAATGCACGTTTGTTATCCTAATTTCACTTTATGGGGTGTTCTGTCTCTGATCCTATTAGGCGATTCAGGCTGTCAGAGGCGGAGCATCACTGAGACAGCGGGAGATAAGCTCTAAGCATCTTTTTTGGAAGTTGCTGGTGTTTTTTCTTCTAATCTGATTGGCGGCTTGGGATGAAGGTATCGGAGTCTGTTTCAGCGTGCGTCTGGCAAAGCCGATGCTCTGCTCTGGTTTTCCTGCAAGGATACCAGACTCCATGCTGCGTTAAGAAATGGCAGTAAACCTCTCACTCTAATTCAATGTCTGGAAATGTCTCGTTTTGTCTAAGGTGAAGTAATCTGCTTAGCGCCATATACGCATGTAAACGAAGTTAATCCCCTGTAACCAAGTTAGGCGGAATAGGCATGCAATGGTGACAGTTTGAAAATACCCCCTGAAATGTTTCTGAGATTATTATTCGAGATGTCGAAAATGGGTTTTTTCCATGCTCATTTTAGAGAAATCGGGACGATCGTTGACTCTTCAAGGTCGGCTAGAAGACGTGCTCATACGTTTGGGCGTGAAGCTGAGTAGGGTTCGAGCGAGAGATGTAAAAACAGCATGCATGAGTGAAACAAGTTTGGGTGGATTCCATCTCTGGCAAAAATGTTCCACCTCACCAGTAATTCATAGTTGTTTCCACCTCACAGTTACTGATGTTTGTTAAACCTTGGCTGGAAGCTCTAACATCTAATTATCTTTGTGCAGAAGGCATGACTATAGCACCATTAGTGAGACACTTACAATTATTTTGACCCCCTTACCAATTGTCTTATTCCCAAATAGATATGATTTATAGTTTTAATTTTTTAATCCATTGCTGCTCCATACTTTTATGTTAAGGGTGCTGCACTTCAAAGCATCACCTGATATTGACCACGGTCATTATAGAATCCAAGAAGATCTTGAAAATGACATGGTATGTCATGATATGATATGGTATTAATTGAATCCTTTTCCACTGGTGATGGCATTCAGTGGAGGGTCTGTCCAAGTTGTGATGTATGGATGTAACGAGACTGTGGCATGTACCCTAGGTAGTCCTGGGAACCATAACCAGGTGATAGTCTTAAGCACTGAAAGAAGATCACCTGACTTTGCTGCAGAATAGGATTGGCTAATGCCTAAGGAAGACGTTCAGTGGGGAGAAACAAGAGACATCTACCCAAACACATGCCACTGTCATAACTGGCACAGTCACACCCCCTCTCTGGCGACCTGTTCCTCCCCGCTCTCACTCACCCATAACTGACTCGTTGCCATTGAACCCTGAGATGATGAAAAGTCTAGCTAACGGAGGTGTAGACAGTAACAATGAACACCGGCACTGCAGAAGAGATGCCTGGGACTTCAAACGAGAGCTGAACTGCACAGCTGTCCTCCTGTCCTTTACCATACATGCTTCTTGAACACAGAGGCTTTCATTTTCCCACTAGGAAAACCAATGGCATATCTGATACGCAGAAGACATCTCGAAGGACCTCCCTGGCTGGCAGGCGGAGGCAGAGCCAAAAGCGGCCACTTTGTTGCCGTGCACAGGCTCCTGTGCTCATGCTCAGTTGCGGTTTTGCATGTCCATACCTTTGATAGGCCATTGGTTGTGTTATGCAAATTAAGTGGGTGGGGCCATATAGTTCTTCAGCAGGATAAGCTCTGAGTGATGCATACTAACTGAACTCCCTTTAAGTCTTTTTTTTCTTTGTTTAAAAGATATTAAGGTTTCTGTTAGTGTTAATTACATCAAAGCTGAATGTGATAATGGTGTTTTGTGAATGTTGAAAAAAATCAATTTATTATTACAATAATATGGTATCTAGAAAGGTGAATGAATGACCAATATTCTGTAATGCAGTACTCCCATTTAGGGATCCTTGTTGTCAGTGAAACAGGTGACTTTTTACAGCCCCTATTCCCATAATCCAGGTCACCTGTCTCGTTCATGACCGATGGTCTTTGCATTGATCACGGCTTAATTCCAGTTTCACTTGTGTCAGGAGTCTGTGCCTCATAGCGGCTCAGGCGTGCTGTGCCTGAGTGTAGAATGAATCTTGTGCAGTAATCTGTTTACCTCTGTTTCAGTAAAGGATGCCGAATATGTGTTTTATACCTGCGTTTAGGCCGGAGGGGTGTGTGTGTTTGGGTGTGTGCACATGTGTTTGTTTGATGGGAGAGAACATCATTTTGTAGACAGTGCACACTGTTGTCTTCCCATTATTGTGCCCCCTACCTGAATTTTTGTCTGTGAGGTGTGCTCAGACTCACCACCGTAGGGAGAGTGAGGGGGTGAGAGATACAGAGGGAGAGACAGGGAAAGGGAGAGGGTGAGAGAGACAGAGAGAGAAGGAGAGTATGAAAGAGGGAGAGACAGGGAAAGGAAGAGGGTGAGAGAGATGGGGAGAGTGAGCGAGGGAGAGACAGGGAAAGGAAGAGGG
>JAODKL010000001.1:17659005-17670085 GCA_026780765.1 Petrocephalus schoutedeni
CCCCCCCCCCCCCCCCCCACCCCAAGAGAGCGACGTCACGGACGCCGGTGCAGGCCTGGGGCTCAAGCCAGAAGCTGCTCTGTGAACCGTTTGGCAAAGCAAGACACACCATGGACGGAAATGCTTGTTCCCTCTCTTTGGCTGGATACCGGCTTGATCGCACGCCTGGCCTTTAAAGGACACCCCCAGCCCGAGATACAAATGGCCTGCTTTTATTAATAGCAAAGGGTTGCTTGGAGAGCTCTCTCCCAAGGCCACTGGGGGGGGTGGCATTGGTGGGTGGGTCACAGAACAGAATAAAATTTGCTGCTGACCTTTTCCACTTGCGTGTCAGGAGGATGTGGATGATTTGGAGAGGGGTACGTGTGGCGGACAGGTGCCAGGTTCAGAGGTCAGAAGGCTGTGCATTACTCTCCAAGGGAAAATCACCAGATATATGACTCTAGACTCCCGGAGCCAGTTTGTGCATTCAGTTGCATGAACCTGGTCAGTAGGATGTGCCCCTGGCAAAGTGGAAAACGACACCTCCAGACCATTTCAGCACCTTCTTAACTGTGTGTTGAATGAATATTTCATTCACTTGTAGCTGCTGAATTATGGAGAACGTCGGCTAACAGGTAGTCAGTACGGGCCTGTGGATAGATACTCTATATTTCCAAAAGAATTGGGACCCCTGCTTTTACACACACATGAACTTTAATGACATCCCATTCTTAATATATAGACTTTAATATAGAGTTGACCCACCCTTTGCAGCTAGAACAGCTTCAGCTCTTCTGAGAAGGCTATCCACAAGGTTTAGGAGTGTGCTTACTGGAATTTTTGACCATTCTGTCAGGAGAGCATTTGTGAGGTTAGGCACTGATGTTGGATGAGAAGGCCTGGCTCGCAGTCTTTGCTCTAATTCATCCCAAAGGTGTTCTATCTGGTTGAGGTCAGGGCTCTGTGCAGCCCAGTCAAGTTCCCCCACACCAAACTCATCCATGTCTTTATAGACCTTGCTTTCTGTACTGTTGTGCAGTCATGTTGGAACAGGAAGGGGCCATCCCCAATCTCTTCCCACAAAGTTGGGAACATGAAATTGTCCAAAATGGCTTCGTAGGCAGAAGCATTAAGAGTTCCTTTCACTGGAACTAAGAGACCAAGCCCACCCCCTGAAAAACAACCCCACACCCACAAACTTTATAGTTGGTACAATGCAGTCAGATAAGTAGCATTGTCCTGGCAACCTCCAAACCCAGACTTGTCTGATTGCCTGACAGAGAAGCAGGACTCATTACTCTAGAGGACACGTCTCCATTGCTTTAGAGTCTAGTGGCAGTGTGCTTTACACCACTGCATCCAACACTTTGCATTGCACTTGGTGATGTAAGGCTTGGATGCAGCTGCTTGACCATGGAAACCCATTCCATCACGCTCTCTATGCACTGTTCTTGAGTTAATCTGAAGGCCACACGAAGTTTGGAGGTCTGTAGCTATTGACTCTGCACACTGTGCACCTCAGCATGCGCTGACCCCACTCTAGTTTTACGTGGCCTTCCACTTTGTGGCTGAGTTGCTGTTCTTCCCAATTGCTTCCACTTTGTTATAACACCAATAACATTTGACCATGTAATATTTAGTAGGAAATTTCACAAATGGACTTGCACAGGTGGCATCCTATCACGGTCACCTATCCTATCACTGAGTTCCTGCGAGCGACTCATTCTTTCACAAATGTTTGTAGAAGCAGTCTGCATGCTTAGGTGCTTGCTTTTATACACCTGTGGCCATGGAAGTGTCTGGAAGACATGAATTCAGTGATTTGGAGCTGTGTCCCAATACTTTTGGCAATATAGTGTAACTAAGGGGGGCAAGGCCTCAGAAGCGTGAATGCTCATGAGTGATTCCTCCAAACTGTGCTGCTCTTGGCATCATGATGCCAAAAAATCTTGCTCTTTCCAGATTTTTATTTTTTCCACAACTTTTTTTGGCTCAGTTTTGGACTCAATTTCAGAAAGGCAAAAAAACTGTGCTGTCAAACCTACGGTGGTGGGGGGTGGGGATTTCTGTCAGTGGTTTAAGCTATCAAGAAGTGTCCTGCCAACAGCCACAATCCCAGGCTCCCAGAATCCTCGTGGTCCCATCTCTTTCCAGGATCATGCTGTTCCCAGACTTTGGTCTGCTACTGTCCACTTGAAGTACATTAAAAATATATAACATCCCCCTGCATTGATGTGGGACATTAGGCGTGACAGTTGATCCTGAAAAGCCCCGATGGGTAATTAGTCATCAACGGCTGCATGGACCGGACTGTTCGCAAGGTGGAGGGGGGTGGGCAAGCGGTGGGTGGACCTCACAGAAGGCTCTGCAAGGCACGGCTGCTTCCCCTCTTCCGCCCTACCCTCCCCTGGGTCTTGCCAGTTAATAAACCTCTTTTTGTTTGCAATGGGATGACGGAAGCTGGGAGAGAGAGAAATCAATACCCAAAGCAGGATATTAAATAATTCAATCACAGAGTCCGGTCATAAAAGCAGCCCATTTATATGGTTGAAATAGGGGGGGGGGGGTGTTTTGTATGTCCTTCGATAAAAAAAATACCCCAGACGGCCCTGGATGGAGGTTTTGGGGGCTGCCGTCTCCATGTGTCCGTAATAAACCCAGCGAATGTCAAACAGGGTGAATAATCAAAGTAGAGTTGCATGACTGCAGTGGATATGCTGTGCTGGGGTAATTAAATATCTTTGGAATGCTTCAGGGAGAGTAGTTAGAGCATTTGAGAGAACTGGAGGGTGATCCAGAATGGTAATATGTGTAGGACGCCTGCCATAAGGTGATTGTTATGGCCTGAGATGACTAATCCCAGGCTCTATCCCAGATTCCCGATCAAGAGCAAAGGATCATCTATTTCAGGACTGATCGAAAAATGCACACATCTTCATGCTCAAAATAGTGAATATTATAGTTTATAGTAGGTTTGGGAGCTGCACAGACTGGAGAGAGGATTAGTCAGACAAAAGAAGAGGCTCGACCTTCAAATACAGACTCCGTTTGAACCTAATAACTGCAAACCCAAAGCCCCCTGTGTACAGTGTACCACACACCAGGAGCAAGCCTCAGCCTCCGCTGAAGAAGTGGGAGCTACCCAGCTGACACTGTTTATGCCCCAACAGGACTGCAGCCCAATCAGCGCCAGCTGGGCTTTGCTGCCTGAGGCTAACAGTTAATCGCCATGGAGACCCGATTGATCGGTTTAACCCAACTCTCTGCCATTGATCTATCTACACTTGGCTTATATATAGCAGAATATATAACACAAATAACCCCAGTAGAGGCGTACTTGATCTTATTTCAAGGACATCCCATCTTGTGTTGGGATAGAATAATAGAAAAACTGAAAAAATGCTTTTCATGCAAGGATTTCAAAATACTTTCGGCTTGGGACCGATGGCCTCCTCTGTGATCGTGGGTCAGAAGGTTTCTCGTGGGCAGCTCGGATTTCCCAGATTGCCTTGCTTCATTGGCTCACCTGAATGGCATTGGGGTCCCCATTGAGTGCTTTGAACCCTTTGAGTGTTGGTAGTGTGTGTGTGTGTGTGGGGGGGGGAGGGGGCGCTGCAGGCTGCACTTGGGGTGGACAGATCAGGAAGGGGGAAGAGGGCAAGATAAATATTAACAGCTTGTCTGGCCCCCCTTTAAACAAGAGAGGGAAGCAGGGATCCTGGTGATCGCTCTCCTTCAGTTTAATTTTGGAAGGCTTTGGATGGGTCATGATGAGCTAGATGTGGCTGACGTGTGGGCCACCGTCTTTAGGGGGCGACAGCGATGTGTCTGATTACAAGTAGGAACCCAACTTGATGGAGGCTGATCCAGATGACAGTGTGGGGGTCATCTTTGTGGGGGGGGGTCACTTTCAAAGCTTATACTTCAAATGGCATCAACACCCTCTTGCCCTCTGATTGGCTGGCTGTCTCTGTGAGCTGCTCCACCTATGTAGAGAAGGAGGAGGAGAAGAGGCACAGAGAGAGGGAGTGTGAGAAAAAGGTTGGAATTGGCATCGTTTTAGCATCGCTCATCAGAAACAGTTCATGTGGCTGTCAGGACTTGACGAAAGTTAGGCCTCTTTCGATTCCCCTCAGCGTGGAGGAGACGGCTGAGGCGTCAGCGCTTTGGGGGCCGAGGGCCACTGCCTTGCTCGCCACTCGAGTTCCCAGGTGCTGCGGAGGAGGTGCGACTGTTTGGCCCCATATGTGAGCCTCGCCGGGATTTCACCCCATGCAAATGAGCACCAGTACACCCGGGTGACTCATAATCTCCAACTTCCCATCTGAGCCACTCCCCACCCCCCCCCCCCCCCCCCCCCCCCCCCCGCACGTGTCACTCCCTGCAGCGACTGACCCAGCCATCTCCTTCACACTGGGCACCCACGCCACCTCCATGATAGCTCTCGCCCTGTTCACGTGCAGTACCCCCCTCCCCCACCTTGCGCCTCGAAGTGGAGAAAAAAGCGAAAAAATGTCACGTTGTGCTTTTAGACGTGCCCCGAGTCGTCCTCGCAGGCGTCCCTGGATGAACTTGGCGCCTCTATCCGCTACGTACGTCATCTTCTCGCCGCTTCTCTACCTGACAGCCCTGACAGCCCCCCCCGGGGGCCCGCTGGGGATTCCTTTGTTTTGCTCTGAATTGTCACGGTCCCCCAAACTGTGGAAGGACAGTCCCTCAGTCCCTGACAAGGCAGCCTGCATCCCCACCGCCCGCCAAGGGGGGCTGTCAGGCCGGGCCCTTCGGACCGGTTCACCCTCCAAGATGCTATCTGCGTGTCTGATCACCGTGATCTGCAGGCCGGTTTGACATGCCGGCTGGGAGCACTCGGAAGGCTTGGCTGATTTGGAAGTTGGCTGCTCTCTTCTCTTCTATTCCGTGACGGAACTCGGGCCCTGAACTTTTAGCCCGTTCCCGTCAACAATAGCATGAAAAAACTGCATCCACTCCACAACGTGCTGAAACGTTTCTTAAGGCATCTGTGTGTAAACCTCAGCCGTTGTTTACCAGATCGCACAGGCGTCTGTCCATCACGAGGCGATCACGCCCGAGAGGTTAACCAAGCAAGCGGCATCAGACTGATTTGCATGCAATGGCGATGAGTGGCTGGGCCTGGGGGGGAGAGAACTCAGGGGAAGCCCTCACTTCAGAAACAAGTCAGCGGGGTTAAACCCCAGCCCCACCCAACTTTCCCAACTGCCATGTGGTGGTGGTGGTGGTGGTGGGGGGAGGGTGTTGATTGAAAGCCTCCCAGGTTTAGTCTCATGGGAGATGCAGAGCATGTCCCTATCTATGAGCAGGAGTCTGTGTGCAGGAGGACAGCAGCGGACATCTCTGTTAGTTTGGGCCCCCCCCCCCCCCCCGGTTAGAACAATGAGAAAGGCAACCAGGCAAGGTGACTAACACCCCTGCCAGCCCCCCTCGTCACAGCCTTGCGGTTTTATGACTTCACACAGACAATCTGATCTAGTCCGGAGTCAGATTTGGGGCCCTAAAGAGGAGATATGAAAAACGGTGTTGCCAGCCCCCACACCAACTTTAAAGACCTCCCCATAAAAACCCGAGACAACAGCAGGGCGCACAACTTCTTGCCCTAGTTGTAAGCACAGGAATGTCTCTCGCTTTAGCGAGTGATGCCATCTCTGTAACCATTAAATAATGTATATGAACATGACCGGTTTGACCCAGTACGTGAAGGTTCAGCTTTCACTTGGAGATCTTGGAGGATCGGTCTGGTTTCATTGAGAAGTACTTGGGGGAAGCTAAGCTGACAGTGACTCTCAGTGGTGGTCAGGTTTCTGGTCTCCTCCCCCCTCCCGATCACTGAATCAGAGAAGACCATTCAGGAAATTTTAGAATGGAGTGTCGTAACCAAAAAAAAGCGAAATGAAACTCAGGACGCGGTGACATCAGATCCTCAGCTGCCCCTGGTGAGAGCTGACCTCATCGATATTTTAGACAGGAAAGTACACAGACTGCAGTTTCTGTCACTTTTCCTATTGTGAATCTTCTAGAACTGGGCTTTGTAGAGAAACATATTTCATAACCTTTGATGTGCCATCTTTTAAAAAAAAATCTCCTCCCTTCATTTTCTGCCACAATGGCAGAAAAAAAACATATTTCTCATGGAGAAACAGAATCTCGTTATTAAGAATTTTGGGCCAAGCCTCAGGTTCTTCCGAGGGAAGCATGCCCATATATGGGCAAATAAAAACCAGCTTGAATGGGATTGGCTGTGGTGTGACACATGTGATATGGCCCTATCATCTGTGGCTGCCTGTTATTCCTTATGCTCCTCTGATGTCTGTCCCCGTCGGATTGCTGGTGTGATTCATGCCGGGCCCAGGTGTAGTGGGAGCACGTGCCACTTCCTCCACGCGTGACCAAGCACGACCCCCCCATCACTGGCATCGGAGAGGATGTGGCCTCATTAAGGCGGAGAGCCTGACTCCGCTCACACGCTTGAACCTTAGACAGGAGAACAATGCAAGGACGTTCCTCTCTTGCTGGCTGTCCTGGGCGGCATCCTCTGTGGAATGGCAGGATCGAAGCCCCGTTCCGCCCCCACGCCATNNNNCCCCCCCCCCCCCCTGCCCGAAATGCGGACGCACACACCCCCAGCCCTCATGGTAGCGTGAAACAAAGGGAAGTGACGACTAGCTTCTACACATTTCTGGCTTGTATTACATCCTCCTTTGTAGTTCTCCAGGCAGATAAACTAGTCATTAGGCGATGCAAATGCATCATGGGAAAGAAGAGGGCACCGACAACTTCATCCAAGAAGCGGTTGGGTGTTTTAAGTGGAACCCGATCTGCTTGGAATGAGAGACGCCCCATCGGCCTGCGCTGCTGTCTCAGGGCGAGCTGAGGGCAGCCCGAGGTGCGGATGGGGTATCCGGCTTCCCTCCCACGCGGGCATGGTGCCCGCCGTCTGGGCGGCCATTGCAGCGTGACGCCGTGCTGCTAATTAGCGGTTTAACGGGCAGTGTGCTGGAGGAGTTTGTTCTATGGGGAGTTCAGGCGGCGGCAATACGGCCCGCTTGGGGCACAAGCCTGACCTACATCACGCATGAATGGGTGGCGGGGGGATTTGTCAGCCGGTGCTGGGTCCAGTCATTGCCCCTACGGCCTTTCCGAAGCTGTACCCACCACATGTTACCAATGACATGGTACCATGCCTGCATCTCCTGCTTTGATGTAGGTAACACACGGTCCCGGACTCTCGAGTGCCAAGGCCCCAGGTTCTGGAAGAAGGCTGTGGGGGGGGGGGGTGAATCTGTCTTGCTGAAGCAGTTTGGAGTGGAGCAAAATCTCCACAATGTGTGTTTGCAGCCCAGAAAACATTCCACTGAAAAAGTCCTTTTCTTATCTCAACTCATTGACCCAATTTCATCTCTGATACAAAACTTTGGGGTGCTTTAGCAGTTTGCCGTCGACAGTCTTTGTTGGTTTAGGTCCCTGGAGACAAACCTCCAGTCAACCACTGTGGAATTGCTGTTACTATCCTGACCTTACTCGATCAGAAGCCAAGTCTTTTATCCTCATCTTCTCCCGCCTGGCTTGACGGTGCAATCACTCTCCCATTCTCATCCAGAGACCAAGACCCCTGCTGAGGGATTTCTCCACGGCTCTGCCATTGATCGACTAATGGAGTCCCTGTGACTTACGGCCCTCTTATACTCAGTCCAATTTGCTGTGAGGGGAAGCACTCGGTTTTAGCACATCTTCAGTCATGGCCCCCGATCCATGGCCGCCTTGTGACCCCGTCACATGCGGAAAAGTAGCTCTTATCATCCCTGAAATGTGTGAGGCAGGGGCCGTGCACCAAAAGGTCAGGATTTTACTGGACAGATCTGACAAAACTGTCCATCAATGGTGGCAATTCACACGCTTGGTGACTTCCTCCAGGGGTTCTCCCAGGCACCCAGTGATTTAAATATCCGTGGGACGTGATGCTGACTGCCCCCGCATCTCGTGCCAGCACCCATATGCTGAGGCACTAGAAATTTCCCTCAGTTTGCAGATCTAGGAGCCTCAGAGCCCCTGTCGGGGGAGGTGTGCCCACACCTGAACCAGTGCAGTGAACCAATCACCTGAGCTTTAGGAGCAATGCATTCTGGGAATTTCTTGTAGATGGGGCAGGATTCAGTTGGGGGGTATTCTATTTCCACCTGTGCTTCTTTCATTCAGCACTTCAGCAGGGGATATCCTACTCTGCTTAGCTTTTGGTGGGGGGTGGGGGGGAGGGGGTAACCTACTTCCTGTCCGGCTACCCCCCCACCACGCATGCAGACACGTGCACATACAGCCACACACACCGATTTGTCTGCTTCTTTTTAGCCTAGAACCAAATGTTTTAACAAAACATATAAAAAATACAAAATATATAAAATATTTTCATGTACTATACAGCGTATTTTTTGTTATTCTAAGAACTATAAACTTAGATGCAAGTGGCCTAATGCCTAATTATCACTCAGTAAGCCTAATGGGTCTGCCTGTGAGGAGTGAGGACTCTTTGGCGACCTGCGAGGCAGGGAGGGACATGTCGGTGCCCTCAGTTTCCTGATGACAACATGTTGTTTTTTGTTTTAATACTAATATGTAAATGTGTACAGGAAGGAAGTAATGAGAGGCGATTAAAAATAATTTATTTGCGGGAATGAGTCATGCACGTAGCTCGGAACAGCGGAGCAATGAGAAAATTTAACGGGACCCTGTCACTTCGCTGCTTGGGCTCACACTCTCTGATGCTCCAAAACAAGCTCACAATGTCAAATAATAAAGATAAGGAGGTACTTCCTCATGCACCTCCCAGTACCTCCCCTGCCGCCCACCAGCCCTCCTGCTTCGGCCTTGTCAGGTAGCTCAATGGCCATGCGGCCAGGAGTCTGGGAAATCTGTGGAACCATGGATCAGGTTTGCCAGCAGGCCTGGGATGTTGTCTTTTGCTCGTACTTCTGGTGTTAGAAAAACTGGCCGCAGGGGTGCGCAGAGCAGCGCCTTGTCAGCATCGCATTCTAGTGGCCCGTTCAACCATCAGTCCTAACGTGACATTTTTCTTGTTTCGAGGGGCCAGCTGCCCCCTCTCTCCGTGCTTTTTGGCTCCCCCAAGGTCGTCTGCTTGAAGCCATGAGTCACCATCCTCGATGGGGGTGGATCAGCTTGACACTAATGTACTAAAAGCCCCGCTGACTGTTCTGGTCAGGGCTGTTGAAGGTGTCCCCCACCACCCGCCCCACCAACAGCCCTTGACTTTCCAAACTGTGGCAGCAAGGTCGTTGAGAACATGACCATTTGGAGTTTCTGGTTCAAATCTCAAGATGGGTCATGTTAAAGTACTTAGATAAAACCCTCAGCTGTATAAGTGGGTGAAATTCTGACTCACTGTGAGTGATACCAATAGCTAGGCATTGATATAAATAATAATTAAAATACTGGGGCACCTCAGAGGGCAGCCAGCCGTCTGTGTGAAACAGGGAGCCATGGTGTGCAGGCCACCCTGTCACAGCACCCCGGCCCCTGGGGCCATTAATGCAGAACTGTGGAAACAGGCCGGTGGCAGTGTAAACACGTCGCGAGAGCGACGGTAATGAGGATTTTTGTGGATTTGGTGGGGGGTGCTGTGTCCATTATATACTTTTCTTCGTACTCCTGGCCCGTCACCTCCGCCCAGGTGTTGGGGGGTGCATGCATGTGCATGAACCTCTCAGATAAGGCTGGCGAGAGCAATATGGGACCAGCGGGTGATGTTGACGCTGCAAACAGATGGTTGCGGCTCTCCTGTGTCATATTTAAATACACACAATGTTCTACGGTTCCCCCCACCTGCTCTACCTGATCTTCACAATCAGCCAATAGCAGAACTAACCATGACATTTCGGAAATTGGACAGGTGCTTACACAGGTTATCCTGTGCGCCCCCCCCCTGCCCCCGCAGGCGAGGGCTGAGTCTTGACCCTCCAGTTCCACTTGCCATGTGCTGCTTGCTGATTGGCTCACACACCGACCAATAGCGCAAGCTTACCACAACACCTCTCAGCTTCCCTAGGGTTTAGAAATTCTTAAATGTCACGCATTCCAAAGCGTGTTGGCTGCCAGTCCGACTCAGAGAACGAAAAACCAGCAGGAAATGAAAGGCTTCGGAGAAGGGAAGCAGTCAGTGTCGGGAAAAACGCAGGGATTGTTTTTGACAGTAGGGGGCGTATCGTCCTCCCAGCATCCCAGACGGACAGCAAACAAGAAGGAGGCCCTGTCAGCCTCATCCTCTGCTCCGCAGCTGTTGTTTCCTCCATCTAGCGTCACGTCTGGGACCAGGGAAGGGATGTGACATGCTGAGACCTAGCTTATTCAGGTGGGGGAGGAAGAAAGGCTTCTTAACACGCTAGGAGACGCACCTTTTGTCTCAACCTGCGCGTCTCCGTGGCACTGAAATCCGTGGCCACGTGGAGATGTCGTCTCTCTAATTGTCAGCCCCGGGGCACAACAAAGAGGAGCGTTTAATTACATCTTGCATGATATGATTGCCTTGCTGTTTTAGCAGGGGAACTGGGCGGGGGGTGTGGCATGTCTGGACGTCGCTGTCACTCTCACACTCAACCAGCTCGCGTAACAAGGCCCCAGCCTCGTTAAGATTCTTGGCGTGGTGCCTGTGAGACGGGATTTTGGGAGGTCTCTCTCTCTCTCTCCCACAGCATGCGAGAGGGTGACTGGAATCAAAGGGAGAGCCACCCCCACCTCGCTTCCGGAGAGGGATGTGGAATCCCATCCTCGTAATTTGGGGATGGAGGGTGAGGGGGGGTATCATAAAAGATCAGCAGCAAGCGCTTGAGCCCTGTGGTTGTCACTGGTCCAACTCTGTGGTTTTGATCCTTGGTGGGGGGGGGGCGGTGGCAAATAAATGTGGGGGTGGGAGTGGGGCAGCCAAAAATGACCAGGGCCTGATATTTTCTCAACCATTAAGGCAGCCGGATGCATTAGCGAGACCGTTCGGAGCCGATGATTTTCCGCTGTGTGGTAATTAGTGTGTGCGGGGCGGGGGGGGGGGGGGGGGGGGTTT
>JAODKL010000001.1:17670185-17686504 GCA_026780765.1 Petrocephalus schoutedeni
GGGGGGGGGGGGGGAGTCTTACCGCGAAAAGCTCTACCATCTCAGAGAAGCCCTCAAGACGCTGGTTAACCCTTTGCTGGGTCTCACGATTAAACAGCCAGAGATGTGTAATTCTTAAATCTGCACTTTTTAAATGTTTATACCACTGCTCTTTAAATACAAGCCTTTTAATATTCCACTTAATGTTCCACTGGTTTCAAATTAAGACATGTAGCGAGCTTCGCGGTTGGGGGAATTCTCCCGCTTTTTGTTGGGCCACCTTGGTAATTAGCGTGTCTCATTGTGATTTTATTTGTCTCCCACCAGGACGCGTTCGTGGAGCTCTATGGGCAGCAGCGTGGTTCGGTGCTGACCTGCTCCTGGCCGTCCCTGAAGACAGTGTTTGGCCTGGCGGCTCTGGGGGCCGCTGGGGTCACCATTGGCACCTATTTCACCAAGAAGTGACGGGATGCAGGGGGCAGAGCCTCATCCACCAGTGCCTGGCATCCTCAAAGTCTCCCCAAGCAGCCGCGTTCGCCACGGTTCCTCTGAGGCATCTTCTCAAAATGCCTCCCCACTCACATCAAACGCACATGCCCCTCCATAAAGGATTCACACAAATGAAATTAAAAGCATAAAAAAGAAAAACAAACTGAACCATGAACACAGATGTAATGCAGACATGAAAGCTAGAGAGGATTATGGGAAATGTACAGTTATGCTCATTTTCCCATGTCTGTGTTTAGCCCTCATGTAACCACTGCACATGTTAAACAGATCCCTGCAGGGGTGTCAAGTTCATATGCAGGTGAGTGGGGTGGGAAGGGGAGATCATTCTCTCTCTGTGCCCCCCACCCCCCGCCCTTCTGACGATCCATGCCACTCATTTTTGAAACACAGAGAGCTCTGGACATTTCTTTTTAACTCAGATTCTTTGACTGATACCTGTCCCACAGAATTATTGGAAAATGATTCATTAGTTCCTCCTCTATTTATTTCTGTATCTATTTCCCTCATTAATTGGTGGTCATGGAAGGCATGATGGTGAATGTCTTTGGCACTCCATAAAGCCGATTGAAATTGGAGTGAATCCATCCCATTCATTGCCCGTTAACCTCACCGGACGAAACGTATGTAGCACAAACCATGCAAGACACCGGGAGTGTACAAGCAGTAGCAGGTGCCCACATGGAGAATCCCTTCATTCCAGTTTTATTCCATTACAAGCCAGGGATGAGCGATGTCCTGGGGGGGTCCCCCTTCGTCTGCCAGCAGAATCGCAGATCACGCTGACATTAATAAACTGGTCGCATGTTCCTGGTCGACAGGAGGATGACTGTCTCCTTGCTAATAAGGATCAGAGCTTTTCTTAAACATGGCTGTCGTCATTATGGGGAGGGGGGATGCTGCTAGAATAGGTGCTGCTGCAGTGCCACACCATAACCCGGGGGGGTCAGTGAAGGTACAATCTCACGGATGTCCTGCCTTGTCTTTTGTTTATGATCTGGACCTTACTCAGGGCCAGGTCCGTGCTGCTTTGACCTTTGACCTGCTTGGACCACCCGCACTGGCACCCCATTTACGCAGGACATACTTGCCGCATGCTGCCCCCCCCCCCCCATCCCGTCCCTCCTGTGTGTGGTTTAAGCTGCATTCATTGGTTCGTTTTTTTTTTTTGCAGTGGAGCTTTTTACAGAGACAGTATTATCGGGGTGCAACCCCCCACCCGCCAGAGCCCCCACACAGCACAACCCCTCCTAGTCGAGCCTGACGAGATTGGGCCTAATGCCAGACCTACAGCGTACTCCGATTGGCCCCCTGGGGCAGCAGTACCAAAAAACGCGATCGCCTGCTTCCGTTCAGGGAAGCACTTCATCGATGGCCTGGGCTCTGTCCAGCTGAGTGCCGGGGGGTGTTATCCTTCCTTCTGGGCACCTGCTAGAAGCTTCTAGTGTATCCTCAGTACGGTCTGCATGTCTTACAGACATCATCCAGCTTTTCACACATCCAGCCTATCGCTACCAGATCTTATTTCGTCTTATTTATGACATTGTTTTTTTATCATTTTATTATTTAAGTGGTTTTGTAGAATTTCAACTATAAACAGTTTTTTTTTTGTATTTTTCAGGCTGAACAGACACCATACGGCAGACAGATACAGCACACTTTAGGCACTAAGGAACCGGGAATATTTAAGAAGGTTACAATAAAGCCCTGCTGTACCCCTGAATGAGGCATCTCGTCTGAACGGTATCCAGTTACATTCAGACACCATTGGCCAGTGCAACTTATATAGCTGCTCCAAAGTCTCCATCAGTGAATGCATTCTGATACTGGTCCAATAGATCCCGGGCTAAGAATACCATCCATCTAAAAACTCTGTTGGCACATACAGGTTTTACATTTTTTTATTTTAAAACTATTGTAGTACTGGAAGTGCTAATCCAAGTACTTCTTAAATAGGTATTTCTTTAGTCGTTGTATGAAGACACCCAATGACTGTTTGGACATGTAGGGGAAGTTCTCACCACATACAATAGGTGCCAAAACAGACAAGCGTCTTGATGCATGTTTTACATACATGTACGCAAGTTTGAAATGTAAAATATGAATGGAGTTTTACGTATAATCATCACAGTGTAATGGCTACATAGGGTGACCATCCATTCTTTTTCCTGGATTTTTGTGGCACATAAGCATGCCTGAAATATTTGGGATTTCACTTCGGATTATGTTGACATTTGCCGTCTACAATCGGAATACTTTCTGTGTGCGTAATTGTGTTGCTTTGGTACCTTTATTTGTGTCCTGCCCCTGTTGCTCTCATTTTTGCAAAGCAAAATATGGTCACCCTAGGTTAAAGAGTTCAGGATCCAGTTTCCAGAAGTTTCCAGTCTCCGCACTTAAGTGGGGGGAGAAGATCTACTTCTACGCTCTTTACAGCATAAAAAAATAACAGATTTCAGGCATTCTCCTGCTGTTTGGGGGTCCCCCACAACCGGCTTGTGGACGCGATTGGAAACAGTGTTCATAGGTGACGTTTTTTTTTAACGCTATGGCTACTGGACTTTTACTGCTTTCATATGTTTACATCCAACAGCAACATAATGGTTCAAAAAATAAAAACACGAGTCTAGGTATTATTAAAGAGTGTAATCTTGTGGTTTAATTTATTACACGGTACCAAAATACTCATTTATACATCCATTTCTACCAGTTACTGGATGGAAGCACTTGCAGCAGTACACCTGGGGGGTCTTGGGGGTCTCATGCCTACATCAAATTTGCATGTGTCTTTTTAGTAAAATATGTAATTAAATTAGCTTCCATTTTTGAAAAGCATTGAGGAAGGGAAAAATGCGACTTGGCCTTTGTGTTTGTTTCTCTTAAAATAACAGATGCATATTTTGCAGATGCTAAGGTGTTTGAGGAAAGGCCCCCTCCCCACCCCGCTGGGGGCTGAGGTACTGTGCACATCGCTCTTGGGCCTTTTTTTTGAGTCGCGTAACGTGTAACTTGCAGCTGCTAATGGACAATAAATGAGTAACAATAAACGGTTTTGCCCTTGGAGACTTAACATGGAAGCTGTCTGAGCATGACATCAAGCTGCTTATAACCCTAGATTACAGCGAATACTGCCAGCCACAGGTGATTTCCACAAGGCCACACATGCACTTGACTCTACTTTTATTAATAAAAGGACTTCAATGGTTAACCAATTCCAGAAAGAATCTTTTAACCATTTGTGTGTTGAATTGGAGGGATGAGAGGAGAAAAGGAATCGATCTTCATCTAGAACACGGACAACTGGACTGTGATATTATCTTCAAGACTACTTGGCACCTTATTGACCCAATGGACAATTGCAATTTTATTCTTGAGCTTTGGTCCTTTTCGCTGAGATCTTCTGGCCATGAGGAGATGAAATAGTATGGAGTGAATGTCTGAGGAATTGGGGGAAGACAGTGGAAGCTGACTTTGGATGCCCTTTGCCAGCTGCAGGCACCATAGTGAAAATGAGCCAGCATGAAGGGCAGAGCTGAGAACTTTAGGAGGGTGAGAAGCAAGGACATGGGCAGGAAACCATGAATGTGTCCCTAGTTGTAGGTCAAGCAGGATGAAGTTCTGCTTTTGAAGTATACGAGGAATCCTGATGTTTATCTCTCTTATTTAATTGTTTCTGCCTTGTTCCTCCCTTGTTTGCTTAAAACTAATCTGTGTGGTCTTTGTAGAGTGCATTGATATTTCATTGTGGGGTCATCTACCATTGGGGTGATTGGCTCAATGGAAGCAAAGCAAGAGAAGCGTAAATGTGTAGAGGAGAGAATGTGCAGCCCGGTGATGGCCAACTAGCTCCATCTCGATGATACCAAAACTGCCTGATTGGTCACCGTTGGGGCCTGAGGGGCTGTGGTCCTTCCCATAAACTGAGCTCAAGCCCCTTTGAGTGCTCTGCCCTCTCCTGTTCACATTAATGCATGTTCTATATGTTTATGTTCACTTCATTTAGCATTCATGCAAAAAGAGAAAACCCATTTAAGAAAGAATCCATCTCGCTGACTGATTTTAGCTTGTGTGTCAGATGGACATTTTTGTATATAATGCCTTTATATGGGCACTCTCAGAGCCTAACTGTACATATGTCTATAATCATTCACTGCCTCTCCTTTATATTATTTACTTTGAGTGAATGAATATTTTCACTGTTCGATCCCCACCACAAGTCTAACATTTTGAAGAGAATTCTTCATTCTTTTTCCGCACGCCATTTCAGACGCCAAAACACTCGATCAAGAAATTCTGCCACAAAATCGTTTCACGTCTGTCTAATTAGAAGGATAGCAAAAGATCCACGGCCATGCTGGGGGAGGGGGGGTGGGGGGGGGGGTTAACAACAATTTACAGTCAACTGTGGCATGGTCAAGTGGGGGGCAGCTAAAACAAGCAACTTAAGCTTCAAGCCATTAATCGGCGTGAATAGCACGTTACATTAATCCCCAGAACAGCACTTTGGGTTTTATAAATGGGGTTCTATTATATCAAAGATTGACGAGCAAGTGATTATTTTTAAATATAATGAGAGCTAATCTTTCATCCCCAGCTTTCTATTTTTTCACTGGCTGACATTTCATTATAGAATCTGTGCGTTTTACTCCACCTAAAGCATAAATGTAGCTAAAACTCACCATTTAGTCAGCTAACGTTAAACATTCTGTGCTTCTGAATGCTATTTGGCTGTTCTGTTGTAATATGTCTTCTGATTATAGCACTTATGAACTGAAATGTGCTATCGTTTGTTTTTTTTTTATATACCAATGTCATAAGCTACTTGATATAATGTGTTTTAATTAAACTCACCTTTTAATTCTCAGATCTTTTGGTGAATGCAGCAATTCGTGAAACAAACCAAATGCAGATAAATCGATTCATCTCATTTGTAGCAATATCTATGGAGATTCCATGGCACTGTTAATCATGACAAACATGGCTAATTATGAAAATAATGAGTGGGTTCGCATCTCATTACAAATTCAAAGTTATTAAACTGCTTCTAACAAACAGCAGAAGGTGTGAAGGTCAGTGATGATTGGGTTCAGGTTCAGACTGCTTTATGAATGTGGGGATATACTAACTCAACAGCAATAAAACACAGGCAGCTTGCAGACACTGGAGTGAAGGACAATGTGGGATTTGTGCTGAGAGCTCTTCTCTGGCTCCAATATCGATCCATGCATCCATTTTCCAGAGCTGCTTTTCCTATTCAGGGTCACGGGAGAGAGCCTGTCTGGAGCCTATCTTGGAGGCCATGGGCACAAAGCGGAACAACATAGGACAGGGTGCTAGCCCATTGCAGGGCACACTCACACGCCATTCAACCACATCTAAGGACAATTTGGTAACTCCAGTTGGCCTCAGCATGTCTTTGGACTGTGGAGGGAAACCAGTGAACCTAGAAGAACATGCAAACTTCACACACATGGAACCAAGGTAGAGACTGGAACCCTGGTCCCAGAGGTATGAGGCAACAGTGCTAACCGCTGCACCACCATGCTGCCCAACTCCAATATATGAAGCAGATAACCGTTTTGCACTTTGCATAAATTCTTCCCTTCGTATGGAAGGTGACTCTATGTGAGAAAAATAGAAATCCTTCACCAGCTGGCTGCTGTTAGGAAATTTTCTTTCACGTCTGGGAATATTGGTATATTTTATTTACTTGGCCAATGCACATGATTTCAGGGAGAGATTCTGTGCAGATGTCCTATAATTCATTGCACATCATATTACACATTCTGAAGGTGCAGTTGGTTGTTTTTTGCTGTCTCTACAGATTTCATTGCCTTTGAGAAGGCAAATTTTGAGAAAAGCACTGTGTGATATCAGCTCCCTTCTGTTTCTGAGGTGATTTGGGTTTCACAAGCCCAAAATCTAGGAAACCTGCGAGTTGGATGGGCAGCCTATAACAACCACCCCCTTCCCACTGCCCACTGGCCAAAGTCCTGAGCTGCCAAAAATCAAGAAACTTTCATCAAAACCAAAAGGGTAATGAAAGAAAACAAAAAATGACTAGGACCAAACTGACTGACAACTAATTCAATGCTCATTGATCTTGAGCAGCGGGGTAATTTATATAGGCAGCAGGGCCTATCAACTGGCAGCATTTCTAGGTCAGGTCATAGGTCACAGAGGGCATCCAAAATGACTGTGGCCAATCAACCACAGCTCCCTCTGCAGGACTCGAGCAGATATAACACTGGGGTCATTACTATAGGAAAAGGGGGGAAGGTAATCCCTACAAATACAGTAAAACAAATATGTTTATGTGTGTGTGGTACAACAGAAAATATCTTTTTTTTTTGGTAATTTTTTGTAATTACCATTGAGCTATAAAGAGACTAAACTATAACCATTTGTTATGAATATCAACTGTTTTTATTCTGCTTTGATGCAGTTAGAAATTGCATAAAATGAGAGTTAATTGGAGGTCTCCTCAGAAAGCTTGAGTGTTTTGCTCTGGTGAGCTTGGGAAAAGGGTCTGAGCAGTGACTGCATAGCTGAAATGGGTCCAAACATGAATCACAGGGAAACCACAATGAGGTAGCACCACACTGCCCACTTCTGGGTCAAAAGAGCAGGAAGTCTAGCTGGTGGGTAAAACAATGACCTCTGACCTTAGTCTGGGATTTAGGGGATTCTGCTTGATGTGGGTCATGGGTTGGTGGAGGTCGTGAATCTGGCAGGGCAATTTGTTTTTGGACAGAAGGGATGTAACACTTTGGTGTGTCCAAAATCACATACTTTCACAGTAAGTACTGCATTTGGTTACTACTCAGGTGCCATAGAATGGAAATCTGATTTTATGTCATAGTTGAAGAAGGAAGGTTCAGTACATGGAAATGACATAATGTGAATCTCAAACACTGTTGTTCCCTCTTATGAATATAATTCCTGAGTATGTAAAAAAAAGAAGTGAAATGAGCTGTTAGGAAATTCTTAGTCTGTTACCTAAGTCTTAACTAGCCCCCAAAAAACATATGCCAGCCCACTTTCAAGCTCAATGCACATGCACATTTGGACTATAATACTTCTGCAGGTATTATGAACAACGCGGAGGGTAACAGTGAAAACGGCAGGCTGCATGCGTAAGTGTGCCATTCGAGGCTGTGATGGGGATGTCGGCACTTACGATACCCTTCCCAAGAAATTGAACAGCCAATAGACCTGGTTGATATTCAGCTTTAACAAGAAAGTCAAGGGTACATTTCCCAAAAGCTCCAGGTAGCAACTTACCTAATTGGAATTATGCTAGCTTTTGAGAAAATATACTCCAGTATAGCAGGGGAGTAGTAAACAGCATTATGAAGCCTGTGATAACACTGTCAAGAAGCTTCTGTACTTCCCATAGCTTACTTTTGGATAGCTAAACAAATATCTAATCGATACTGCAGTATCCATCCATTTTCCAACCCGCTTTTCCTATCAGGGTCGCGGGGGGTCCGGAGCCTATCCCGGAGGCTACGGGCACGAGACGGAGAACAACCCAGGATGGGGCGCCAGCCCATTGCACGGCACACTCACACATGCACACCTACGGGCAATTTAGGAACTCCAATTAACCACAGCATGTTTTTGGACTGTGGGGGGAAACTGGAGTACCCGGAGGAAACCCCATAACGGCACGGGGAGAACATGCATACTCCACACACATGGAACTGGGCAGGATTCAAATCCCAGTCCCAGAGGTATGAGGCGACAGTGCTAACCACCGCACCACCATGCCACCCTTCAATACTGCAGTAAAAAAAACAAAATCACTCCATGCATTTATACGCTGCTCAGCTTGCTAGATGGAGTTCTTGAAAAAACTTGCATATAGTTAGCATCAGAAAATCACTTGTGCGAGATGAAAAACAATTTCACTGTTCTTCTTACAATGCTGAAAAAAAAGTTATGATTATGCTGATGTTGTGCCTAAGCTGAAGTGTGACTATTACAGGTACGTACAGCAAATTGTTCCAGGAAATATTAATTGGTAAAACTTACCACTCAGAAGCATTCATTTGCAACCTCCATGCAACTGGCTGTTCCTCAACATCTGATTCATCATCTGATACAGGCTCAAACATATATGGTTGGATGCCTAAATGTTCCATGTTTCACTTCACCTGTGGTGATCTGTGTTGGTCCTGTGTGAGCCATTGCAGTGCCTCACTGTAAATCAGCCAATCAGAGTAGAACTCAGGAAAATATTAATGAGCCAACCAAATAAGGGAAAACAGCCTGTTTCATTTTAGGGCCAAATTATAGGGCTGTAAATGGGCTTGTAAAACCACTTCTGGACATTTTTCTACCAAACCAAGTGTACACACCTTCTATGTAGACACCAGAGAACAATTTCAAGAAAAAAAACATTCTATTGTAACTTAATGTAGTGCGTATTGCGAGTATGTAGAACTGAAAGCATGTACTCAGACACACTGCAGTCGCCATCTGGCATATTACTAAACTGGGATGTTTACCAGTGATGTAGCCTGACCCTTGTACAAGTTAAAAACTGTTCAAAAATATCAACAGAACAAAAAAAAAACACCTTAACGTTGTACCTGATAATCGTTTTCTACTTAAATTTTTACAGCGATGGCATTTCCTCCGCCATTTTGACTAAACCTTTTTGAGCAAGCAACATTCTTCGTCTTTGGTTGCAGCTCCGGGGGCCTTGTGGGCTGGCATCCTGTAGCTTCCATCATTTGCACTCTTGGGAATCCCTCAGTACATCAGCCGGGTACTGTTCGCTTATTCTCTCATCCATACTGAGGATTCGGACATACTGCTCACATAACATACTAAATTTTGCTTACTACGTACCAAACAAGCATGTGATTTCAGATGCACCTCGTTGCACCTCAGATGCACAGTTACAGTGTCTGTACATTTCATTTCATGTATGTTGTGCAGTACACACGTAATTCTTGTTTTAAGTCCTTTATTTTATAATAGGAGAAACATGTAATGGCTGGAGCTCCTTGCTGACTGATGGGCCTCAGTAATCGTTTAAGGTTGCTCCACTCTACTTCTCGCCCTCTACTTCCACTGCTTCCTCTCATAGTCCCACTGCGTGGCCAGGCCCTGCACTGGGTTGATCCTCATGTCCAGCATCCGTTTGGTCTGCTTCTCCACCCACTCATCTGACAGAGTGTGCGGCACATCTCCAAAGACTGTGGGATGGGGGGAGAGGTTGAGGGCTCCATTATTCTGGTGCAGTATAATAAAGTCACAACGCTACTCTTGTTTTCTTATTGCAACACAGGAAGTAGCAAGGAACTATAATCTGAGTGAACTGCTGGTAAACCTCTGTGACTTTATCACTGTTACTGCGAACTGAGTATGAGAGTATGAGGGCAAACAAAGACAACCATTTAGGGTCCCAAAACAGCAGCTAGGGGTCCCTGCAAAACACGAGGCGACTGGATATTTCAGATAAGGAACCACAGGGACAAGCACCCCGAAGCAGAACTATCAGACGGGCCTTCTCGCCTCATGTTCGCTCATGTTTATTTTTGTGCTTTAGACACTCGGTGCATGCTGGGGTAGTCAGATAAAACAGAATTATAAAAAAATAGTCACAGAAACAGCCACCTCGCAGTGCATTGTGGGGACTGAAATGGGCCTTGGGTTTTACGAACGGGTGAAAGGACAGCACTCGGTGTTTGAACTACGCGCCTTTCAAAGCACAGGGCATCCGCAGCCACCGCATACGTTGTGACAGTTAACGGTCAATCGACATCCTCTACAGATGCCTCGTTGTGCAATCCCCCCACACACCCGCCTCCAAAACCAACTTCTGTTATCCGAACTGAGAGCGAAGGAGACGAAAGGGGAAAGGAACGAGCCACGACCTGACTGAAGCTGCCAACAGCAGCTCTCACTCTCTCTTTGTATCCGCCGGGTGTGCAAAGACAGCGGCATGATAGACAGTGCCTGCGTAGCCCACCACAGAACCGGAGCCTCACCCGGGGGAGCCGTGGGCAGAGCAGGAGCGTCGCACCGCCGCGATTAGGCCTGTCAGGTTTGCTGTTTTCAAAGCCGGTTCTGTTACGTTGGGTTGCCGGGGGTGCCGGCTGCCGAACGGCACACCAGCGTACGCGTAAATGTTTATCTTTCTCTTAGACATCCTGCGGATGTTTTACAATGCTTTCATTTCTGCAAGCATTTCTGAAAATTTTTCCCAAGTCTGCCGCTTCCCAGAGAAGGCCGGTCATTTTTATAAGACACACCCCATCATGTCTGCTTTGGTTCCCTCCGAGCTTTGCAAGATCCTCTGTCTGGGCCGGCACTTCTCTCTCCTGCCAAGTTAGACATTTATCCAGAGAAGCACTGCATCTATAGACAAGCCTAAATAAAGGAGAACCGTGCTGATGTCTGACATGGTCCCGCTTTTCTGAAACCACACTCAAACATGTACAGAAAGTGTGACCTTCTTGAAAGGTGGCTTTCAGCATTGCAGGGGGGGGGGGCAGTGGGTTAGAAAAATCTACCTGCCCTTCCCCAGCCCCCAAGTGCAGGATTTTTGTGGAAGAAGCTCACTCTGTGTCCTCAGTGATGGTGGGTGTGGCCTTCTACTACAGTCAGGACAGGAGGCTGTCACCCCGGGAGACTCCCTACATTGCACGCCTCACCTCCCCTCTCCCCTGGCTACTTGCCCTCCCGCACTAGGGCAGAATGATAGAACAGATATTTTAGCCCATCTCACCCCCGTCTCGCCCCACTGCCCCCCATGCACCGCCTGCTCCCCTCAGTGGGGTCTTGCTGCATTGCAGCAGAGAGGGATAAGAGGCTGTGCAGTGTCAGACATGGAAGCCGGGGGAGTTGGAGGAGATGTAGCCTCCGGCAGCTAATTCTTTTATCTCTACCGGCAAACGTAGGAATCGTTTCGGCGAGTGCAAGGGTGGCGTCATCATCAGAGATGAGACATGGCTGTGAGCGTCCCGGTGTCAAAGACACACGGCACGGCACCATCATCACGAGTGTCTACTTGCATGAAAGAAATAGAGGGGAGGATGAAGGCAGCTCACAGGGAGGGGCCTTTGGGAGGGGCTGGGGTCATTGGGATGGACTGGGGTGGTGTCTTAGGGGGGCAAGCAAATGGCACTAATGGTTGTTTATAGCAGCGCGTGGTCTGGGCATATGCGACCGAGCACAAAACGTGAGGTGAAATTTTAGGCGGGGGGCGGGTGTTAGCGCTTGCACCAACCGAAGACACGCTGCCACCACACCAGCAGCCCGGTGAAGCCCAAGAAGAAGAAGATTCCAGCCAGTATGGTTTTCCACTCATTGGAGCCCTTCCTCATCTCGGCGTAGGTGAGCTCGTGGGTCATCCGGTACACTGTGTGTAGGGGGGGGGGGGGTTATTATTAAATCACCAGCTGAGCTGCCGCAGATGCACAGTGGCAGTGACGCTGCCACCTCTTTGCATTCATGTCTTGTGCCTGTGGAATCTGGGTCAAACTACAGCTCAAGCCTGGCAAAAAAATCGAATCTACCCCCGCACATTGCAAACCACGCTTCAGACATACAGCCCTATGTTGTAGATTTACTGACACAATTATGCAGCTGGGAACGAGTGGCCTTATCGTTCAGCCCATATGGCCTCATATCGATTCAATTTATAATTCCGCCGATGAAGATAATTTTAGTTCGCGGCCAAATGTGTTAATGGGTTTGAAATGCATCTCAGATTTTCTATGTGTACGCTGCCACTTGTGTTATAGAGCCATCTACTGGGGGAAACTCAAACTCACACTTCAAATAACCTGACATTTAATCATTAACTCACTGACTGCCAACTTGGAACTGGTCTTGTGGGACATTTTCTGGAACATTTTTTCTGCTATCTAGACGTTAGTATTTTAATGAGGGGAAACTACATTACCCATAACCCCTTACATCACTGATAAATGATTTTTGGGTCATAGTAGAAAAAACAGCATTCAGTTAAATATTTCTCTGCTTAGATCTTTGGAGGTAATTATAATAATATATTGGAATATACCACTCTTTTCCATAATAATCTACATAATAAAAACATTATTAATTGCTGCCAACAGATGGGCTCAGCTCCCTTTGCTAATATTAGTTCTAAGGAAACAAAACACAGCAAGAAATGATTTATATTTGTCACTGTAATATTGATCACTATTACTAAAGTACTTTACCTACCATTTTGTTTTCAGAACCAAGGAAAATGAAAGCTTTTGCTCTGTCACTTGTCAGTCTGTTACTTGTCAGTCACAAAAGGAGCATTTGGGTGCTGGCTTTAGGACAGACTTCTTTCCCTGAATAGTGTCTTGCTGTCAGTTTGAGAAGCCTGAGCTCTCAAATATGGTTTTGCCAAAATATGTAGCCGTATGCCTTTAATGAGCCAAAAATCCTGGCAAGTAGCTGAAAATGAGAGTATTTTCTAAGTTAAATACCACAGTTTGGCCTGAGATGAGTTTTATCTGCTGGACAGCAGCGTAAAAATCTCATCTTGTGGATTCACATCAGTATTTTGCTGCCATGACAACCACATCGTGTGCTCAGTGAGGTGGCGTTTTAAGGTGACGGCGGACAGCTTTACATGCTAGCTTCTCCTCCATGCTGAGGCTGGTCCAAGGGCCCTTCTCCTTCTCCTTCAGCTTCCTCTGCTCAGGGCTCAGGCTTCTCACAAAGGGTACGTCCGGCAGTGGGGTGTCCAGGCGGTTGTTGTACTGTGGCTGGGAGAAGTCAATCACATCTGAGGTCACATCTAAGCCAGGAGACAGGGACAAACACAAGGCAGGGCTGTTTAAGGAGAACCTCCTGGTGTGCGTTTGTTGGAGGGCGGGGGCCACAGCCATGCAAAGGCACTGCGACACCACAAATCAGCATAGATCTGAAGAGCAGAAATGATAAAACACCTCACCAAACATTAGAATTTTAAATCCAAGGAAGGATGCTTATACTTTTGAATTCTGATCTGAGTTCATCTCGAAGTTTAACCTGGTAAATATTTTAAGATGGAATCTTTCTGACAGTTGCTTTAAATAACTACATCTAACACATCTTTAACAAAGTAGATAATATTTATCTAATAACTAAATGTGTTCAAATAGCATTTTCATTGGACCAGTAGGGGGTGCACTTTTACAGCTAGTGCAGTCGCCTCTGAGTAAAGCTTTGCTGTCGACTTCAGATTTGGGAGTCCTGTGAAACCGAGCGCGTTCACGCTTGCCACTGCCTGGTACGTCACCTTTGCCGTGAGCGGCCAGCGTGCACTGGCCGGTGGAAAGTCCTCGCCGGAGCGCGTACCCCCAGGCGGACGGTCCTCTCCAGAGCGCGCACCGGAGGCTGTATGCAGCTGCTTTAGACGCCAGCATCTGGACGGGGAATGTCGTCATTGTTTGCTTGGATCTAGTTTACGTTCGCGTCGTATGGAATTATCACTTAGATAAAGTATACTTTAATCATTACTGGAAGCCGGATTTTATGTTAGTAATGATTCATTTTATGAACGTTAAGGTTGCGTGAAATGTACAGCATTACTTGCTATTCTTTTTTATTTTATAGGATAAATAATAACCAAGCTCACTCTGGAACCAGCTGTTTCCAAGTAATGCACCCACGTATGATGTGCCTTGAAAAAAAATAATTAATTCATTGTTATATCTTCCGGAGACAGTCAATGACATCTCCGGAGAAGGGCACCTGCGTGCGCTCTTTGCGGCGGCCTGCTCCCAGCCATGGCATTAACAGGTGGCTGTGTCAGTTTCAAGTGTGCTTGCATATGGTGTGCAAGCCGGCACGTAGCATTCAGAAGTTACTAAAATTACGCAGGTATAGCATTTGATAACGTCACTTCACATCGCGCAATACTCTAAATAATTGAACTATTTTCCCTTCCCAAATATCTGCTATAAAAGGTGAAAACTGAGGCATAAATCAACAAGAATAATGAATGCAATATATCATCCCTATACATTTTAAAGAATGCGTGTAAAGAAATGTTAGACAATATTGCTTGCTAACAGGTCTTTTTGCATGACGTAGGTGTATACTGTCTAAGTAAAATACATCTATGATTAAATATGACCTACAGGTGCGTAATTTTTAATGACGGGACACACCCAAACACTTATCATTTTAAAGGAATTAAACGTTTTACGATTTCTTACTGGCAGCGCGCTTTTACATTCCCCCAAACAACTCAGGAATGATTAAATGCTGCGACACACAGGTAGCGCCTCCATGACCGATACAAATCGTCTATTAAACTTAAGAACTCACTTTAGTTAGCCGATCTGAAAATATGTGGTAATGTCCGCTTATAAATTAAACAGCAAAGACAAATGCAGCAAATCATTAAACAGGCAAAAATACAGACGCGTAACTAGTTGCTGTTAAAGGTAAATACCTCTCGCTCTTTTCGTCCTTGCTCCCTCAATGAGTGTCTACGTGCAATTACTGTCGTGCTCTATGGTCCGTGTGTATTTATTATGGAGGTTCAAAACTGAAGTCAGGTGTCTTTCGATATCAAATCGAGCAGCCAATCGGAAGCCGTCCTGCGGCCGCCGAGCGGACCTGCGGACTATTTCTGGCCCTCATTCCGAGGCTCAAACTCGCCCGTAATTTTATGGATAGCACCGTTAGAGGACGAACAATTTATTAACGCTGGGGAAATGCGTTTACATTACGGAAACTTGTTTTCCATCAAACAAACTCATTCACTTGCGTATTTGTCACTAATTATCAATAGGTTTAACGCAAATTAAAGTTTATTAGCTGTCCTGTTATTTTCGAACGTCTCTCATTCACATCCGCACTGTCGTCATAAACAATAAATGCAAATAAAACCAGAGATGCGCACTGGGTTTTAAAAAGCGCCGAAGCTCGTGTTCTGATTAGGCTCCCGTTGAGATGCTGCAGTAACTAAATTGTAATTTTAATACTATGGAATCCCCGCATCCGCTGATTCTGTAACCCCGGTTTCATTAAAAATATCAATAGGGCAGTGAGTATAAACAGTAGACTATGGTATTAAGAACTAAAACTCCACATGAATGTAAACAAGCGTGCAAAATATTTTCACTGCGCCATCGTCTTGTTATGGGTTGAGCAGAAACATCAGAATCCCGTTCATTAGATGAGAGAGCGAGCGCGCGCGCATTCCCAGCACAAGGGCGCACTGGCTGCTCCTATTTTTGGCAAGCCTGTAGTTTCCTTCCTAAAATCTTGGCAAAGCTCATTTCTTTCCAGCACCGAATTACCACATTATAAAAGAGAGATATAGCAGAGACGCTCCCCGGGTCATCCGATTGTTACACTATTTATAATAAATACGTTATTACAGTCATCCAAGTGTAGATGGACAGTAAAGTAATTTAACCTGTGATTCAGGCTCAGTTAGCAATCTTGTACTAGCAATCAATCATCAGGCACATTAACAAGAAGAGATTATTCAGATTTCCACCTTCTCCTATAGGCTTTGCCTTCCCCTCCAGTACGGAAATAGTAAGGCCTAGTTGGTTTAAGAATTAAAAACTGACGAGGTCTCTTTCCGAACCAGTTCTACCCGTTTGAAAGTTTCTGTATCAAAATTTCAGCTTTTTGGATTATAGCCATGCTTTCCATTTGAGACATGCACTTTCATTTAAGATGTTTATACAAGGGGTTTGGTGGGTATATATACACTCACCAGCCACTTTATTAGGCACACCTGTCCAACTGCTCGTTGACGCAAATTACTGGTCAGCCAATCACATGGTGGCAACTCAACGCATTTAGGCATGTTGACATGGTCAAGACAAACTGCTGCAGTTCAAACC
>JAODKL010000001.1:17697303-17710414 GCA_026780765.1 Petrocephalus schoutedeni
ATATATATATATATATATACACATATATATATATATACACACACACACACACACATATATATATATATATATATATATATATATATATGTGTGTATATAAGTAACAGAATTGCTGCATGGATGAGAGAAGGATGACTGATGAGATAGTCATCCTCCCCACCCCACCTCACCCTAAGCATCCCTGGTGGAAATTACAGCCAGCCGTTGGCCTGCTCACTTACCGGGGCTAAGCATGTGAGGGCTATCACCCCCCCCCCATATCTATTTTTGGAAAACTCGCTTCCACCTCAACATGGTAACAGACAGCATCCTTTCAGAGATGTGGCCACCTGTTCGGTGTCGGTGCCTGGGAGCTTGAGAGCGTCTCAGACACACAGCCCAATTTTCACTGTGACCCCAAGGGACCCAGGGCTGGGCCCCTGTCTCCCTCACTTTAGTTAAAAACAGAGATAAAATTTAATGCTAAACAAATGCAGAATGTGGATCTGTTTAAAGAGCCAGAGATCATTAAATACAAAGGGTGTAACGTTAAATATAATTAACACTCCTAAAAATGACGGAACACCCCCTGTACCGGAAAGACCAATGACACTGTGCTACATTATTCCCCTCGAAAGTTAGCAGCCTGAAGAGAAGCCCCTTTTTCTGAGTTCTGTGGACAGGAGGTGCTAACGAGCAGTAACGATGGACAGGAGGACCCTTACAGACAACTGGAGCTCTGGTGCACACGAGAGGCCTGGGGGTGTTAGTGGTGTACAAGTCGCAGCACATGGTTTTTAACCAACACCTTGATCTTCTATGTACTGTGGGTCGAGTTCAAAAACAGCCAAGTATTTGCAGAAAGGGGGTATCAATTAGACACCCAGATGAGCAGGCTGCTTGGTACTCACCTACGAAACTCTGTTTCTTTGTCTCCCACAAAGGAGCTGCGCGGACGCCATTGGCCACCAGGGCGAAGAAGGCCTTCTTAACCTGTGTCAAAAAAGGAGGCACTGAAGGGTCACATACCTACCGCCAAAGCCTAGACCTTGTCTCGCACGCCTGTCTGTCCCACAACCCAACAGGAATGGCTGGCAAACCCAAGGTTTGCAGGGGAAACTGCAGGTTTTGTGCTGTCAATAGAAAACCTAGTTGTGTGTGTGACGGCCTAGACTCATTAGCTCCTCCCCCACTCAAGCCTGATCATTAGCACCACCAAGTGGAAAGCAGGGAGAAACCCTGACCACAACCAGGCCACCAGCACTTTCAAACGTCCGTCTGATTAAACAGAGCAAACTCTCCTGTCACGCTGTAAGACAAGCATCCACAAGGTGGCTACAGCCCAACACTGCCGTCGGCTATAAACAAGAAGTCGGAGGAGTTTGACCGGGTACCAAATTTAGAGAGTCCTCGACTCTGACGAGTCAGGAATGCCTTGGTCATCTTACCTAATTGAAGAGCAGGCTAAGGCACCAAAGATTCCTTAGCGACGGAGAACGCCTACGCAGATTCCAAGAGCTGAATCACCGGGGCCCTGGGCCACTGCTGCAGCAACATACACGCTGTGGCATAGTCACATGAAAGTTCCCGGACCAATGCATCTCTTCATAGGCCTTTTGACAAGTTTATGAAGGTCCATCCAGGGTCTAGATGCAACCAGCTGAACATGATAACTGAGCGTAGCACTGCCTCGCTCACCCCTGATCACCAGCTTGTCTGGGACTTGTCCATGTTGCTGTAGGGAATGCAAACCATGTGCCGCTTTGTGCCAGTAATGCCAAGTCCACACAACACGACCCTCCTAATCCGACTGATATACTGTTCACACTATACAACCTGCCGTCTTGCAATAAGAATCTTGAAGTTGTCCTGGTTTACACACTACAAGATGGTTCACCAAGAGGAGTCGTCGACGGGTCTGTCTGATCTCCAAACTCAGCTTTGTCACAAAATCACGTGTGAATGACACTGGGAATTCACAACTGTAGTGTCAATGCACTACACATTGTTAAAATACTAATAAAATGACAACACGTGTGTGTTTGACATTTACAAACATGCAGCAAATTAACCCATAGAATTTTCAGGAATCACATACCTTGTGTCTTTAGTGACCTAGTGGCATATAAAATTTTATATATTATCTCCCTGATCACACAATTTCTAAACAAACTTTTCACACCTTTTTAAAGTCCTGCTCTGGGTTTCCCCTCACCCTCCGTGTCTTGCTCTCTCATGGGCTGTAGCATGTCACTGCACCCTTTGCCAGTCGCAACACTTCTCACAGTACGGGATTTGGGGTCGCCGCCAGGTCCAGATATTTAACGCGTAGATATCTGATGGGCGACTGTGGCGAATCGCCGACTGTCGAGTCGCGTCTTTGAACAGTTCATATGTGACAAATCGAGTGCCGATTTATAGGCGCCAGTCGAACACCGATGTGCCTCCGACCTGGGGGTTCTCCAGAAACTGCTGCCGAGCGGAAGAAAAAATAAAAAATAAAAAAATCTGGGCTAGAACCACATAGTGTGAACTTAGCATAAATAAACAATCAGGAATTTTGGCTGCAACTACCCACAGGCATTGCGGCATGCATCAGACACTGGCTGAGATGCCTTCTCCTGCGTGACATCATCCCGCCCATTCTGTACCAGAAAACACCAGCTTTGTTTTCCTTAATCTGACTGACCTCTCTCAGAGACGAGCATTTCAATCAAAATCACGCTCCCAGCACACAGCTTGGCTGACATCATCCTTCTTGTACACTTAGATGAAAGTAGACCTCGCTTTGGTCTAGTGAGGGGACAGCTCAGAAGGTATATTTCTGACACACGGACCCCTTAATCGCGAAACAAAAAACAATGAAGCCCAAGAGAAGGCAGAACATTCAAGACCACAAGGAATGCTGGGAATGTTTCTGCCAAAAAACAGGGCTGCCAAAAGGCCTCACGAACACAAACACACCACACACACAGAACTGGACTGTATAAAAACAGTTTCAAGGTTTCAGAAAAGACAAAGTTGGAGGAGAAAAATAAATGAAACTGCTTTTTTGGTCTATAAATACACAGCATGGCCTTCATCCCATTAAAATACGAATCTCAAAACCCCTTAAACGTTTGTTAAATATTAACCAGGCAGGCCTGAGAGGGTCATCTAAAGAGGGTAATTTTGAGCAGCGTACATTGAAAATAAGTTTGCTCTTGGTGTCACTGCAGTGAAGTGAAGCTATGTTTTTAATCATATATTCTGATGTATATTCCTTAGACCACTGTTGGCGTTTCAGGGAAATAATCTTGCCCTAAACCCAAAACCTCGAGAGGGTCCACGGGGCCAATAATTTTGTAGAAAACACATCCTCTGACACCAGCAGGTCACGTGGTACCTTTCAGTCACATGTCTAACAGATAAGACCTTCCAGACAAAGTGAGAAGCTCCCGCAGTCAGATCACAGGAAGCGTATGACCATATATGGAGTATGAGATGGCTCACGCCCAGTACTCACCTGCAGCGTGGTGTCGAACACCACCAGCTTGGAGCTGGTTGGTACAATGTCGTAGCACTTGTGGGACTTCATGAAGCGCATGTAAATATCACTATCTGACTCTTCCACAGCTATGAGAGAACAAATAGGCCAAGTGTTAGAAAACTCGCATTCTTCACAGGGCCCAGTAATGCCTCCCAGGATATAATGTAGACGTTTTTCTAAGATTCACAACCACTGGCTGCACTAATGGCGCTTTTCCACTGCCACCAAGAACCCGAGCTGTGCTGTGACCTGACGGTTTTACACTGAAAATTATGTAAGCCAAACCCGAGCCATATCCACACTGACTAGTGGAGCAAAAGTGTGACTATACAGAAGACAAGAAAGAACTGGTGAACTGTGTTGATATGCATGAGTTTTTGAAGGAAAACTGCATATTCCATGCGTTATGCATTATTTGTAGTATCATACATTGCGATGTATTTATGCATAACTCAGAACCTGAAACTTTCCAACCGCCTAGTTAAAATACTATAGAACAGCTCAACGGAATGGATTCATAACACAAATTTACAATAGCTACTGTTAATTCCAATAATGTTTGAAGCTAACCTAAGTTGGTGATTCTCACAGACTTGCTAGCAGAAATAAGCACATAGTAAATCATGGGGTACCCCATGTGAACAGTAAATAAGCGTCTCTTTGGTCATACGTCACTGCCACTCTCCAAACCCAGCAATTCCTTTACCGAGCCGACCCTTCTGCAGTGGAAAACCGAAGCAAGCTAAAACAGCGCAGTAGCTAGCCTTTCTTCGCAGTATGGGGCGGGTACGAGTCGGATCCTGTATGCCAGTGGGAAAGCGCCATAAAAGCCTAAGCTATATCACTGATGACTGGTTACAGAAGGCACAACAGGACCCCAGTCTTAGCGAAAGATGCAATTTAATTGTTATTTGAGTTTTAAACAAGGAGCTGGCTTCCTAACAAGCCCTTCGATGGATGAGGCCCTGTAGGCTTTTCCGCAATTCAGTTTAATTTGTACGGCACCTGTCCCAACATGGCCGCCCCAAGGCAGGGAGGCTGCGCCAGCCCTGGAAATCATAATCTAGGCCTGTGGTTTGGCAAAGCTGTGAAAAACAAGACCTGTAAGAATGTGCGGTAATTTAAATACCTAATTAAAAACTGAATGGTGTTCTTGCCACATACCGGTGGGGAAGATCAGTTATGGAGCCAATCAGCCGCTCAGACAAACAGGAGATCATTTGGGCAGCTTTGGGGAGTGGGGGGGTGGGGTGGGTGCATTTGCATGACGACCATATCGCTAGTCACTGCCAAGTGGTTATACAGGAACAGTCGCACTCACTGTGATGACTGGGAGGGTGACCATGGAGAAGTGAAATTTATAGACTCAATTACATGGTCAGTTTAAATGAGCAAAGTTCCTGGTCATGGTGTCTAACATTAAGAGTCCCTGACTTTAGTTGCATTAAAACAGAGGTAATGCCAGATTGGGATGCTCCCTCCAGGTGCAGATCAGGACTGGGGGTGGACCTCCTTGGATGCAGATCAGGCCTGTGGAAAAATTGCCTACAGCACAAAAGCACCCAAGACGGTATGAGCCAATCAGTCAAACCCCACCCTCACCTTGTTATTTCCACCAACCTCTGCTGGCCTCCAGTTGGTTGCCAAGGCAATTCATACAGTATGCTCCCACAAATGGGCAAGGCATATGGGACTGCCCCCCTTCCCCCCCTGTTTTTACCCGAATGTCAATCTGGTGAACTCCCAGCGGGAAAACAACAGCCCCACATAAACATCATTAAAAATAAGCCTCAGAGAATTTTCCCTGTGGAAAATATGCGCCGTTGTCGAGAGCTGGCACCAGAGAACCCGGTACCTAGAGGTTCCGAGTCATTAGCACTGGGTTGAAGGGGCTAAACCAGGCCAGTACTTCGGCTAGAAGCCCATGTGAAATTCTCAGCTGCATCAGACACTCGTAGAGCTGTGAGGAACAAGACTCATCTTGACCCACAAGTCTATAAATTCCCTAACTGTCTGGCTGCTGGTAGTCTCTTCTGCCATTAGGAAGCCTTCCTAAAGCAGCTTCAGTCTTTTTTTTGATTGGTGGACCAGTCAAGAGATTTTAAATAATCTGGCCAATAGCATACTGAGCTTTAATAGAACACTGAACAGACTTAGCTGCAGACACCGGGAGGGCAAATGTACCCCTCTGAATCTGGCAAGCATGACTTTTAGTTCCTTAATTAGATTACGCTAATTAGCCTGCAGCTCAAATCGGGCAATGAAAAGACTCATTACAGAGGATGAAGAAAATGGAAGACATCCAATTAAAACTAAGTATCTCACAGCAACATCTACAGACAGACAGCTTGGACACTTGGGGGCACCTCTCCCCGCCCATCACCAAGGCTAATGTGGGCAGGGCACTCCTGATATCTGCCATAAAGGAGGTGACTCTTCAAGGCTGGGATGACATGGGATACTAACAGCTATGATTTTTTGAAGTGATGACCTGCTGTCACTGATTCCAATTTGGTCTAGCGCAGGTTTGTCATCTCTGAGGGCCCACTCAACAAATTCACTTTGGGGCTCTGCCTTAGACGTTTGGGAAAAATAAATTCAGAGGGAGTCGGAAGATTTTAGCTAGCTAGCTGGTTAGCGAAACAAGCTACTTGAGCATCCCCCAAATAAGGAATGTGTTTATTTAGTGTAGTGACCGTTTGGGGTCAAAAAGGGGGGTCCCCAAACCTCCAGGCCCCCAGCAATCACCTGGTTTGAGTGGAGGCAAACACCGTCACAGGATATAATATGTGGTGTGGCATGCCATTTCATGCTAATGCATTTAAAGCAGAACCTAAGCTGTGAGTCAGTCAGACCCTAGGTTTGACTGGGCTTCTGAAGTCCAGTTCATTTTCCCTGCAAATAGGGATTGCCTGCTTGTTATTGTTGTTCTCTTTACCGCGTTCCGCTGGCTTTTAGCTCATCCACCTTCTGAGGTCTGGGTAAGCACACAGGGTGTCACTGTCTGTCCTCCATCACCCTTTCGGGGGCGGGGAGATGGGGGGGGGGGGGCTGAGCCCACACGGAGGATCAAAAGGGACCCCACGGTGGCCACTGAAGGCCTCACTGAACATCTGCTGATGGGGGGAGGAGGGGGGCGTATGGGGACACAGGCGGCAGACATGTCCTGGCTCTCTCATGAAATTCAACAAGGAGCATGAAAACATGCCCACGCTGACCATCAGCGAGACTGACAACTGGAGGCATAAGCCTGCCTTCTTGACTCAAAGTCACGGGTACCATTAGTTTAAAGCTGCCATCTTTAAAACTCTTGAAATATCACAAACAATACACAGACACAGCCTGTTTAATTTGCTGCAATTCTGTATTACATTATCTTTTAGAGGAAAGTGGCATACACTATTGAGAAAGCAGAGTCAGCCAGTACCTGGAGAAATTCTGTCAAGGGCCTTGCTCAAGGGCCTAAACATGCCATTACTCTGCCAGCCCTGGAACTTGAAATGATGACTGCCTGACCGCAGGCACAGCAACCCTAACTGCCTGGGCCACCCATGCCCCCCATGAGAATGGTGTGGCACAGTGGCTCGTTGGGTGACCCTAACCACCCAGGGTTGCAGAATCGAATGCAGCCTCCCCTTGGTGTGTGCAGCGTTTGCATTTTCATCCCATGTCATGCGGTTCTCCACCTACAGTCCAAAGACTTACTCTAACCCTTGTGCTGCCAGGAATAGGCTGTAGCACCCCCTTCCCACAACACACAGCTACCCTAATCAGAATAAACGGATAGGAAGGCATGCAGTGCTGAGAACAAGCATCATTATTATAATCATTGGGAAACAATTAAGTAGCAACTTCTGCACAGACTGCCTGGATATTTGTTGCACAAATAAACAGTACCACAGTATAAACATTAATGCTGAAACAGATTATTTAAAAAGAGTCTCACACAATATAAATAAGCCTGGAACCCATTAAGCCTGGAATCCACCACTGATGGGTAACAGCTTACTGCCCCTTCTTGTCCCGACGATGTAAATAACGGGAATAATACGGGAGGCAGGACTTGAGGACAACGTGGAGCCGGGCGGTTTGTCTTCATGCACTCGTCTGTTGAGGACAAATTGTATGGGTGCATAGACGGGCATAATCGGTGTTCAGAAATAATCGATTATTAAACTTAAAGATCGTTAAAACAACACAAAACAAAACTAATTCAGCACCTAACTTTTGCCAGCTATACGGCACCCTAAACGAATCATCAAGCAAACTGCGACTTGGCTTTTGGTGTGACAGAGTAGAAATAAATCGATTAATAATCCCATAAACCTTATAAATTATATACATACTCGTAACTCACCTCCAAAACTACAGCGCGGAGCCACCAAAAATACCGGATAATATTCAACCCTTGGCGGGTGGAGTAAACACACCAGAATTCACAACAGGAAAACACAAAAAAAACAAGCGACTTAAGTCAACAGGTGATGCTGGGCGGGATAAGAGGAATCCCGCCTTCGGTTAATAAATGTAAATTTAAAATGTAAATTGCACTAAAACCTCAGCTATACGGTCATAAAAGTAAAAACGACAGCCCGGAATAACACAAGACAAAATGCATTCAATCGCATTTGCGGGTTGACACGTGCATACACCATTTAAAAACATTTACATCATGAACTGTATTTCCAATACGCCACATGCAAGGAATATAAAGAAAAACTAAGCCGCAGGTAAAAGTGATTCCAAACTTAGTTAGCAAATGGATTTAGAATACGTAAGAAGCTTAAATAAGTAACCCGAGCAGCTCTGTCAGTGGTGTCATGCCATGCATTACCCGTCATGGTAAGGCGTTGGTACAGTAAAAGATGCCAGTCCACGCCGGAGCTGGGCAGCTTTTTTCGGACTAAATTCCGGCTCCGGATCGCTCGGTTTAAAGCCGGCTAACGATCACCAGTTTCAAGGTATTGCCCAGCGGGTCCAGATCGGAGCAGGAGGGCGGAGGGTCTCACCTTCATCTTCCAGTTCAAGTTTTTCCAGCATGCCTTCGGCTGATCCGTGGACCTGAGGGTGAAAGGCAGCACGTCGGAGTCAGTGTTCCCGATTGCCCACCACAATCCCCCCCGCCGCCGCCGCCACCGCCGCCGCCGCCGCCACCACCACAGCGACCACCCGGCGTACTCGCTCCGCACCACGGCGGTCAGCGCCGTCTGGAACTGACAGCCCGGGGGCAGCCCGGCGGAGTGAGAATACGGGCGCGGCGGGATGCAGCGGAGCGGCCGCTTCCGTCGGGGCGAAATAAAGTAACGCGAACTGGCTAAACGCGAAGTAACAGTCTGGGAACAGCTGGGCTCTATATGGCGTGGAAATTGCGCTGCGGACGGGCGATTGACAGCCCACGCCCCCCTGCGGTACAATACCAAAGCTGAGGTAGATCCTCTAACCTGAACCGCTTCTAGATCGGAAATGCTCAGCTTATATCAATGTAATCATTTTTGGTGGTTTTAGACACAAAGATTGCAAAATTATATTGCAGCTTATTTACCCCTTTAACCGTAAATTATTAACCGGAGCAAACCGCTCAGGGCTCCCCTATCCCCCGGAATCAGGTGTAAGTGGAACATTCCGGCTTGCTGCAGCCGTAGTGAACAATGTTCGACTGAAGCGCTCAGCATTGCCGGCAAAGCGGGTGATGCACTGATCTAGACCACTTCATTTCCCCCTCGTTTTAAGTACACAAGTGATCCGTGCCCGTCCTCCCGAAAGCAACATCATTCGTGTGATTTTTACCCTGACTTATAACTGCTGTACACTATACCGAGCGCCCCCTATTGGCAAATTTTCTCTTAACCATATTAGGAAATGCCCCGTACCTCCGTGTTGCCTAGCTGCATGAATCTCTAAAACACCACCCCCAAGTCGATGATTATCTCTGAAATGACACTATGTTCCTCCTTCATTTGTGTGCGAGAAGTTAGGCGGGCAATTTGCATGCAGCGTTTACGCGCTTGTCAAGTTGTAAAATTATATAACGCAGCGTGCGCACCCGCAGCTCCGAGATGCCGTGCAAAGGCTGCCGTGATCAGTGCACTCACCAGGCTGGGACACCATTCCTGTCCATCTCAGAATAGCAGGCTTGGTGCTACGCCCCGCTCATTCCATTTGAACGGTTAATAAAAGAAATCGGATTAATGCAGCAATGTGCCACAGTGGAAAAAAACACACGGGGCAAAACTTAGCACTGAAACACCAACCGGCCGCGAGGTTGCCAGTGATCCCCGCTAAAAGACTTTATTCTGAGGCACTTATTTTTGCATTTCGGTGACTGAGTAGATAATTTAAAAATGTGCAAAGCAACGTGCCAGGGGAGTCAAGGTGAGGAGATGCAAATAGAGATTATCGCGGTGACGAGACGAAGACTGTGGAGCCGCACATAAAATGTGCAATTCCTGTGAGATTCTAGCAACTTGTGAACAAAATAAGGACCAGATCACAGCTGATCAAAACAATAGCAATGAGTTTGCCCACTGCAATAGCAATGAGTTTGCCCAAGTCACTGTTTTGTACTTGTTTCCTTTGGGGGCACTGTATCTGAGGTGTACCCACAGATACACAGGCGTTTTGCTAGGTTAGGGCAGGTTTTTGGACTTTAAAGTACACTCAGACCGGATGAGTGATTAGGTGTGGCAGGCAGCAAATGGCTCCCCAGACACTGCCATCCTGGCGGTTCTTAGCGAAAGGCCTCTTCAGTTTCCAGGCTAATGTTTTGTGGGCGTCACTTTCACATGCCTTCGGGGGATGTTACACGCCCATGCACAATGTTTCACGTGGATGTATATTGTATGTTGACAAAGAAAAGCAACCTTGAAGATAAAATTAACACAAAAATTACTCAAAACACCTAAACTATAAAATGTTTAACAGGATCCCCACATTAGTACATTTATGTAAAATTGCTAATAAATCACTCATTTCTTGCAACAGGCACAACACATCCCGAAACAGGATACACAACTGTGCATTTAAAAATCTTCATAGTGTAATAATAAAGTCCTTTTACATGTGCTGCTCTGCCCTTGTGCCAGACTGACTGGCCCAGAACCTGCCACAGCCTGGCCAGCATTGCACATAACATATTACATAATCACAGCATTTTCTCTCTGTCTTTTAATTAGTAATAGAATGGGATTTATCAAGAAACCCAACGGGGTCAGAGGCAACACAGAAGGGGCACAAATATATTAACCAGAATCTCCAGTGGCAACGTGTAAAGAGCTTTGGAATAATCTGGCCAAGAACTTCAAGATATAGAAAATCTTGGAAAAGCAGATTAACATGGATGATTTTGCAAATATATAAAACTAATATTACATGCATGTGCACACGCACACACGTCCATGCACTTATAAATTTCCAATTTTCACATCTCTCCCGTGGTATTTGTATCCTACATTTTTTTTACACATTTAGTTAGCAGACACTTTTATCCAAAGCAATATACATTTTTTTTTTAAGACAGCAGGGTGAATCGGTCCTTAGCAATTGGGGGTTAGGGGCTTTGCTCAAGGGCCCAAAGGTGAAACACTCTGGCGATACAGGGATTTAAACCATTGACCTTCTGATCACAGGCACTGCATTCAGCCCCACTGAGTCAATGAACTGATCAGACTGAGACTCAAACCCAGCCCGTATGTCACAGCTCCTCTGTAGTTCCATGAATCACCGGCTGTGCTATTGTGAGTTTTCCCAGGCCTGATCCCAATAATGCACCTGCTTCACCTATGTGGGTGCAGCGTAAGGCACTGGGGATCAGCCTCGGTAGCTTTCGATCCCACACTCTCCCATCGATTGCACTGGACCAGATCTGCCTAACAGACTGCTTCTATCCTCAAAACTGCAGGGACAGACTCAATGGCTACACACCAGAGCTGTGTGGCTGCTGGCGCACCTCGGCCAGGCCGTGTACGAGGGCCAGCATTTCTTGACTTGTCTCTTAGCAACGCTGTTGTGCCAAGCTGTCCATCAATTGGCCGCAGACTGCCTGTACTACTCTGGAGGGTTGTCAGCCAGCGTCAGGAGCCATAAGCAGTGTCTGGGCATCAGCAGGACCCTTTACGGGTTGTGATCCTATGTCCATCTACCTGAAACTCCGGAAGGGCTAAGGTTTGCGAAATGCTCATACTGCTGTGTCTGCCCACAGCTACCACACTGTGTTCAAAGCTACTTAGCATTGATTCTCCTTCCAAACTCTCTCTCTCTCACATACACACACACTTTAAATAGCACAGCGAGAACACGTGGTGCTTCCACTGACAATGCCGCCCATTTCAGCCACCAGGGGGTGCATGCCCCATAAAGTGGCACTGTCTGTTTTCTCTGATTTATTACACCTGCTGAACAAGTCAGAACTTCTTAGCAAGTTTTCCTTGCCGTTTCTCTCACCGACTGCTTAATGAATATATTTATATATTCATCAGATGCTCCCCCCAAACTGACTTTCTATAATGCACCATGAATACAAATTTCACCTGCATTCCTAAAGCAAAAGTTCTCAAAGATATACCTTGTAGTAAAATATATTGATATTACAACACACCCATGTAAAGTGCCTTGGGGTGACACTTGTGAAAGGCGTGATATAAAAGTTAATTGAATCTTAATTGAAAATTGATAAAAAAAACAACATAAGTAGTAATGGTGATTTAAGGAGAGGGCCCAGAGAATATGTTAAATCAGGTGTTTCTCCATCAGGTGGGTTAGGCAGCAGGGCTTGCCTCCCTCTGTTCATTCTACAGCGACACCCAAAAGACCTGGGGTGGAATTACGATAATAGCACCCGGCTGTGGCTGTGACATCACTAAGGGAAGCCTGAAGCCCATTGGCTGGCAGATACATAGCCAGAAACTTCCTCCACCCCATACTCCACATTATCCCTCCTTGCCCATAGGTTTTGGTACAAACCTTTGGCTTTTCAAGCCATTCTCCTGCTATTCTCAGGCTTCTAAGCTCCCTGTGAAGTGCATTTCCTCTGTGCCTGATGGTAACGTGCTGTAGCCAGCAGGGTGACCCTGAGGATGTGACCCAGAGCAGCTCTGGGTGTTGGTAAGTTACCTCAGCCCTCAGATATGATCGCTCAGCAGGCAACATTTGACAAAAAAACTAAAATTACAGTTATCCGTTAATACAGATGAATGTTTTCAATGGAGTGGTTCAGGGTGAAATCTGGTCAAAGCCTCCTCCCAGGAAAGAGCTGTGTTCTGTGTTTTGAAAACAGGCCCTTAACTGCAATACCACCTAGTGGCTGGGGTAGTATTGCTCCAAACCAGTCTAACACTGATATAGCTGGTGGTTATGTAAAAGGCACAGGCAGAAATACAGGGACTTACGGGTCGCGAGGTAGTAATGGGTGCAGAGCCTGGCGCCGGGGGCTTGGTGGACAGCAGCGTGAAGCGTTGGCCTGTGTCTGGCGGCGATGAGAAGGAGCGCGCTCGGGCCTCCTGCTGCTCTGGCTCATTGTGGTAAGCCTCCACGGGGAAGGGGGGCTGTTTGTGTGCCTGGCGGGGTGTGGCTGGCAGCCAGGGGGTGTGCCTGGCGGGGGGGGGGGGG
>JAODKL010000001.1:17718861-17742179 GCA_026780765.1 Petrocephalus schoutedeni
AAAAAATTCCCATGCCTCTTCAACAGTTTTGTTATTTAACTCCATCCAGTTCACAGTTTCTAGTTTTAGTCTCATACAATTAATGTTAGCCTTCCTAACATTATATATTTTTGATTTTATATTTTGGTATTAACCATCTCCTCTAACTCACTGTTGTATTGGATGAGAGCCAGTTGCTCCTCAAGGTCACAAACCTTGACCATGAGTGAGTCCACTAACTTACATCGCTCGCAGATGAAGTCCGACTAGACAGAAACGTCCAGAAGGGCAAAAATCTTGCAAATGCAACAATGGATCAGTCCCTGGAGCAACTGGGGGTTAAGAGTCCTGTTCAGGGCCCCAAAAGCGAAAATAACTCTATCAGCTCTAGATGCAGTGACCTTCTCATCACAGGTACAGTGTCCTCAGCCACTGAGCCAAATAGCTCCACTTTAAGAAATCAGATCTGGTGTGACCCAGAGTCCCCAGAACTTTGCATCACACAAGATCCTGGTGTAACACCACAGGGACAGAATGTACCACGTCGCCATGACAAGCTCAGGACAAAAGGGAAGCAAGGCACGTTTCAAAGGAGGAAGGTCGAACTGATGTGACACAGCAAATGAAACAGTAACCAAGATTCCAAGCGGCACTCAGAGACCTGTGCTCGCATGCAGTTAATCAGCATCAGCAACAAGGCATTACAACCAGACAGATAATGGGGGGAGAGTGGGGGGGGGGGGCAGTCATTTTATCACCCCGTCAGGCCGACTAAATCACCCATAATCCCTCTGTGCACTGACAGCATGTTGACAAACTCTTCAAGCGTAATTGACCCCCTGTGACAAACACAGAGTATGGTGTTTTCAAGACAGAAATGTTTAACCCTCGCTCCAACAAATGAAGGATAAATACAAGCTTCAGATCCATGAAGCAGATGGCATTTAACTAACAAAATAAGCATGCTGCATATCTGAGGGGCAAAGCAGAACTCACCTTAAACCACAAGGGCATTTTTAATTGCAATAATCAGTCTCTGGTCAGGTCATCAAACTTAAATATGGTGGGAAAGAGGTTTGCACACATGGCCATATCGCAGTGGTGACTGGAAATCGAGGTGGTAGGAAGGGGGGCTCAATTTAATGAGCAGGGGGGTTCCATCACATGAGCAGCCAACAGAAAGATGAATGATCTGGGTGGACAACAGAGCGTTGATCCCGCAGAAGTCACATGGTCGAAGCGTCGGGCAACCTGATTGGACAAATTGCTTTGCGGGGGTGGGGCCTCTGCCTCTCTTCCCCTCGATTGTGTCCAAATTCGAGGGCCACGTTCTACCTAGGACGCATTCGTAGACCGATTACGTCACAGCGACGTGCGAAAGCTGTGCAAATTTGAAGTCTCCTCCAGATGCAGCCCACAAATGCGTCCTGCTTTTCCCGGTTCTTGAAGGATGGGTCGGGTAGATCCTTCACAGGCCACTGTATCCCGAAATCCATTGTGGACCAAAGTCGCAATGAATTTTGGGATTCTTTAAAGAATGGCAGTAGCGGCAGAATACACTCTTGAATGTAAGTAATTCTAGTGGTACAAATGTTAAAAGCTTATATATAATTTTTTTTTTTTTTAGGAAATCGCCCCGAACACTACTAAACTAAAATAAAATATATAATAAAAAAACAGTTATACAATAAATCAAAATAAAAAATAATAATTAAAAAAAATGATATATAAAAACTCACCGCTTGATACTGGGCTTGTCTACCGCAACTGACGTAGCAACCTTTAGCCAATCACATTGCTTTTCACTCAGGATACGCTGCGATTAGCTGGAGATTCAGATCGTTTTGGATACAATCCAAGATGCCAGTGTCACCGGATCAACAATGTGAGACCTTATAGGGGGCACAGAAACCCCGCAAGGCCATAGCCACCACTACAGGGAGGTGCTGACATCAGTGTCTGCATGGCATCAACACAGGGGACTGCCAGTCCCCACCCATAAGCAGAACATGGGGCACTCAGAGACTCAAACGTCAACAAGACACTCACGTCCTCATACTACCCCCAGTATCAAAGCCCTTCTGGAGACTCCCAGTTTCTCTCTTGGTCTACGTGTTCTTCATACTGGCGGGCACTGGGGGAAAAGTTTGTGAGATGGGAGAAGGGAGGCCAGCAGTTTGCTCGATTGACACCCCCCCAGAGGTGGCCACCTGGGGCACCATCATACGTCTCCTAACAGGTTGACTTGATAAATACACCAATAGACAATTTCTGTTCCCTTAGGAACATATTGGAGGTTTCATCAAACGTCAGGTGCTTTTGATGGCCTTGATCTGGGGTCACAAAGCAACATGTGACACTGCACAGCATCACCAGCATCCTGTGACTGCAGCACAGCAATAGACATAGATGTACAGTAGGTGACATCAAATTGAAGGCCAGTAATTAGCCAATCATTTGCCAGAGTTGTGGGGGCCGCAAGCCTTAACATGCCATTGTTTTCTTTGTCTGTTCCTGGGGTGACTGAATGCCACTAGTAACCTAGAATTTCCACGTCGGTAATTGGAGCAGCTAGCTCTGGGGCCGGGACTTGTTGCAGCAGCAACGGGCTGTTCTGTGACTGGAGACACAAGCTTCGTTTAATAAAAAACAACAAAGCGAAAATTAAACAGTTAAAAAAAAAAGCTGTACATTTATGGCAGCCTCTACTATAGACATCACAGCATTGCTGCAAGAACTTGTTTAATCATTCATTCAAAAGTACAATCTATGTAATAAATACATACTGGTATTTAAGAAGAGATAACCTTTGTCAGCCTCTCTCTGTCCAGCCAATAAACTAATGTTGCTATTTCTGGCCATGTGATCACACTAAATAGTTCTGCAGTTATCAGTACAGTGTCCCTCCCCAGGCTTGAGAGCAGAGCAGCCCTCCCCCACCTCAACACTGCATGGTAATCAATCGTCTCGGTCTCCTCACAAACTGTTTCTCCTAGAAGCCAGGGGAGGGACAGTAAGCCTCTACGAAGCCACTGCAAAGTAGCACCACCATTCCCAGATGGTGACACTTGTGCTCTTGTATAAAAACTGTTTGACCATGTCTAAAATCCTTGGCAAGTTTATCTGTGGCCACCTAGTGGCAGGGTGTTGAACTAAATTTATATGGCAAGTTCCCAAAGAGGTGTGGATGCTGATTTGCAAGTGAGAGAGCCAATTGCGCTGCAGGTGCTGTCTAATGACACACCCCCGTAGTCATCACATGCCATAGGCAGTCAGCTGCCCTGCCCCCCATGTACTCCTCCAGATGCCTGGCCAGCAATCCCACACATGTGGTGTGCCAGGCATCGATGCCACGATGTAGATGGTACTCTCGCCGCAACATCATGCTGGGCGGCCTTTCATTGTAGGGGGAAGCCGCAGTCGTGAGTTATGAAGTTCATGGTTCCCTCCAGCAAGTGACAAAGAGCAGCCAATTGTCCGACAGGTGAGGGTGGGGGTCGGGGGGGGGGGGATTTGCTTCAGCAAACCAAGGCATTTTGGACAATTCTGCATTTCCAACTTTGTGGGAACAGTTTAGGAAAGGCTCTTTTCTGTTCCAGTATGACTGTGCCCCCGCATAAAGTCCATATAGACATAGCTGGGTGAGTCTGCTGCAGAAGAACTTCACTGGCCCACACAGAGCCCTGACCTCAACCCCTACAAAAATCTTTCGGATGAACTAAAACAGAGATTGTGAGCCAGGCCTTCACGTCCAACATCAGTCCCTGACCTCACAAATGCTCTTCTGGATGAATGGGCAAAAATTCCCATAGACACGCTCCTAAGTCTTGTAGAAAGCCTTCCCAGAAGAGTGGCAGCTCTTATAGCTGCAGTGGGAGGACCAACTCCATAGTGATACCTATGGGTTTAGAATGGGATGTCATGTGTTCCTGTAGGTGTAACGGCCAGGTGTCCCATTACTTTTGTCAGTATAAATGACGCAGTTCAGTAATGCCACTAAAGAGACTGCTACAGTCAGGGTTCTCGTTCCCACCCCAAATCCTTTCACTGTGCCTAATCCCCCCTCCCAATAAACCCACATTGCAAGTCCCAAGATACAAGCGTGGCTATGAATGAATGCAACCAATTGTTAGTTCACTAAATAAACAACTTAGTAACTTTCACCCTCGCAACCCCCACCCCCCCCACACCCTGGCCCACACTTTTTTTCTGTTTAATTCACAGGGCCTCTTCTAACAAAAAAAAAAAAAAACTCATATTCTGCAAGACTGCAGTGCAGAGCAGTGACCACAGGGCGGCAGTGTGGTCACAGTTATGAGCTCTGCCAAGAGTAGGTCCAGGAAAAGCTCATAGCTGTGGCCACAGCACCCCTCTTTAGTGGTGTACTGCTGGTAAAACAGCGACTCAACACACTCTGCAGGTCTGGCCCAAACATTCACCCTCCCAGAGAGACACGCCCTCCACATCACTTAACCAATCGCAGTTTCTAATGCTCTGAGAATTCTTTTATTGCCACTCACATGGCTGGCGTCCTGTGTGGGAAACCGCAGTATCTGCCTCGCCCCCAGGACCTGCCCAGCTCAGCTCTGGACCTCCAAAACACCCTCCTCTGCCAAAGGAGCTGCTTAAAGTCACAGGAGCACCTGGCAATCCCCATTCGGGCTGGGACTGCTGGGACATGTCCGAACCAACAGCGTGTCTCTGGACATCCAGCCACTCAGGAGTGAGCAATCAGGGGCTTTACATGAGAGAATACAGTTATGAAGCCGCCTCAGGCCGGAGACAGAGCCTGCAGTCATCGCGGAGAACAAGCAGCTCGAATGTACACCGCTGCTCTGAAAGTGGGTGGCTCGTTAAGGGAAAAGAATATGACCAAGCAAATAAAACGGATAGAGAGAATCTCTCTATAGACATGGCTGTATAAATATAGATTTGCAGATCTGGAGATTTTGAGTATGCAGAATTCAAATTTGGCATTCCCTTACTTCATAAAAGGTAAAAGTAAAGTTTCATAAAATATGACTGCAGTAAATACAATCAAATAGTAACCAACGTTTCGGCAGCGGAAGAAAAACATCTCAGATGAACTTTCCAACATCTTAAAGCCATAAAGTGGCCTAAATGGCCTGTAGTCAGTCACAGGAGCAAAGCGGGATCAAGCCCGAGTGTGCGAGGCACAGTGACATTTCAGAGCCCCTCCCCGGTGCGATCAGTGAATGTCCACACTGGTGACCGCAATGGCAGGAGCCCTTGATGTATTTTCTATTATCGCTGTTGTGAGTCATGGCGGGGGGGGGGGGCTGAGTCACTGCAGAGAGCCAGGTGGGAGGCGGTATGCATGGGGAGGAGAGCCCAGGACAGACACAGCGGGACACGGGGGGCACTCAGGGCTGCACGTGTCCAAACACCCCTGGCTGAGCACCAAGCCCCCCCCCCCCCAGGTTTCTCTGCAAGGCCAACGGACCAGAGTGCATAAATGTAGAACAGGAGAGCAGAAAGCTGTGTGTGTGTGTGTGTGTGTACCTGCATGCCCCACCCCAACACAAGGCTGTGTCCCTGAGCAGCCTAATGCCACAGATCAGCTAAGCCAGCTCACACACTGTCACGGCAAAGATCACAGCCTACGGTTTATTCCTTATTATTGAAAGATACTTCTCACAGGAAATTAGCACCTTCAAAAAGGAGCTCAACTGGAGGGAACCTTAAATATGCCTGTCCTTTTAAAAATATGTCTCAGCACCTCCTAAAATCGGGCCAATCCGCTTTCGGTGCTGGGTGGAAGGCAGGAAGTGAGCTGCTTCCACATCGGAAATGGACAGCACCGCTTCCCGCAGAGAGAGGGCGACGGAGAGGCGGCACAAAGCAGCTCAGGAGGTTCTCAGGCAGCATGTGCCCAATAGGTTTGCGGCAGGAGTAATATGACAAAGGACAAAGAACCAAACAAACTGGCACCTCAGGTGTGCTGAGCACAGCTGACACCGTGACCTCTGACCAGCGTTTACACATTAGCTTGTGTGAGTGTGGAGGGGCTCATGTTGCCCTTAGTCATTAAATAATGATAATAAATACGGAAATAATGATACATGCCTATGGCAGTTTACATCGATTTTGTACCGTTTCCCTTTTTAATTGCATTTATTAATGGTTTGAAAATAATGTATTATTAACACCTTGCTCATTTTGGAAGAACAAGCTAGTGGTTACAGTTAGCAGTATATTTTGGGCCACCCGTCCCCCATAAATGCCATTTCGCCCCCAAACCAAAGCACCATACTTACCCGACCACCTCCCCCCCTCCAACAGTAGGATAGCAAGAATTCCATTTGCCATTTCATCCTGCCATGAGATTTTACAAGAAGATTCCAGTTCAGTGCCAGGTCACTGTTCTGCTGCCCATCCCTGCATCACGCTTGGGGCCCCACAAAAGGCACGGAAGCTGCAGATGTATCTTAACACCTCCAAGGAAGTCCTACCACCTCATCACAGAATGTCAGGCTTTCTTCCGTTTTCACAAGGCTCTCTTTACTGTGACAGGGGAAGTCATATGATGCGTGTGGGCCCCACCTCTGAAAGTGTGAGCAAAACTAGAGAACTGCTTTGACAGCAGGGGGCGTAGTAGTTAAGTCACTGATAGGAACTGAAGGGAAACTTACAACTGGATAGACACTGGCGCAGATCAAGCAAAGCTCAGGACTGCTTGCTCAAGGCGGTGAAATTCTGCTCAATCTCCTTTAAAAAAAATGAATGACAAAGAATTTACATGGGTGTATGAGCTGGACCCCCCTTCCCCCCCCTGTCCCGTCCCGTCCAGTCGGAAATGCTCTGAGAATTCTTCTGTCACCACCCACACAGCTGGTGCCCTGTGTGTAAAAGAGCAGTATCTGCACCTCCTATCAGCACCCAGCACCCCCCCCCCATGCCCAGGACACTGAATCTCCCCCCACCCCCCACAAACAGGTGGGTCTGTCTAACCAATGCCTACCACAAAAGTAAAGAGATTCTTATGGTTTTGGTAACAGAAATAAAATGTCCTCAGAGTGCAGCGATAGCCATTATTCAAAAACTAAAAGGCTCTACAATCCTACAAAGGGGCTAAACTAATGTTTCCCAACCCAGTCCTCGATTGGGACAGTCCACATTTTTATTCCCTCCCAGCTCCCAACACACCTGTACCAGGTATTCTGGGTTGTTCACTGGTTGAATGCCAAAACAGAGCAAAAACATGCACTGGCTGGGGATCCCCGATTACTGGGCTGGGAAGCACTGGCCAGTCTTCCCAAAGATCCACATGCACATGCCACAACCTGCTCAGAGCATCAGTCAGCTGAAATGGCAGGAAGGGGCTTCTGCCACAGAAACCCACGATGATGTAAACTCCAAAGCCGTCCTTCCCAGCGGAGGGTGTCCTCGAGAGGCAGGGGGCAGCGTGAGATTCGTGACCGATTCAGGCCGACCCGGGCATCGTGTTCACACACCGCCACATGCTCGAGCCATGGCGGGCTACCCCATTATCAGCTGTGCTTGACGTGACCGACACTCGCTGAGAGAACACACATGGGGGTGGAGGACAGTGCCTCTAAGAATGTGTCGAGAACAATTGGTTCTTCTTGTACAAATTGTGTTCAAGTGTAAATCATGCTCACGCTGATGATTATTATTTCAAATTTCATGTTGACATTTATATAAAAAATTTCGGCAGCATGTTTCGCAAGAAAGGAGAGAAAAGGAAGCAAAAATGAGATGGTAGCACAGCACTGGACGTCTGACCTGAGGGGGGCACCTTGCGACTTGGCTGAGCCCCATGTCCCCGGAGGCCCAGAGCAGCTTACCTTTCCTGGCCCGAGAGAAGAGCTTGATGCTGACTGGGGAGGTGGAGGCGACGGAGGAGGAGGACTCCCTGGAGGAAGAGCGGAAAATCCCGCTGAAACTCATGCGACGGGGGGACTTGGGAGGCGAATCCTGGTGGAAGGGGTATGGCAAGATGGTCCTGGGCGAGCCCGGGCTGAGCCTGGACCTGACGGGAGCAGACATGGGGCTGGAGGGCCGGCTAAAGGGGCTCCGGGCGAAGAAGCCCTTGGTGGGGCTGGCTGAGTGACATGTGGGCTCCCCCTGTAAACAGAAGCATGAACTGTAGCCAATTTCAGGGTGACCACCGTGATGGAACAGCACTCACACCTGAGGCCATAACAGATGGGGGACATGATTCATTCCTTCCTTCCATCCATCCATCCATCCCCTGACCACTTATCCCAATCAGGGTTACAAGGAGCCTGGAGCTTATCCCAGGGAGCACAGGGTACAAGACTGGGGAACACCCAGGGTGGCATGCCAGTCTGTTGCAGGGCAAGCAAATTCATTTATTTTCTTCTATTTTTATAATAAAAACATGCCATTTGAACATATTAAATAAAAAAAAATGTTGTAAATTATATTTTAAAAAGCCTTGTGTTTGATATATCAGTGCAATTCATTGTAAATCCATTTGCTATTTTTTTTAGTTATTAATTATTATTATTATTATTATTATTTTACAGATTCTTTTTCCACCTATGATGCCCCTCCGCCCCCGCCCTTTTAATAACCAGTGGTGTGCGTGTATGTGTGTTTTGAAGGGACCGAGCTTGGAGCCCCCCAGTGGTTCTGACGAGCACCCAGCAGAACCCAAACTTGGCTCCCAAACTTCGCAGAACAGCAGGCTGGACCCGTCTCTTTGTGTGAGCCGGCCCACGCATTGTTGCACGCCGTGCCACCCAGGCCGCTTCTCACTGGAGCTGGACCAGTACGAACAGAACCTGCCATCCTGTGATCAACCTCCTCACTCCAGGAACGTGGGGGGGCGTTTCAGCAAATTAATGTAGATAGCTTCGGTCCCATGGGATAAAGAGACACAGCCTAATTAAGAGTTGACTGATAGCTATAGCAGTGGGTTTTTGGTTAAAAAGGAGGGAAAATGACTGAACACCCTCCTGAGTAAAAGGACTGCCTACAGTACAGTGCATATACTGTGTGGAAACAGCTATTCAGACAGATGCTCATTACATTCGATCATAAAAAAGCTACATAGAACTAAACAAGATCTCGGGTTACGAGGTTCTCGACATACAACGTTTCAAGCCTATGACGCCAACTTCCATAAAACTCTTTCGTTTTGCGCTTCTAGCTTCATACTTATGGACTACATGAGCGAAACAGTTTGGTTCGAGTGGCAAGTTTTTTTACACTCATTTGTGGTGGAACCATTTCAGCATGTACTTTTCAAAATGAAAATGAGCCGATGCAGCAGAGCAAAGGTGGTGTGATGAATAGTTGTGATAAGAAATCCCACAATGCAATATTCCCTTACAATATGCATACCCCCCCCCCCCCCTGTACGTTACATTAAGCTGGGGATAGGATTCATGAGAGATGAAGTGTCGTCCTGTGTAAAGAATTACACTCATTAAAAGAAATATAAACCCCGCTTGCAGTCAACCCTGGTCTTCAGCAAGTCCCAGGTGGTCATTACAATTCAGTATAATGTGGCACGATTTCTTCATTTAATTGTGTATAATGCAAACCCTTGTAATTGTTTTCTGGACATTAAATAAGATGCAAAGCAATGGAATGGTGGTTTTGCTTTTCATTGTCTTCGAGACTTACTGAAAAGCAATGCCTTTTATACACTGCATTTTCACGTGTACACGCAATATGTCGCATCGATTGTTTTTCCGTATATGCCAAAGTCATGTTTGCATTTCAAGGTGGCACAAATTCCACCTCATAGTTTTTAATGTTCTAAATTATGGATGTCCTACATCTACAATAATGCCAGAATAAGGGTTAGGATCACAGATAGAATAAGTGGCTTCAAATTGTTACCTGCTTGCTTAGTATACAATTCACACACACACACACACACACACCCCTCAGTCATACAGACCAATGTCAGATGTCACTCACCATGAGTCTGGGTCAGATTCATGGTAATAATTTGCCTTAACTAAGCACAAGCAGCTCAGGCTGACATGAGACATCTCAGTGAAAGCTATATTTCCAGCCAGACAGGGATGCAGAAAACTATGGAGAGAAGGAAAAAGAAACAAGGAACAGCCGGGCATTTACCCAATGGGACGCCATCTCCGCGAGGACGGCTTGTTGGTACCTCGCAGCCAGTATTCCATGCCAATGCAGATCTCTTTCACTGATTGGGGAGGGTTCTCTAAAAAAGTACCAGGCTGCACTCGAAGATCTACCAGTTTAACTTAAGAGTCAGACTTGTGTTCTAAGTCACATCCAGACAAAAAAAAAAGCCGCTTGCCTTGTCAAACAACACAAGCAGTGTAAATCCTACTACTCCAGGCAGTGATACCCCCCCTCCATCCATCAGGGTCATTCAAGCAGAAGGGGCACTAGAGTTTAACCTGACTACTGTGGCACAGCCGGGCGTAACAGTGAGCGGGAGAGTCACGCCTCTGGCGGTTAAATGTCGTAATGGCGGTTTAATGTTGTAAGGTCACCGTCTGCTAATAATGGGCACAGTTTGAGATGGGAGGAAGGTGGGACCGGCTCTAGCTGCAAGCAGAACAGGCAGTCGCCTGGGGCATTTGCGGAGGAAGAGAATGGGTCTGTTATCTTGGGGAGGGGGCCTTCCAAGGTAAACTTTGCCCAAGGCCTCCGAGAAGGTAGGTTGGCCCTGGAAGAGGAGGTGGGAGTGAGGATAGGGGGGATGAAGGACTGGTCAGGGTCCCGGGCAAAAGGAGCACGGGAGTATGCGGGGGTCTGTAGATGGGGCAGGGCAGAGTGTGCGTTTCATGGGGGGAGGGGCAGGGCAAGGACAGACCGGTGACAAGTAAATGGCCTTGCTGTAGCAAAAGGAACAGGCAGGCAGGCAGGCAGCCCCCCCCCCCCCCCATGACAGAGTCCAGTCCAGTTGGAGGGAGGGATTTAGCCACTGACGGTGTCCCCCCATCCCCATAGCCTCAGCCCCTAGAGCCAGGCAGGACTCATACAGACCAGCCCCCGTTATCACTTAATTATTTCAGCCGGGGGGGTGAAACCCACATGGCCTCTCTTTCATCTCTGGTGACAGTTACCCAACAGCAGAGTTGTAATGAGAGGCAGAGCAAGAACTCCTGGGGGGGAGGGGGGTGGACTTTTAAACTGAGCGGTGAAAAGACCAGAACAAATAAGGCAAAAAAGGGAAGCATGATGTTACCATGGCAACCAGCAAATGGCACAACCTTTAAAACTTTTATATAAATGAGTATTTGATTCCCCCCCCCCCCCCAGAAATGTAGCGTGTCTGTATAGAATATGGTGCATAAAGGGGACAGGAACTCACTTTTTTTAAAGCAATTTAAAAAAAAAATAAAAAAACGAAATACACTGAGTTATTCACCCTTCCACCCTAACCCATCTAGGGAATGGAAGCAGAAAGCAGGGGTACACATTACAACAACATTCACACACATACACTCTCCCAAAAAGACAAGCACACCCATTCCTACAGCGTTTTATAAGTTTGATTTTGTATACAACGCGTTACTTAAAAGCCACTTAACAGGAATAACAGCTTAACAGCTGTTATCTAGTCCTTGGTAACCAGTATAAGGTAACAATAACAAGCCCTACAGGAATCTCTCACAGGGTTGCCAACTTTCATCAGCTGGCTGGAATGAGATTTTCAATTTGGCCCGAAACCTGATTTTGACTACGCATGTGTAGAAATTACATAATTTCTGCTCATTACTGCTCTACGGTTCAGCCAGAATTGATTCACAATTTTAATATTTCAACAAATGAAGACCTATGATAAAACCCTGATCACACAGTCAATAATATAAATAAGTGATAAATACAAATTATAAAAAAAATAAATTGTATTATAAATAAAAAAAAATCTGTAATTATAATTCAAATATGTGATAAATACAAACATTTTCAAATAAAGTGTAATGGACCAAAACCTCACACTATAATAAAGCCAGTCAAAGGGGCAGCTAATGAACCAAATGGCAGCTCTGTGCCGCGGGCTAAACTGACAACCTTCGCTGCCAGGTAAGATTAATGACATGCACCTTCAAAACGCCGTTAATAGTTTATTGAAAATCCGGGGGAAGTGATATTTTGTGCCACTGTATACCTGTATGCGCATGGTATGACAATAAAGCCCACTTGACTTGACACAGTCACCACACAAACACATCCATTAAAAGCTTAAACACGTGTGCGCACACAGGCAAAAACACACATACACCAATAACACACGGATTAAAAGCGCCAAACTCCAGAGCATCACGCTGAATGAAACAACTGTGCCTATCTGGAGTGGATTTGCGAGGCAGGTGTGCAGGACAGAACTCATTAGGGAATTAGCTAATGAGGCAAGCTGGTAAGTTAAACATGTCCATTTCTGTCATAAATTACCTCAGACAGAATAAAAAACACTGAACATGACCAATGAGCAATGTTTATCTTCAATGAGCCAGATATATCAGTACATGCTGTGGTAAAGACTTTAATTACTGTGATATCCATGTCAGATCCATCAACAGGCCTCTCTCTGGAGATGACACCGAAAAATGTCAGCTAATCGGGCCAACCAGCACAGGGGCGGCCATGGGGTCTTACCAGGTTGGGGGAGGAGCTAATACGGTCATGTGATACATACAGCAGCTCCAATGTTATTAATGTCAAATGTTATTAAATCAGGTACTTGTATCAGTTATAAATCATTTTCCCACTGAGGAGGCTCTCTAAAGCGACCATTTAGAAAATAATTTAACCGCAGAGGTAGCAGTAAGAGGCTTTACTGCCCTGTCGGGTTGGTTAAGGATGAGGCATGCGGTGTTCAGGGCGTGTCTGGGGATGTTCGGATTTGTCACCAAGGCGACGTCGCCCCAGACAGGTGCCAATCTGAGATCTGGCCTTGTCCTGGGTTTATCTGAGACAGGCATGTGATGGTGTGTGTGACGTCAGGAAGATCGGCACCTCTGATTACACAGGCAATGCTCCATATTCATAATAATATTTATAACAATAAATATTATCATTATCATCATCAACATTAGATACATGCTGCAAGTCCGTTTTTCTTTTTCCTTATGTTTTTTCCCTTTATTCTTTTATTAAATACTGACTAATGTTATAATGGCAGTTGACCACCATTTATTTCATGGCAGGTTATTGTGTGACTGCACACCCTGCAAGTGAGAAAAAACCCATGAAACCTTGAATAATAAATCATACGGACCATGACCCTGTCCAGGATAAGCAGATGGAAGGACAGATTCACAGACGGATAACAGCCCGGCGAGGGAGCATACAGAGGACAGAGGGACGTCCCTGCCTTACTCAGCGGGTCGGCCGGTGATTACAGAAAACATCACAATGAGCACATTTCACAGGAATAACCCAGTAAATCTCCTGGCTGCGCAAAAACATAAAAACGAGACAAAGGCGCCATCTGAGAGAACAATCCAGGCGTGCGTTACATAAGCCTGCGAAGGCACATCGCTCTGCCCCCGTTCACACGCTCACATCACCTAATCCCGCACGACCTCAGATCAGATCCCGAACAGCCGGTTCCTGCTTCTCCGCCACCCTGAGGCATTCTGGGAAACGCCCATCAGTCCGGACGCCGGCTGGAAACTGAAGGTCTGCCCACACGGCGACGGATGCCTCACCTTGAGCGGGCCATCCTTGTCGGTGCGATCGGTGTCCCCCTCCAGGAATGGCATGGTGAGGGAGCTCAGGTCCTGTGCAGGACAGAAGGGTACCACTGTTAGTGAGACCTGGCGTGGAACATGGAACCGGCGAGACCGCAGAACTGGCAAGGCTGCGGAACCGCATCCCCCGAACGTTGGCAGTTGGCAGCCGCCAGTCACCAAGCAACTGGAAGAGTCTGACTTGGACGCCACATGCCTCGGGACTTGCCAGAACTCCCAGCAGTCGAGAAAACACCCGGGACATTGAATGGAAAAAACTCGTTAGCACCATCCCAGCTGTCTGAGACCATCACACCTCCAAGGACGGAGTCACGGCCACTGGCATCAGTTGTGATTGTATTCTCTTTACACCAGCAGAAAAATAATATTTTAAATGTATTAACCTGATTTATTAACATTTTGAGAAAGCAGGTTCAGACAATCCTTGGAACAACTGGAAGTTAAGGGGCCTTGTTCAAGAGCCCAATCGTGAAATCACGCTGCTCATCCTGAGATTTAAACCCACGTCCTGATCACAAACGGCGTCCCCGATCCTGCTGAGCTGAACACCGTCTGCATCAGAGAGGGCTGAAAGATACCCAAAGGTAACTAAAGGTATCCAGGCCACTCCCTAAAGCTGTGGGCCCAGTTTTAAATCAACATTGCACCACATCGGGTTGGCGCAACCTCCTTCTGGCATGCCGAATTCCAACATCACATGACTGCAGGGCTCACAGCTGCTAGCGAGTCTCAGGGAGTTTTAGGGGTCTTGTTCTTTTAGCTAGAGGACTTACAAACAAGTGAATGCCAACGTGGGGAAACACCTTTGTGGGGTTTGGCTACAGTCCCGTTGCGGAATGGCGTGTGTCAGGCTTGAAGACAACATGCAGTGGGGTGTCTGGGCTTCCTATGAACCGCGGCGGCCTCCCTTTGGGATAATCATGATGAGAATCAGGTTTCTACTGTCAAATGCATCTTACAAGGTCACTTCATGGACGGACAACCCGATATGGCCTGATAAACAGCAGTGACAGACCTCCAATGTTCAATTCATCCAACCATACAGAACTTACCGGTGGGTTTATATGGTTCAATAACAGCATCCAGGCACCTGGACGGTTCTCAGGTTAGAACAAAAACAACTCTGTGGGAATATATAAGAGTCATGCTTTAAAAAGTAACCATAAGTCCCACACCCCCGTTCCCATGTCTGTGGGTCAGGCTGAATAATCCAGGCTGACATGAATGAGCGGGGGCAGGACCCAGGCTGGAAAACTCGATGTATGAAAACCCAGCTGAGGTGTGGGGGGGGTGGGGGGGGGGGGGCAGGATTTGGTCCTTCGGAAGCAGCCTGCTCTGACATCTGCCAGCAGTTGATTACTACCCCATTCCTCACAAGCAATAATAAATCAGCGGTTAATTTTCGTCTACTTAATGATCTGGGAACCAGGGGCTCGTCCCAGCAAGCAGAGGATTACTGGGCGGACCCTAAACAAGACACTGATCCATTTCATTAAATGTTAAAAAAAAGACTATTATAATAAAAAAACAGCAGTAGTACTTTAAGCTGGTACTTTGACCCACACTGTGCATTTTTTGCATGTTTATTTGGCCAGCTGTTATTACTGCATATCTACACACATCCACATACATAAATGCTATTGTTAATGTATAAAAACAAAAATGGGCCCTGATTGGTCCAGTTACTCTGCTTGTTTTTAACGATGCCCTAAATAGTGATAAAGAGAAAACCTACAACAATAACCACTGTGTGCCAACTGCAAAAAATGTAGGATTTCTTGCACATCCAGACAATAGCAGACAAGAAATGGAGGGCTGTGGCCTTCAGGCATAACAGAGCCATAACAGACACGCTAACAAACAGAAAGCCAGCCCAGCTTCAGGGTGGATCCATCAGTGAATTGAATGTCCTGTAGCTGTAACGAGGTGGCAAAGGGTTCCAGAACTGCAGCAGCACCTCGGGGCAGAGCCCGGAACTCGACGCCAGCACAAAAAAGGTGAGGAGAGATGCGCGATGAATGGAGGAAAATGTGGATTTTCAGAGCTGTGGCTTCACGGGCTTGGAGGCCACACCCGAGTTTCCATGCACAGAACATCCGTAACGTTTAGACTGAGTTTAGCCAAGTGGAGATGACAAAGGAGAAGTTTCTCAGAAGCCGGAGGGGGTCCAATTTTCCCTCAGGTGCTCTAACCGTGTTCTTTTTAAAAGGATGCATTTTCTTTCCACAAAAATGCAAGGGACCCAAGAGCAAAGGTGGTCAAGCGAGTTAGGATGCAGTGTCTGTAGTCAGAAGGTTGCTGGTTCAAATCCCAGCAGCAGAGTAATTTGACTGTAGAACCCCCAGTTGCTCCAGGGACTGATAGACCCAGCTTTCTCAGAAATGCTTTAAATAAAAGTGCCCAATAAAAAACATGCTCCGACAGTTTCATGACTGAGTTTAGGCACATTTTCCAGACAGGCCTGACGCTCAGCCATCCGTGATTACCAAAATGCCAAAAGGAGCGTTGTCTGGTTCGCCCCAAGGACTACAAAACATCACAGCTCATGCTGGACTGAAGAGCATAAAGAGCTTTGCGGAGGTTCTCCAACCGCCAGGCCGATTCCATAACCTACTTCAATGACTAATAATGTTTTATATATCTGACACTCCATATTACTCATTCTGCACATGGCACGCATACAATGGGGATATTAGACAAGCAAGATAAGCAGTAAGTGTGTCTTTAAACCATTATTAGAGTACTGACCGTAAGTCATTATCTGTATATGAGCTGTGTGGGGCTAGAGGACCCACAATCCATTGCAACAGGGATGAAAAACCGCCCAAGAATAATGCTGAGCCAGCTATGGTGGACTTACGGGTGCGGGATTCTGAGTGCTGACTGGGATATTTTTCACAAACATGAGCGTTACACCTATACCTGCTGGTGAAGACTTTACATTTGACAGAACATTTGATACAAACATCCTTATGCTGTCTGAGGTTTAAAGAAAACTTTGACTTAGTGACACTAAAAGACATTTCGACAACAAAATGTGCATGCAGCACCACATTTTGTGGGATCCTAACCAATTTCCCTGAGATAAATCACTGTTAATTGAGACAAAAACTCCAATTTCAATGCTGGCTCGAAACTCTCGTACAAGGTTATTGAAAACTGAAAATAACTGTAATTATTTCTGCAGTCATTCAAAAATTAAAAGGATACAGGCTGAGGAGTTCAGATCGAGACTCCCAGTCCGGCTGATTATATTATAATAATATATAATATTATATAATGTGACATCGGATAAAACTTGCCCAGTGCCGAGTAGGCAGGAGGAAGCAGGCAGCTCCAACGGCACAGTTTCAAGCAGTACATGGGCACTAAAACTAAGGATTTTTATTTTCCATAACCAGAGGAGGTGCAGCGTGGGTGAACAGAGCAAAATCAGCAGGACGCCAACGTTCCACATAACGGCTCTCATCTGAGATCTAACCTCTGACACAATACCACAGGCTATTGGGCAAACAGTGAAGCAGTTACTTTTAGAGCACATGACAAACCCTTATTTTAAATTAATATTATCTGGGTGGTGGTGCCAGGCTTAGCAGGTTTGAACGCCTTTGATCAGGTCGCAAGTTCAAATCTCATGGTCAGCAGAGTGATGTCACTATTAGGGCCCAGGGCACGGCCCTTGGCCCACCCGAAAGCTCCAAGGACCGTCTGACCCTACTTACTTTGAAATGCAAGTCGCTTTGGATTATAGGTGTTGATGCCACGATTATACATCCATGCCCATAGCACCACGCTCTCCCCCATGGACCAAGCGGACTCCATGCACTCAAACAGGCTCCTGCACGCTCATAAGACAATAAGCCTGACGAATCTGCTGGCTGCAGCTCTTGCAAATCCTATTTGGCAGGATGGGGGGGGGGGCTGACAGGGCTCCGGGCAAAGAGGCTGGGGGTTGTAAGGATGGGTTTAATGTGGCGGCCACCGTCGGCCCAGGGCTCAAAGCCTGGGTGTTGCACAGACATCGGACTTGAACTCACACGGGACGAGAGCGACCAGACTGACAGAGACACAATCATCCTCTAGGGGAGACTAGGCCGATCAGGAGCCGGTGAGCGAGGGCAGGAAGACGCACCTTCTGGATCAAAGCAGGCACCGGACATATCTACCAGGCTGCTGGATGCCAGGTTCGGGCGGAGGGAGAAGGGAGCAGGATCCGGGAGGATTAAGACGCTCATTACAGAAGCTTCCGTCTCCTCCTCCTGAACCTGGGCTGCCCAGGAGGGGGCTGTCCACCAATCTGATCGCAGGTTCACAGCACACTTGAGAAGCCTGGTCAGACTGGCCATAGACTGTGTGTGTGTGTGTATATGTGTATATATATATATATATATATATATCCTGTCCTTCTGCTAGAATAAAAGCAGCATCGAACAGCAACAGGCATTTTCCCAACGGGCCATTTTTCCAGGCCCAGTAGGGGGCGCTGATGCAAGACCCAATTGTTTTCCTTTTTTCCCCAAAGCTCCACCCTCTTAAATGAGGGGTAAATTACTGAAGACAAAGACAGCGTTATAAGAAAGAGAGGCACTCCACTGCGTGGAGCTTGCAAATTGCATGCAAATTATCCTCAGTGGTTTCAAACAGTATGACTGCAAAAACAGTTTCCAAAAAACAGGAGAAAAATGTGAAAGCAGGTGCGAAAGGAAGCCTCATTTGGTACAGTCCCATGGTAGAATCTTACCATTACCTGGAATACTGTTATCTTTTCATAACAATTTTAGGTGGAAATGCAGGACCAAATCTGGGGATAAGATGTGAAATTATAAAGAAAAAATGACAGTATCTGGAAGTTTGGAGGGAAATTAACCTCCCAAATATGTTTGTCACAAAAATACATTTCTCATAACTTTATCAAGACGTTCTTTGGAAAGACTAAACAACACCACAGGGGTCAGTCTTCCTATTGAAAGAAAAAACGCCAGGAATATCTATAGCAAAGAGAAAATGGCTTGATTAAAAAATATGGTATGACAAGGATGTCCACCTTGGGCCTTAGCAGACATCCAAAACTAGAGAAAACCCCAACGAGAGCATAAAGCATCACAGGAACTTCCAGAATGGAACAAGAGTCAGCCTGAAAAAGCACATCACCATCAAAAACACAAAGAATGTTTTGTTAGATGAACAAACACATGGTAACAAGCGAAAACCTTGGGCTCAGAGTACCTGGCCTCCAAGAAAAACATCTGCTTGCTAGCACGGCTGACACTGGCACGCCGGGCGCAGCAGGAACAGAAAAACACGGCTTGTTGGGCCAGAAGTCCCCCCCTTTACCAAACTTTCATACCTGTCCACCGAATTACAAGAAAGCCTTCCAGAGCAGGGAGGTTCCACACAATGTTGTTTTCCTGTCTGAAGCAGAATGTCTATAGATTTCCATCAGGTCTGTTCAAGTTTTTAGAAGGAAAAAAAAAAACTGAAAGCTTCATTTCACAGCAAAGAAACAGAAGTTCACAGGCATATTACTCTTCGGTTTTGCATAAACTTTGGAAAGAAATTCCTTTTGGGGAAAGATTCACCCTCAAGATGACCCAAGCAGTAAGCTACAAGCGTTTACCCTTAAATAACACTTATCTGTGATCTAGATCATTAGCGTGGCACACTGCTCTCTGATTGGCCTTCATCTCCTCACATAATACAGGAAAGACAGTCGTATTGCATGTCATTCAGTGGGGTTAACAGAGCCTAACTGGGCTAAACAAACACCAGCATTTGATTAGTCAGTCAGCTGATCATCTGACCCATCTCTGCATGGTATAAAGCGCATTTACAGTAATGTCTGTTTGGGCCACATGTGCCTGATTTCATGCCTTATTCCATGGGAGTTAAAGCTGCATCGTAGCAATCATTTCTCAAAAATGATCGCCGAACAGTAGAACAGCAGAACAGCACAAGGACAACCATATTTAAACCATTCAAATATTTCTTATATTCACCTAACATGCATGACCACTGTTGAATACTTACCGTAATTCCTCAGGTAAACAAAATTTTCCCTTTTATGGTAAGAGGGTGGGCCTTTCAGGATGATGCTTCACTAAGATCCAAAACGGAATGTGTCTGTGCTTATGGAAGGGGCAGGCTTTGGGATCACACGCAGCTACTCACATGTGACCAGATTCAGGGATCGCATTTGTCCAGTGGGACTGCGCAAGGTATGATCAGAAGTGGGGTCTTTGAGCAGACATGAAAACAAAAACAAACTGCTACACACAGGCGAATGATTGAACCAGACAATCTAAACAGTGCAGAAAACAAATGTACAGTGTGTGTCTGACTTCATACTAAGGAAAGGAGAAAAACTCCACATCCATCACTTCCACACCTATAAGGAGAGTTCTATTAGGACAGAGTCTCTTATATGGGTTATATTAAACTTCATGAATGATTTAACTGAATCACTTATCACGTAGAACCTGTATGAAGGCAGTTTGTAAATAATTAGTGCAGGGCCTTTTTTAAAGTGCACTGTGCATCTTGGCACTTACAATGGTGATGTGCTTGTTTGCAATGTGAAATTCCAAGTGGTCTAGACTCCCTGCTGTAGAGTGTAAAGCCCTCAGACCCAACTGGGTGCCAGTTCAGAGCCAAATCAGACTATTAGCAAACTGGGGAGAGGGGTGGCTGGTACAGTAACTGATAGAGAGAGAATGTGTCAACTAGGTCCTGCATCAGTGCCCCCTACAGAGCAGTCAGGCAACTGCAACTGACTCAAACTGCAGCCTTAAAAATCTCTTGCTAGCAAAGCACTGCCTCTTGCTAACTTGGGCCCCAAGGTGTATAGTGCCACATCTTTTCTGGTTTTTACAGCACTACTTATGCTGCAGCACAGCCCCCCCGCCCACTCTCCCCTAAAGTAGGCCCTACTTGACAGACACTGGGAGCATAGAGTCTAAACTAGAAAAGAGATACTGTACCATCAAGACTGCAAACAACACATTTCCTCCAAGCAGAAGAAACAGAGAGATTTCCATCGTTTTCTGTGAAAAAAAAATGCAGCACTAAAATCTCCCACAAAATGATACAAGTTATGGTTCAAATGTGAGCATTCCAGTTTATCAGAATCAGGATCTCAGAAGCAGCACAAAGTGCCATAACTAAAACCATGTGTGGGTGTCCGGCCCCTTCTTAAAAATCGCATCTCTAAATATAGCAAAACGATGGATCCTGGAGTATTTAAGGACAGTCACAGAGAGTATTGTGCACACGGCCAAGCTTAGTGCACCAGATGAATCCAAGCATGTCACAGTTTTACTAGAAAACACCAGTATTGGTTTAATGGGATATATTCCCTTATGGTTATAATCCTGTTCGTTTTGGTAAACATGCCACTGAAGTTATACCAGTGGAGTGACTTTAAAATAACCCAAGGAATGTACTGCAAAAAGCACCAAAATGAAGCGGCACTTGCCATAGGTACAAGTACTTAGGGATGTGTTGGCTGTCACATACTCCACCTTGCTCTCCTTTTCATTGTATACATACAATATACATACATATATACATACATACATACATACATGTGTGAGTAAAACGTGGGGTCCCAGCACAGGACCAGCCATTACTCCAGCGACCCGGGGCGGGGGGGATATGGGTCTTCCTTGCTCAAAGAGCCGACAGATCTCCCTCTACCTCTAGTTAGCCAGCCCTGGATTGTACCGTCAAACAGCAGATTAATCTGCGCTTGTTCCCCCAACACGGGAGACCCCCAGAAGACAGAGGACCCCTGAGGAGAACCAGGCTCCTCACCAGACAGCATGGCAGTGGGGGCCTTAAATTCCTGTCAGTGGGGTGTTAAAGTTTCACAGACCTGCAAAAAAATGCCAGAGTGCAGGCAGGGCAAACTGGAAACTGAAATGCTGAGATTCCACTCCACTTCCTTCATCGACAGTTTCAATCTGACATACAGTGCAATAAAAAATAAATATCCATCGCCCCCCCCCCCACACACACACACACACACACACACACACACACACACACACACACAAAACACTAGGTCACTCATCTCTGCTGAAACACTACACTCATCACCAATCAATGGGCCAAAAACCACCTGAGCTATGAAACACTCTCGTATTACCCCAAGGACTCATACTGACGGGAAATATTAATCTTATACATCTCTCCATTTATTCCTTAATTGAAAACCATGTCATGAAACCAGGGCAACAACACCTTAAAACAAGTTCTGAAAAAGTCACACCGGACACACGGTGCATCGTTTAACACCGACATGTGACGTGGCTCAGGTCTCGTTAACAGCAACAGACACCTCAACCCCCCCCCACCGTGTATGACGTTCCTTTGTTTCTTCTCAAAACGTGAATTAAACTAACAAAGCAATATTTAGAAAAAACGCAAGTGAATACACAGCAAAGACTCCACGGCTGCAGTAACAACCTCTAAAAATTTTGGACCCAGAGCTCCGTTTATGCGAGACAGACGGTCGTCGAGCAGACTTTTTGGGTCTACCTGCCACGCCCTGCAATAAAAGAAAGTATCTCCCTCCTCATGAAAATCACAGGCCTCTGCTTCTCTACTGATAAACACTGACCAGCCCAGCATCCAGCAGGGGGCAGAGGTTACCAAAAGGTCACTGCAGGGTCATACCCCTGGCAAAAGTACTGCTAGGCACGTCCCTGCATGTTACCAGTGTTGTGGCAATACCAGTAATATGCCAAACAAAACATGGATTATTTTGTTATCTACAGCAACAAATGAGGAAATCACCTTTGGATTGTCCATCCATCCATTTTCTGTAACCACTTGCCCCAGGGTCATGGGAGAGCCTATGGGCACAAGACTGGGAACAACTCAGGATGGGGCACCAACCCATTACAGTGAACACTCACACACCATTCACTCACCATTTTTGAGCTGGATGCATACATTTACATGTTAAAAAGTCTCTCTTTTCAGTGAAGTCCAAATATCAAAGACATGTACGGATTATCAGGGCCATAGTCATATTCTGTCAAAATACCAACTCAGCCATGCATTTCTGACTCAAATGCAGCAGCACTCAGAAAGGAGGGCAATGAAATTCAGATGTTATGGTTGATTTATCTGAGAGACCATAAACAGATAAAATGTGTAACTGGGGAAGATTTTGAGCGAGGATTATATATCAATTTAGGATCGACACACTATGGACGATTAATGATTATAAAACTGCAGGACACGGGGGGTAAAGAGACCTTTGACCACTTAAACAATAACAGGTGGAATTATCTGTGTGAACTGCACACAGTATTTATTTAGCAGATTCCTTCATCCAATGCAATGTACATTTCTGAGCAAACAGCCCAGCCTGTCCTGGGAGGCATTGGGGACTAAGGGCCTCGTTCAAAGGCCCAGTGGTGAAATCAGACCCTGGGACTGGAACTGTCAACCTCCTGATCACAGACACAGCCTCCTAAACCACTGAGCCAGGCACTGGCAATGTCACGCAATCCTGCAGGTCACGTTTCGATTCAAATCAGGAACGTACAGTGAGGTTTAACGGGAGATCAGAAAGGCTTCATTACTGAGAACAGAGTGATTTAAGTGAGCAAGGCGGCGGCGGATTGG
>JAODKL010000001.1:17748662-17764237 GCA_026780765.1 Petrocephalus schoutedeni
TAGTCAGTCTGCGTCCTATTCCCTTTGTCGGTTATTGTATTAGATGTTACGTGTTTGTCCGGCTATTGTGATTCCCCGATTCCCAATAAACACCCTAGAAAGGGTTTTAACCCCGCAGCCTGCATGATGGGTCGTTCCTCTCGCCGACAACGTGACAGTGCTTAATATTTTATATAATTTATTGAATAAATATACGATGGGAATAACTATCGTACAGTCGAAATATCTTAACACGGACCATCATAGAGAAGAAAGTGTCATATTTTCACAAGATATAAACTAAGATATTAGAAAGATGAGAACAAGATATAGGATGACACCATGCCGTTTATTTCAATATACACTTAAAATATGTAAATTGTTTTTTGTTGAAGGATAATGTCTTAAAATTAAAGTATTTTCACTTATTAAGCACATGTTTAATGGTTGTCAGGCATCTGATGTTGGAGCCATTTGGTATATAGGTTTTAGATTTAGATATTTTTGCCCATAGTCTTTCACCTTCTGTTTTGAGAGCCATAAACTGGACATAGTGGAGTGAAACCTTGAGTCATGTTCAAAAGAAATTACACTGATATGTAGTGTAACCAAATTAAAATATCTTTACATTAATAAACATCAGCAATTGTAGTTACTGTAGAAAGCATACAAGAGAAACAATATCATAACCTGTGTAGGGGCGTTCCAAATGTTTTCCTGGGTATGGGGTAAATTGGGACAAAAAAGGTTGAGAACCACTGATTTTGCACCCTCAGTGATACAAATACTCTGGGATTTGAACCTATGACCTACTTTACATGGGCAAAGCCTTAACCAGCTATGCAGCTCACCACCTCTATTAATATATAATCTAACACACAAGTATTATTTAGGGCAAATTGACATTTCATTTGTTCAATGGCACTACCAATATTGAATATCCTAATATATAATAGTAGGATACTCCTTGTAACTGCCACCACCCTATTGAAGGAATCAAATTATCCGTTAATAAGTACTTATAATCACTTGTATTCAATTGTTTAATGTCTACACTGTACATTCTTAACCTGGTACATAGTTCTGCAAAACTGACATGGGAAAACTGATCACAATCATATATATAAGGGCATTTGTACTAAGGGAATATACCATGTTTCTGATGCATATTCATTCATCCTTTTCAACAAAATAATCCTTACAGCTGGACATCTTTGTAGTGGATCACTGCTGCAGCTGTCATGACCTCTCTTCCTGCCCATAGTGTTAGTGTGCAAGTGTAAGGTGTTAGTCTTACCTCTTGTTCCTGCCCTCATGTTAACTCACTCCAGCTGCCTCTTGTTGTTATCCCTTTGTACTACTTCTTATAAAAGTTCCCTAGTCCAGTCATTAAAGTCATAGTGTCTGCCCTGCTGCCTGTTCCATCCTCTAGTGTCAGTTGTTCTCCTTGTTTTGTTCCTGTGATGCTTTTGATTTAAAATAAAACCCAGTTTTGTTTGCCCGAACTCCTGCTCCTGTATCCTTCATCCCATGGATCGTGACAGCAGCAATAAATTCATACCCATATTCATTAAAAGACTGAAAAGTTTTCAGTAAATAAACTGAAGTAAAACTGTCACAATGACATGCCAAATATTCCCTTGTGTTTTAATGGTTTGATGGTTGCACAAGAACTGGGCGTGAGATCAAGGTTGAAATGTTGGCAGTGTTGCAGGGTTAGAATTTTTCATAACCAGCAATTGGGTTGTGATTTATTTCATAAGAAAGCTGGAACGTGCTGTACTGGGACTAAAGCATCACTGTTTTTCTTCTGCACTCAGCAGGAACACTATTCAGTGGTGGTCCTCATAAGAGCAGTCTTTTCTATTCACTATCAGTATAATACTAAAAAAACACCCTTTTAAAGTTTAAAAAAATCACAGCTTAAGATGAGCTTGTTACAATGGAAATATTACGTAGATTAATTTAGCCATCTCTTTGTCCTGGCCAAGAGAATCACAGCCATAAATCACAGACACCACCTCCATATTCCCCATAACGCAATTTTTACTGTGACCAACAAACACTACTTTGTTACTCACGGAGTCACGATGTTGGAGCTGCTTATATAAGTCATTAAAAGAAACCTTACAAAATAGTACCATGACAGCTTCGGTTTAAAGAAGTCTGCGGGGTCAGGTGGTGAGCTTCTGTTAACAATTTATAGAAAGATTATATATTACACCACTTATAACGATTGATTACAAGTTTAGTTAGCTTTCTAGCATGTGGCTAATGCACGCATGCCTCAGGGGGTCTTTGTACCGTTTATATGGCGTGATTAATTGAACAAATAAACCCATCAATCCATTTTCTTTAACCGCTTATCTTATTCGGGGGCGGGGGGTGGTCCGGAGCCTATCCCGGAGGCTACGGGAGCAAGGCAAGGAACAACCCATGTTGGGGCGCCAACACACCGCAGATAAATAAACCTTGAATTGCTTTCCTCCTCAGACACATTGCCAACGTGTGGCAGTGTTGGTAAAACGCAATCGGATTCCGCATAAATAGCTTTGATTTTTTGCTTTTTGATTGGTCCGAGGAACAAAGTATCCCATCGCTGATTGGGCGTCGTCGAGAAGGGCCAGCTATGACCGCTTCCGGAGTTGGCAGCGGGACTAGCAGATGGAGATGTGGTTGCGCTCTGGTGGTTGGTCACGGGATCTGCAGACTGCGCTTTATAGTTAAACTGTCGCGCCGATCGGAAACTGCGGAGAGTTGTCCCTGCTCACCATCCTTTACTGACCTAGGAGTCGCGTTATTAACCGCTAGATCGGTGCCGATGTGCGTCTTCAGGTGAGCAGAAACGCCGTGTTGTTTGATGGTGAAGGTGCCGAAGCGCCTCCTATCATATCCCACCAGCAGCTGGTTAGCTAGCTGGCTAAAATGAATCATCCTTCAGCCTTCTCTTCGCGGTTCCATCGCTCTCTTTTTATTTCCCCACTGAAATCGCTCTATATGTCTTTTAACAGCTTACTTGCTTGTAACTTTTGGGAACGTGGCCCCGTTTGTGAGATTAATTAGTCTCTATTTTGTTGTCTTAGCCCCCATTGAGCAGTGCCAGTCTGCTCCTATCCTGCATCTTTTTTTTACTCAGTTGTCGTTTTTGTATTTAGAAGTAATCATATATGTAGCGCAGAAATTATTTATTTTAATGTATGTGTGTTATGACATAAACGGTACTATCTGCTGAAAAAGTACACGAATGTTGTGGTTAGAATTGTATAATTAATATAATAATCATAATAATAATAATAATAATAATAAACACAGTTTCTAAGTAAATGCGCACTGATCGGGACAGGATATGCTTAAATCTGTCATTCGTGGCTGTTTTGGGTTTTGGTTCAATTTCCACACTGATCGCTCTCGATCTTGAAGATCTTTTGCATGTCTTCTATGTTTACGATTTCTCTCTTTCTGCAATAAGATGAAATGGTACCGTTTACTCATATTAACACGGCTGCCAGGTCATCCAGATTAAAGCAGTACAGGTCTGTATGTGGAGCAAAGTGGCGTTAATTTATTCTTAGCTTTGCCTTTAGAGAACCTCAGAAAATCTGTGCCCTAGTTCTTCAAAACCTCCATCTGCATTTTGAGACTTGTTTCCCCCCTCTCAGCCTTGCATTTTAAAGTTTAACTGCTTTCACATGTCGTACTTCAATCGCCAAAATCTGCACCGCATCTTTTAAGACTAAAACTATTCAAATCTGACGGCTGCAGAGATTAAACAAATTAATTCCGTAGGAATTCCTGAAATTTTCTGCCTGTTTTTAGGAAATGGGGTGACGTTGCTCCTGGTTTATAGCTATGGGCTTACGGTGTATTGCTGTTTTTAGTCTCTTTACACATGCTGAGATTGTACGGTGTCAAACAGTGCAAAGGTTGAGGATAGCCCGACGAATAGTTAAATAATAATATCCCCTGTGTTACTGAACAACAGGCTTTCGACTTTAATGACACTTAATTTCTACAGCAGTGGACCGGTTTGTCATCTTCTCATCTGCATTTGAGCCTCTAAGAAGCCCAGTTACAGCAGAGACTACATTATTGTTCTGCGTTGGCTGCCTAGTTTGCAATGATAAGAACCACACATGAATCCCTGAGGAATTTGAGTTCGCCTTGATTGCAGGACCGATTTTATGGATTTGTGATGGTATCCTATGGTCTGGCTGTTGCCAAACTACTGAAGATAAGTCACCTTATGCCTCCCCATCCAGAAAGCTTCACCTGAGGGCACTCTGAAGACAGAGGAGGACTGATGAAGGGTAAGAAGCATGTTCATGCCCATTTCAATCCCCCAGCAGGAGACCCCCTGGTTGCTGGCCTCCTCCTCCTCCTGGTAAATCAGTCCCTAGTAGTTTTTTTTTGTGCTGTTAATGGAAACACCTGTTTGGTGGCAGAGTTGTGTGGTGCGGGGTGGGTGGGGGGGTTGGACTCTGAAACCCTCTGCACATGTTTCGATGGGACACGGCATTTTGTCAGTTGAACCACTGACCCCACAATCAGCCAGTGCCAAGACACTTGTGGCAAATTTGGCAATGGCACATGGAGGTTCAGGGCAGTGGGGATCTGGTATTTGGCAAATGGCACATGGAGGTTCAGGGCAGTGGGGATCTGGTATTTGGCAATGGCACATGGAGGTTCAGGGCAGTGGGGATCTGATATTTGGCAAATGGCACATGGAGGTTCAGGGCAGTGGGGATCTGGTAGTTCTTCGGAAGGTTAAGGTGTCCTTACTGGTTCTGCGTTTCTGTTTTGCACACTGTGAATCCTCGCCATGGCTGGTACTTCCTGTCAGGCTGGGGGGAGGGGGCCCAGGCCAGCAGGCTGTTCCTGTCCCTCCATTCGTCCCGCCCCAAGGGCATCTCCGTCTGCCAGCCAGGCCGCTGCCCGGACAGCTGGAGGCACCGCTGTCTCCTCCCTCTCTCCTTCTGGTGGGATTTCCGCTGTCCTGGTGTCGCAGTGACCTCTAACCATGAGGATCCCCGTGCTAGATTCAGGGTCCTGTGTTGTGACCCCCCCTCAGCCAGGTTCTGACAGCTCCACTGCTTATTACCACAGTGAAAGCCTTTGGTCAGCTGGGGAAGGGAGGTGTCTATTTATATACTGATGAGGGGCTAATTTTACTTTACTCCTCCTTGTTAGAGGAGTCTGTGTGTGGTGATCTCATTAAAAAAACTGGATATTAAGGGAATATAGATCTTCAGTCCAGGGGTGCATAATGCTAGTGGCATTGTAGTGGATCACATGCTAGCGCCGCGTAGCATCTCCGCCATCAGCAGCGGAAGATGACGAAACTGAGCAGTATGATGTAACATCCACATGATGCAAGGTGTGGGACGCCAGGAGGAGGCCCAGGGTTGACGGCCACTGCTGATTGGATTGTTTTAAAGTGACAGGGGTGGTCAGCTGATTGGGTGAAGTGAAAAAAGTGATTTAGCAGGGTTTGGAACTTGGGTCTGTCCCAACAAAGTCCCAACAAAGGGGTGACAGCAAGAAATGAGACTTGTTTTCAGGTAAATGGGTTCATGGTCCTTGCATGAATGAGAATTTGGTTGGGGCTCAGCATAGACATTTCTAACATGAGGTGTGTGTGTGTGTGTGTGTGTGGTGGGGGGGGGGGGCTGCTACTTTCACTAAGGCGATTGGATGGGTTGGAGGGTGGAGATGTTAATGGTGTCTGAATCTTCCAATGGAGGATGGAGTTTTAAAACTGGGGCATGCTGAAGAGTCCTGCCGGGATCAGAGATGTGCCAGTCGCTTCCCACTGCCCCTGGGGCCTCTCTCCTCCACCGCCCACGTTCTTGCCTCAGCACTGTGGATCCATTGTGGCACCACAGATCTGCACATGGGGTGTCGAGGCTGTAAGCCCCTCGCCCCCCCGCCAGCACTAATGAGACCCCATCGCAGCACAAATGAGGCACTGTGCTGGGTGTCCCAAACTGCCCTTCTCCCACCCGAGGGCCCCTCTGCCCCCCGGTGGCCAGCACAGGCTCACCCTTGCCCCTGACCCTTTGGCTCCCCCCGCAGGGCCCTGAGCGTGCCGCTCCAGCGATGCCAGGGCGACCATGGGCAGCGTCACACTGCGTTACTTCTGCTACGGCTGTCTCTTCACCTCGGCCACCTGGTCCGTCCTGCTATTTGTCTATTTCAACCTCAGCCATGATGGCCAGGCCCCTGGGAGCGCCCCTGCCCCGGGGGCCCGGCCCTGGGGCTCTCAGCACCGAATCCAGCCCCGTTTCACACGTTGGCCTGGGCATGAGCCTCACCCCAATGACCCTCGCAAGGCTCCAGCGGGCGGGCAGAGGATAGCTGAGCTCTCCCCGGAGATGGGTAAATGTCTGACTATGATCTTAAGGGTTTGTTACCTGCAATAATACCCCAAAGTCTGCTTGATCCATTAATTAACTTTGGGGCATTTCTATTGAACCTTTTATCCATGTGTGTGATCTGAAAAACCCATCCGTATAAGTCTTATATGATCCCAGTTGATAATGGTAATCCAGAGTCTGCAGTGGGTTTGGGGCTTGGGATCGATCCCATTGATTTAGGATCAGCACCTGGCACTTTGAATTTGAGCCTGGGCTGCATTCAGGCTTGAATCTGAATTGGAACCGCTGCAGGTTCCTTTGAATTAAAAAAAATAATAATTAACCTAAAATCAAGACATTGTTCATCAGGATTCCCTAGGTGGTCTAATATAGTCGAAATGCCATGGGAAGAACTTGGTGAAGGGCGGGGGGGCATGCATTGAGGCTTTCATTGAGCTGTCACATGACCACACTTGTGGGTGACCTTATTTTCCCATTGCCAGGTATGATCTTCAACGAGCAGGACCAGGAAGTTCGGGATGAGGGCTACCACAAGCATGCCTTCAACATGCTGATCAGCAACCGCCTGGGCGCCCATCGGGACCTCCCCGACACCCGCAATGGGAAGTGAGTGGGGGGTTGGCGGGGCACCGCACTACTCCGAAAGGTCAGTTGTAACAGTACAGCCTTGCTGAGGGCCTCAAGAAACCACATAACACAAGAAATTAAGATATTATGTAGATGTGGGGGGAAAAAGCAATAAAATAGGAATGTTTACAAGGATTATAAAAAGATGATAGTCAGAGAGGGTGACATGAACAGTGTGATAAACTGTAATGCAGTCCAGTCCATATCTTGAGGGTGATAAGGATAATTTGGTCTGAGAGGATCTTATCAAGAGTGAATGTCCAGATGGAATTGATCAGAGAGAATCGGGTCGATGACAAAATGACGATAACGAACCCAAACGATTCTTCTTTGGTCACTCTTCCCAAAAATGTCCCGCAGACTTCTACAGAAGCATCTCACAGCTGCTCACTTCCTCCCATCTCTGCTAATCCGCTTTGTGTTCAGGGGACTCGAGATACTCTTGTCCGTAGTGTACCGGGACACACCTCTTAATCAGACCAACTGCTACAGGTGTATGAAATCGAGCACCTAGGCACGCAGTCAGGTTTATAAACATTTGTGAAGAGCTCTGACAGCGTAGTAGTCATAGGATGCCACATTTGCACTAAGGTAATGTAAGGTTAACTTACCAACAACTGTGTACAGGTGCATAGTGAGATGAAACAACGTACCTCTGTGACCAGTGCACATATAACAATAACGATGAACAGTACCTACACCACACAATAACAATACCTATCCAAAGTGCAGACAATGTCACTTGGTGAAATTTCTTCCCTGCCAGATATTCCAGTCAGCTGTAAGTGGTATTAGTGTAACGTAGAAGTGTTTAAGAACAATGGAAACTCAGCCACAAAGTGTCAGACCATGTAAAGTAACAGTGTATGGTCGCTGAGTGCTGAGGCACATATTGCGTAAAAGTCGCCAGTGCTCTGCTGACTCAGTAACTGCAGTGTTCAAACTTACTCAGGCATTAAGCCCATCACAAAAACTATGTGCTGAGAACTTCATGGAATAGGCTCCCATGGTTGAGCAGCTGCATGCAAGCCTCACATCAATAAAGCACAATGCCAAGTATTGGAAGTGGTGTAAAGCATGCTGCCACTGGACTCTGGAGCAGTGCAGTGTAACGAATCACAGGTCTCTGTCTGGCTATCTCATGGATTAGTCTGGGTTTGGCAGATGCCAGGAGAATGTTACCTGCCTGACTTCACTGTGACGACTATAAATTTTGTGGGAGAGGGATAATGGTATGGGGTTGTTTTTCAGGGGTTGGGCTAGGCTCATTAGTTTCAGTGAAGGGAACTAGTAATACTTGAGCATACCAAGACATTTTGGACAATTGCTTCCAATTTTGGGGAAGGCCCTTTTCTGTTCCAGCATGACTGTGCCCCAGTGCACAAAGCAAGGACCATAAAGACATAATTGGGTGAGTTTGGTGTGGGAGAACTTGACTGGTCTCCACAGAGCCCTGACCTCAACTCCGTTGAACACCTCTGGGATGAACTAGAACACAGATTGAGAGCCAGGCCTTCACATCCAACATCAGTGCCTGACCTCACAAATGCTCTTCTGGATGAATGGGCAAACATTCCCACAGACACACTCCATAATCTCATGGAAAGCCATCCCAGAAGAGTGGCAGGTACAAAGGAGGGACCAGCTTCATATTGATGTTTATGGATTACGAATGGGATGTAGTAAAATTCCCTATAGATGTAATGGCCAGGTGTCCAGTTTATTCACAGTGTCATGCTTCATGGTGGTGGTTTGGGGGGGGGGGGGGGGAACTGGAGCCTGACCTTTGACTCCTTTGCCTATAGGTGCAAAGAGGTGGTGTACCCCCCCTCACTGCCCAGTGCCAGTGTGGTGATCTGCTTCTTCAACGAGGCACTCTCAGCCTTGCTGCGTACTGTGCACAGTGTGTTGGACCGCACCCCCACGTACCTGCTGCATGAGATCATACTGGTGGACGATGACAGCGAGTTGGGCAAGTGTCCCTCTGGACATGGCTTCCCCCTAGGCACAAAATATGACTGTAGTTTTAAAATGATTTTAGTAGGAGAAAGAGAAGGAGAGCTTAGATTTCGGTGTCACTGGAAGTATTTTGACCTTTTTACTTAATGCCCATGGATGGCCTGAACAATGTTCACCCCTGGCCTGGCATCTTTAACTTCTACAGCTGACCTGAAGGGAGAGCTGGATGCCTACATTGAGCAAAACCTGCAGGGGAAGGTCAAGCTGGTGCGTAACAAGAAGAGGGAGGGCCTGATCAGGGGGCGGATGGTCGGCGCCTCTCATGCCACAGGTGACTCTCCAACTGCCATGTTCAAACGGCTGGTGGCGGTCATAGGCCAGAATAAGCCCCAACTCTAGTTTTGATTGGACGATTTGGCATTGTCCTGGAACAGGGGAGGTGCTGGTCTTCCTGGACAGTCACTGTGAGGTGAATGAAATGTGGCTGCAGCCGTTGCTGGCACCGATCAAGGAGGACCGGCGCATGGTCGTGTGTCCCGTCATCGACATCATTAGTGCCGACACGCTGGTTTACAGCCCCTCCCCCATTGTGAGGGGGGGCTTCAACTGGGGCCTGCATTTCAAGTGGGACCCTGTACCTCCATCAGACCTCAACAGCCCAGATGGGGCTGTTGCCCCCATCAGGTACAAGTGTTCCAGTTTGCCTGTATATTACAAGTCTAACTTGCAATGCGATATCATCCAATACTGTCACTGGAGCAGCTAATTGTCTGGAATCACTCTGGCAGGTCTCCAACAATGGCAGGAGGTCTGTTCGCCATGGACAGGAAGTATTTCAATGAGCTGGGCCAGTATGACAGCGGCATGGACATCTGGGGTGGGGAGAACCTGGAGATCTCCTTCAGGGTAAGGAGGTCGCCGTCCCTCCTTCCCTGGCCAGTGTTCATGTACCAGTGGCAAATACAGATTCCCTGGGGGGTGAATGTACGGTTGGTCCAGTTTAGGTTCCCCATGATAAACCTGGACCTGTCTGAGAATCCAGGCCAGCTATGAGGGCTGGGAATGGGGGATCAGTTGTGCGGTGTCCTGACCTGGTTGCCTCCTCCACTCAGATCTGGATGTGTGGGGGTCAGTTGCTGATCATCCCCTGCTCACGCGTGGGACATATCTTCCGTAAGAGGCGGCCCTATGGCTCCCCTGGTGGCCAGGACACCATGGCGCATAACTCGCTGCGACTGGCCCATGTGTGGATGGATGAGTACAAGGTACTGGCGGGTCGCTGACTGAATGGGGGCTAAGAATAGTCACCAGGGAGAGATGAAGCTCCACCCCTGAGGCTTATACCAACTAAGATGGTACGGGGTATTGGGGGTTGGTGCATGCTGGGATTGAAGCTCTTCACGCATTGGGATTGGTTGAGAGTTCATGTAACACTCTTATCTGCCCTTAAAATAAGTATCTTTCTGATTAAATTATTTACCTGGAATAGCTAACCCACTTAGTGTAGGAACGGACTGCTCTTGGTCTGAGAGCTCTTCTCTCTCACTCTCTAACTTAGTCTGGGGGGCATTGTTCACCCCAAACATTTTGTTCTTGTTCCATCAGCCTGCTTTCAGGAAACAAAGGTTAAGGCAGAAATTAAAAATTTAGGAGTTAATTTAATACCACATTTAACAGGTGAACTTAACTTTCATTTGCCAGCTAACATGGCACCCACCTAGACACTGCAGGGGGTTTCCAAGCACCTGTGATGTAATTTGGCTTAAGTTCACTGACAAGAGGGATTAGCAAAATTGGCTAGGAAAACATTTAAGTATAAAAATTACTATAGAGCCTTTTTGTTGCTTTGATGCTCATAACCCCACCTACTGTGTTGTCAGTTTGAAATGATAAATCAAGACAACTGCTCATGGGAATTGTGGGAGTTGCATTATTCAGTGTGGACATGAATGAATCTGGGCCTACAGAACCAGGGCTACCACGTGAAAGGAATCATTCCATTGTTCTGTTCTTTGCCCAATCAGGAACAGTACTTTGCCCTGCGCCCAGAGCTGAGGACCCGTAGCTATGGCGACATCAGTGAGCGGCTGGCCGTGAGGCAACGGCTGCGGTGCCACTCCTTCAAGTGGTACCTGGACCATGTGTACCCAGAGATGCAGGCGGCAGATGCGCGCGGCAAGGCTCAGCAGCCCGTCTTCCTCAACAAGGGCCTGAGGAGGCCCAAGGTCCTGCAAAGGGGACGGGTAAGGCTGCCCCCTGTTGATGTGGAGGAATCTTGATCCATCCTTCCTCTATCCCTCCACAGGAACCTGTTGATGACATCACCATGACTCCCCCCACGACAGTTCTTGTCAGAAAACCTTTAAGCTTTGAAACTGTAATTTACTTTTAAGTTAATACAATAATACAAATGGCTGTGTCAATACACCTTCCTCCCCTACCACAACACTCTGTACGTTCAAGAGGGCTATTGAAGTTAAGCAAGTTGCCTGAAAATCCAGTCAGGGCTTTGATGAACAATCATTGATGCCTCTGTGCAGAAACCGTGGGCCCCTGCATTCAATCATAGTCACCTCTGAAATGAAAACTGCTGAAGAAAGTGATGCACTCAAGATCGTCCAGCAGAAGAATGCTGTATCAATATGAACAGCAGGTGGAAGTCTGGCACACACCAACCAGCTGTTATAAATCTCAGAGCTTATTTGGCATTAACTGGTTAGGGGTCTTTTGTAGGCATGCCAGGGTGGGGAGATAGGGTGAGCACGGACAGCCATATAAGCTAAACATTCAGGAAAACACTGAAATGCTTTAAAATAGTAACTAGGTACTATTTCTACAGATGGCTAGCAGTAACAAGATCCCATTAATGTTCATCCTGCCTGCAGGTTTCAAGGAATAGAGCCATTCAATTGAGCAGCACAAATGAAATGTAATTAATCATGGAATTTTAGTAATTCATTACAATTCAATGTCTCCAGGACCCTGGAGTCTAACCCCTAATGATCACCATGGAGGAGATGCCCCTCACACCCGCACATGTCCAGCTTAACGCTGCAGAGATGTCACTGTGATGTCACTCAGCGATGAAAAGAGACCAGATCCAGCTGACCAATCAGGAGGCATTTATACTGTGCTTAACGGCTCCGAGTCCTCCCACTGACCTGCAGTATTAGAATAAGACATGCCTGAAGGGCAGCTGACTTAGCTTATGTTCATTCCTCAGCAGAAACATTGAAGCTGCTGTTCATCATCTGACCTCTCATTTGATGTGCCAGTTGTCTCACCCAACAAGTGCTCATCCCAATCCCCCCACCCTCCTGTCCGCAGCTGCGAAACCTGCAGGCCAATAAATGTCTGGTGGCCCAGGGTCGACCCAGCCAGAAGGGAGGAATCGTGGTCTTGAGGGACTGTCACCCCGGCGACCCCGAGCAGGTAGCGCCCCACACCCCATCACCCCATCAGATGTCGGCACCGAAAATGTGCTGCCAACTCATGACGCCACCCGCGCCTCTGCTATTGCCCACAGGAGTGGGCATACGACGAGGAGCAGGAGCTGATCTTGGCGGGCCTCCTGTGTCTGGATGTGTCGGAGGTGCGCTCCTCGGACCCGCCACGGCTCATGAAGTGTCACGGCTCGGGCGGCTCGCAGCAGTGGACCCTGGGGGTAAGTGGCCGCTGTCGCCACCCACGCCGGCCCTCCGTCTTCAGAAGACCAACTTGGCACACACAGGTAGTGCAAGTTTTTTTTTCTTTCTTCCAGAAGAGCAACCGCCTGTACCAGGTTTCCGTCGGCCAGTGTCTCGCAGCAGTCGACCCTCTCAGCCATAAAGGCTACGTTGCTATGGCAATATGCAACGGCTCAGAGTCCCAGCAGTGGCAACTGGAGGACTGAGCTATGAGAGCAACAGTGTGTGTGTGTGTGTGTGGTCAAATGATGGCCGCTGACTGGTGCGGCATTTTGCGCAGGCCTGGGGATCCCTGTAGGGGGCACTGAGCTGGGCCCTGGCACCCTGCATCCCCTCCTGCCCTGGTCTCACTCTGTTCTGAGTGTGAGGAGAGAAGACATACCATGTTTTTACCCCAGTTGGCTATTAGCAGGGTGGAGGCTCCTTCCAACATGGCCATAGATGTCAGCTGACCGTAAATCTCATGTGCTGTCTTAATTTTGTGGTTTTAATTTTCAAAATCCTATAAAGCCTGAATTTTATACAATTTAGCACATTAGGGTTTTCAGGTATTTTTCCCCAACTGAAAAGGCTGTTATCCTATGGCTTGATTTTAAAAATACGATAGATGACTCAATTGATGCCAAAATTTTTTTTTTTTTTTTTTTTTTTTTAAATGGGCATTGGTTAATCTTTTATAAAGTGTCAAGTTTCAGAGGTTTTGGAAATTAATGCTTTTAACATCACCATTAATTAGAATGACTCCGATGTTCATTAATGGTTGAGAACTGTTATTCTATGTAATAAATTAATAGCTTGGTGCGGGTTTGTGTAATTTCACATGCTAAAATTTTAACAAGACGTTTTGAGCGTGAAACTTTTGTTGTAGCACAGTGGCGACGTGCAGCATTAGTCTGTCTCCATCAGTGTGAATGTATCTGCTTTCTAGGCAGGTACATTCAGAACCTCTTGTTGTAAACCCAGAAAAATAAAGATTTTAACTGAGAAAAAAAACTGTGCATTTTGGATGAGGACTCACAATCCACATATTTACACAGTTATCAGTCATTTACAACGTTTAGCCATAACCAACTACACCGTTTAAACCTCTACTGCAGTGTTTCTCGGCCCAGTCTGGGCAGACTCACAGACAGTCCACTCCCACCCAGCTACCAGCCAATCAAGAACACCTGGTACAGGTGTGCTGGGGGCTCTGTGAGAGCAAAACAGACTGTCTGGGGGTCCCCGAGGACTGGGCTGAGACACAATGGTAAATACATGTGGTTGGCATGTAGCTATAGAAAGTGTATAGCGTCTAAATGAAAGTGTTAATTTAAGAATGATCTTCAGTCTTAGCACCACCATCCTAACTTGTACAACTGACACTAAAGTCATGGGCAAGCAGGGAGTAACACAGTTATGTAAAATATTTATTTTTTGTAAATGCTTCTAAATCTGGTTTCACAAACTCCAAACCCCATTACACACTTTTTATACTTCAAAAAAAGTTTTTTTTTTTAAACAGAACATTCTACTACTAAAGAAAACTGAGGACAAATACTGGGTAAGAGGCTGGAATATCATACAAGAAAAAATATATCCAAGAAACAATTACAGCTATCTCAGGAAAATATATATACACAACTGATTCTTCTGAAAGTTAAAAATACATCATGCGATATTTAGTTCAAGACTATCTAAATATAACAACTGTTGTACAAGCCACTGAAGTTGTGCACAAACAAAAAAATGAAAAGTTCTCTTCATTTCAAGCTGGTTTATAAATTGTCAGTACCAGAATTTGCAAATAAACAGTTCAGTCTGTCATGACTTCTTGACTAGACAGTGCAGGTGTTTTGCTCAGATGTAAACGAAATAAAAGGGGAAAAACACCATTTAAATAAAACTTCAGGAACATGTTAACTAAGCTTGCTTTCCAAACACCTACCTGAATGACACTTTGTTTTAATCTGTATGATCTGGATGTTAACAAGGAATTATTCATAACTACAAATTAAAAACAAGATTTACCATCTGGGAGATTTCATAAAAAAAAAAAATAATAATTCACAGTTATCACTAGTTCTAAACGCAAACCTGATAAACAGTAAGGATGTCACTGATTCTTCCTGATTGGCCTGAATCAATTAATAACACAAAGGCCAAACAATCTTATTCGACCTTAAAGGGGAAATCCGTTTTTCAAGTGGTCAAAAAAACCTCAGATCACAACAATACTAAATTCTAAATACAACAAAAATACTTCTGTGAATTCTTTTTTTACTTACATATTCTGTACATATTTATAGTGTGTGTGTGTGTGTGTGTACACATATATATACACATACACACACACACTCAAAGAAATTGACATCCTTTAAATAATCTCAAAAAAAAAAGATCATCCAAACAGCTGTGAAGTTAAGATAGCATTTGGTCAATAATTTGTGTGTTCTTTAGACAGTTTTAGACTTTTCAGATATTTACACTTTGTACAGAGTCGCAGGGTGTGATGACCCTGCAGGCACACCAGTGGCAGATCGACTTCCTGCTCACATTTAAGTCGATTTTAAAAATAGCTTAATTCAATTACTCAACAATAAATACAAAAAAGGCTATTTTACAGAAACCAAAAACGGAAAAGGAAGAAAATAAACTGACTCATGGAATCAAGTATTTTAAATGGATTTTTAGTGCAAGTAAACTTTCCCTTAGTGCCATCGCTAAGGAAGCCAGCCCCATACATTCCTCATTCAGTGACGTCTACGACAATCACACACATTTCGTACATGTGTGTGTATCCATCCAAAACTCAGAGGGCCTGCCCCTAAACAACAAAATAAGGCGATGGACAGCACAGTAACCCCCCCTGAGCACTGGTGAATTCAAACCCCCCCCCCAATCATACACACACTGCACAAACGAACACCTCCATCTCCAAGAAAATAAATAATTTCATTAACATCATTCC
>JAODKL010000001.1:17764329-17777374 GCA_026780765.1 Petrocephalus schoutedeni
CCTCCCCGTGACAGTACTTTACTTTTTTCCGCAGGAGCGCGCTTGTAAAGTTTAAGGAATGCTCTTCCTCCTCAGTTCATCCACTTCCGGCAGTTGACCGCCCCGCAGTGACAGGGGATCTTGTGTTGGTCATCTTCCAGATCAAACTTGTAGTCATAGCAGAGCTGTAAAGACAGACAGATGCTGGATTAATGTGGCGGTCCTAGCGTTGGTTCAGCATGGGGGGGCACCCATAGCAGTGCTCTCAAGGATGAGCATTTTGGCACTGTTTCCACAAAGGCTCGCGTTCACGGTGGGGAGTTGCAGATTGATGGGATTACAGGAATTATAAGGTCCACAAAGACCTCCCCCTAAACCCTCCGTACCATGTTGAGGTCTTAAGAGAACAAAGTCTTTAAAGGTTACGGGGACAGCGAGCCCATTAGAGGCGCCCAACATTAAAAATCAGGGCGATTGCTTCACCTCTTCTCCTCGCTGGATCTTCCGATTCGAGCTGATGATGATCTTATGTCCTCGCTCAAAGGTCACCACCTCAGCAACACAATTTGGTGCACAGGAGTGGTTGATATACCTGCAGAAAAAAAAGAAAAGTTGACAGCTTTAGTAAGGAGGGTCAGACAGGAGAGGTTAAGCATCAGCATCTTACTGCATGTGTCCTGAACAGGGTGGGCCCCCTGCCTTCTGTGATGGGATGGGCTCCAAGTCCTCTACAGGAACTTCGACCAAGATATGTGTTTGGAAGATGGATGAATGGATGGATGGTTTACTGCTTGTGAACTCTTATAGTAAGTGCGGGGAGTCAGCAAGTCTCTTCCTGTTCTTCTGTGGAAGCAATTGAATGTAAAATGGTCCTTGGGCAGTACCATGCAGGACACCTACCTGGCAGGCCCCCCCGTTATCGTGGCATCGATGACGTGCTCGCTGTCAATTCGGAACATGTACACGCCTCGGTTCTATGACGTCAGAGAGAGCAATGGCAGACAGGTGAGATGGACAGTGTCAGGAGGTACCAGCATCAAGAATGGCTGGTCTTATGGCTCATACCTGTGACTCGTACATCTTCTCCTTCCTGTTGGCCACCTCGTTGCGGATGATGGTGCCAATGTACTCGATCACCATGGTGTACTTCTCAATGTCCCTGGCAGCATACAGACCCAGGCCCTGGACGGACAGACAGACACTGCTATAGTGAGATACAGGAGAGGGGGCAGGCTGATGACCTGATATGGTGGATGCTTCCTCTTTTTATCCACACTGCTCTACATCTCCCCCTGGCTGCCATTTGACGATTCATCATCCAATTACAGCTAAGTGGGAGTAGCTCCAACTTAAAATGCTGGATTTAAACTTAAAACACTACTACTACACTACTAGGCCTAGTCTGTGACCTACAGGCAGAGCATAGCAGGAGACACTAAATGAGGACTGTGTGTGTGTTTGCGTTTTCTATCCCTGGTGGCATCCTGCTGGCCTGCTCCCAGCAGCCTTGGCACCCCAGGGTTGGTAAGTCCACAAATGATGTGCACGCCACAGACATGCTGTAGACATGTACTGGCGCTGACCTGGATGCGTGACCGTGCCAGGTACACATTGCTCTTCCACTCGGCCTTCATCTTGCGGTACTGTGACGACTTGGAGTGCACAAACTGCTTGCTGTAGGGGGCGCTGATCTCCCCAGTGATGGTGCTCTGGAAGGACTTGGAAGCGCTGGTGCTGGTCAAGGTGTGAGGCCTGAAGTAAGTAGGTGGGGGAGGGGGACAAGATACTAAAGCATTTCTAAAACCTGGGTGTGGACAACGGAGGTGTGAATCCAGCTGAAGCAGGGGGGTAAGGGAAATGAAGCAGTTAAAGCCAGTGGTTCAAAAGAGCAACCTTAACTCATTTAAGTAAGAAATTTCAATGACAGAGGCCACGAAAATTTATCATCCCTGAGTCACCACAAGATGGAGATAACGAGCAGGCAGAAGGAGGAGGGCTTAGGCAGACGTGGATGACATAAAAATGGGAAAGCCTTAGAAAATACCTCAACACAAACCTCTTGGTATGGGGGCCGGCTCGGGGCTCGGAGCGAGCAGAGCCTGATGGGTTGATTGCCAGGGGCAGCTGCATCAGGGGGTTTCGGCCGTAGCGGAAGGTGTAGTTGTCACAGGCCTCCACGCCCGGAAGCTGAGGGAAGGTGGAGGCACGTTAAGCGCAACCTGGATCCCACAGGTCCGAATGTTTGTGGGAGACTGATGGCATGGTTCCCTACCGATTCGATGATTCTGGTGACTGCAGAGACCGTGAGCCCAAAGAGGTCCTCCCCCTTCAGGTAGATGGGGAAGAGCTTCAGCATACCAGACTCTGCCCTCCGCTCAGCAACTGGCCCCAAGACCTTGTCCCAGACTCCTGCAGGGAAAGTGAGGAAATGTAAAGTTGACATTCTGAAACACCTTGAGCAGATTGGTAATGAATAGCCGCTATCCAGCCTGGATGATAGCGTGCCACATCTTCCAGCACCCTAACGACTGGAAAGCTGCACAAAGATAAGGGTATTGAACCCTGCAAAGAGTGTGGGGGGAACTGGACACAAAGAGCCCACAGGACAGCAAAGTGTAGACCGGGCCACGGTACCTTTGGCCGTGGTGTCGGTGAGCAGCAGGTCCTCATAGCCCTGCTCCACCACGCGGATACTGAATGCGGGCCGGCCGTCGGGTTCGTCGATGGAGCACAGGTAGTGGCAGCGGCGGTTGCTGTGCCGCATGCTCCAATAGATACGGCTGGCCTCGTAGCCCGCGGGAAAGATGGCGGTGGCTGAGTGGAAGAAGGCCATCTGCTGGGGCAGGAGCTGGCCCACGGCGTGGAAGACCAGGCTGCCCACGCGGAAGGTGTGGTCACGCTCGGCACGCCGCACCACGCTGGCCAGCTGCCGCGCCTCGTCCCGCTGCACGTAGACGCGCCGGAAGACGGCAAAGCAACGCAGCTCGTGCTCCGGGGCGCCGCCACGTGGCCGGTGGGCATGGCACAGCATGGTCTTGTCCTTAAAGAACATGCACTGGGCGCGCAGTGCGCAGGTGAAGTGGTAGACGTTAGTGCAGCGCAGCCGCTGGCAGCCGCTTGTCGCGCCGGTGCGCTGGCAGTAGGCACAGCGTACCGCCAGGCCACGCCGCAGTGCCAGCTCCACATTGATGAGGGCACCCGCCTGTGTCTCGTACACTTCCGTGGACCACAATGCACAGTTAAGGTGCACCCACAAGTCCAGGTCCAGATTAAGCAGCCGCGCCGCCCCATCCGTGAGTCCATCGCCCTCCTCGTGGCAGAAGCAGCAGCGCCGCTGGTCCCGGGGCAGCGGGTCGGGTCGCAGAGAGGCACCCAGCTTCAGTAGGAGCATGTCCACCTCATCCTCGGGGGGCAGCTGGGGGTTGCCGTGGGGCACCGCGATCTGAATAGTCCATTTCCTCCAGCGTACGCCCTTCCATCTCTTGCCAATGTGGCGAGGATCGTCCGTGCAATTGTGAACTGCCCGGAGGCGGGGCTTCAGCTTAACTGTGACCTTTAGGGCGTCGGGTTTGCCCTCAGCCTTGGTGGGGTCGAAGGCGGCCGTGGGGAAGGCGATGGGGGGTGTGGATGGGGGCGACTGACAGGGCTGCAGCTGGGCCAGGCAGTGGACATCCAGAGTGGACATGTTGTTGCTGTATGGGTGCGAGACCTTAGCCAGACTTTCCCTGATGTCCGCATGTGGGGCCATCTCCTGTCGTGTTTTCAGGGGGACAAAAAAACAGAACAATAGGAGTGCCTTCAGAAACGTCTGCTTTTTGAATTTAACTGGTTTCAGCTAAGTGATATTTCACTCTTTCTGTCCGAGACCAATTTCAGTGATGGGCCCCTTAACTGAAAACCCCCTAAAGAAGCCCAATATCACTGCGTGCCTTGGGTGCTCTACGCTTTCTTTAGTCGACAGGGAGTTAATTACACAATCGACTGACATTTAAAGCACATGAGCTTCCCTGAGGGAGTTGAGTGTTAACTTGTCACAATTTTTTTTTTTTAACTGACTTCCTGCTGCAAATAACTATTCTGAAAAATTAGCAGAAACTAAGATCCAATAAGCTTTTGTATTTCAGGACATATTTCAAGCCTTAAGTTTAAAATTAAAAATGTAATTAAGTCCAATGAAATGCGGTACCCTATTCATTTTTTAAAGGTGTGGTGAACCAGCTGACTGCCAGATCTTTTACGAAGGACACCAATCTGGCTCTTCTCTGGGTATGAAGCCACACCCTAATCCTACATTTGCTCCTTCTGTCCTGCTGTGCCTCAGCAGTCTCCATGACGATTGAGAGAGTACCTTGGCGTCTGCAGCCTTGGACTGCGCGGCTGAGTACAGAATGAAGCAATTCAGACTGCAGAAGACCAGAGTCCCCTCAGGACGACCCCAACTGTCCTGCTGGAACACAGATGGAACACAGGGCCATAAGCATCACAGGAATTGCCGTCCTGTCCCCCAGGCCAGGCCAAGCAAAGTGGCGGGAACCAAAAGTCAAAGCTGCCCATCAAGTAGAACCTTTGCCGACACCAAGTAAAGTAGAAGCATTTACAAACTGCGTGGGACCACTGGGGTGCGCCACATTTAAATAACCATGAGTCTCAAAGGCTTAGGCAGTGACAAAGCTCTCGTTTAGTGGTCAGGACCTTACCGCACCAACAACGCAGTGTGACCCTGTCCCTGTTTTGGGACCAGACAATACCCGACAGGTGAGCTCTTACATAAGGTCAGGTCTCAGGTTTAACATGTCCTCCTGTACACAACCTGCTAGCACCAATAAGGGGCCAGGTGCAGGAATGACCCCAGCCCATGAACCTGTCCTTCCACAGTGTCCCATACCCGTCTCTCGCACGGCAGGTCTTTGGTGGATTTCCTCACTCCATTGCCCAGGACCACCACCTTGCAGTGACAGCACCACTGTGGCTTGGGTGCTGGTCCGCCTTTCCCAGTCTGACAGTCCCCCCTGGCCACAACTAGACCTGGAACGAGAAGCCACAAGTTCTGTATTGAAGAACATTATGAACATTTCTACAGGCCCTCCAAGTCTCTAACGGGACTCGTTGTCTAATATTCCTTCTGTAAATTTCAGAATTATCTCACCAGCACTACAGAGTTCTTAGATCTTTTATATATGAAGGGACAAAAACAGGCCAATTAATCCTGTTAATTTCGAGCCCCTTTTCATTTAGGACCTTTGGACACTTGGCTACTTTACTGGATGAGATCTGACACTGGGAACTTAAATGAAGAGTCTGCACGCTAACAAGCTTAGTGCAAAATCATTACTGTGTTTCATTAACCTCTAGGACGTTGGGCTTTGATCGATAATAATGCACGTAACTGAAAGCAGGAGCGCTTAGGCCACAGAACGGGGCTGTTTGTGCAATCAATAGTCAGTTATACGTCTTGTTTAGGGGCTAATTTGAGGACGATTATCAGGCAGTCCTTCAATGTAATATCAATGGAACAGGCGTTTTATTACAGGTTCTGAAACTAGTTGAGATACAATCATGTGATGAAGCAACTAAGGCAGAGAGATCTCACTAGATGACCCAAGATGCCCAACTGGTTATGAAATGCTGTATACCATGATCCTCAAATCATCTTAGTCAATTCAAATGATCTTTAACCCATCTTGGCCAATTCAACTGAGCTTCGAGGACCAAACAGGAAGTTTAACAGTTATTCCTTCCAGGGATCTGAATAAGCAGCCATCCAGCCTCTAGTCCACCCCCCTGCTGTGATTCCAAGTTTTGACTCACCAGCGTTGGGAGGAGGGTAGTGCACCTGAGCAGGTATCATCCCCGGGGGCCCGGGGGGCCTCAGGAAACGGGGCCCAGGAAACATGGCAGGGTGACGGGCCTCGTAGCCCTGTGGGGGCACCTTGAGGCCCCCAGAGAGTGACAGGGTCCCACAGTCAGGTGTACTGCTGACCTCGTAGCTGCTGGGAACCTTCATGCATAGCAGGTTGGCGACAGCCGATACCACACCGGGGATGTTCTGAAGAAGATGTCACTTATCTTAATGCAGCTCATAACCAGGATCTGGCTTAACCACCAGGTAAAAGATGTTACCAGCCACCAGAATGGCGATTCTGCTCACCTCTGCCGCAGCAGGACTGATGGTAATAGCTATGGACACCAGGCCTGTTTTGGAACAATTCGGAACCTCTCCAAACTGGGGTTCCAGTTTCACTTCCCGGTGTTTGGCTTCAGAACCTTTGCAAACGCATCAGAAAGAGGGGCCCATCATTTTCCGCAACACCAGTCTCATTATTCTGCGAGCAACATCCCATTGGTGATTTCATCCCACCGTTTCATTTATGATGATCAAATAGTCAATAATATATATTGACAATCTGTATAAATGGGCCTGGGTGCGCCAGACGCAGGTTAGAGGATTAACAGAAGCAAACCGATTCCAATTTACAGAGCCAAACTCATGGCCATCTCCAGCAGGGCTGGCCCGACCCTTTCTGGCACCCCAAACAAAATCTGATTAACACAGTTGTCATTTGTCATCTTCACTGCCATTATGACAGATTGCTCAGGTGGGGGTGCCCCCTGCTGGTCGCAGAGCCCTATGCTGGCATTTATTTTAGCCCCGGTCCCCAGGAAACCACCGCAAGGAATGTAGGACAACATGAAACCATAAGGAGGGCCATGCAAAGTAACCTTTCAGCCACTGTGAGGGGGTCCTCACCTTTGCCACTGGCGCTGGGCAGCATGGGGACCACGGGGGAGGGGGCGGGAGATGGAGGCTCCTCCTTCACCAGGGATAGGTCGGGGTAGCGGCTGATCTCCATGCCGACAACACTCTCAGGGGAGGAAGAGGGAATGAAGCTGTCGGGTGTGTCTCTGTCCTCACAGTGCTCCTGTCCCCTGCTGCATTGCGAGGCGGGGGGTTGCAATGTAAATGCAATTTGGCCCAGGACATCAATGGGAGCCAACAAAAGCTTACAGAAAGGCCCGGCATGGTGCTGGGTCGACACAGAGCTCAATCAACTGTGAAAATCAGAAAATAAACAAGCTGGCAGGATGGACCTGGATTGCAGAAAGCTCTGCACAAGGGGCAAAGTGCTTTCTGATTGGAGGAAGCAATCAGAGCAGAGCAGAATAGGGAGGTTGGTAGGAATCAAAGCCAAGAATAGAAGCCAGACAGGAAAGTGTCTCTCTTAGGAGTTGGGCAATATTCAGTTTTCAAACCCGATATGATGTCTTTCAATAATATCGTGATACGCAATATTATCGTGTACATTACTGTGGCACTCGGCAGACTAACGAAAGCGTCAAATAATGGAAAGACTTTCTTACAGAAAAGAATGAAGCTCTTTTATTGAGCTTGTAACAAAACCTATTCAGATGCTGAACAAGCCCCGGACCAATTACAACGGCAGAAACACATGGAAGTCTGATGCCGGACTATCAAGTACACAGGGGGGGATTTACACAAAGCTAGGGACACAAGAGGATCAGACAGGTTTCACATATGGCACCGGTAACAGTTGTATTTCCCAATTGTTGCGCCATTTACAACAACAACAGAACAAGGGGCTATGTATACATCGCCCGCGAGCTTGCTGGGATATGGTAATCCCCTCGCGCTACTTTACTTCAAAGAGCGTCACTCATTAACAAATTGCAGGATTTGGCCACAAGGGGGCATTTAGCTGATGTCGCTCATAAGCCCCTTTCAGACATGCATTGCCACCTGGTACTTTTCTAGACATTATCCAGAGGGGCTGTATATGTGAAAAGAAATGTCCGAAACAGTTGTACCGGACATTTAACAGACTTTACCTTGTTAGATCTCTAATACAAATTACAAATAATTTCTGATTGATCCTCAGATCCTCTGAGCAGGACATTTTCCGAAGAATTCAGTGCGTGCGAGTGCGCATGTTAATGACGTTTCTATCATGTCACTGATGCAAAAATGAAATAATATGTAGCCGGCTTCGTGCCTGTATATTATGGAAGCGTATTGCAGTCATCTGGAAATTAATGATATGGTTATCCTGTTTTCCGAGTAATATTTTCTTCTGAATTAAAGAGATAATCATCTTGTTTTTACGAGTAATATTTTCCTTTTTTTTATGAATTAAGACAACCTTTCTGTTTCATGGTGTGCAATCTGCATAGTTTAATCTGCTTTTATTTTTAATCTTGGTTTGAGACATTGGGAAATATTAAATGTATTAAGTAGTGTAGATGGATTTATCATTACTTTATCAAACCGGATGACTGTCATTAATTCAGAAAAACAAAACCGATTTTTTTCCCCCCAGATGAATGCAATACACTTCCACAGTATATGGCTTTCTATTATTTTGTTGGTATTGCAAGTATGTCCAAATAAATGTAGAACTGATAGTAAAGCATAAACAGTCGTCATTGCCCCAGCGCCACCCCACGTACCAACCAGAATATTAGTAGTTGTTGTAAATGCCTCAGACATAGAAAATCTTCAGTTGTGTGCTGCATGTATGGAAGGGCAACTCTGGAAAAGGTCCAGACTTGAATAATTTATGTACAATTTATGAACATGGCTTTAACTACAAGCAGCAAGGGTTGAGAGCAAGCAAGAAAACCATTTAGTATTTTTCTTCATGACCAGGTCAGCCATTTTTGTTTTCTTCAGTGCGGGTGTAACGGTGTTTGATGGTTATCGTTTCAAATCGTAAGTTGATATTGTTAGTTAAGGCTGCCAACATCGCCACAATAATATCGACATTTCGCCCAAGCCTAGTATCTCTGTACTTTAAAAACGTACCTGCACATACAAGACTTATAAATAATTTAGGGTTAGCTTAAATCAGCCTGACAGGTCAAAGATTGACAAAGTGTCAGACTCACCTGAGCTCCTCCTGATTGTTGTGGGGAGGCGTGGGAAGTGACGCTGGCACATCCACAGTCTTGGGACCCCTGCCCAGCAGGTCATCCTCAGGCCTAAAGGCGGTGTGAAGCTGTTTGGGCCCCAAACCTTTGGTCACTTAAGGGAGACAGGAAATGGCTTGGTCACATTATAGGAACACCAGGATCTCCCAAGTGAAGATGAACAGGCATGACAGGGACACTACCATCATGGCCTCCCAAGACGGCGGATTTTCGGGCCAGTTCCTCAGCGGTGGCGAAGCCGTTGACCATTTTCTGCCGGGCCACTGGGGGCGGCGTGGGTGGCAGTGATGCTGGGGGTGTGGGTGGATTGCTGAGGTTGTTCTGCTGCAAAAAGCGCCACCATGAAGACCAAGGTCATTACAGCAACCAGGTACAATCAAACATGTTTCAGACAGCTGAGAATGCAGATTTCTCTTTCAAGTTTAACAAAACAGCTGCCTCAAAAGTCTGCTTTCAAGGACTAATGACAAGCAGTGGTTCAGGAACATTTCTTCAAATGTTGAGGGAGCCTGCATGTCGCTGCTGTGCTAACAACCACTAACCCATTTCAAGAACTGTGTGCTGTCACACAGGTAGCTATCTACACCTTTCCGGAATGCAAGTACCCCCTCTAACTCCTCATGGTAATCTCTGATGATCTCTGGAACACAAACACCACCCGGCTGTCAACGTGGGAACTGCACGCAGCCAACAAAGCCACCCAAGCAGCCAAATTCCATCAGATCCGGACATCCTGGATTCATGTGTTTTTCAAGCCAATCTAGGCTGCTGGGCTTGCAGCTCATGAAGCAGTAATGAGCGGTCAGTAGGTGGGGGTACCAGCTACTGACAGGCTCTGAAACGGTAACGAGGTCACTGCTTGTCTCATCTGACAGGATCCATTGTCTGTCCATCCATGACAAAAAAAGGAAACATGAAACCAGAACACAGCTCAGAGGTGACTGCCTGGAAGGCCCCATGTTATTTATACCACACAAATACACATTTGGGGGACGGCTGTCTAAGCTCATGCTTGATGGGAATGAGAGGCGATTTTGGTGTGAAGGTGGGGGAAAAAAAAAAGATAAAAATATAATGAAAGAGGAAATCTATGACAGTAAAACTGAATTAGGCTTTGACATCACTGAGGCTCATTTGGAACAGAACCCGGAGGTATCACACTGCTTCGGGCCTGGTCAGGAGCAGCTGTGGGCGGGTCCTCACCTTGTAGATGAGCTGGGAGTAGTAGTCACAAACACCCTCCAGTGTGGCACTGCCAAATGTGCCTGATAGCTGGCTGTCCCCATTCAGTTGCCCGCTGCCGTAGGGGGGGAAGTGGGCGAAGTTTACCCTCACCAGAGGCTCCATCAGGGGGAGCAGGGACAAATGCTGGAGAGGGGAGGCGGGGGCAAATTACAGAAAAAATGAGAGTTAGATAAAGGGTGGGAGACGCAGGACGGAATTTAACAAAAACAAAAAAAAAATACCTATCAAATTAAATATAACCTACATCCTGTTTAGTGGTTTAAGGATTTACTGCCATTGGAGTTCTCTGAATTATAGTATTATAACTGACATATGTGACAGATGTTGGCAAACCCAGACTGAAGCCTCAACACACAACAATGGCCCAACAGGAGCTCCACAGCCCCCAAGCATTCGCATTTTCACTGTTTCTGTCACATGGATGCTGGATCGCGAGGTGGCTTTGCTTTTTATGAAAAAAGTACACTCAACACCTCGCAATTGCCTGAACACTCGAGGACCAAGGCTGACATCCCTATGTTTGCATTTCCTTGGCAACGCCATCACATGGATGACAAGAACGAAAAAGTCACGGCGGGTCGCACTGGTGCGTGTCCTTGATGGTGCCTGTTACTGCCTCTCTGAACTTTCAAACTTTCCACTGACCATTGGTCAGTTCTTTGTGCAGGCAACAGATACTATGATTAGGGGCAATTCCTACATTGCCTCCTACATTTCAGAAATGAAAATTAGCAGTATACAGAACGGGCAGCAACAAAACACACAGGGGAGGATAGAGGGGTTCAGTCAGGTGCAGATAGGCATGACAGGGAAACCAGGAAATCCTGATAAAACACAATTTTCAAAAAGTTTTTTGGACACTTGGTCATGGATTAGCTAAGCCTTCCTGTAAACTTAAGATGACTAAGTTAATGGAGCTGTGGTCACCCCCAACATACCGCCCACGCCCCAGTACCTGCTTCAGCTGAGTCATCAGCGTGTCGGTGCTGGAGCACACCATGTGCCGCGCCTGCTCTTCTTCCTCCTTTTTCCTCTTTTTGTACCGGGAGGGGGGCTTCTCCACGTTCTTGGGGGGTCTCTTGTTGCGCTGCTTCTTCTTGCCCTGCCCCCCAGGGGGCGCCGATGCCTCCAGCTTGCCCTGTGTCTGGCCTTCCGGCTCCACCTGCTGGACAAGAAAAATCATTGTAGGGACCCTGCATCTGATGGACACGGCACCACTCATGATAACGTCCACTGAGTGAGCTCATGAAGAGCACAAAACAGTCTCGACTTAACTCATGTTCATATACAAAAGCCTGATTCAAATACAGAGCTATTATCACAGTGACTATAATATATACATATTTTAAAACATATATAGTCAATATATTTAAATGAACATTAAGTGACTGTTACAGTTCTAAGAAAATTTTAAGCTACTAACTAATAAAACCAACAACAACCCACAAGGATGGGGGTCCCCTGTTGGCCACAAATGGTCACTAGCATGGTTGGGGTCCCCGACTTTTTCAGTGGGGCCCCAAAAAGAACAGACGGGGTTCTGCTTGCTTGAGGCTTTTTGAGGAACCTACCCCAGAAGTCTGTGTGGAAACATGCTTGCCGTCAGTGGCACCCTTGCCCTCGCCCGCAGCATGCTGGGGGGTCAGTGGCGGCGCGTCTTTGTTCTTAAGCAAGTGTTTGAGCAGCTCGTTGCCAGATTCCCCTTTTGCTGTGTGGGAGGGGCTCTGCTCTGCCCCCTCTGCTTTAACGGCCCCGCCTATCCGCTCAAGTTTGGGATCGGGGCAATCGCTCTCCATCCTCTCCAACTTGATCCGCCGCAATTCTTCTGGGGGGGTACCACCTGCTTCTCCGTCGACAGTGGGCAGCTGGCTGGGCCCGAGAGATGGCCCACCTCCGGCACTGCTGCTGCAGCTGCCTCCGGACAGCTGGCGCTCCAGCTCCGAGGAAGGTTGGCTTCCCAGAGAGCCGGGAGTCAGGGACCCCGGGCCGAGCTCAGGCGGCTCCAGCTCCCCCAGATGGGTGGCACTCCGAGTTGGGGTGGAGGCCGTGTCGGACACGCAGGGTGTCAGCGGGGCAGTGAGGTCAGAGTGTGGGGTAGAGGGCGTCTTCACAGAGTCCGAATCGTCATCCTTCTTCTTGCGGCTTCTCTTCTTCTTCCCCTTCTCCTCGGGGATGATGTTGGAATACAGCTGTATAAGGGACTGGCCCGCCCCCGGGTAGTTTGGGGGCAAGGGAGTGGCAAGCTCCATTCCAAAGGGCGGCCCTTCTACAGGACCCTGGGGCATCATCCCAGGGCCCACAATGCCAGGTGGCCGACCTTGAACAAATGTAGGACCCTGTGGTATGGTGTTTTTGGGCAGATAATTGGTACCCATCATCTCGGGGACGAAGAGCCCGTTGGACACTGTGGGGCGCCGCTCACCCACCGGCAGGAAGGATGTGCCTGGCGGGGAGCCCATGTAGCTGGCTTGCATGGCCTGCGGCTGAGGAAACTGCTGACCCATGGGCTGAGGAGGAACCGGGGGCCGCTGCTGCTGCATGAAGTCATGGGGCAGGTCTGCGCCATAGAAGGCCATCTGAGACAGGGCATCACGGTTGGCGTCAGAGCCCAACAGACCCTGCTGCTCCAACTCTAGTCGCTGCTGCAGGGCACGCTGTCGCTCCACCTCCTGCATCAGCTGCACCCGCTGCCGCTCCTGCTGCTCCTGCAGCCGCTCCTTGCGCTCCCGTTCCTGGAAGCCCTCGCTGAATGGGTTGTTGTCGTCAAACTTGACTTGGGGGGCAGCGCCGGTGCTGTTGTTTTTGTTGGCAGCTTGCCCACTAGGTGGGAATGCTTGAGGGGGTGGACCTGGGTTGGCTGGGGGCAGGTGGGCGGGCA
>JAODKL010000001.1:17777474-17817319 GCA_026780765.1 Petrocephalus schoutedeni
GTGGACCTGGGTTGGCGGGGGGCAGGTGGGCGGGCATGCCAGGGCCAATGGGGTGCCAGCCGGGGACATTGGGCATGCGTGGCGGGGCGGCTTGGCCAGGGTGAGGCGGCATCTGCATCATGGGCTTCATCAAGGGCTGGTTCATGGGCTGGTTCATGGGCACTGCTCCGGGCAGCATCCCTGGCATCATGGACGGCTGCATGCTGCACTGCTGCTGCTTCACACGGTACTCTTCCATCAGTTCGGCATGTTCCTTTTGCTGCTTCCGAATCTATGTAAGGAAAATAGGGGGGGGGGGGGGGGGGGGGGGGAGGCTGATAAGCTACAGAAAAGAAGCTAAAAATGTCAACATATCATTCTGCAATGAGGGTTCAATGTTATCCTCCCAAAAAATGGATCACTGCAAAAGAAAGGTCCACCGGACTGTAAAGGTAGGTAATAAACCAAATCAGAAACAGAATAGTGAGGGTCCATTTTGCCAGGCCTGATGTCCGAGTAGGACTCTCCTCATTACCACTGAGACAGCCAGTTTTTTGATCTTGGAGCAAAACGCAAACATAGGGGATATTGCTCTCTCTTAGAGGTCAAGTCCATTACTAATTACATGGTCCAAATCATGCCACAGGGGGGCACTACACTACCTGCTCCAGCTGCTTCTGCACCACACTCTGCTGCTCCGTCACGTGCTTTAGCTGCTCAGCATCCTCCTCAGGGAACTCGCGGCCTGCCTTCTTGGCAGTGCGCTGCTTTGCCGACAGAGCCTTCTTGGATTTCCTGTGGGCTCCAATCTGTTCTTCCAGAAACTTCTGCTGCATTTGCAGGAGCTGCTGGGTGTCCTGGAGCCACTCCTCATACTGCTTCCTCTGGGCATCATCTGGAATTGTATGGGGATGATTTAAGGCACAAGGGAGTTCTCTCTTTACCCCCAATTCTGAAGCATATTTGGATCAGTATTAATACAACTGATGCCACTTCATTCCCATGTTTCACAAAAGACCACTGGAATGGCTACTTACTAACAAAGCCTGGTCCAAAACTGGGTGGATTACGTCTAGCCATATGCGGTGTCAGTTTGCCATCCTGAAGTCATAAAATGAACCAGTTAGTAACAGGGTGAGACCTCCAACACCTCGATTTGCAAAGGAAACTGAGTAACAGGTCACGTACCTGGCCAACCACCTGCTGTGGGAGCGGGGCCACAGTGTCGGGGCCCGGAGCCCCTGGCATTTGTGGGGTGCCCAACTGCATCCTGGTGGAAAGGTAGAGGAGCTTAGCCTGGGGGTTAAGTTACCCACACAAAGAAAGGAGGAAAACAACTCCTGCCCATACCTATTCATGACCATGCTATTCTGAGCCATCATTTTATTGATCCCTTTCAGAGCTACCATCTTTGCCTTCATGATGGGGTCAGTAATAGCGTCAAAATCTGAAAATGAATGGCACAGGGTTAAGGACGTACAACCAACACTAACTAATCAGGACTACCAACTGCGACAGATCCATGTGAAAAGTGAACAACATCACTGCAATTACAAGCAATTCAAGCAAGGAACAAGTTGAACTTCCACAATTTTAACAAGGTGTTTTATCAGAGATAGTGCTCATTAAGAAACACAGTGTCTGACATTACCAATGTTCGGGAAGAAGGAGTCACTGGACCGCTGTCGAATCATGGCCTGCATCTGCCGCTGTTGCTGTTGCTCCTGTCTTTCCTGGTCCAGTAGGTCCTGTAAGAGGAGCGGCTGTTCTTCCAACAGCAGAGGGCGATTTGGCTGGTTCTGCTGATTTAAGCCCTGGGGGAACATGGTCTGCTGTTGGGCTTGTGCCAGGTTATGGGGCAGTACCTGGAGAGGCATCGGGAGGGCCTGTTCCCCTTGAGGACCAGTTGGTCCATAGTTAGGGCAAGCAGGTGGACCTTGCAGGAAGTTTGGATTGCACATAGGCACTCCAGCCACAGCAGAGGAGTCCATTCTATGACCAACTGGCAGGTTAGGGTTCATACCAAGCTCTTGGATTTGCCCTGCAGCCATAAGAATGCTGGGATTCTGCTGCATACCTATGACCCGCGTAGCCTGAGCTGTCTGACCACTTTGAGTAGGAGAAGCTCCTGGTGCAAGGCCAGAATCTTCCAATTTCTCCTCAACAAGCAAGCTAGAAAGTACTGGATTGGCACCAGGATCACCAGTGTCACAAGACAGGGAAGCCTGCTGAGCAGATGCTTCAAGGAGACTTGGACCACTCCCAGTAACCACCTCGTTATTTGTGATCTTTTTATCAGTCAAACCTCTGCAGCCGAAGGAATCCTGGGCATTAGTCAAAACCTCCTTCACTTCTGTCTTAATCTTTTGCTCAGCCTGCAAAGGGCGGGAATTTTTATTAGGATTTGTGCCCTCTTGCCCATTGTGATTCTGTTGGTTTTTTTCCCCTGCAGACTCTGGTACAACCTGCGATGAAGTAGTGCCAGTAGAGCTGGCATTTTTCTCTGACATTGCTTTCTGCAAATCTGAATTATTGCCATGGTCATCAATAGGATCACCAAGGTCCAGGTCTTCATTAAAAATGATGTCTTTTTTATCTCCCAGGTCAAGTTCTGGATCTGTGTAGGCAATTATGTCAAATTTTCCAGATGCTAAAAGGTCATCAAGATGCAGGTCATTAGTTTCTAGGTCCAAGTCTTTACTACCATCTGGGTCAAAGTTAAGATTTTCAAGATCTTCGTCATCCAAGTCTTTGACTTCGACATCTTCCAGATCTTTCACTGCAGAGTCATCTGTGTCCAACTTCTCTTCTATTCCATCAGTATCAGCAACTGGAATATCCACTGGTTGGTCAGCAGCTGTTAAGGGCAAGAGTGAAGGAGCCATGTTGAATGGCTCACTTGCTGTTGATTGGCTCAGAGATCTCATGAGTGGAGCTTGCTGAGGTCCTACATTATTTGGCATTGCGTGCTGGTGTGGGTTCCCCATGCTGGATGAGATCGGTATCTGGTTGGAGACTCCTGAAGACTGGGACAACATAGGGTCCACCATTCTAGGACCTGGATTACCAGGGAAACCCACCTCCTGCCCTCCAATAAACCCCAATCTCTGGGGTTGAAGAGAAGGATCAACCACATTTCCTGCGACTGGCGGAGGTGCAAACGGAAGTCTCATCCTGCTCTCCGAAGCTCTGTGCCTGAGCTCAATAAAAGGTTGTCCCATTATGTTGTGTTGTTGTAATGGCATACCGCGTGGTGGAAAAGGCTGAGGTAGCCCCATGGAATTGCTTCCCCTGGCCAGATCAACGGACAGAGGTCTCCTCATTTGCTGAGAAACATCCATCATTTGTCCTTGCATGGGGTGAGGAGATCGAAGGAAATGTTCCTGTCCTCCAAGGGCTCCCTGCCCACTTGATGGAAATGCAAACCTATGTGGCAACAAGTTAAAGACAGAAGAATGTTTAGAAACAATAGGACTATCATGCTCAGTTTAAATAAAAATGACAATGATGCAAACTATGAGATTTACCTTGGGCCTTGAGGCCTCATGCTCATGTTTCCAATGTCACCTGGAAATGGGGCTCTGGGAAACTGGCCTTCATTAAGGAAAGGTCCACACTGGTCACTGGGAAAGGGCCCTTGAAACCTCTGCTCCACTGGCATCATCGGTCCTCTTGTAGTCCCTGGGTATGGAGGAGGCGGTCGACTGAAGACCTCATTCTGCTGTCCTCGTTCCTCTGGTGACCAAAGCTGAGGCGTCCCAGGTCCTGTTGATGGGTTTGGCTCCTGTAGGCCCTTTTCCTGCCTGATAGTCTTCTGCTGCTGCTGCCTCAGGATCAGCTCACGCAAGCGCTGTCGCTAAACAGTGATGAAAATATAATTTATAAAAAAAAATAAAATTTAAAACTTCACTGCAAGCATAATGAATCTAAGGTATAATCACAAAGCAGGATATGACTGGATGAGTATTATTTACCATGCACTTACCTGTCTGAACTTTTCTTCACTATCAATAAGAGGTATTTGCACACCACTCTGAGTCTCTGAGGTGCTCCCAGTTGGTTGCTGGATATTTGAGAACTGCCCTAAACCTTGAGAATTATCTTCATGTATCATTACTTGTTGGTCTGAGACTTCATTTGGAAGTCTCTCCCCTGACTGTGGTTGGGGGGTCATAGGAGCCTGCTCATATGGATCATGAACTGGAGTCTGGCTTGGTGGATTAGACAGTGGCTGAACAAAACCATCTTCAGATAAACCAGAATGCTTTGGTGTCTGAGAGCCAAGGACTATGGGTCGGACAAAGGTGTCCTGCCCTGGAACCTGAGGTGAAGAGAAGGGGTCTTGATGAGATACAGGTCCGGTCCTGGCAGAAGGCCGGGTAAACACTTCTGGACTGACCCCTGGCCGAGGCGTCCCTGGAGGATGGGTGTACGGGTCACTCAGTACTGGTCTTGGGGTACCAGGGGGCTGGGCGTAAGGATCATGCTTAATAGGCCTTGGGGTTCCAGGTTGTTGAGCATAGGGGTCAATGTTTCTTTGGTTGCCTGGTGATTTGGGGAACCTCTCTCCTGTAGCAGGTCGGGGAGTTCCAGGGGGCTGAACATATGGGTCAAGGGCATGAGAAGGGGACAACCTGCGATTTGATGGCTGCTGTGATGCATACTGGTCCACCCCAGCTGGGCGAGACGTAGAATGAGACGGAGAATAAGGGTCTAAGCCAGGCCTCGGAGTTCCAGGTGGTTTACTGTAGGGATCGTACAAAGGTCTAGGGGTGCCAGGAGGCTGAGAATAAGGGTCAGTCAAAGGCCGAGGTGTGCCTGGAGGTTGAGCATAAAGGTTGGGTGACTGCTGCACAAAATCTGGCCTTGGTATGGATGGGGCTTGCACATATGTTTCTCTGGAGGGGTGTCGCACCATTGGCATGGGTTGAGAAAATGCATTGCCTTGTGGATGGTGCACCATCTTAGGGGGGTTTGAAAATCCTTCATTCACAGAAGGGTGAGGAGTGAGGGGAGGATGTGCATACGGGTCATTCTGAGGACTCTGAAAACCATCCGATGACCGGGTAGCCTGCCTCTGGAAACCATCCACAGGGCCACGGCGAGACATCGGAGACATTGGGTTGTAGACATCCTGGGGTTGAGGAGGTGGCATAGGAGTTTTGAATAGTGGCACTGAGCCAGATTCATTGCTTCCAGGTATAGGTGTCAATAGAGGTCTTGAGTAGGGGTCAGACAGAATCATCTTGTTGTGGGACATCCGTTGGTAAGCCTCAAATCTCTGAGACGACCTGGAAAAATAGTCTCCAGCAGCAGAAACTGGTGTTTGCCTCCCTTGTGACTCAAGGACTGCTTTTGGGGGACCTATTGGTTTGACAAATGAGTCTGTACCCATTACCGGTCTTGGGGTATCTGGTGGTTTAGCATAGGGATCAGCACTTATGGATGTGGGCGAACCAAATGACTCATGGCTGGGGGAGGGTCTTCCTCTCTCCTGCGGCTCTACCAGAGGCCGGGGGGCTGTGCAGGAATCTGTGGAATTCCTCCGAGGTGTGCTGGATCCTATGGGTGGCGGCCTTGGGGTCCCTACCATTTTGGCATAGGGGTCCCAGGGAGAGGACGGTCTTGAGCTGGATGAACTGGGTGAGAACATCTGAGGGGACTGAGGTTGAGATCCTTGACCCTGGGAACATGTGTCAGACATTCGTGCAAAAGTAGGTGGCGGGGGTGGAGGTCGCAGGAACACGTCATCCAGAGACCCCGATGGAGGCGTCCCAGGGAGCTGTGCATGGGTGACCCCGTCTTTGGGGGTTGCCTGCTGTCCCGGGGACACACTACCGTTGCTGGGTTGGGGAGTCATGGGGCTCTGGTTACCACTGTTGGGAGTGTCGGCCCTGGACTGACCACCAAACTGCTGCTGCTGCTGCTGTTGTTGTTGCTGCTGTTGTTCATTTTTAACCTGCTCCAGTTTCTGTGTGGCTTCAATCTTGGCTTGCTGCTTGCTCTTTTGTCTCATTTGCTATTAAAGACAGAGAGGTCCACATTACTCATTACTCATGCTCTATTTGTATCTTAGATCAAAACTTCATTTCATGAATGCTTGCCCCAAGTACCCCTCCCCCCACCAACCCAAAGTTTCACTAATATAAAGCTTACAGATTAAAAACAAGGCGCATAAAAGAAAATGTGGGAAAGAGTAAATACAATGATGAATTACAGCTTGGAAGAAATTACTATGTTTTTAGGCCAAGGACTCATTTAGCAGTTTAAAATACCTCCTTGCAATCCTGCTTTCTTCATCTTTTCTTATACCTTCTTACACATCTGTTTTTGGTTCAGGGCAGAAAGATGCCACAACAGTGCCTTGTTGGAATTTCGCCAGTGAATCTTTTCTATATCCTGCTGCTGTAGACGCCTGGCTGGACTGTCCAAAAAGGCCTTCTTTATCTGTTGGGTTTATGGCTTTGCTTTTAGGGACCTTTCCCTGCTACTTCTTAAAGGGTCCTCACATCTGACTCACCCTTTCCAATGCAAATTAAGCATTAGTAGCTTGAAAAACAAAAACACTAAGCACCTAAAATGACTCATTACCCATGCATGTAAGAAGCCCTGTACATACAATCCCACCTTACAAGGAAGTGCATACACAAACGCAGTGCATGCCATGGCCACGCCTCCATAAGGCATTGGATACTACATGCTGTCAGTCACAGATTATCAATCAATGCCATCAACGCAGAGCCTCACCTGCCGGAATTTCCACTCCTGCTCATGCTCTGACTCCTTGTGCTTCAGGGGGTCCTTAAACAGCAGGTCAGATTCCAGGGCTACGCTAGGATCAAACATGTCGACTTGCTGCTGTCTCTTGGAAGGGTCATTAGACATCTGGACCTTGTTTATGCGCAGGGCGGCCCGGTTATCCCTGGCCTTTTGCTGAAATACAAATGTACACGAGCTCTAAATATCTCATCCAATTGTGTACTGATGTTCAAAGAGATGACTGAACAGAGCTCATATGGAGGCTCTAGATGGACATGAAGATCACTTATGAATCTGCAGAAGATGCTGCATAAACTAACACTTCTGAATGGGTCAATATCAAATGGGCAAGAATGAGTAAAGCGCAAAAGAGCGTACGCTGTACATTCTGTAGGTGCCCTCTTCAACACATTCTCAGTGATGTATCAAGTGATAAAATAAATATTACATGAGGTTGTAGTACAGCACATTGATATCAAAACTTACATTCAGCCATGTTTTTCCTCAAAGGGACACCCCACTTTATACATAAATACAATGGCATTGCGATGGCTTCCTCTAAGTGCTTTTAAAATCCAAAACATTGGTTTCGGAATACACAAGATTGGCTTCTGAAACAACCTGAAATCCCAAGGACCAGGGTGCTTTCACAGCAGAAATCAAAGACATACAAGCAATCTTCCCCAGCACCCATACAAAGTATTCTTCAGTTGGCCAAGCTTAAGTATATTTTTAATATGATGAGAATAAATGCAGTACAGAATAGAGCCTTTATTGTCATTGTACGGGGAGCACGGATGCTACTTGTACGACGAAATTGCAGTGGCTACTTCTAAAGTGCAGACATATACAGACATTACATTTGCATACAAACAAGATTCTGCAATAGACACTTCACTATCCAAGACACTTCAGCAACCACATCCGTGATATCCATTTACTTGATCTCCCTTGCTGTAGGCTGATTAAATTCTTGAGACTGTTTTTTAAAACCCAACTTTAAGGGCAATTAGATAATCACCTATTAAAGTTCAGTCATGCCAAAAATAGAGATAAATGCTTGACAGCGTATGAAAAGACCCGAGATCAATGGTGGAGAGCGTCTTACCACGTATGGCGCTCGTTCCTGGGAGCTGGCCTTCCGCCACAGCTTGGCGATCTGTTTGACTCTCGTCGACCAATCTGAAACACAGACACACAGTTCTGTCACACCGTGAAGTGGCTCCTGTGGCAGGTGCCTGCCCCATGAGGTTCATGCATTGGAGAGCTCACCGGGAAACTCCTCCCTGAGGTTGGGGAAGTTGACGTTCGTGTACAGGACGGGAGCCACAGTGGCCATCTCGCCCAGCATCTCCTCCTTCTCCCATTTGAGGGTGCTTCTCTGGGCGTTGGACATGGTATCTGTCTCTGCCTCGGTGGGAGCCACTGGCGTGGCCATTCCCCAAGAGCTGACCACATCCCCTGCCAACTGGCCAAACTTTTTCTCTCTGGGGAACATATTTCCAAGTCAAAGTTTCTCACACACCCACTGTGCCTTGGGGCAGGACATTAAATATCAGTAAATCCCCAAGTGTACATGAAGGACCCCCCCCCACCTTAATTTTTTAGGGAAGTCCAAGGAGTTTTTGAGAGGAATTTGTATAGGCTGACATGTGGCATGCTCAGACTTAAGGCCTACCTCATGTTGTTGGGGAAAGGCATGCGGTGGATGGACGAGATGCTGCTGGGCACACAGGACCCCGTGCTGGGTATCATTGGCGCCGGGGGGAAGTGGGGGCCCGGGCCTGTCACGCCGTTCATGACGGGCATCCGTGGGAACATACCATTGCCTATAATAAGGGGAACCATTACTCAAACCGGACAGACGGTGACCATGACGAGAGCAAACTTATGGAAGCAGCCTCTTGCAAAATAATGCTCATAATGTCAACTGGTTGATGAGAAGGTACCAAAACACAGAGAAGCATCAGGGAAGTGTCTCTACTAAGCATACCTGGGTTTGGCAGGGGAGCGGCAGGGCCAAATGCAATGGGGGCGGCAACAGGGGGTGGTGGGGGCTGACTGGTTCCAGGACTTAGGACCGCAGTGAAGAGATCCTCCACATCCTTTCCCTCTAGCTCTGTAGGGAGCAGCAGCATTAATTTCTTCTTTTTAAGTTGACATCCTCTGATTTTCACAAGAGCAGAGGAAAACCGGCAGAATTATACCTGGGATTTTGTAGAGCTTACTCAGAATAGCACCTGCAGATCAGAAACAATGTTAGAACACCATAAGCAACAACAGGGCACGATGTATTTTTAATTAAATGTTCATTTAAAATGAGACATCTCTCAAACTGTTGCTATAAGTTGGGGAGTAGTTAGTGACTTGGTTTCCACTCAAGGGGACACCTACCAGCTGCTTCAATGTGTTTTTATACCAAGAAATCCCAGACTCATGATACATTACTGGTAGGTAATAAGCAGAGGTGGAAGTTTAGGTTCAGAAAGTACAAATCTAGACAGATTTTGTTTCAACCAACCAGTTGAGTACTCTGTGACTGTGACTCTTCATACTCATCTATGACAAGACAAGCAGACAGACAAAGCCTGACACTGACCATCAGTGACCATCTTGTCCAGCTCGGGGCTGAGGATCCCATCCAATGGCTCCTCGGAGAGGCCCCTCTGGCCCCGGGCTGGGAGGGGCTGAGAAGGCCCCGAAGTTGGGTCATCCGGGATGGGACCAATGTCCAGACCCACTGGGGAAAGGAATGGGGGAAAAGAGATTTACTGCTATGATCCTACAACCAACCAACCCCTCCCCCAGAAAAATCACATGAAAGCAGAATAAATCAGACTTGACGAGCAATTCATTATCTTTTGTACGTCTGGTTGCTTTGAGAAGAAATGGGAGAGCAGGAAGCTGATCTCTCATGTCATCTAATGAAATAAGCCCTCCACGTCCCCAACTCTCTCTAACTCAATTTCCCAAGAACAATAAAAATGTAATTTGTTTCCTGACCAGCATAGCATGAAAACTGGGGTCTCGTCAAAACTTAAATAAAAACACAAATGGTGAAAAAAAATAGCTAGCCAGTCTCATCTTGGGCTTTGGTGTGTTAAAACATAGGCATTATATTAACAATACAAAGCATGGAGCTTGGATTAATCATAACCGCTGTCACCAGCAATGAGTGTTCTATTATAACGTCATGAAGGATGTTAGTGGCTAACAGACTGACATTGTTCTATATGAGGCAGCATCGACATGGACTCAAAGACCCAAAACACACACATTTATTCAAATCAACAGATTATTCATGTTTCTCATATGGTTGGTCCTTCTGGTCTGGACCATGTTATTTCTCTAACTTCAGAACCCGCCTGTCCGTATCCAGACCTTGGATTCAAGACTCTAAAACAGAGTAACACTAAGATTCGGTGTCCATATTTTGACCAGCTTTATAAAAAAATTGAAAAGACTTCCACCGGTATGCTAGAACTGAAAGAATATTACGTTTAATCACCAGATGGATATAACACTACTCCTAGACAACCTTGAGTTATAAACTTAACTACCATTATACATGAAACCACACATTTATACACACAGAGAGACCTAGATAATATTAATCGTAACAAATCACTGAGGTGTGGTAGCAGCTCTTAGACCTCACCACGAAACACCACTACACTTCCTCCAACACCCATGCTCAGCCGTGCAATAACGGAGTGGAGGATCTATGACCCCCGCAGGCAGTGGCCGAAATGGTCGGAGTTCCACAGGAACCCCTGCCAAATAGACACCAATATCCCGTTTCCACGGCCAGTGCCGGGCTTTCTCCCAATCGGGAACTGGTTCTATGCATTACACCACCAAAAACTAGCTTTGGGCCAGAAAAAAAAATGGCTCCAGCAAAGCACCATGAAAGCAGTGATATCAAAAGTTGGAACGGCAACACCAGTGGAAGTGGGACTAGCTATCATGTGCAAATAAAAAAAAATTAAATCATACAAATAATCAGTATTAAATAATCATACAAATATCAGTAATAAATAATACAGTGGCTAACGCCAATTACACTACAGCTCTGTCAAATCCATGATGAGGGGGAAAAAATAAGCAAACATTACATACACATTGCCTTGCAAGATTTTGCCATGAATTATTAATACTGCTTGATGTTATTATTGAAAGCAAACCTGCATATGCATCTTGCAGTGTCTTTAAAAGAGATAGAAGCATCTTCTTATAGTCTGCCATGACAAATGACCAGTTTTTTATTGTTTAGTTGAAATATACAAACAATTCGGCCTCAGAAACAATACTCCATATAGAACAGGCAACAATAATGAAGAACATGACGATTGTTCACCTCAGTACTTCACTCTCACTTCCACCTACATAACATTTCCATTGTTCAGTGGAGAAACAAGCCGATTCTTAAAAGACACCAAGCGAGAATCAGCTCCAACACAAGCATTGCGTTGGTGGAGACGAGGTACAATAGACCCAGTAGAAGAATCAGGGTTCTAGAATCAGAAAAAAAAAAATCACTACCATCCGCCTATATCTGGGCCAAATTTTGGCATAATTCGGGCTGAGAATTAATTAGGAACCCCGCAGAAGGCTAGATGTAACAGCGTATGAAACCACCTAATCTCCCATAATTAAAAAATCCCTGTTTCTAATAAACCCCTTTGGTTAGAATCACAAACAAAGATCCAAAGACTCCAAACAAACAGATTAGACTTGCAGCTCTACAAAAGAACACATAATTCTTTTCTTCCCCCATTGGTGATTAATTTGTGGCTATTTAATTCAACTCATGCATGGTTCTTTGCAAGGCACCAAAAGATGTTAGAGGCAGCGTGAATGGATGGGGGTTGGGGTGGGGGGGTGGTAGTGGAAAAGGGACAGAGGGCATGCAGACAAAAAGACAGACAACTAGATTGGGACCCCAGGGGAGGACAAAGCTACTTCTAACCACAGCCAGGTCATGGGTCTGTCTCTTACCAAATGGAGAGGCAGAGATCTCAACCTGGAAAGGGCATAAAGCAAGACCTACAGGAACCCAAACCAGATAAAACGAATGATTACAAAGCAAGGAACCATAAGAGACAGGGCGCAAAAATCATTAAAAAGCCAAGCAGGTGCAAGAACAAAACGAAACTTCAACTCAAAGCGAAAACTGTCATGGGTGCAGAAATACTGCACAGACTAGGGGGCACTGAGGTAGAAAGGAAGCTGCAGAGGGAAGGCTGCTGGTGAACCGGACAGGAATCCCACAATGCACTGGGGCAGCTGCCCCGCCTACCTGGATCATCTCCCGGCTTGACCAGGTCATCAGACAGCATGCCCAGGAGGTCGTCGTCCGTGCTCAGCACCTCGGACAGGACTGCTAACGGGTCCTCAGAGTTGGCTGATGAGGAAAGTAGGGGGAGTGAGTTAGGGTTAGGGTTAGAAAAGCATGCCTTGAATCTGGCTTGGATTGTTCACTTCAATCATTTCAAAAAACAGAAAGGGTATGTTCAGGCAAGGGGACGACTGTTGCAAGAGTGGGTGCTTAACACATTTCAGCCCGAAATGAAAACGCCATGGGCCAATATAGCTGCAATGAGTGAGTGGGGAAGCACATTTTGAACAAACATCTGATACCTCTGAAGAACCTGCAAGCTGCGTGTGCAGGGCTAGCGAAGATTAAAAGTGAAAATATATGTACGTTTGTGTGTATGTTTTTAAAAAATGCTCATTAGGTCATGCTTGGAGAATCTCGACTTATTAGGGGGGATCATTATGTCCCTTCTTGCTGGTTTCATTTTTCTGAGTCTGGATGGGCGGCTGTGTGTGTGATGGTGTGATAAAGCGAGAAAGAGCATGTGTGTGATCATGTGATAAGACGTAAGCATGTGTTGGAGGCATGAACAAAGACACAGCATACTGACGCAGAACTCCCGGCTTGCTCGACACAGGCGTGGTGGCTGCACTAAGCAGTGGGTCGGACGAGGGGTCCAGGAAGCTGCTACTGGCACTGGGGGGCTGGCTGTCTGCCTGGGGGGGGTTGTCGTCCAAGAGGCCGGTTCCCAGGCTCTGCTTGACCTGCCTGCTCCTGTCCAACAGGTCTTTGCCAAAGAAGGCCTCCTGGGGAAGGATGGAATGAGAGTATCAGTTCACAAAAGAGAGTGTCAGGGTGAGAAGAAGGCATAGGTCTACATCACCAGTGGCAGCGTTCGCCACTAGTCAAGCCGCGCTTGTGAATGGGACCCTGAAGTCTGTGGCCCCCTGCTGGCCACAAGCACTCGCTACACTGGGAAGGAAGTGGGGGGGGGTGGTGCAGGGCACAGTGACTTGAGCTGGGTCCCAGAGACAAACTTACCCGAGTAAGTTACACAGGAGAAGTAGTCGACAGCTGACATGAAGCATGAGCTAGCTCGCCTCTAGCGACAACACGAAACACCATGGAGACGCATTTGTCTGGCCACACCTGTTAGATGCACTGATAGTACCTTATCTTCTGCCCCAAACAGAGCTCCTAGTTAGTGGTGGGATTCTTGTACTAAACTTTTTCAAATGCAGTTAAGAATTAAAAGAAGAAAAACGAAAAGATCACTGAGTACCGAAGGCTCAACACAATCACAGCCTGCCAGCCCTGCCTCTCAGTGATTTACGACAAGGCAGCTCCAGGCTACCTCTGTCTACAGGGGTAATGAGTCCAAAAGTTAAACATGCATAGACCAAACGCTCTCTGCCAGGACTCGAACCACAGCCAGACCTCTCTCCACTGCACTGAAACATTAAAAGTCTAATGCACTGTGACTAAATCATTGATTAAAGTCACCCATCTGCCGAGGACGTTTAAGCTTAAATGTGAAGCTTTCAGAACAAGGCGGCCCAGACGTGCCTGATTTGACATGAACAGGCCTATCTGTAGTTCATGACGAGCCCCCCTCCCAAAAAACGGCTCAGTTGGAAGTTCCGAGCATGTTGAAAGCACACCCAATCAATGAAAATTATTAAACAATTACAGAGACCATCACACAGAGGGTCTTTACCCATAAATCTCACCCCAGAAGCCAAAGTGAAACAAGACAAGCAGCCAGTTAAGCAGCCAGTTTTAATGCTTAAAATCAATTTAAACACAAATGTGCATCCAGGATAAGGTCCATACCCATATCCAAATTGACAGGGTCGTCACTGACACCACCATTGTAGTTGGGTGCCCGAAGTCATCTCTGGCCATAAATGCCAAGGCACAGTGCAGCACTCACTTGCAGGTATGAGGGGAACTCCTCTTCAAGCTTAGTTTTCTTCTTGCGGTAACGCTTTTTGACTTTCTCCACGCCCTCTGGCCCGGGTGCACCCTCGTCCACAGGTATTTCAGTAGCAAGCTCTCCCCAGCCTGCTGAGAGGCAAAGTCTAAGATAAATCTGGGGTCTCTATGACTTATGAAATCCAAAATGTTCCTTCCAGGGACAGACCCTGTGGCCGCCGCAAAACGGCCACCGCAGGGTCTCACCTTCCTCCTTCCCCAGCAGGTTCTCGGACACAGAGCCCGATGAGTCTGTCCTGCAGAGGGAGCGTTTGGCTTTGACTTGACCTGTTCGGCTTCTCTGGCGCACCATGAAACCGCCAATACCTACAAAGGACAATAAGCACAGGAAACTCATGGCCAAGTGACCCCAAGATGAATGCGGTGTCACAGATTAATAACGTGAAGGTGGCGATGACAGAATTGCCAGCGATGGTCTCCATTATTAATAATGAGATATGAGTGCTCGAGCCTCGGGACGAGCGATTCATCTCCTCAATGCTTTTGCCTTAACAGTGTATGTCGGGTGAGACCTATTTCTGGAGTGTGAAAGCTTCATGACCCAAGGTCTCAAACCATGGGGAGGGAGACATGACCGGAACCGCTCTGGAAAATTCAGCCCCCATGAGACAGAACCTCAAACGTTTCGTATTCACAACTCCGAAACCTTCCCATTTGCAGATAAGAGGCAGACTGGTGCGGTAATGCGCGAATCGTGGGATCGGAATTCGCCAGGGTGATTCATGAATACTTACAAGTGCAGAATAAAGGAGATTTTTCCAAAACGTTAATGAGGAAGGGAACAGTGGGCGACTAGCCTTGCTACAACTGAACAAAAAACCTGCCGCCAGCATTTCCTACATTCACATCCTTCCCACATTACTTTAAATTTATTTTTAATACAAGCAACAACTAACAAACAGATGAGACCCTTGACATCATTGTGCAATGTTTTAGACAACTGAAGATGCTGTAATTTCAGGGGGATACCACAAGCTCTTCAGCTTCAATGGCACAAAGCTATTGACCGGGCAAAATCGGGGTCCTACTCCTCAAAGCAGAAGAATCGAGGCCTTTGGCCAGTGGAAGCGGCGATTAGCCAGAGGCGCCTACAGGGCAAAGTGAGGAGCGATGGGAAACTGCCACGGTTTCTTACGGCCTTCTGAACCGTCTCGATGGAATGGGCATTATCGCGCACTTGTCGAAATGGCTTTCAAGATCAAAGGATGGAGATTCCAACAGGCGTTCACAGCAACAGCAAAGTGGGGAGGCAGAAAGAAAACGGACAGAAAAAGCAGCTCCTGACTATGGTGAAAGAAACTCGCCTCTGTCACACTACAAAATGAGCAATCTTAAAACCTTTTGAATTGATAATCTATAATTGTTTACCAGATTTTTTATTGTCATTATCAGTTATGATATGTTTGATTATATTAGGGAGGAATTAACCAAAAATAAAATAAAAAAAAAAAAAAAAAGTGAAAGGGTGGAATTTTACGTTTTCGGTTTATTACAGATCCAGCCTGTCAAGGACAAAAAAGCAGGGGGGCAGCTGGTCAGTAAACTGCCTCACTGCATGCTTACATTAGCCAAGGGAACAGGACAACAAAGCATTCAGCACGCAAGAAAAGCCATATGCACACATCTCCACGGTAACAGAGACCAGCCCCTCGTTGGACTTGAGAGCAAGCTGTACACTTCTGCAGAACAGATTCTGCCAATCCCCGAGCAGCTGTACAGCCAGGCCGCTGCCTTTACCTGGCCGGTAAGGCTTCCTCTTGCGTTTTTTTATTCCGTCCGGGCCCTCGGGGCCCTTGGCTTCATCGTCAGGGGCCTCCCGCTCAGGGCTGGAGTCCGACTTCATGTCGCAGTCCTGAAGCTCGCCCTCTGCGTCGGGACAAACGCGGCAATGTGAGCAGTCACTGGTCTGTGGGCTTTATGCCCTTTCAGGGTTGATCCCGATCCCCCCCCATGAAAAGGACACTCAAAAAGCTGCTTTACCAAGATCATTCAGGGGAGGTAAAACTGAAACTTAAGGGCGCCAGCGGACCACGTCAAAATCCTCCCGAGATCCAATGCTACCGTTAGAGCCACACCGGGGAGTACCTGACCACCAGCTCTGACAGGCGCACAATTTCTACAACTTCTACACTTCAGAACAAAAGCTGGGGTCACGTTTGGGCCGAAGGAGAGGCACTCCAGGTAACTAGCAGAACTCGCCAGGTGACTAGGGAGTGGTTATGGCGACTTTCATGAAATCAAAATCAATTGGATGAGGAAGATGTATTACATTCTGTTAATCCCGTTAGAAATGCAATTACTCGGTCCTGCTCAAAATTGGAAATGCAGTAATGGACCGTAATGTCTCCTTTTAAAGTCGTTTTAAAATCCTGATGAAAGGGACCATGCGATTAACAGTCAAGACTCTGGGCTGACCCTGTCGCAGCTGCACTTTTGGCGAGGAGACCCCATCTGGCAGGCTCCCCCAAAAACCTGAGAGGCACCAAGAGTGAAGGACTTGGAGACGGGCTGAAAATCAATTTAGTTGAAGTCAGTGGAAATGTGGCAGCATGCAGTCCTGCAGGCTGCCCTGCTCAGAGCCTTCATTCGAGTTACACTAATTACACTGACACCCTCCTCACCACATAGGCCCTCTAAAGATTTGCCCCCATCTTAAAGCATCCAACTGGTACCCACCAGTTGTGTGTGTGTGTGTGTTTCTCTAAGTTTGTTCCCATCATTTCAATGACACACAGCGTCTTAGAAAGACAGAATCTTGGAATGATAAACAGAACAACCTGAACGCCAAACATCTCTGAGTGCCAAACAAGTGACCAAACTTGTCCGCTTCAGTTAATCAGGAAAAGTAGGCAGTAGGCAGCCATATTGCACGTAGATACCTCTGCTGTCGTCCAGGTCACCATCTCGTGAGTGCTCCGACTGAGGGTCGGCGGGAGCCTGCAGCACCGCTACACTGTTCTGGTTGATGATCCTGAGCTTGAGTTTGGGTTTGGGCCGCTTACGCCGGGACGCCGCTGCCGCCAACAGACTCTGTAGCTGCGACAGGCCCGACTCCGTGAGGCACACCCCATCCTGCGTGTACGTCTTCTGAGGGTCTTTGTGGAACAGCAGCCATGGGAAGGGGGGGGGGTGTTAGTCTTCAGAGATAGATAGCAGGACAAGGAAAAGTCCTGGGAGTCATCGATTTTTACCATGTTCCTTCAATTTCGGCACGGCCTGGGGGGTCGGTAAGGGCTCGCTGACCTCTGGGACGAGCGCGGGCCCAACCGCAGGGCCTATGATGGCATAAACACTAACGTTAGCGCAGCTAGAGAAACTCAAAGATGGCGAGCCGGACTGGGTCGGCACCGGGTCCAAGTGGAAGCAGCGCTCACCCTGTGTCGGTGAGGAGTGGTCCCGGCACATAGTGCAGTCGAAGCCCTCGTCGGCCGCCGCCTCCACCTCTTCATCTGTGTTCAGATTCTGACAGGCAGTGTGGATCCATCTGGGGGGAGGAAGGATTAATGGGGCCTCATTTAAAGACAGGGGCTCTTAAAGGGGAAGCCAGGCGCCCACCTGTCACACTGGCGGCACTGCACGATGAGGTCATCCTCGCGGTAATCACGGGTGCACACGGGGCAGATGGTGAGGCTGGCACAGGGGGCACACTGCGTGTAGTTACTCTGCCACTCGCAGCCCGGGCCTGGGGAGGTGGCACCACAGAGCGTGCAGGAGACACACCTGGGTGGGGGACGGAGGGTGGGAGTGTCAGAGACATTGTGAGAACACAGATGGTGAATCTCCCAGATATACATGAGTGGGAGGAGCCAAAATGCAGCTTCTGGGAGGGGAGGGGCCGGGGCGGCCAGCAACACGTACCACTTGCACTTCCAGCTGCCCTTGGGCACCGTGTGCAGCGGTGGGTCCAGGCAGTAGGTGTGGTAGCTGATGTCACAGTCATCACACAGCAGCAGCCGGCCCGGGTCCGTGGCCTGTCCGCACGCCTCACACACCGTGCACTCCAGGCAGCGCCAGCCTTTGGCCAGCACCACCCTGGTGATCTGCGAAGGTGGGGTCAGAGGTTAGCCATTAAAGGGACGGGCAATTAAAGGGCAGTTTTCAGTTTCCTGTGCCGTTAAGAGCAGGACCAGCACTTACATACCTGATGCGTTTACCTAGGAAATTCTGGGATCTAAACCCACAACCTTTGCATTGCTGACAATGCTCTACCCCAAACGAGGGATCTAGCTTCATACTCAACAACCACAAGTGTTGACGACATTGAATACTGACTATTTTTTGAGCCGAGGACATAAATGCCACAACCCAAACCCAACTGGCCTCTGTCCCTTAGCGTACGAGTCTAGTCTCCAGAGGCAGAGTGCTTCCAAAAACAGGTCGTCTGAACCATTCTTCCAGGCCTCAGCAAGACCCTGACGTCCCCCCGCCATCTTCAGCAGAACCAAAGCTTCCACATCCATTACCTTCCAACATGCCGCACTAACACGCCCTCCATATCTGCTGCTCTATTCACTGCCAACTGGATGGCAGCTGCGCACGTGTCGCAGTTCTGATTGGCCAGAGGTTTACAATCAACAACACAAGTGGGTACCCGGCAGAAACAGCAGGTACGTTCAAAAGCTGGTGTCAGAAATGGAGCACCTGTTTAGGGCAAAATAAAAGGGAGGCGCACCTCATGGTAAAAGCAATAAAATGGAGCGATTCGGAGATTACATGCTCCCCAGGCCGGCTTGGGGATATCCTGGGACTTAAATCCTACTTACTAAGCCTTTATTAGATTAAACTTACAATGGGTCATATTCAAAATATTAATACCTTTCTATGGGGCAGTAGCTATTACAGACATCAGCAGAGGAATCATGAGTCTGCAGGACGAGGTCTAGAGCTCGCTACCGTAACTGGTGGCATTAATTGATAAGAATCACACCAGCGAAGGAGCAAAGCTTTCCTCTCAAGCTGCGGTTAAGGTGAAGCGTTTAGCCGAATTATCATCATTTCAAAAACTGCCTTGGGATTTAAGAGCCAATGCCCCCCCCCAGCAACAGCAAATGAACAACACAGAGGGTGAAGTCAGCCGAAAGGGATCGATCCAGAACGGAATGCCCAGTTTATCCCGGTTCCGGTTCACCACCACGAGAAGAACCTTCAAAAGGGCTCAAAAGAGATGCCAGGACCAAACAGAAAAAAAAGGCCCCCAGGAAAAGCAAGTGAGCTTTACCTTAACATTGACGCAGAAGGGATGGTAGCACTGGCCACACTGGAAGCAGGCCAGAAGCCGGCCCTCTGCCCCCTGGCCGAAGCTGCCACACACAACACACATGTCCTGGTAGGGAGAAGGAAGAGTCGGGCACACAGTCAGGACGCATCAAAGCCACGATGAGAAAGCTGGGGGCGAATCCTAAGTTTATTCAAAACCTCGGTGACTACTTGCCAACAAACCCTTAGGTCAATGACCTAATCACAGTACAAACCACACAGGTCCCAAAATCAATGTGACATTCCCAGATGGCTGTATTCATTAGGTCACACATGGAATTGTCCAATCACACAGCAGAGGGCCTACCTGTTTGAGGGTGAAGGTGTCCGTGCTGGAGAACATGACCACAGTGTTGTGCATGGTGTTCTCCTCCTCATCCTTCAACGAGTACGCTTCCACCAGGCTGACCTGTGCGCCAAAGGAACACAATCTGCGTGGACTATGCGGCCAGAACAACGACCCTCTCATCCTCACATGGCCGTAACCCTCAGGACAGAGAGGGCCGTAACCTCCTGATCCTCATGGTGGTGGTAACAGCATGTCATTTATCCAGGCTATTCAGACCACCTGATCAATTGTGTGTGTGTGTGTTTGTGAGTGAGTGAGTGAGTGAGTGAGAGAGAGAGAGCGAGCGTGATGGGGACTTACTCCTGGAGTCACAAGGGGGCTGATATCTGTCTTAAATTTGGAGCGACCCCGACCCCCTCTGCCAGACAGGTTGGCCCCACGGGGACGCCTCCTCGCTGGGAAGCCCGATCCTCGGCCCTGTCAATGACAGCGAGTCATCCCTCAGCCTCCCACTTTCACCAACCAACCAATCAGAGCAGCCTTTAGGAGGGAGGGGCAGCAAATCTTCATATCCCCCGTGTCCACCCCCACCAATCTCAATGATCGCTTGATAGCCATTTAGCGTAATTACGGCAAGCCCCACCAAACCACACCACCCTTGACCCACCCCCTTCCCCACTAAAGCTGGGGGGTGCCCCTTAACCAGTTTCCTGATGCAGTCGATAATCTGGCCCAACGAGCAACCCAAGTCACGGTTATTAAATGAGCACGCCCTGTCACACAAAGGCAGTTACCAACTATTTTCATTGCCTCCCACCACACAAATTCAATTCCGCCAAAATACTAAGGGTGGGTGGGGGCAGTTTTAATAAAACAAGCCCCATGTCCATTTCCTGGCAAGTAAGCCAGACGAAGTTATCTGAAGGCATCCGCCACAAAAAAAAAATGCAATGTTTTTGTTTTTATCCTACTGTATGCATGGGCCACACAGACTTTCAAATCACCGAGCAGCAGGAATATGTGGGAAATCGGTCTTACTATTGTGACAACTGGAGCAATCTGACAAACAGGGAAAATAAAATGGTTCATGCTAAATAGGGGGGGAGTAAATGCTTTGGTAAGACAGACAGATTTAATACCGTCTGTGGTTCAGAGGCCAGAAAGAAAGTAGGAATCCAGGAGGACAGGCAGACCCACAGCAAGATGGAGCAGACAAAGCTGCCAGATCCTCCGAACTCCTTCATTCCTCTGTCCGCCCCCCGGAGGCTGGCCATGACGAAATCCTGTGCCCCACTGTGACTCAACCATGCTCCCGCTCTACCCTCCTTTGGGTCGATTTCCCATCAGCCCCTGCGGGTATACAGGCCACGAGCCCAAACTCCAAACAAGCCCTTCCAAGAAACCACCCCTGGCTTCTGCCCCGACCCTAATACCGATCAGACTCATTAGGCAAAGTCAGAGGGAGACTGTGGCAGTGAAACATTGGAGGCCTGTCGCTCATTCCCATGCTTTGAGTTCACTGAAACAGATCCACCCCACCCAAAGCGAGCAGACGCACAGCCATAGCCCGTTAGACAGGTTCAGCATGGGGGATGCAGATGCAAGCATGCAGACATCAGGGACTCGCAGGCAGAGCTGTCGTCCCCGGCCGGCACAACCCCAAGCAGCTTGCACAGAGGTTTGGGCTGGGGGAGAGAAGGGGGGGTGGGGGGTGACACCAGGGGACCCCCCCTAATATCATGAGGACGGGCCTGTCGGATTTACTGACCCCTGCCCTTGCAACTACTTCCTGGCAAATCCACTCACCGCAGCAACCTATCATTGTTTCCATGGCATCACGGGGAACACCCCCTACAGAACAACCCCGACTGTCAGTATGGGAGGGAGAAGGACCTCCCTCTGGGGGCGGCCATGACACAGCCTGAACCCCCCCGCCTGTACCACAGAACTCCTGGCCTGTCCCACCCACAGCCCCCCCCCCCAGCCTGGCTTTTTATTTACCGCTCTGATGCTCCAAACGGGGGCGCCGGGCAGGGGCCTGGTCTTTGCAGCGTCCCACCCCTCGGAGTGGTCCGGGGACCACGACGGGGAGCGCAGAGAGCCACGGCTGCTCCACGCACCCTAAAGGATGTGGCGGGGTGGGGAGGTACAAAATGCAGCAACTTAAATAGAAAGCTGACAAAAAAAGGTCACAGACAGAAAGGCGGGGGCCCGATAGACCAGGGCCACTCAGGACAACTCCGTGTACATAGGGAGAGGCGCATCACCACACTAATTCAGCCTCCTTGCCATGGCGATTATGAGCCTCTGTGGCTCGTGGAAGGATCTCTGAGTGTGTTTAGCAGGGCAGTGGGAGCCAGACGACATCAAGCAGAGCGAGGCCACCAGCCCGCCAGGCACCGAGCCAGCACGGGTCAGTGCGGCCAAGTTATTCAATGTAAATTATTCATGGAGGCTGACGGACCTGGACCTTCTCTCCTATAGCACCCCCCGGCCCCCCATGTACGGATTTGTCCTGAACTGGCTGTTCAGACAGTGATAGAAAGACACCCAAGGAGGAGGGGCAAACTTAGATGAGGTCACAGTAGTAGATGGCAGACATTCCCGAGGGCTCATAAAGGATAAACAAACAAACAAACAAACAAACAAACAAGCAAGCAAAACGTCAGCATGCCCCATGCCATTCCACAGGCCGGTCACAGGACGGCGGAGCATTCCAGATAAGCTCACTGCCTAACCAATGCAACCAAACAGATCATGTTGCAGCAGATTCCAGTGGAGGTGGAACACCACACGACACAAAAAGGACCCAATCATGACTCGGTGCTACTCTAAGTATGAGGTGCTGAGCCACACAGCGCCCCCACGAAACGATTCAGCATCATTACACTACACTCTCGCTCTCCACACATCATTGCGGCCCAAGCACATCACGTCTACCAATCCGTGGACACACGCACGCATACAAACACGCATGTCCCCAAACGGCTCCTGTCAGCCTACCTGCCCCCTCGCTCCCGGGACGCACTGAGGACTCCCCCGGGCCACGCTGACTCAGGAAATTTCCAGCACTCGGTGATCACGCAGATGGCACGTTCCGGATGCACACGGACACGTAAACAGGAAATCCCCCTGCGGCCCGCCTTCAGCTCTCCCGGGAAGCGGCGGGAAGCGGAAGAGCCCCCCCCCACCCCAGCCCCCAACTCAGCAGGACCCCCCATCGCTCCTCTAACAGACTCAGGAAATCGGAGCGAGGTCACGTTTAGACTGCGACCTCTGTCCCGCTCACACGCTATTCTGTCGCCCGGTCGGCCCGACCCTGGCTACCGGGCTTTCTGGAAATCTGGGGTGGGTTCAGGTCTCCCCCTCAACCCTACCATGAGTTCAGGTCTCTGTCTATCTGAAACATTCCCGAGTGAGCAAACAGATGAAGAGCTTCTCGACAAGCGTCCCGTGCGACTGAATGAACGCTCACCTAAAATTATACACCTCGAAATACATACATATAAAACTTTAAAAGCCCTTTCATTCTCTCCCGGCATTAGACACTCCAGACCCAAAGGAGCCTCTGATGCGGCACTCCAGAGCGGCAGAAGCCCTCCGCATTAATTAATACTCACTCCAGCAGGAAAATAATCAGCCCCACCGCCCAGACCGCCGGAGCGGAATGGGACTGCGGAGAGAGGCTGCGAGCCGGGCCTACCTGTCGCACCCTGGGCCTTCCGGGGGAGAACTTCCTCTTGGAGATGGCGGGCTTGCCCATACCAATTTTAGGGGGTACCGGGAGGAAGGTGGTGGACGGCACAGTTTCGGGGTATCCGGCTGCTAGCAGGGTGGTGTGAGTGGGATCCTTGGGGGAGGCCCCCGCCGAGAGGGGCGACAGTGTTCCTGGGGAGCATTTGGGGGCTTTGTCCTCGGCAACTAGCGAGCTGCCATCTGAGAAGCTGTGCTCACTAGCAGGGGTCACCACACCCGCTGGAGGTGGGCTGACCTGCGGGGGTGCCACAGCCTCGTTCCCTTCCTCCGGCAGGACCTTGGGGAGCACGTGCAGACTGTCCTCCTCTGCTCTCGGAGAGGCGTCCGAAAAGGGTGGCTCAACTGTGGCTCCCAAAGGCGACACCCCCAATGGTTCCTCTTCCACCTTCAGCGTCTGTGGCTCTGTGATTGTCACTGGTTCCGCTGTAGCCTCCTCGGCAAGATGGACAGGGCAGTCATCCAGAACCTTCTCCGTCGGGTCTTCCGCCAGGTCGCCCTCCACTTCCTGGGCCGCGATCTCCAGCACCTCCGGTTTCTCTGAAAGCAAACGGGGCTCCACTGCCGGGGTCAGAACCGCCGGAGGCAGAACCGGACTCCGGGTCAGAGCCGCAGTGTCCCCGGCACCGGGGATGGAGTCGGGAGCTGAAAGAAAGAGCTTGATGGTCACGCCCATGACGACAGGTATGTCTAGCCCCGCCCACAGCCACTACACTGCCTGTCGAACCCGAACCCCGTGTGGCCGGTAGACGCACCAGGCGAGTCCCGTCTCTCTCCTCTGACAGGGGACCCTGGAGCTGCTTCCTCCAGCTGCTCAGCCTCGCCAAGCCCTGCAGTCACATGGGAAACAGGATGTGACATCAACAAGGAAGCAGTTTCTCCAGGACTCAGAGGGTCATGTCCTCAGATCACAGGTAGGACAGGAGGAGAAAAAAAAAAAAAAAAGATAAAGGACTGTTTTTAGGGCACAGCAGTAAATTAAAATTTAATGATGGAGGAAAATAACGACCTATAATAAGGGTTTAATTAAAACATAAATTAAATTCTGCCCTGCTGGCAAGCCAGTGATGGAGTGGGAACGCTTTAAAGCGTACATAATCCGAAAGTCCGCTCCCGGAGGTTCCTGCTCGCGGAGGACGGCGCCGGTGGCCTGTGATTGCACCACCACCCGAAATCCGAGCGGGGGAGGGGCGTCTGGCCTCCGGCCAATTGGCAGTCAATCCAATAACCGGCCATTTAATGAATTCAGACTAATTAAAGTGCAATTTCCTGCAGGTATGACGGGTCCCCCCCCCCAGGCTTCGGCCAGCTTTCTGGCCCACGTTAAAACAGCAGACGCTGCTCAGGAAGGAAAAAGACGTACAATGTTAGGCTGTGCTCCAGGGTATGCCGTCGCCCCCTACCAGCCCAGACATTCAACTACAACCCGACACACAAAAAAAACATGGGTGTAAAATCCACATCCTACAAATGGGTCCTCCAGACACACAAATGCAGACGTGATGGATTCCTAAGGACAGAAGTAGCAGAGCCAGATTTTTCCTCCTGACTTAGATCTGGCTCGGATCGTGTGGGGACCCCACCACCATCTTGAGAACGTGGCCGGGAGGTATTGCCATGACAACCAGCAGCGCCACCGTCCCTCTGCCAGCTGCGAGAGGCTGCTGCACTAGGTCGTGGCGAATGGCGCCACCCGGAGCACGGGATTGGTTAGGCAGCACGGGATCAGAGGGCCATTTAGTGTGTGCGCGGCCCCAGAGAAGTGCATACAACGCACATTGATTACTGGAACTTAGACTCCACATACTCATTATTATAGCCAATGCACACATGCATGCATATGTCCTATTCTGCCACATGGCTGGCATTTTTATTCATCCCACTGGATTTGAAGTTGAACAGCTGAAGGTCGAGCTTCTTTAATGCGGGAGGGATCCAAACCAACAAGTCAGGCTACGACGCGCTGATCCTACTGTTGCAGGAGCTGGTTTTACTTGACTATAGAGTCTGGGTGCCCACAGCTGGTGAGAATCAAGCCCAGGCTCCAAATCTGACCCCCCCCCCCCCCCCTGTTTGGTTGCCGTAGGGGTGCATGGGGTCCCTCTCTGCTCAGAGGGCCTCCAGCATCCTTGTACCAGAATGGGTGAGTCCCCTGAGGTCCTGCTTCAAAGGATCACTCCACACAGGAGCACATATCCCCCAGGCACTACCCCCAAGCAGAGCTGGTCTCACATAAGAATCTCATCTGACTGCAGGCTGAATGTGTGGCATTAAGTCACTTAGCCATCCTCTGCTAAGAAGGGGGTGCACAAATACAATAAAGATTACTCAACAAAGTCCTCAGGGAACCCCTGACAGTTCACATTTTAGCTACCTGCCAGCTCCGAGACAGCCAAGAACACCTGGTAAATGCCTCACCTGTCTTATTAACCAAAGAATGAGTTAGGAATCTGTATTAACTAAGGCCAAAGGAATTATATATACAAGCAATAAACAAATCACAAGAAAGGCAGCCGAACAAAGAAGAGACCATCAAATCATCCAAAATGGCACCTCTTGCGGCCATCCCATCCCAAACAACGGACTCCACTACCGCAAGAATTAATAGATTGCTGGGCTATGAGAAACACTAGGAAGCCCATTCAGGCAAGCATGATCTGTCAAAGATTCCTCTGAGTAGCACAGTTACTCAAGGACTTTTGCTGATCACAGATAGGGGGCGCCGTTATTTCTAGGTACCGGACTGTCTTCTCCTGGATTGAAATTCAAACAGGCTGGACGTTCCAGTTTTGGTGAACCAACAAGGACTAATTTTGGTGCAAACTTGACAGGCAGAAGCTAGGTTCTACACCCCACAGAGGGAAGAACTCACAAACAGCAGTTAGGGGGTTGGGGGGGAGGGGGATGGTTATCTTGAGAGTAAATATAGAGAGAGGAATCTCCAGAGTCACCAGACCGACCATACGGCCCAGTGCACCGCACCTTGAACCGCCACAGGAAATGAGTGGCGTCAGGCTAAATGGATAAAATCGAGGGTCCCTGGCGGTCAGCTGACGTCTGAGCTGCTCAAATAAGAGATAAGCCTGTTGTTACCCAGGCCAGGGGGGTCAGGCCACAGCAAAAGGCGCTGGGGGGGATTGGTGGAAGTGACCACAATTCTATTTGGAACACTGGAAAATGAAACCAAAACACAAAACAGAAACCCGATCGCTACACGGCACTAAAAGGAGATCAAGTATCTGCAGGTCGCTGTGAACACCTATCCGGAACACATACTGCGGACACCATGTGACCAGCCGGCATCACTTAGATGCGGGCAAGACGTTCTGGGATGTCGGGGTGCATTTCAGAGCAATGCGTCCCTAGTGACGTGACTGGAGGTATGCCTCATTCCCCAAATCAAGACGCTGATATGGAATCTATTTTTGCCAGTTTAAAATATAAAAACTATTCAAGAAGGTGGCCAGCCACTAATCATAGCATGAGTCAGCTGCTGCATCCTCATAAACATTAAAAAGATCCAGGCAGCGATAGTCTATATTATTAATAGAGCGACTGCTCTTCCTTAAGGATATCGAGGTGGTCAGATGAGAGGCCTCTGCACAAACATTAAAGGAGCCTTTCTGGTGCAAATGTGCAACCCTGTGCCAAATTTGGGGGCTTATGCCAGGCCAGTGGCCAGCCCTACCCAGCCATTGCCAGGGGGTTTTCTGTGAAGATGCTCTCCCCACCAAAAAACTGCAGCCCAGTTTGTTGCAGCTGTATGTCGGGACACCTGCAGTTACCTTCACACACACCCTACACCACACACACTGTGACCCCGTGACCCTCAGTGGCCAACTGTCAGCTGGCTGAGCCCCAAGCTACCGGGTTTCCAGTAGGCCACATGTACGGCAGGCCACCTGTCATGAGGCCACATGGCCTCTGGGTGGCACTGCGAGGGGCACCACTCCAGTGCTTCAGGTACTGGGCAGAACAGGACGCGGAAGGCATCCTCTGACCCCATCAACCACCCAGGGACTTTTGTAACTGTGAGCAGGGGGGACACAGCCCTCCCCAGATACAGATGAGCTTCCAGCACACGGGAGCTCAGAGGCAGCCAACGATCCGAGCCTCAGAGAGCAGGAACGAGATTTAAAGCCGTCATTTGGCAGCGGGGGCATAAAAAAGATTCAATTCCAATTTGCCAACTGCTTCTGCAAAATAATTAGTCTACCATTTACTGGATGTGTCAGGATTCTGTTATCAGTCAAAGCTCTTTATTTGGGACTTCAAAAACAGGATGAGAAATAAAAGATAATCTGCCACACCACTCCCCCACCCAACACAGCTCCAGAACAGCCTTGCCTACACCATTCATTACCCGCACTGTGCAGAGAGGTGCCCCCCAGAATATAGCCTGGGTCACTTTCCTTCCTATGGCCTTAAGGAAACTAACCGGTTAAGATTACATTTTTGAGCAAGCAGCGTCAGCCAGTCACTGAAGCAACTAGGGGTTAAGGGCCTTGCTCAAGGGCTCAACGTCCCAACCCGCCGAGTCACACAGTGCCCCCACAGGGACCAGGCAGTAACTGCTCTCCTATATATCCGGGGTTGGAAGAGATGGGGTGCGCAAAGGGCATAGACTGGCAAAGCGCCCACACCTGATGAATGAGAGGATCGCGTCCCGACCCCCTTCCCAAAATGCCCTTTCAGGCTCCCTGCCTTACTTTAGCGTGGCCCAGACAGCCTCAGTGACTGTCCTGGCTGCCTGTGCCCTCTCTCTCTATGTGGTATTCCATCAGATTTACAGGAAAAAGCAAGGGGGGTATAACCAGATGTGGGTAATCCAAGTCCAAAGCGTAAAAATCCAGACCAGGATTTTGTTTCAACCAACTAGTTGAGCACTCTGTAACTGAGACTTCTCAACTGGTTGGTTGAAACAAAATCCTGATCTGGATTTTTTTACTCTTTGGAACTTGATTACCAAGCTCTGCATATAACCCACTAGAAAGCCAGAAAGCCAACAAGCCCCAGGCCAGACCGAGGGTGACTTCTTCGTCTTCACACTCACCTGACACCGGTTCCGGCGGAGCTGTGGTGTTGTCCTCGAGCGGGAGGGCCTCGCTGAGCTCCAGTTGCTTGCAGAGCGTGCAGATGTAGACCTCCCGCTGGGGGCTGTCCGGGCCCCGACCGGAGCCCCCGCCTGCCTGCTTCTCGCAGTCCACATGCAGCCACCTGTGGTGGGAGATGGGAGGCGCTGATGCAGGTGGTAGGTAAGTACCAGATGACGACACAGAGGACAAGCTAAGCGAGCTGCCTGGCTCGGGATTAAGGGTGCCCACAGCTGGTGAGAATCAAGCCCAGGCTCCAAATCTGACCCCCGCCCTATTTGGTTGCCCCGCTATCAGGCACCTTCCCATTATGTCTGGGCCCTCAAGGTGCTCGCGGCCGGCTGACATGCCAGGCATTAGCAGCAATGTGCACGCGGCCCCACGTGCTGGGGGGCGGGGGCAGGCAGGAGAGGCTAAGTGTACAGCAAAATGTCACTTTCGCCCACTCAGGTGTCTGAGGTAGAGAAAAATCGACAAGTGCGGAAAACAAGGGCCTAATGATACATTTTCCACAAAAACCACGGGTCAAGGGGGATTGGAAGTAGACCCCATCTCACTCGAACCCATTTCCCACAGAGCTGATGGGAATACATTTTTGCATAAATAAAAGAACTCACCGGATCTAAAATCTGTTACGCCACAATCAGGAAAAACAGCTGCAGACAACCTCAGGTCAAAGAAGCTGTGTTTGAAGCCAGCTGCTACTTAAAGCGCAGGTGACCAGACCTCAGACAGGTCTGCTGTAAGGATACTAATGCCAAACTTAAACGGAGATTAAAGAGTATGTTTGGGGCAACCGTATCAGGAAGGGCGCTCTATAGAATCAGAATAAAAATCTGTTCTTACCTATTGCAGGTGCAGCAGGTGAGCTGCTCAGCCTGGCTGTCACCGCCGCGGGGGGGCTTCCCGCAGAGGGGGCAGGCAGCCGCTGGTTCCGGGGGCTGAGAGCAGCCGTCGCACAGCAGAGAGCCACCGTGCCAGGGCTCACCGGTCCGGGTGCCGCACTGCGCACAGAACCTACAATTCTGGACACGGGGACACGGCATAAACGACGTGCAAAGGGCCACGTGCACACTGCGGAAAAGGCACCAGGTCCAACAGAAAGAGTGATCCCAAAACAGCGGTGTGCCGTAATCTGAGCGCCAGTGTGTAAAGGAACCACGTGACCGGCACTCCGAGGATTTGGCCGTCAGCAAGGTTAGGCACACCCTGGCCTGCTAAAGCTCCACAGGGGTGGCCCCGTGATCCCCTGCCCACCCCGTGACCCTGACTCAGCGTGTGTCAACAAGGATTAATTATAAACAAGGCAGAGGCTGGCTACTAATCAGGGCCAAAAACAGGGGGACCCCACACCCCAGTCGGCCAGGCTCCCCACACAGCCATAAGGAGAATTTTGCGCATGCCAGCGCTCGTGCGAGAGTTTCCCCATGCATCGCGCAAGCGAGAGAACGCTCTAGATTAATCGGTAATTTTAATCAGTAATGCAGCTGGTCAAATAAACTGGGGAAGATTACTTTAATATAGAAACAAAAAAACTGATTTATTAATTTCTCCAGTACCGAAAGCGATGCCGCTAACATTAGAGCTTATCGATATTCCGGTCTTTAAAAATTAAGCCCCGGGGCCCATTTAGTACCAGGTTTCGGTAGCCATCCCTAATGTGGAGGGGACCACCCAGGCCACATCTCCTCAGTTCATCGCTGCACATCATTTCCGACAAGCCCGACAGGCCTTCAAAATACCAGAATGCTCCCCAAAACAAAACGGTGGGGGGGGGAGGCATGAATGGAGATGAGATGAACCACTAACAGTCTGCCTCCCCCAATGGCTCAACCTGGTCATGAGCCAGTACCCAAGATCCGTGTCACCAAGGACCCCTCTCCCCAAAACAGGCTGCCACAGCCCTGCTGCAAGACTGCACCATACCTTACAGCGCCACCCGTTGGTGGGGATAGAGTCCATGACGGGCTGCAGGCAAAAGGTGTGATAACCTTTGTCACACATGTCACACACCAGCATCTTGCTGTCATCCCCAGGGTTTCTACAGAGAAGCACATGGTAAATCGGCAAATAAAATGACAGTGAACGCTCCCACTCCCTGCGTCAGCATTCAGGAGCAGTGGTCAAAGGGGGCGTCCTTGCTCATCTAGTTTACCAGGCTGTCGACGTAGGATGCCCCCACCCCCCAAACCCAAGCCCAGCCTAATTCTTCTGCTGCCTATTTTGAGATCAGCCACCAAGAACTTGCCACCCACCAACATCATCTTGTTCACCCCCCCATACCTTATGTCACCATAGACACCACCTGCCCACCACTAATTCAGAGATCAGCACACTTTAATTCCCAGGCCTCTGAAACACCCCCAACACAACTTGCACGTCGGCCACTGCCAGCCCGCGCTCCACCACAAAAGGCCCTGCTCCTTCTACCATATAGACCCCGCCCCCAGTAACTCACGAACATGTGGGAGCACACAACATTGTCAGCACACCCCACCTCCCCACAGGCCCACCCCACACCCACAGGCCCTGCCCCCAGTAACTCACTTGCACGTCTGGCAGACCTTGCACTCGGGGCACTGCCAGCCTGCCCGCTTCAGTGGTGTCACCGACACATCCAGGCACATGCCATGGTAGTGCTGCCCGCAGGTGGTACAGAATAGTTGGTCGTGGAGGTCGCCGGGGCTGTCGCACACCACACATCTCGCCTCCTCCATGGCTGTCGGGGGTGGAGCAGAGGGGAGGGGGGGTGTCACACGCTAAATCCATCACCCATCTCATGGGAGCATATCGATTAGGGCCTCAGCTAAGGGCGGCCTAACAGATGAGAGATTAAATTAATCCCACGATTAGGAGCTATTTTCTGTTTTCCCTGATGGATCTCAAACAGCTGTGCCCCCCCACACACCTAGACCATACCCAGATCCCCCCATAGGTGGCACTCTCACCTCTCTCGACGGCGAGCTTGACATGCTCGGGGCAAAGCAGGGTGTGTGTCCTGATGTCCTGGAAGGTTCCAGCGGCGGCGGCACAGGGGTAGTGGTATGATCGGGGACAGCCGCCCTCGCTGCATGGGATGGATGCTCCAAGGCGCTTGCAGTATGCACAGGACTGGGGGGTGGGGGGAGAGGGGAAAATACAGACTGTTAGGGCAGTGAGCCACAGGTCCGAGGGGAAGCGACGCGACTCGACACAAGCAGCCCAGGGCAACCAGCGAAAATAACCCGAGGGGTATATTTAGCCGAGAATCACTTCAAGCCGAATTCCAGACCCGGAGGCTTCGCTCCCAGTACCGAGTCCCGCTTTGGCTCCTCCTCGCAGACTGACATGGGCGGGCCCTATGGAGAACACTTCCCCAGGGGAAATTCAAGGGCAGGAAAACATCCCTCAGTATGGAGCTGTACGGCTATGGACAGGAGGACGGAGAACACACGGAACCAGCCCCGTCACTGGAACGGGACAGCGAGTGAAGACAAGACCCAGTGCTTCAGGCTGGCCCAACCCAGATGACCCAAAAAGGGGCACCCAGACACTTGGCTCCCTTCACTCCTTTGTTTTTCCACCCACCACGCTTGCCCAACCCTCCCAGGCCAAACGTGGGTCTGCAGGTTGAGACGCTACTCGCCGCCCTTGAGAGGTATATTTAGCCCTGAGAATCACTTCAACCCATAGCCCCCGGACGATCGAGCGAATCCAGACCCACCAGCGCACATCAATGTGGGAGGGGAGGCCGCAGCCTACGGCAGACAGCCGGCTACAGAGCTCCTCTGGGAGATACGAGACAGTGCCGCCCAGAAGGCGCACAGATAAAAGCAGGGCCGCCCACCCCTCCACAGGGGCCCCCTCCCCCCACAGCCTCCGGGGCGGATCAGTTACAGCGACGCACCATCGACGTACCATAAACCTACCAACAGACGGTCAGGATAATTGAGTAACCAGGAAACGACCCAAGTACTAGCATATCAGCTTAACATCACAATATCCCAGGGCTTTGCGCCAAGACAATGGACGCGTAATGAAAGTTTACACTGGTCTCTCCCAAACACTAAGCAAACAGGAATTAAGTCCAAAATCACCTGGGCCCGCCGGCCATGTTATAGCATGATATTATATAAGGGTGAATAACGCCCTGCCCTACATCATGACATCCCCAGACACACTGGAATATTCCATGCGGTTAATTACCTCCCCTACTCTACCCAAACCACAATACTACTAAAATAGGCCCACTCCAATTGCCACTGAGCCTCTCCCCCTGGACTGGCCCCCATAATACTCATTTTTACTATTTTAATTTGTACAATTACACCACAGAGATGCTTGGGTAGCTTTAAACTATCAAACTCCTAATTAAAACTACCCTACCACCAGGGGAATGGGACCCTCCATCTATCATTTGCCCAGCACTACACTGTCATGGGACAGTCAAGGCCAGCCAGAAGGGGCAGCAAGCCCACAGCATCTCGAGCTGCAGACAGACCGACTTTTTCCTTTTTGACTTTTATGCTGGAGCCCACATCTGCCCATTGGTTATTTTTAAATAGGACGAATAGCACCTAGCGGAGACTTAAAGAAAAAAAAAATGAATTCTGTTTCAACACCAGACAGTGCAAGCCGAGGACTTAGGAGGCACTTGCTTTGCGAACCATTCCGTCTAGTGCTCAAAATAAAGTAACAGGCACTCGCCAATGCACACACAGACATTAACATCTTTCTGCCTTGCCCTGCCATCACACACAGACCCTGCTGGCCAAAAGACCACAGGGGCACAAGGCATAGACCGAGAGGTGCTAAGGGTGACTTAGGTGGGAGGGAGGAGAAGAAGGGCTTACCTCTGTGCTCCCTGAGTCGATGGCTTTGTCCACATTGAGCAGCGACTGGCCCTCCCCCCGGCACACGCCCCGCGACCAGGCCGCACAGCGCTGGTGGGCACAGCACTGCCCTGGGGGGGAAGGAGGGCACAAGACGGTTATGATCCTCAAATCCCCTTCAACATGAAGAACTCCCCCATGACGACGGCCCCATCAGGAGGCCCCACCAGAGGGGAAGGCTGACCCAACAACCTACCGGTGGGGTCAAATAGGGACTGGACGTCAATGTCGTGGGGGAGGCCGATCTGGCCCAGCTCGTCCCAGTGATGGTGGGCGGGTTCCTCCCCGAAGCGGTCGGCCCCCACTGCAGCTGAAGAGTACGGCACGTTGTCTGGAGAACTGGCCCTGGTAGGGGAGGGGTGAAAATGAGAGGGGGGGTGGTTATCGCTTTTTGGCTGTGGCACAAGGACGGACTGTTCGGGGTTTGTCAGCCCTGCCGGATAAGAGGAGCCCCCAGAATTACGGGCGCAGCGGTTGTGGCTGGGGGCGGGGGGGCGGGAGCGGAAAATGCGCATTTGCATGTAAAAAGGCGGCGGTGCCAGCGGCCCGGCCAGAGAGGCAGGCCTGGGGAGGCCTGAAAGGGCCCCGCACACTACCTCAGTGTCAGGGGCGCATCTGAATACGTCCCCAGAAAAAAAGGCTCTCAGCCACTTCCGTCCTTTTAAGGACCCAGTTGGGGGGGTGGGGGTGGCTCATTTAGCACTGAGGAAGAGCGCGGTAAAGGACACGGGCGAGCCAAGACGGCAGCCCGAAATGCAGGCCTGTGTCAGAGCAGCATTTGGCGGCTCAAGAGAACAGGACAGAGGCATCTTTAGGGTGAATGGCCCCTAGGGTGGCCACAGAGGAGAGTCTAGGTTCTGACCTTTAAGGGGGTGAAATACGCACAATCGATTTAGAATAATAATTCTTTTGGGGGGGCCCACAAGACAAAAACATAAAATCACAGGGGCTTGCAGGAGGTGGAATGTGTAGCGGTATGCTCATAGGCAGCCCGAACCCTCACAGAGGCTGGCCCATGGGCCCCGAGGAGGACAGGGCCTTGGGGGGCCTCTGCAAATCTGTCGGCACACAGCGCCGATTCCGCCCCCATTCCCCAAGGAGTACGCTAACCAGCCTGGAAGGTGGCCCACCAGCCAACCCCCCCGTGGCAGAAACAGGAAATGAGGCCTCCCCTGCCCCAATCGGGGCTGGCCCAGATTTCAATTAGGGGTCATTACTAGTCACCAACAGCTGCAGACTGATACAGATGTTTGAGCAGCTACAGCCCACGGAACGATGCTGCTTCACCCTAACCAGCATCATTATCCTCCTGACAGCTTTCTCCGGCACTAAGAGGACCCTGCTCACCACCCCACTGCGATTTCCAGTGAACCAATAACCACGAGGGGGGCCTGAGTAATGAGTGAAGTGCTCTGACTTTATGCTGCCAGCTTACATACTGTGCAGATATCAGAGCTCAAATGCTAAGCCAGGCTGCAAATAATAAAGACATCTCAGATATTAAGTCTGAATATTAACCACAGCAGAGCAGACCCCTGCCACCCGGTACTCTTGAAAAGAGGGAAGTCAACTAGAAGGGTCTCTGGAGTTGAACGAGAGTTTAACTATGGAAGCTCAATGTGAAGAAGACCAGCCCAGCTCACATCCTGGCCTCCTTATTTATATATAAAAAAAAAAAAAGTGTTTAAAAGGCCTTCTCTTGTTGACGAGGTTTCCTCCTCCCTCTTTATTCTTCGCCCTTTGTGTTACTGGCCCAGCTCTAGCGCCAGCAGCCAATCGCACGCGCCCCCTGACACAATGCCCCGCTGCTTGGACACCCGCCAGCAATTACATCATACCCCCCCCGGGTGTACCCGACTGGCTGCAAAGAGCCAAAACAAATTAGGCACCCGTCCAGTGGCCAGGCGAGTGCTTTCTGATGAGCCTCAGACACCAGAGGTCACGTGTAACCGTGCAGACGGACGGGGGCCGAAACCTCAACTGCATAGGAACGCGGTATGCCTTTTTATGGATCTCTCTTAATCAAATGACTAATCAGCAAGCCATTCTGGCAGCTAACTAATTGACCCAAATTGAATCCTGGAGCTCAGTTCATTAGCATTTACGCACTTATTTAGGTCACAGCGTGCTCTAACAACGCACACGAAGCAGACGCTAATTTGGCTTAATTGCCAGCGATGAGGGAAGCATCCTCATGTCCCCTTATACATGCAGAAATATGCGGCTTGTCATGAAGTACAGACTGTTGGCGTGACGACGGCAGCTCTAATGGCAGCCAATGACAGCCTTCCCCCAGAACATGCCCTCCCCCCAGACCCTCCCACAGGCCAGAATCCAGCCCACAGCATACAGGTGGGATGCTCCCTTCTCACAGCTGGTGCAGAGGCCAGCCCTGCCCTGGTGCCGAGTAACACATGACAGAACCATTTTTAAAGAGTGCTGGGATTTTTTAAAACTGCGTATTTCACGTGCAGAATGTTCCGGATGTGTAAAACAATTCTGGTTCTAACTTGCCGCACAAGGGAAATGATTGTCGCCTGTTTCTCAGATAACTCAAGAATCTGATGACTTTAATTGAGTGGTTACAAAGCAAATTTAATTGGATGGGTCTGGCTTTGTCACTACTCAGAGGTGCATCGTCCCCCCCCCCCAGAACTTTTGCCATGGGTCACTGGCACCTGGGAGGGGGGGGGCGGTGTACATGAAAGCCATCAGCTATGTCGCCACATCTCCATTACCTTCACATTATCATCGACTCTAACAACAGCCCCCAAGCCCCCCCCTGCCCCATCCCAACATGACAAAGGATTGACTAATGACTGATCAAACCTGACTGGTCATTCATTTCTACTTCAATGGGAAGGGGGGGCTTTTTGTACTGCCTGACCCACTCTGTTTTGGGCTTGGGGGTGGGGGGCAGTGGGTGACCTAGATAAGACAACCCAGAGCAGAATCGGCTCATTAAACCCCTAAAGCAGCCACTGCTGTGCACCATTGCCCCACGGCTGATGGGTCACATGGTTCAGAAACCTCCGAGGGGGGGCTTGTCTTACTTTTTGGGGCTGTGCCGCACAGACTGGGCCCGGTCTCGCTTGGGGCTGTCGTCGCCACCACAGTCGTCATCGTCCTCATTCTCCGAGCTGCGGCGCCGGTTGCGGATGTGCAGCGGCACGTAGCCTGGCGTCGGTCCGAAGAACTTCAGCTCGCCCTGGCCCAGCAGGCTGCGCTCGCCGCAGTAGCAGAAGGCACATGCCTTAATCCTGCAGGGGGCGACACGGCAGCATGAAGCCAGAACTACCGGGGGAGGGGGGGGGGGGGGGTCGGATGCCCGGCTCAAAGGTCTGCGACGGGCACACATTTCAGGGCAGAGTCGGGCAGAGGGTTCGGCAGGGACACAGAATACCTGTGCACATCCATGTCAGTCATTCAAAACTGGGGGGGCCTCCATCTCGGGAGCTGGAACCCTGAACCAGCAAATGCTCACACCTGGGCTCAGGCTACCCCAGCCACAGCAATCCAGCCCCAGCTACTCAGCCCAGTCTGTCCCTCAATCAACAGCACCACCTACAGGGCTGGGCAGGGAACAACAAATGGCTACAGCCCCCCACCCCAAAAATCATTCATGCAGCATATTTACCCTGCCAGCGAAATTAATAAGACGGGGGTGGCCGTGGCAGCCTCACAGGCGGCCTGTCATTCCCCACCCCACCCCCACGGCGCCACCAAGGAAGGTCTTAAAAAACTAATCAACAACTGCAGTCCTTGGGGGGGTTTGTCAGTGGACAACAGCATGGCCTAAATGAAAGCCCCTCCACATATTCAAGCCAAAAGGCTTCATCTGCAGGTAACACGCTTCAAATGGCCAGGGTCCAGCACTGCCCTGCTGGCAACCCCAGGTTAACAAAAACTCTGCTCTCCCACTCAGACACACAGCCTAGTTTAGTGGTGTAATGGGAGAGTGGGTGGGGGGGGGGGGGGGGAAATGGAACTGGTCCTATAATGGAATAGTAAACACCTCACAATTTGGGGCTGGGGGGTGTTAATAGGCTCCCCAGAGGGCTCGCTTGGCAGTGCCGTCAATCACAGTGACTGATTGTAACCTTTCCAAAAGTGGCAACCAGGGGCGGCGGAGGGGAGAGGACGGCATCTCCATTTTATTAACCGTATACAAGCCCATCCCAGGGCGGGGGGTGGGGGGTGCACCGAGAAAAAGGTCAGAGCCCTCAGCACAGAGGATGCACCAAACCCACCCAGCTCCCTACGAGGCCTCAGCATCCGGAAAGATGCCGCGGCGGCCAGAGTGGGACGTTCCGCTTCTTAATATTCATCTCCTTGCAGGTTACGAAATGTCACAGGGACCTGCGTCTCTCAGGCGAGAGAGGGCGGGGAGCACCCCCCCTGGGTAAGGAGACACCCCCCCCCTCCCCACCACCTTGGTTTCCTACACCTGTTGTTTCTGGTATCAGCGCCAATGTGATGGCAGCCTGAGCTAATTGGCTGCCGCGTCTATGGAAGGTTTTCTTCCACACACACCCCCCCACCAACCGCCTCTCCACACTAATTACAGCAGCAGGCCTCCAGCCTGCAGGCCCCCAGCCTACCACTAGCTTCATTTATCCTGCCGCCTTCCCTTACCCAGCATTCCCTGCTCAATTATCTCGCGCTACCACCCCCCCCCCCACGCCCCCCGGAGGGACTGACACTGACCTGATCCTGGCGTCTTCGCCTGCGAAGGCAAGGGATCCGGCAGAGTCCAGTGACACAGAGCGCAGGAAGAGTGGCGAGGAGGGCCTGTCCCCGTCCAGGCCATCCTCGGCATCCAGCCGCGCTTCCTTGGACTCTGTCATGGAGGGACACGAGGAGAAGTGTGAGAAAGTTGGAGACAGCAAGGCGGAGACAGCAAATCTCAATTCCCGGGAGCTGCGCGGCGAACAGCAAACACGCTCTAGCATCAGAGGAGCAGCAGGGCCAGAACGAGGAAGGGAGTGGGACTGGGAAGACTGAGAAAAGTGAAGAGGAAGAGGAGGAGGAGGAGGAAAAGCAGCACAAATCACACTCAGAGCAGCTCTCCGCAGCCAGGCCTCAGGCCCACTCCAAGGCGTCACTGAATGGGGAGGGGGCACTGCAAGTGCCAATCAGCTTCAGCTGGAACCAGTGGTCCCACCCCACTGGGCAAGATTATGAAGACCCACAACCTTTCTTTGGGGAAGGAGACTGCGCCCGAGTTGGGGGGCACAGGGGATCGAGCAGAGCGATGAGCGCAAAACCAGCACAGAGGAAGTGACGTGACCTTTAGGCAGTCCTCGCGAAGCCGCGCACTGCCGCTGTGTCACTCACCACCCCCGCGGCACTCAGCGGAGCGTGCCGAGAAGGGAGCTGTGAGAAGGCAGGGTGGCACCTACGGCAGAACGCGATCGGAACGAGCACAGCGAGAGGTCAAAAGGCCAAACCACAATGCTTAGTGCCAAAGACTCAGGGTTTCCCGTCCAAGACAGCCGTCTGCACCCAGAGCGCAGACACACTGAACACCAGCTAGCATTCAGCATTCTGGGGCAAACCCTCACTGCACAGACCACCCCACAGACCGGATTCAATGACAAATCATACCCCCCCCACCCCCAAGACAGTATATTACATTCCAGAAGAAAAGCTAAACTGCCCCATGCACTACAGGAGCGACGGCACCGGAAAAACAAAATGGACATAACTATGTCGGAGGCACTGGCTCCAAAATGTGAGGCAGTTTTCCGTGTCACCCCCCGCCCCCCCCGCTCAGCTACGCTCCACTTGACTACAAAGGGACACCACTGACCCGGGGATGCCGGCGGGCGTTCATTAGCATCCCACAGGGCAGTCTCCTGAAATGGGAGGGGGTGCACTTTGATGGTCCCACGTGACCGTCTCCATTTTCAGCATTTCACCAAGCCCAGGCTAAAGGGGACCTAGGTCAAAGACTGACTCCAGGAAGTGACCCTGCCCCAGGCAGAGGGGATCTGCCCTGAGATGTCGCTATTTCCGGCCGTCCGAAGTGTCCTTCGCATGGCCAAGCAGAAGGAGAGGACACGCCAAACCACACCAGTGACAGCGGCGGGTCACTGCACAGAGAGCCACAGAAGAGACTCCCGTTGTACCACCCTCCCCCCGGGGATCCGACCACCCAACCACATACAGAGGAAGACCACATACATGGGCGTGGGGAGGGGGCATATAAAGTCTGCAGAGGACACGGAGTCAGAGAGAGGTGGGAAGCCCTAGAGCAGTTAGAAACAGTCAGAGAGGGGAAGAAGCACTGGGGGAGTCAGAGAGGGGAAGAAACACTGGGGGAGTCAGAGAGAGTCAGCGAGAGCAAGACGCACTGGGGGAGTCAGAGTCAGTGAAGAGGATGGAAGCACTGGGGGAGTCAGAGTCAGTGAAGAGGAGGGAAGCACTGGGGGAGTCAGAGTCAGTGAAGAGGAGGGAAGCACTGGGGGAGTCAGAGTCAGTGAAGAGGAGGGAAGCACTGGGGGAGTCAGAGTCAGTGAAGAGGAGGGAAG
>JAODKL010000001.1:17820124-17831264 GCA_026780765.1 Petrocephalus schoutedeni
GGGGGGGGGGGGGGGGGGGGGGGGGGGGGGGCTCAGGAAACCGACAAACACGGGACAAGTTTACTTGCCTGAATTCATAAGGTATGCCTGTCAGATCATGAGCAACATTGAATTATCATACATTACGAGCAGCTGCAATACATCCCACTTAATCCAGCTTAAGGTCGGCAGCAAGGGACGGGGATAATGTTTTGGCTACTTAACTGGGGCCTTTTTCTGAATGGCAGTGTTATGCTAGGCATGTATGTGTGTATAAAGGCTGTGTGGCCTTACGCTACGTGCGTATGAAGGCTACACAGTGGCAGACACGCACAAAAGCTCGGGGACCGAGGGCCTGACCAAGAGCGTGCCGCCCTCCAGTGACCGGGAGACGTAAGAATGGTACCTGCAGTCCTCCAGTTACTAGCAAGATAAAGAGGCAGATGGGAGTCGGTTTCCGGGTACTGACTGGACGGTGGCGCCACATGAACAGCCGCTTACAGGCAGCTCGGCTAGTGGGAAGCGGACCTCAGAGCCCCCAGTATCTGTCCTTCATGTTCAGTCTCGGGAGAGGCGGGGCTGGGGGCCAACAGGGATCTCATCCACCAAGCCAGGAAGGCTTCCATTTCTCACCGTTTTGCAAAATTAAGCGTTTTCTGATTCTGCTTCACTGTGGACCACAGGGGTGGGACAAAACTTCAGCCTGAACTCTGTGCATGCCCCGGGGGGAGCAGTATGTGCTAAAGTGCCCCTAGCCAGGAGGGTAATTATCACCACAGCTAAAAGGAGTGTGATCAGGAGGCACTGCAACATCACGCCTCCCACCTAACAAGCCATCCTGTCCCTTATGATCTGGGGGGGGGGGGGGGGGGGGGCGGGGGGGGGTCGCGAGGTCCTCCAGGCGATCTGCCACAGGTGCTCTGAGCTTGATGCACACGGAGTGCCTCACACTGCGCTGGCCAAACATAGTGAAGCCTCCACAGACTGCCGAGTGCGAAACTCAGGATTGATGCTGCTCAGAGGATACCCAGGCTGCCTGCTTTAACTCCCCCAGGGAGCTCCATGTCGTCCCTAAAACCACCTCTGATGTTTGAAATGTGGGGAATTTCCCAGCAAGGCTTTCATTTTTCAGGGTGCTCATGCGGGAATTGGCGTGACCCGGCAATTAACTCGCTGGAAGTCGGAACGGCTTCGGATGTCGAGTTGGGTTTGCGACTGAGACGGATCCCATGGCTGGGCTCTAATCAATGACCTATATCAAAGCAAAGTAGGGCAGGACCACATGAGCCCCAGGTCAGGCCTAAGCCCAGGTGGCTGAGGCTGGCCACAGGCAGGAAGCCAGGAATAAGAGTGGCGTTCCACGGAGCAGCGTGCGGGAAAGTCGCCAGTTATCACGAGGATGGTCAGCAGAATGTAAGAGCCCAAGTCAGAACGCTTCCAATACCATCTACGACACAAGAGCAGAACCTCCCAACATGGTGGGCAGGGGTGTGGCTCCATGGATTACGACAGTTGCAGGTTCAATCCCAAGGTCAGCAGAATGATTGCTGGGCCCCTTAACAAGGCCATTAACTCTTCAATTGCTCCCGGGACTATCTGACCCTGCTTTCTTGAAATGTACGTTGCTTCAGATAAAAGCACCTGCTAATTAAACATGGAACAAGAATGCCGCATGTTCGGGAGGGGAGGGTAAACACACCAGGGTCAGCCCCAGCCTCATTTTCCCAGACTCCCAGAAACCTTTGCGGCGACAGAGTGCACGCTGAATTATACATACATATCATGCTTATCTGTCTCTGTGAAGCACTGCCGCTTTCTGAGGAGGCATCGCTAAATGGATTTAACTTGTACCCGCTCCTCCGAAGGAGGCAGGGGGAAAAAAATACTCAATCCAGGTGACAGGATAATTAGTGACAGAAAGTTTGAAAAAGCACAAAGTCAACGGGAGGGGCAAACGGCACAGGGAACTGGGTATGGCGTGCGTGAGCAAGCGAGCCCGGTTTGCGGTGGGTTTTCATGCCCCCCTCCCCCTCCTTAATGAGTCATCAAGAACCAGGGAAAGATGGGAAATAAAATCCTATGTCATGTCCACATGTCACTGCACTGTCTGTCATCTGTGACACCAAGACTAAAGCAGCAAAGCAGACACGAAAAAGAAAGGCCCCAGCAAACTGTCAACCTCATCACCGTCATCATCAACCAACAACAGCAAGAGCAACGCAAGCAGGCCCTCTGATGTCCATCGGTGCCGTCATACTCCCTAAACTGTGGCTCGTACAAGGGCTTTCGGCTTCTGTGAGGTTCAAACGTGGCACTTAACACACCCATGAGGGGCCGATTGCCCCGAGAGCACGTGCCCCACCTCTCACGCGGGGTTGCTCATATACAGTCTCGCACTGCCTCTAGGGTCCGAAATCAAAAATAACCCTGGAGTTCCTCTCCAGCACAAGACCCAAGTGACTTGGACACACACAAACTTCCTTACACAGCCACCCATCCCTCACCACCACGGCCCTTTATGTTATAAACTTATTATCAAGATCCCACTACAGAGTGAGGGAAAACCGAAAGAGTGGAAAGGGGAGGGGGAGGAAGGGGAGGGGAAAAAAAAAAAACACTAGTGGCACAAGTAGTTCCAGCTTTGAGGGGGATCTGGAAAACCCGGCACGGAGCGCCAGTGGGAGGCAGACACACCCCCTCCTGCCTAAGTAAACACCGTCGACTTCTTGTAAAGGCCCCCCAAAGGTCAAAGTTTTTATTTGTAATGCTGATGTGTTGCCCAAACAAAGTAAACAAATTCTTTGGTGACAGAAGACGCAGGAGAATTTGAAAAACAACTCTGACCAGCACTGAAATTCAGCACTGCAGCGAGACGTCCAGCTGACCATTTTTACGATATAACATGCCAGCATCCCTCCGACAAATTCACAGGGATGGGTAGCCGCCTACCCATAATAAGATAGCAAACTGCCTGAAGCTGTACTCCGACGCGCCATGCAAGTCGAACCTGCTCCAAAGAGCCTGGATGGTTAAGCACTATGACCCGTATTTCATTTGATCTTCAAGTCGCCCAAAATAAGTCACCAGTGGGGGGGGGGGGGGGGAATTATATATATCAAGTTTTTGCCTGCAGGAGGCTTTGGTGTCAGTGACCATGAAACCAGAATCCTAAAACCAGTAGGAACAGTCACAAAAAACACAAGAAATTCAACAACGATGATTTTTAAAATTCAGTCTACTCACGCAATGGGAATTTCATATTAATAATAAGCCATTTTTACATCACAAATAGTTCATGGCACCTAGACACCCAAAGACTGGCATTATGTACAGCTGTGATTTTACAGTGCTACAATGCCGATACCTGTTCTTATAGACAACCCACATGGGGTCATGTGAAAGCACGTGAGAACGATACTGGGGCAAACCAAGCCATATTTGCAGAGCAAAAGCAAAGTGACAAAAGGACAGTATTTGATCATCTTAATGGGTAAACTCTTATATTGCGCTCAGAAACATTCAACAGGCATCACGACGACAAGGATGGGTAGCTTGAAGGCTTTACAGCAAGCACACGCTTCCTATAGCATGTTGCACTCGCTCCAAATTCATCATTTCCTCTGAAACACTCGGCACATTCTCACTCCATCGAAGCAAAGATGAGTGCCATGCTTGGGGTTCGAGGGCACGTCCTGTTCATCCAGACCACACAGATCTGTTCTATGGGGCACCTCCCAAACACATGACTAGATACCACCATGGCAAAATGCTGATGGAGGTCAGGAGGAGGGACACCAGAGCAGGTCCTCAAGTAAATGCAGTGATGCTGAGGACATGCAGAAACATCCACAAAGGCCCAAAGAACCACGCTGGGCCACAGGCACAATAAATCGGAGGCAACATCCAGCTCCAGGTCTCATTTGTGGCCTACCAGCTATTTCTAGGGCATAAGTGATTTGGGGGGGGGGGGGGGGGGGGAAGCAATGCGTAATTCACGAGGCTCCACTTCCGCTCCGCTGCTCCTCAGATGAGAAGACCCTTTCGCGTCCCTGCAATCTACAAAACCGCAGAAGCAACTTCGCTACCTCACTGCACTCTAACCCCCTCCCCTGGTACTTCCCGTCTCGCCACCAAGTCAAGATGAGGGGGAATAGGTGGCAGCTCATTGGAGGGGGGGGGGGGGGTAAGCCTTGCAGGGTATTTAACAGACGCACATTAAATAATTTCCTAATTTCCATCAGTTCCTCAAATCTAATTTAACAGACCTTGAGGCGCTTAGAACACCTGTCAAGATTTCACGAAAAGCATTTTTAAAACACCACACCCTCTGCATTCATACTGCATCCATGTCTCCATTACTCATTTCTGCCCATCCCCCAGTCTGGCAAGAAGCAGCCTGGTAAACAACCCAACGACATACCGCAACAAGAACTAGCGAACGATGGACACAACCCCTCATGCATACAGCCTTAGACCAAATCAAACCACGAAAACCAGGACACGATTTACCCCCCCCAGAATACCATACAGCTGCACCTACTTCTTCCTGGACTTTGACGTGGCAGTGACAGCATCCTTGCGAGGCCGACCTCGGGGACGCTTGTCGGTGGCGGCAGGACTCCCGTCAGGCGTGGTTCCAGCGCTGCCCGGGGGCGGAGACGGGCCACAGTCAGAGGCCTCCTGACTCTTGTCCTCTGATGACATTCTGGGGAGAGTGGGACGGGTCCCTGTCAGAAATCACAGCTCAGGAAGCTTTAAAGGTTTGATGTTATAAACACCCCCCGAGAGATAATGACCCAAAACCAAGGTAACTGGGACAAACAAACCAAAGGTCAGCCAAGAATCAGCAAGCGACTACCAAAACAAACTCTGTGGATTCATGAATGTCTGAGAGGGAGAAATGAACACTAATCAGGCGACGGACAGCAACCAGACCACTCATAACTCCGCCCTCCATGAGCCCTCACACATGGAGACTGTTTGGACTTTGGGTATTCAAAGGCCCACAATTTGTCATAATCATCATAAGAAACCAGTTTTAGTCTTCAAGGAATCTGCTTGTTGGACATCCCACAGCCATTTCTAGATTACACATTGATGTTTATACTGAAGGCACAAAAATTTAGTGCCACGTAAGGACAAGACGGTGTTCCCCGACCTCAGGATTTTAATGGCACCATTGGGCGGCTATGCTGGTCCGCACTAGAACTGAAAACACCACAACAGCCCTGCGATAATCCTGGTAATGCCGGCATCCAGCCCACTGAGGCAAGAACAAAAAGTCGGACTCAAGCGAGAGAGTCCAGGCCAAAGTCCAACAAGGCCCCCCAGCCCAGAAAAGAGGATGGAGGGCAAGGGTGGCAAGCGAAGGGGTCCAGCAGAACCCAGGGGGTACTCCAGACCATTACGAGAAAACAAAACCAGGATTAAGGAGACGGGTCAATCATCTTAACAAGCACAAGATCAAGAAACACTGTACAAAAGAATTATAATCATAAGTTGGGTGATTGGGGGGTTTGCTCGTTAGGATCCCATGCATAGGAAGGACAGGGAGGTACTGGAGGAGTCCAAGGACGGCCGGGTTCTACAGCAGTGGCACCAACAGGAGGCAAAAGGAGGCCAGCGCAGACGATGCTGCCAGCTGGTCTCTGCAGAACACAGCACAAATTTGGAAATCCCTTTTTCAGCCGAGTCACACCGTGTAGAAGAATTGGGGTGGGGGGGGTGGTGTATTTAAATGTGATTTTAACCAGAGGGATGGCGTCATTAGCTCTGGGGGACTAGCTCCTCTTTAGACGGCTCACGGGCACCAGCTGACCAGCACACCTCTCGCTGAGACACGTGCACACACGCACAGGCAGGCAGGCGTCTGAGCACTTTTAAAAATGCAGCTCTGAGGCGGAACGACACGTCACATTCAGAACTCGGAGCCAAGTCATCAGCTCTCAACATGGCTGCCCCCACCCTCCCTCCCTGCCCCAAGCGACGACAGAATTACACCAGTTACACCAGGTTACTGACATGACGGCGCCTTTTAGGAGCAGCGTGCACGCAGGCAGCGACACCCCTTCGCCACATTCTGACATTCACATTTCCGTCTTCTGATGTAAATATTGCTTTATATTACAGTTTATACATTCACTGCCATTTTTATTTGCCACTACAGTCTGTAGGAAGTAGAGAAGAATATTGCTATATGGAGGTACAGGAGCATAACTGAAGCACGCTAACAATTTTTAAAAAGTACACACACATCAATTACAATGAGGACGCAGGAAACCAACAGCCCTGCCCACTCAGACACCCAGCCAATCAGAAAGAAAAATGTTAAACTTTGCTGAACTAAAACTCTGCCTTGTCCTCCATTGCACATCACTCCATCAGACTGATAAATGGGTTATTATTTACTCAGTTTAAACAGAAAAGAAGCGTTCACAGGACTGGTGGCGGGAGGAGTGTTTTTTTTATGTCACCACACACAGCGAGGGAGGCATCCTTTTTTGTTCTTTTCTTTAAATGCATGATGTAATACATGCTGCCTTTCTACCAACTGAACCTACCAGAGGACTGCACTGCAGAAAACTTGCACCAGTGTGATGCCCCTAAATATACACACCAAAACCAGCATTTCAGAGTCTCCAAAACAAACTATTAATTGCCATGGCGACAATGTCTTGCACCCTCACTCACTCACGACACCAAGTCTGAATCTTTCTGAGCTGGACCGTGCGCAGCCATCTCATTTCATTTATTATTAATGCAGTTTCGGGACTTACAGTAGCCTCTCCAATTTCTTTGTAATCACTCCGTCCTCTGTTGTTGTTTACCTCGGTGGCACACTTTCAACAGCAGGCCTGTCGCCGGGGTAGACTCGGAGGCATGACGGGAGTCAAGCAGGCTTTGAGGGAGAGTGAATAAACGCCCATCATCCATATACCCTCCACCAGAGGATATAAACTCACCAGAAGGCAATGCGCTTTTCAAGCAAGCAGAATGATAAACCTAATATGATGCTTTTGGACTTCTCTAGAACATTCATGAACCTTGCATAAGTTAGGGATACCAGGTACCCCCTTGGAAACTTGAGGGCTAGACTTGTGGAGAACTTTCATCAAGTTCATTGGCGTCATCTATCTATCTATCTATCTATCTATCTATCTATCCCCTGCTCGCACCCAATACTATGATAGCAGCAGAATTACCATAAACCCACCACAAGGTCACTTCCTTTACAGACACCACATCAGGGAGCGGGTATGGCCAAAGAGCATGGCAAGACGGGCAGGAGCCTTTACTCCAGAGGTGTTCTGCCAGGCCCCACCATTTCGCCCGATACATAATGTTGTTTTAAAGGAATGATAAAATAAAATTAAAAAAAAAAAAAAAAACACTACACCTGGAAACAAATGACACCACACTTAAAACATGAGAACAAGTTAAAAGGAAAGATTTCTGCAGTGCCAAGGCTCTGGAAGGCAGGAGGAGGTTAGGAAGCTTCAGCACAGAATGTTTGGTGTGAGACAAAGGAAACAGTGCGTGATGCTGCACAAGGGAGCGGGTTTAGGAAAGACGGTTGTTCCGAGTTAGACCGCGTAAATGTTTAGGGTCACGACTGAACAGAGGTGAAAGAGGAGGCCTCGGCACTGGGCCACAACCATTTGTGTGTAGTGCATTAACGGCACCGATGATGTGGCATTTACTGATTGGCCCGAGACCGCCAACTCCTCCAAGCATCCAAAAGTAGCAGAGTGAAGCCAGCTAAATTCTCACATTTAGGGGTCATTCGGAACCATTAAATCCGGCACAAAGCTCTGCAGATGTCTTCCACCGGGGGAGGGATTCGAGGGGAATCTGAAACAAGCACCTCATTTTGGAAAGTCGAAACCCCATTAGGAGTTACTTTTTATACTTTGGATACTTTTTATATCAGAGGGATTTTTCAAGAATGTGAACATTTGGGAATCATGCCCGTTCTTGCTTTTTACCATGGCAAGAGTCCAGGCCAAGTAACACTTAAAGGTTCCATTCCTCCGCCTTTGCTTGTAACCAGAGGTGACAGGAAGTATCCTTGCCCCTCCCCCACCCCCACGCCTTGTCTTAACATAGGGGAACCGAAACGTGTTGACTTGCTGATCCATAGCACACACCTGCTGACAATGCTGATACCCTAACCAGAAAAATGCCAAATTTGGGAAGTATTCCCAGCCACATGCTCCATGGCCTGGGAACTCCATCACAAAGCCAGACAGACAGACGGGTGGAATTTTAGCAGGGACGGAAATGTCAGCTCGGCAATTTCATTTTCATTCGGGAAGCTAGCTGCCGGCTTAAGGTGAACACCGTGCGATTTCCGCCGGCGCCCAGGCCGCGCAGGAACGAACAGCGGACGTGTTCTTGGCAGGAATCCCTCCCTGACGGCAGCGGCGGCGGCAGCCTGTGCCAGCGCTCTGGGTGACCCTCGGCAGACACGGAGCACCGCGCCGGGCTCGGCTGACAGCCTTTATCGCCAGTGACAGCCGGGAACGCCGCACAATAGACGAGGGGGATCGAATTAAACCGTCAAGCGGCCTGACTCCCATGTGACTCATCAGGAGCGCCCAAGTTGGGGGCGCCAAATTTGTACTTGTGTTACACAGCGTTTGCTCGGTAGCCGCCGTGAACTCGTGACAAATAAAAGCATGGGGGGTGGTGAGGGTGGGGGGGTGCTGGCGGCTTTGACAGACACCAGTCAGCAGCCTAGAACACACTAGAGCACCAAGGCCTACAGGAAACATAAAACCTGTTTATATTACCTGGAAACGGCACACGGTTACAGTTCCTGAGCTCCAGCATTAACGCACATGGCGGTAAGGACGAGCAGAGCCCGCATAACCAAACATAACCAAAACCATACGCCACTTCAGGCGTGAAGCTTACAGCTACGGGTGCAAGCGGGGCTCAGGACGCACGGGCAGCAGCGTGTGAAAGCGGATCGGGAGCAGAAGCCGGGCTGCGCCCACCACCCGCCCCCATAGTCGACATCCCTGTCCACACGTCTGGCCTCTTCCGGCAGTCAAACCGGCGGTCCCTCATCGAAAACCGGCCCCCTGTGGCCCGAGCCTCCCCCTCCCTGCATGTTGGCTAGCGTATCTAGCTGCTCACCCTGCCCCGGGAAGGCCCCCACCTCCCCCCTGCCACGTCGTGCCATGCTTCCTCTGGCCCCGCGGCTCCCCATTCCCCCCCCACGGGCAAAGGAACAGAAGGTCCAGTGGCACTGCCGGTCACCATCCCGGAACAACCCCACCGTGCCGGCTCGATCTGGTGACACTCGAGCGGTGGAAACGAGGAGCCCCTGCCCAGCGTGCCGGCACAGTCCCGGCAGCGGCATGTTCTCCTTTGCTCTCTGGATGCCTTCCCGGGCAGCTTCCACCCGCGATGGCGGCGGCTCTCCGCCAATCCCGCGCCTCATTCTGGGAAGCGGTGCTCGACCTCCCCACCCCCTGCCCCCGCGGTAACCCAGGCAACCATGCTTAATTGATGACGGGCTGCATTTTAGGAGCCAACATCTCCGATCACGGTCAGACCACACAGCAGCGTCATCGGATTTGACCCCCCCCAAACACCATCACGTGACAGATTAAAGATCGAGCCACTGGCATTGGTGCACCATGCTTTTTTGTGACTTTAACATTCATTTAAAATATAAATGTAGTCAAACTTCAAAGACTAACCGTAAGAAAAATGATAATCTGATTTTGAATTTGCTCTTTTTTTTTGGTGCAGAATTTTAATTAAGGTTCCTGTTGAGATCAGGAATGCCTGGAGGCCGCATCTCCCTCTGCAATGGCGGCCGTGTGACCTCTTTTCCCGAAGGGACAGGAAAGACTTTAGAGCTTTTGGACACTCTGGGACATTGACAAAGCTCCACAGGCCAACTAAGACTTTTAGGAGCCTTTTCACTGACTGCACCCACCCAGCACGTACCCACTAGGCAGATGTCAGAAAGCTACGTGCAAAACAAGCAGGTATGGGAATGATTTGTGCCTTTTTCTAATGTAATGTATAACTTTGTGACAGAAGGGGCAGCAAAGCAGGTGTCATACTAAAAAGTAGGCAAGGTCTCAGTCTCCGTTTAGCATTTCTTGCATTTGGAAAAGAGCTGTGTGTTAAAAACCAGGAGGGTGCCCTATCTGTTCCGCAGAGTTGACGTGACAGGCCAATTCCAGTAACAATCATTGTTAGTGGTGCCCCAGTGTGGAAATTTTGAGCAATGCTGATGACCAATATATTCCCATCTAATACTGGGGGGAGCGACCTGCTAAGCCTGCCAACGCAGATTAGCATTTTTTATTTTGCAGAAAATGAAAGATCGGCCTGCAGACCAAATTTAATAATAAATTACAAATATAATGTTGAGACCTGAATGTCAACAAAATGCCTCTTCCTCCACTTCGGGGGGAAAAAAGTACTTAATGAAAAATCATAATAAAGAAAAAAAACTAAATCAAGATTCAACATGCAACCCTACTGCTTCTTTTCCATTGTCTTCCACAGCTTCCCATTAGTTCCACCAGCAATACGTCAGATCACGGAGAGCGAAAGTTCAAATTTGAACTTTGGGTGCAAGTTTGCCAAGCCATGCGATTTGCTGACCATGGCACATGGCACCGCACAACCCATAAAAAACAATGGGTTTCTGCACACGCTGCATTTGGTGAGAAAGCACCTTTACAGCTTATAGGAAATTCAACTGTTAGCTGCAACCGTAAGCCATCTCCCGCTTTCCAGATTATTAAAAAAAAAAAAAAAAAAAAAAAAACTCACCCAATTTAGTCTTCGGAGTTTGTATCTGATGGGCAGAGACAAACAAAGGAAAATGTAAGTATTGGAAGTTTGAAATGCATATGAAGTGCTAAAGGCAAAGCACCAAACAAACTGACACCTCTATCAGAAACATTACAGTAATACCTGCCAATCCTCAGCATGCTCATATGGCCCAATCAATTACACACCCCCCCCACCCCCTCCAATTCTGACGAAAGCCCTAAAACCCAGGAGTCATGAGAGTGTTTGCCGTTTTGACCAGGACCCACTAGATCACAAAACTAGCCAGGTAAGAACAGGAGGTGGAGTGGCAGGTGGCAGGTCGGGATTCCTGGTCGGGGGGGGGGGGGGGGGGGGG
>JAODKL010000001.1:17831273-17861223 GCA_026780765.1 Petrocephalus schoutedeni
CAAGCCGGTCAGACACCCATGAGCGGCGCCGCCGGGGGTAGACTCACCCCTCCTGGCCCCGCCCATGCGGCTTCAGCCAATTCAGAACACGAAAGGCTGGACATGCTAGACAGGGATTCAAATGGGAGGGGCACACCCCCTCCCCGGCAGAAAAGTAGTTATTGCTCATAGCTGAGCAGGGATGGTAAACTGACGATTTTTCTTAATTGGTCATAAGATTTGAGCATTATAGTGCCTACTCCCTACCTGGGGGCAGCTTGTGGCAGCACGCAGCTGGAACATCTGCCTTCTGGGATATATATATATGTGCCCGTTTCAGTGAGGACAGCTAAGGACAGCAGAGAGCTAGTGAGCCGCTCGGTACCAAGCAACTGGCCGAAGCCGCATCTACGGAATGACAAGGGGGACAAAACCCTCTGATCAGGCCCTGCTTCCCAACACACACCTGTTGAGTAGCTAAACTCGCTTATCCAACTATTAGCCTCTCGCATTAGTTTAACGTTAAGTGGGACAGAACGCATTGAGGCTAATTCCACGTATCGCTTGGTGTGAGTTCCAACAGCATCGATCAAGGACCGGCAAATACGGCACACTGCAGCATGATGCTTGCTTACACACTGGGGGAAAACAACCCCACATTTAACACTCTGCTACTGAGTGGTTTTTAAACAGCATGGCTGTGAGGTCACTCGCAGAAACGCAAGGCCATAGGGAATTACGCTCGACGGCATTCCAGCGGCGTTGGGGGCGGCGTGATGGCGAAACCTGCTCTTCTGCGTTCGCAATGGTGTTTTCGAGGAGTGTACAGATGAGTCAGCCCTGGGCAGACGCGCCGGCAGAGGAAGAAAGGGGAGGGGCTCACGCAAAAGCCGCTTCCCAGAAAGTGCAGTTTGACTGGCTAGTCACAGAAGCAGTTCCGCGTGAGGGGAACAAGGAAATGTAGCTATTTTTCTATTTACAGCAGATGTTGTCCACGGTAACCTCATTTCAGGGGGCTACATGTTATATTCTATAATATGTGATTATTTTTTAGGTGAAAGACTCTTTTCACCTACCCGATATTGTTCTCCATGAGACACCAAGAAACATTTACAGGTGTGAGCAGGCTTAGGGGTCACTGGGGGTCTGTTCACCAGTACCTCTTGGAGCTTCATTACGAATTCAGTGACAAACAATTGCAAAAAATTACCTACAATTTAATTCAAACCAATAAAACTTTACTAATAAAAGCCTGAAATATATCTTCTTTTAAAAAAAAGGTTATATCTTAGTTGTTCGAAAAGCAAACAAGTGGACATGACTTTAGGCCCACTCATGTACCCATTTTTTCAGATGCGTTCCACAGTCCATAAATCAGGCCAACGTTCAGGTCACCAGATACATTTCAGAAGGAAAAACCCACATCTAATCATCAAGCTCAATAGGCAAAGGTTTCCCGAAGCTACTGCCAAACCAGATTAATTACCCATGTTAACTTTTAGCACACGTGTAACCAAAATAAACATATCAGCCTACAAAAAATTTGCATGAAACGTCACATTAACGCCAGACTTTACGGCATGGGTTTGCGAGGCATGACACATGGCTGGACTTGACTCCTGCTCAACACGGCACCTGACCAGGCAGCTCAACACACATCACAGAATTAAATATCCCGGGGAGGAAGTCAACAGCCGTCGGCACCGTTTACACATGCATGTGACTGGCAACACATCACCGGGATGTTCGTGAAAGCAGGTACCATTACCACTTAGAAGACAGTCTCCATGTTCACCCAGCGGTCACAGAAAGCGTGGCAGCCAACACATGCCATCTGAGGAGAATAACCGGCTGTTTCTACAGCAAGAAAGTGTCCAAACAACAGCAGTGTGAGAGAGAGAGACTGTGAGACAGTGATGAAAAACTAAGAGCGCAAAGCAGATTTTATTGTGGAAGCCAATCTAAAGACAGATAGCAAGCAACCTTTACCCAGCTGTTTCTCAGGAAATTTCCATAAAAAAATAAATAAATAAATAAAAATCAGCAGGAAGCTGTATGCCCAATTCGAAACATAAAGCCCAGGTACTGGAATGTCCGAGAGTCACTGCTGAATTCGCATCACCTGTAGAGTCTGGATAATGTGAGTCGTGGTAACTAATCAAGAAGCTAAAACAATCCACAACCTTTCTGAGAAACTGTACTCAAATTAAGTCTGACCTGTCCATTTCAAAACGCCCAATTTCACCCAGCAAATGCTGGATAATGTTTGCGCCAAGCGCGAATTTTAAAGACCCACAATAAATAAAGGTATATCAACAAATAAAACTTCAATAATGACCAAACGCTATTCCAGTAAATAAATGCAGAATCGGGAATTATCTACCACCTCCGTTTCTGAGCTAGGGGAGAAATTAATATACTTCTGCATATTATTCCCGTGTCAATAAATTCTCAGGTCATACTGATAACACGATTATTCAACTGAGACAGGACCTAGACCCTTAATAGTGAAAATGATAAATTCTGGGCGTGTGCCCAAGTCTCCTTAACAGGCGGCAAGGACCGACGATACTGTGATACGAATACTGTGGGCACCCTGACGATATTGTGGATACATTTAACATACCGATCACTTAAATAAAAAGCAAAACTAGAGAAACTGTTAAGCAAGTGACAGCCCTAAACAGAATAAATCCATTTGCTTCAAAGCGGCTGTTACTGTTGCCAATTTGCACACCGTTGTAATTCTGTAACACTTCACTGTGCATCACCGCCTTCATAAGCCGGCCTTGTTGCCATTGTACTAATTAGTTTCCCTTTTCAGCAATAAACAGTAGTTTTAACACTTTACAGCCCTCGATCGCACCCCATCTCTTATGCAACGAGCACTAATAGGTTGTGAAAGCCCGTCTTCAATACACACTTCCAAAGCCAATGGTGTTACACAACCGTTCCTCCCCGTACAGGGGCTATGAGCGCTTCTCGGAGGCGCTGTTTAAAACGGGGAGAGTCATGTAGTCATGTGTTTTTCGGGACTGGGTGGTTTATTTTTCCTCACTTTAGCGACACGCCACATGGGCCACCGTGCAGGTAAGTACTGCGCCATGTGAGGCACTCCGGGACTTTAAACTACATGATGCAATGAGTTAGTCATCGGTCGGCCGGGCTGCCATCCTGTCCACTATAAGAGGCACCAGCTGTACTCCCCACCAAAATCTACACCAAAGTGACAGCTCACATCAAAAGCAACTAATGCTCATCTCACAGAAGTAGCTGCGGACCGGAATGGGCAGCGATCCCCCTCACCTATACGCCCGGTTATTATGGAAATTACGTACTGACCACCGAAAAAGCGTAAGAATGCAGTCATACATGTTTTAATAGGATGGACTCCGAGGCTGGACGAGAACGCGATAGGACGCGGGGCATTGGATGAAGCGGCGGGGCTGCCTTTAACTGCGCCCGGCGACACAAAAGGCGAGTGTCGGTCCCCCAAGAAAGGCGACAAGCCCCCGGTGCCACATGAGGATAAAATACAACAGACACCGGAACGAAACGGAAAATGTACAGCTATATGCTAGGATTTAAAGCGGGCGATTAGGAGCTGGCAAAAATGCAAGAGAAAGCGGCAGGGGTGCGCATTTCGAAATGGGGATTATATAACCGGGGAAAGCCGGAGAGGAGAGACCGGGCCCGGCTGCACGTTTACGGTACACCAGGCTCCGGACAGAGCCCGAACCGGACCGCTGTGTGGCACCGGGGGAGCTGAAATACACATAAATAATGCAAAAAACAGGCAAAACTGCGCCCAGACGGGACGCATAAGCACCCAACAAAAAACGACGAAAATATGACAGCGAGAAGCACAGCCGCTTACCTTTATATGCCTAGAAGTTGGAAATTATCGCCTTCATGACCTTTAATGTCATACAAGGAAGGTGACACTTATTTTGTATTTTTTAAGGGTCGGGGGGATGGGGGTATGTCGTTAGGTCGCACTCCGGTTGGGGGAAAAACACAAAAAGACACAAGCAATGCAGTTACTAGGTTTCAAAGCCACACGACTTGACGCTAGTACTAAAAAAATAGAATAAAATTCTCCAGTCTCCCCAGTGAAATGCGAAACGTGTTTGCAGTCGGTCCAAAAAACGAGCAGTTTATCTCCGCTTTCATTAAAAGAGCCCCACTTTCCTTTTCCCGAAGTGCGCCGCAAAAAAAAGCAGAAAAAAGATGGTGTTTTACATCCCCAGCCGCTTCAGTCCAGCATGAAAACGAGCCAAGGGAGACGATTCTTCGTTTACAACATCCAGTAAATGTAATAAGAGAACGAACGCAAACTTACACATTCACGGGAGGCGGATAATGCTTCCGAAATTGACGCGATTCTTTTCTCCCCGGAGCTTCCCAGCTAACTTACATGAGTGCGGGGTCCCCGGCGCAACTTTGCCCAAACCTTTCAAAACGATAAAGCGCCTTCTGTGGGCTTCTCCCGAATAACCATCGCTTTCCACAGCAGGAGAAAATAATAAAAAAAAAATAATTTTCCCCCCTAAAAAAAAATCTGAAATTCAAAGTTATTGCATTCACTCCATCATGGTGGCCATGTTTGAGAGACCGAAGCACCGCCTGTCAGTGACATTCGGACAAATAGTTCCCCCCCCCTCCGATAAACTTTGAGCTGAGCCCGGACTGTGGACGTGGGGGACGTTGACGTTGGACGCGCCGGGGATATAAAGAAAAAGCAACGTCGGCGGCTCCGAAAACGAGAGATCCGCGGGGCGTTGGCGAAAAGGAAGAAAAAGAAAAGCGCCGTATTAAAAAAGAAAGTCCACAGTGCTAAAGCCCGCGGAGGAATATGCCGAAGCATCCTCCAGGTGAAGAGACTTTTTCAGCCATTCGCCGGGAGACAAGGGGGACCCGGAATGGATTCGAGCCGGACCGAACCTGGACCGGAGCGCTTCGCCAGGGCGCCTGGATCGGACTGGTTCTCTCATTTAGGTGGGGGGTCGCCTCGCTAAATCAATCAGAGTAGGTATTGATTGTGTTTTTTTTTTTTTTTAGTATTTTGAGCTGTAAGCCTATTACACGTTCTGCTACTATTGGCTTTTAATTGCAAAGGAATGTCTTTTTTCATGTGATAAAAGGGATTTAACGAAATCAGAAGTTTGCGATACACCGCAATCCAGCGTCTTAAAAGTGAAAACTGCTTCAATGTATTATGCTGTTTTGAACGCCCGACTCCGGTTTGGGAAACACTAAATAATATAATGATTTAAACATTTTACAATACCGTTATATTAAAATGTTTTCAAAATGTAAATATAAAATATATTTATACTGATCAAGTTTTTCCCGCATTTCAAATCAAATACGATTTAATAGTGGGCCTATAGGCCTATTTAGATAATTAAAGGGTTTCCTGGTTCAATTCTTATTTGCGATAAACAGAGCCGTCCGTGAAAACGACTATATATTGTCATCCTCATTAGAATTCTTCCCTCATTTATTAAGAGAAGTTAACTGAAGATCAAGCATCGGATGGAGGAAGTCCAGCAGAACCCAGGTGCAGGCGGATATTGGCTGCCGTAGCTAATAAGAGGGTTCACTGTCTGGAAACACAGTACCTTACTGATCTGACCATTCACGTCCATCTATTCAGGCTTTCCTCCTGCACATATACACCAATTTGTGTGGTATGCCCAATGCCCTTAGTCATATAGGAACAGGAGATGTTTTCCTTCTACAAGGTGGTCTGTTTCTGCGAGTGGATGTATTTTTCAGCAGTGAGTCTGAACGCCGGCTACTCCACGCTAGCAGAGGCCGCTAAATTGCTGGTGAAAAGCACAGACTACCCCAGAGCCCAAGTGAGCATAACAGCCCCCGTAAGTAAAATGGCATCCTCCACGTCAGCTCAAATATTATTCCTGCAGAAGTGCCCGTTTCTCTCCCAACTTTCTGCCACAGTGTATTTTCCAACTCTATACCCAGGGAATATGTCACTGTAGACCATGGTGCAATTATGTCACACTGGGCCCAGTTACAACCCCGTCAGCTGGAGTCGCTATTCACGGGCCTTGTCATTGTTGAGCCCCCCTGCTAAACTGAACCTTTCAATTAAACACACTTTACACTACAAGATGTCCACATCAACAGTCTGTTCGTTCTTGATTTTTGCATGTTCTTTTTTCTAAAGCCCTAAAACCCACCCCACAAAGTATATTATGCAAGAACATTAACATAAAATTGGCTCTTTATACTCAGAAGCATCTCTTCTTCCTGTTTTTTCCCCTTTGTTAGGTATCTGGCTTACATCAGAGATGCAGTTTGACAATAAGTTCCAACATTAGTAGACCACCCCCCCTTAAAGAGCCAAAGTCCTTTGAAACATGATAATTCAGCAGAACAAAAGAATAATGATTGGATACACCAATCAATTGGGGACTAATTAGCCCTCTTTGTTTCCCATTCAGCTTGAGTATTGCGAGCTATACATTTACAAATGATGCCAGTGGGACCTCTCCTTCCATAAAGAGAAGTCCCCTTTTTAACCATGAGTCCACCTTGTACCGTGGCCATCCTCCACCAAGCAGGTGGTGCGCCTGAGGAACGTTCATCCCGGCTCCTGGACGCCTCATGAATGCCAGCCATTGTCGCAAACTCGTTCGCAAAAGCAGCTCGTCTGCGAAGACGTGTTTAAAGCAGTGGAAGGGTTCATAGGCTGTGGTGAGGCCCATCTCTCCATCAGTCCCATGGATGGTTCCTCAAAAGGGGTGAAAGGAGTTCCATTCACCTCTTGCATTGTGCAGTGGCGCCCTCTTCGGTGCTGGATGACTTGTAGGGCAAACATTGCAGAATAGCACAATGTTTTATAGAATTATAATGATTTATGCTAATAGAAAATTATAATCATTTTTAAAGGTATAAATGTAAAATGTGTCAGTAATACACTATCAGAGCTAATTTGCTAAGAAAATATTCCACTTATCCACATAAGGTTCCTAATGGCTGAAGACCTATTACAGATGCATCACAAAGATTTCTATTGACCTGTAATGAAACAACATTTGAGAGTTAAATTCATAACTTAATAGCTGATACAGCTTGAGCACTAAAATATGCACAAAATCAAATTAGCGAAAGTTTTTTTCCTACATATGTGTGATTGAGCAAGTAGGGTTTCTGTGAATGAAAGGTCACATGACTGGCGCTGTGTCACATGACACTCATGCCATTATCCCTGCTAATTGTTAGGTAAGAGGCGACGACACGGAGGAGGATATTTGGTTTGGGTACAAACAGCCCCCTCACATTTGTGACACTGACAAAAAAAGATAATAAATAAAGGCAGACAGGCCCAGTAATGCTTAACAAAGTCAGCAAATAATGAAAGAACAAGAATGAGCAGGCCAGTTGGTCCTTAATTATTAATCTTTCCTTTTGAAACCCTCCAGTTTCAGCTTTTCTTAGTTAGCTACATTGAACTCAGCGCAAATCTTTGAAAATCCTCCCTGGGCCACAGAACTCCTTAATTACGCAAGCTGATTAAAACAGTCATCAGCAATAAATAAACAGTTTCTAAATGGAACCCTTAGCCAAGGACATGCTTGGAAACTTCATAATTTTGGTGATTTGCTATAGCCAGGAGAACATTGTTTCTGCATTGAATCCAGGTACCCATGCCTGTATCTAGCTTTTATTTGGCCTCCAGTGCCAGTCAAAGCCATGGGGTCCCCTAGGAAAGCTTACCCCCCCCCCCCCCCCCAGCAAACTTCACCAACTCATTTCAGTTTCCATGGGATGGCACATTTAGCGCACCATGTGTACTCTCAGTGCTCCTCACAGCAGGGTGGGGGGTGCAGGCTGCTTGCAAAGGCAGCACCCCCTCAGAACATGGTACAGAGGAGAAGAAATGCTTTTATGACTTCATTTAAGGAGCGCTAACAAGCAATGCTGTGCGGAGGAGGCTACAAGGAATAAGCGCTGATTCCTTGATGATACTTACTATGCTATTACGACGGTAGATCCCGGAAGATCTTTATAGTGAAACCCCAAGTCCAGGGTCAAGAAGGTCTAGTTTAAAGACTCACCAGGAACAGCACACAAACATTAAAGGCCACCGGGGCACCATAAAGACCGACAGGCACTGTAATAAACTCCAAATGCTACCGTTTATAAGGCATAAATCAAACGAAGACTGAAACAGACTCTTCCCAGCACAGGCAACTTCAAAGGTACCGTAAAGGCTTCTGTATCATCAATCATTTGCAACAGACATGCCATCAAAACAAATTAATAAATTCCAGCTTTGCCATACATTCTGTAAAAATGGTGCAAGCCATTGTATAAAGTCGGTTTCAATTTCCAACCATCACCCACAATGGCACAAACACCAGGGGAACATGTGAACTCCACACATGTAGGGCCTGAGGTGGGAATGAAGCCCCCCGAAACCCAGAAGTGTGAAGTTACTTTGGCAATCATGGAACCACTGTGTATTTCAATATCATTCAGATCACATATGCATTTAGCATGGCGTAGTGTGGTGAAGCTGACCTCTCTGCCTTTATTTGGCTGGCCAAGGTCCCATAAAATTAACAGAAAAATCACAAATTATGCAGCCATTTTGTATACCAAGTTGTGCATGGGGGTGCAGTGTTGCTCTGAGGGTTATGACACCTTGCTAGTGACCAGAACACAGCTGTTTTGGATCCCAGGATTGATTTCATCCTTGGGCTCCTGAACAAGGCCCTTATCCCCCGAGTTGCTCCAGGGACTGGCCATGGATGGCTTTCTCAAAAATGTTCATCAAAAATCACTTTAGATAAACGTGTGTACTTATGTAAGTTGCTCTGGCTAAGGGCATCTGCCAAATGCAATGAATGTAAGTATAGATAAAAGCATCTGTTAAATATGGAAAATGTACATAATTTGCCCCTTGGGCCTTTAATATTTAAATAATAGAAGATACAGTAACCTGCAGGCCTTTATGCTGCAAAACATGCCATTTTATTTTGATTGCATTGGGGTGCACAGAAACACCACAAGTTGATATCCTGTTTACTTGTAGCGTCCAAAGGGCAACATGTTGCATGCACGTGCGGACCGGGAGTGGGGGGGTTTAACAGCTGGTGTGACCAGGCCTTCCTACAGAAACTCGTTAATAACAGCTATCTACTTGGAGTTAATTATTCCATGCAGGATGGTTAAGGAGGAGGAGCCAACAAAGGAATATTAGGATTAATCGGGGAAAAGTAACGACAACTGTTATTTACAGTACAGCTGGCGGGTACAGGGGAGCGATTAGCTGTATCCGTGCGCGGGACACATTTACAGGCCTAATTGCAGGGGCGATTTATGGGTTTTAGAAGGCATTATTATGGGATGCGGCCCACCCGTGTCAGAAGTCAAACGATAATTAGACAAAGTGGGAGAGCTTCTCAGCATTAACTCCAACCAGCTGGGGCGATTTCCTATTCGGGGGGGCACAACGTGTAGGACGGGGGTGGGGAGGGGTGCAAGCAGCATTTTAACAGCTTTTATATTTCAAAGGATAAGCCCACTGAAGGTTATGTGCAGAATCAGCCACCAAAACCCAGGGCTGGGGTAAATATCATTCGCTGGTTCTCAGTGTTTGCATTCATTATAAATTGAATTAATTTGCACTCGTGTCCAAATGTAAGAGGACTTAAGAGTCCGTAACTAAGCCTTAGAGCTATGCAATCCCAGAAAAAAAATCAGAAACGGATTTTCCTGAAACAAAAGGGCCATGGATGGCTTTCGCGTTTTTCATACTTCATGGCCATGAACAAAGTCCATGTGAAACACGGCTCACCTGGGATCACTATTGCCCCGGAGGCCATTAGCACCCTCTGCTGGATAATGCAAAACCTTCACTGTCAGGGGTGGAATGCACCATCTACAGCAGTGTTTCTCAGGTACCCCCCCATTTCTGCCCCCCCCCCCCCCCCCCTAAAAGGAGGCAAAACACCTGAATTGGGACCAGGCCGAAGGTGCGGGAGGGCCGTGGTGTTGGAGCAAAGAAGCTGCAGTCTTACTGTGTAACAAATAGGGAAGACATATTGAATGTGCTTAATTAATAATACATTAAGAAACGGCCATAGAAATGAAGTGGTCAATCTCCCCGTGGGAAAGTGTTAATGATGCCCGCTTACTTGCATGTGCACGGCCCCGCGCCAAACGTGACACATAATCAATCGGCCAAATCCAAAAAAGTAAATGAAATGTAAATTCACAGCCCCTAGGAGTGGGCCGGAGAGATCCATCAGCTGATTGGTAAATGTGTGTTTCCCTGTGACTGGCAGGGGAATTTAGTTTATATCATTTGTTGGGAAATTAGATTTTCAGTTGCAGGATAAACAATTCAGTATGTAATGGTAACATTTTGGTTATGTTTCTGAGAGTAACATGCAAACTATTTAATTAAAAAATTATTTCACAATAATGTATGTTTGTCCCTATATTTTATGTTGCACAATACAATTCATTTATCGACTAGGTAAAATACAAAAAAAAGAAAGGACTTTAAACAGGAGGGCAGCTTTAGTTCTGTTTTCACTGCACAGCATTGTCCCCACACAAGATAACAGGGATAATTTCCATTTATTTTCCATATTTACTAACGGTTCTCAAAAGTTTCACCCAGTCTGGACTATGGCTTTCAGATCAGTCTAAACAAACAGTAGTAAAGCCTTAACTTGTCTGTAAATATTAATATAATAAATATTATATACTGCAAATATAATTGAGCCAACAATATGGCTACAGCAGTGTTTCACGACCTAGTCCCCAGGGACACCCAGCCAGTTCAAGTTTTGTTGTCCCTCCTAGCTCCCAGCCAATCAAGAACACGAATACCTGTTACAGGTGTGTTAGTATGTTAGAGGCTGGGAGAGAGTGAGAATGTGGGCTGCTTGAGGGCCCAGGAGGACTGGGGTGGGAAACACTGGGCTTCAGGCTTCTGAAGACACCCATTTGTCATGCTGAGTTAAGGCAGCGTCAGAGGAACTGGACCCCTGCATCAGTCATGCAAAACAAAGATCTCTTTGTGCTGTTCGTCCTGCTGCTGGACGACACCGCAGTGAACACCTGCTTCCTGTCCTTTGTCATGTCACCTTTCGAAAACAGCACCTTGTGCGTGACTATCCTCCACCAGGCCCTGCACAGGTAGGCCTTAGTGAAGTCACTGGGGGCGACCGAGCGGCGTTTCCAGGAGGTCCCGCCAACCTCGGCCACCTCCTCTGCCGAGTTCCTCCTCATGATGGCGTGCGTGGTGGCGAACACCGCAACGTGGTGCTCCTTCGTGATTTTCTCCAGGAGCTCAGCAATCCTCCGCAGACTGGCCTCCTGCTGTGTCATGCTGTCTCCCCCATTGTATTTATCTACCCAATAGAAGGCGGAGATGCTGTCGATGACCAAGAGGCCAAGGGAGGGCCGGCCGGGGAGTGTGCCTTCCACATGGTGCAATGTGAGCAGCAGCTGGAGGCTGCTGGAGCAGTGAACTACCGACATGCGGCGCAGGCACACCCGCAGCATCTCCTCTGAGCCCTGGGGTAGCCGGTGCTCCAGGATGGACACCAGGCGCAGAATGTCGAAGTGGTAGTCGGTGTCCACATACGTCACCTCCACCTCCAGACCACCCAGCTCCCCAGGGAGAATGCAACGGGTCACCAGGTGGTACAAGGTCTCCGTCTTGCCTGTTCCCTCCATACCGTGGAACTCAACCACATCTCCTATGGATGGAAGCCAGAGTAAGGAACTACACAAATTCCAATACTAATCCTAGCATTGGAGCTATATTACAAGGCAGATATTCCCTGACCCCACCCTCCTTCCCATAATCCACCGCTACCTATGCTAAGGTCCCTGACATTGTATCTAGAAAAGGGACAAGCAACCTGGATATGCTCAGATGTTCATTGCAGCTACTGAGAATGGATTTCAAACTGATAACACTTATTTAACATATGCTATTGTTCCAAGTACAAGTGATACAAACGGCACATTTTATACTTAGATACTAGCTTCTCTTTGAGTCAGCACTTACCCTGAGCTGGACAACAGTCATCAGGAAACAGGTGAGAATCCAACCCCTTCAGGCAGCGTCTTCCTTCGAGTCTGGCAAGCAGCTGAAGAATAACCCAGTGCATTTACCATCTAACCAATAACACCTATACAGAAATACACTGCACAGTTTTCTGGTAAGTTGTGAGATATGCAAGCACAAAGAGAAAATGACCCAAGTAAGACCAGATTAATAAATCTTGTCCTTAACTGATCAAACGTATCAGAAAATATTTTTCTCCATTTATCGGTCATCATGATAAAAGTATTAAAATCGGGATCAATCAGGAATGTAAAAACGATTTTCTTTAGAGCGTCTTCGTTTAACTTACTAATAATAGTTTTTCAAGCAAGACCGATGGAGAGCAGTTCAGAACTTTCGAAACCGCAACATATGCTTTGCTTTTTCTCTGTTGATAGCCAGCCGCTTAGTTTTCCAGATCAAATCCGATTACTAAATCGTTCCCCGTTTTCCACAGCTTTACCTGCGCCCCTGATTCAGAGGACATCGATGGATGCGTCATGTTGTGTTCAATTAACGTGTGCCAGGGCGCACTGCCTCAGCTTTTAGGGAGCTACTTCCGGGTTGTTCACGTGGTCCAGTCATTACCATACAACATAGCATATACGTGCGTCATAATTTTGTTTTAACGCTTTCACCTAGATGTATTTGATTTCTACAAATATATATCATATAACATTAATTTAGCATTGTTTCATCGTGCTAGGGTTACAGATGGTTTGTGTCTGCGTTAGTAAACATAGAAATATTAATGTTGTAAAATGCTTTAAATTCTACATGTTGGGGAAAATGCTGCTGAAATCAGAAAGGATCCTTTGAATTTTATATATACGTTGAGCTCTCCAAAGAGCTGGGTGCACTAGAATAAAACGGTGCAGGGTCATAAACACAAATTACAGGATGCTAAATGTAATCTATTTTATTGGTGCTATGAAAGCGATTTTTGGGAGGGGGGATGCAAAAACAGATGCAATTTCCTCTAGAATCCATTTGAGAGGCTTCATGGTTTGCCGCAGTAAGTTCATCGCGAAAACCACTGGCAACTGAGAGATATACACTTAACTCGCACTCGTCAGTGCCTGTTAAAGATACTTAGACACGTGAAGCTGTGGATTATCGGGAGTCAGTATTTCTATTTAAAAAAAAAAACTACGAATGCAATCCACTTCAGAGTTACAAACCAACCCCGTCGTTTCTTACGGAGAATCCAGCGTCTGTCCTGCTACATCCGGGAAAGGATCCGGTGCCGTTCTCTTTTTTTCCCGTCGTTTTCCCCTTTGACTCGGGAAGTAGTGCTGCTGTCAGAACGCTATTATAACGGTGCACCGGCCACGGTAATGCAATAACCACGAAAGTCCTTATGTGATGATGATAATAATAAATGCTTTATTGTTATTCACACTATAGGTTACTGTAGCGTAATAGCTGTGTGGTAATTTATGGTTTTCTAGGAGGGTCATTCATCACACCAAGCCGATCATGGCAGTTCATTTACCTCCTTGCGTCATTGACGGCGGAACGGGGTGAGTTTATTATTGCATTCATTTAATAGTCGTTGCAGGTATAATTTCTTGGTTAGATCACCTATTCACATTTGTGAGTCTTGGGTTTTGCATTAAGCGTCCCGGTCATGACGCACGACTGGCGCAGTCGACTAGGACCCGCACCTGCCATGACAGCCGAGTTATTTTCTGTAACAGCCCCATCCTGTAATGCTATAATAATAATAATAATAATAATAATAATTTGCAGGGATGCGCACTAACTAAGTTTGTCGTTTGTTTATTTAGTTAGCTAGTTTAAAGTCAAATTCCAATTCAGTATAGTAGTACCAATACTAGCTCGTTATCTGATTAATTTAGTTGGGTTCCTGTATTACCAGTAAATAATTATTTAAGTTTGCTCATGTTTATTAATTTTTGGCACTATTTATAATGTCACCCACTACCTATTAACGGATGTCGTTTGTTTACACCGTAAAAACGGGGTCAGGTTTATTCCCAATGGGAAGACGCACCGTCGCGCGCTAGATATGCGATGGGAATATGCTCTTCTGCACGTCTTTAAATTATGTGAGGATTATGCGAACTACAAGTAATTTATTTAGGTTTTATTATCAGCTACGACAACTGGAGTTTATAATAAATGTTGCGGTGCTTCACACACTGAAACATCCTCCCCCACTTAAAGATTTTACTTACATTTTGCCTATGTACACATAAAATATCTACAAATCTTTTTTGTTGTTGTTGCTAAATGACAAACGGTATTGAAATAATATTGAGGGCAGTGGGGAACGCAGTCGATTATTCTGTACTTACAAATGCACCAGTACTGCGCAAAAATGAGTAATTTATACCTGCCATGTGTGTTTTCTACATAGTGGAAATATGGTGCAGCGGAGCGTTTAATCGTTTTCTGTGTTACTAATTTCTCCTGTGCGCTCAGATACACCAAGATCGGATATGCCGGAAATACCGAGCCTCAGTTTATCATTCCCTCCTGTAAGTATCAAGATGAATTAAGTAAGCTCACAAATATTAGACTTGGCTATTTATTACACTCCCATTGTCTTTGTACGTCTATTAATAACCGGCCAGGACCCCGCAGCTTAATTAACTGTTGTTGTCTGGAGGTAGCAAACTGATAATATAGCGGTGAAACAGGACGTATAATAGGCTTGGATAGCCTACCTACCTAACCAGTACTTTGGAAAATTATTTATAATATAACTTGGCAAAATTGTTTAGTTACAAGTTAGTTTTTTGTGTTTTATTGATGCATAAAATTAGAAAGCATTTGGGATAGTGGCATTAATTAAATTTAGCTTGGAAAACGCTAATTAAAGCTTGCGTTATAAAAGCCCATGGCTGTATCTATATTTGTTCAGAATTAATTAGGGTAGTTTGGAATGCAGATTAAGCTCTCCAGTCAAGAAACGCTAATGAGCCAAACAAGTATGCATTTTAAAGGTAGTAAACGATACAGGTTTGACCTTTCGTGATTGACACGGATCTTCCTCAGTCTATCTCTGTGATTAGATTGTGTTTAATATAAGTAGTAAGTATGAATAAACTCAGTAGAAAAGACCTATATCACATTGACTGTATGGTGTTTGGTGAAGACTTCAGTTTTATTACCTATGCAGCTGTTTGTAGCTGGGGCGCTGTATTATATATAATTAGGGCACAATATTTTGTGGCACAGATAAATTTAGACTTCAGTTGAAGGTCTCAGTGTTTTTTGATGGCTGGGGAAGACACCAGTCTTTTTCACAAATGGTAGACTCCTTGAATATTTCCAGGCATTGCCATCCGAGAAACCGCCGGCGTCGGAGACCAGGCACAGAGACGGCTGATGCGCGGGGTGGACGATCTGGATTTCTTCATTGGAGACGAAGCGATTGATAAGCCCAACTATGCAACCAAGGTCGCGCGTCTTCAGCAAAGAGTCCCATGTTGTTCTTAATGTGACCGTAGGAGACTGCACTTAATTTTCGGATGAGAAAAACTAATTACTGAGTGCGTGCTGCAGTTAAAGTAACATGTATAGGGAATCGAAATGGCATTGTAATTTTTAAATACATTTTTAATGAACCAAGATGATTAAAAAGAATATTGCTAACACGTGTGTCTTTAACGATAGAACTTGCCAGAAGTCTTTTTTAGATAATATCTAGTTTCAAAAGTGGGTAACTTACTGTTCAAGGTTCGAATCCTTCCTCAACTTTTTGCTACCAGTAATCGGCATTAGGCGGTGCTGTAGTTACCCCAAATGATGGTGGCTCAGGTCCAAACGTGCCTTGCTGTAATAACAAGCTCAGCTGTATAATAGTTTATATGTAAGTGGGTGAATGAGTCAGTATAGCATTTAAATGTTCCCTAAACCTAAATTTCAGCTATGCACTGAAACCGTGTCCATGCTCTGCAGTGGCCAATTCGGCACGGCATCATTGAGGACTGGGATCTCATGGAGAAGTTCATGGAGCAAGTGATATTTAAGTATCTGCGAGCAGAACCAGAAGACCACTACTTCCTGATGGTAGGGCCAGCCACCTCTGTGCCTCTCCCTGTTCCAATCATGAGAGGCATTTCATGGGAAACACGTCCCATTGATTTCGTCACGTTCTTAAAATTTATTCACTCAGCCTCTGGGTAATTAAGTGTAGTTGTCTCCCTCTCTTAGTCATACAGTTGTTGTTGTTAAATGTTCATTCATCGATAAGTTCCTCTGAGTAAAAGGCTTTTTTTTATTTGCAAGACAGCTTGAACCTGAGTTCAGGCCTGAACTAAATAACCTGCGTCTCCAGACAGAACCTCCACTGAACACGCCTGAGAACAGGGAGTACCTGGCAGAGATCATGTTCGAGACCTTCAACGTCCCGGGGCTATACATCGCCGTGCAGGTACGGCGTCTGACCGGAGATTAGCGCGGCACATTGCAGAATCACGTGAGCCCGCTTTTCAGACCTGTCTCCACATCTCCCCAGGCGGTGCTGGCCTTGGCCGCCTCTTGGACGTCGCGAGCCGTTGGCGAGCGTACTCTGACCGGCATCGTGATTGACAGTGGCGATGGTGTGACCCACGCTATCCCCGTGGTGAGAACCGTCACAGCTCTCCCCTCAAACCCTGGTGCCTATGCTAAATGCCAAACTGCACCACGCTCGTCTCCAATCCAGTGGAGCCTGATCATATCAACTTTTTGGTTTATTTCAATAAGCAGACATGTACACAATTCTACCATAACTACTGAGACCAAGGCTGCATTTAAGAGGTATGGCCACTTATGCTTAATCCTCTTGGTAATGACTTTGCTTAAGCCCTGTATGAATTCTACCTTGGAAACAGACGCATCCTGCCTTCCTGAATGGAACAGAAAGCCTTTATTGTCATTGTACACACTGCAAGAACAGCTGGCTGTTAGTAGGTGAGAGCAAAGCTTGGGGTTAGATCACAGGGTAGGCCATTTTTCCAGGACTGCTGGAGCAGTTTTTTGCTCTAAGGGCCTTGCGCATTGATATGGTTTCTCCGCCAAGCATGGGATGCAAATCAACAACCTTACAGACATAGATTCCTAACCCAAAGATTTACTGCCCCTTAAAAATACTGCCTTACTGTAGCAGTGTGTCACTTGCTATGTATGTCAAGCCACAAAGGCTGCAGAGTTAAAACCATTTCATAAATTCAGTGGTGCAGCGTTAAAAAAACTAATCTCAGTCCTGTTGGCGGTCAGGAGCCCAGTAGGAGCTGTTGTCTTCCCTCTCAGAAATGTCACCTGAAGGGTGACGCGCGAGTTGGCGGGACATTTAGCATCTGTCGCCTCTGTTTGTGCGGCAGCGGGCTGCCGTCGCCGTGACACCCTGTCACATCTAATCTGCTCCATCTCATTGGCTACCCAGCAGAGCATTTCCAGTGTTCTTGATTAATGGCTGCCTGAAAACCGGATTACCACCAAGAGCTGAGGACTGGAATGTGATTTTGAGGCTCGTGTGGGATACCTGCCGAGGCGTCTGCCAGTGGGACATAATTGCCGAGGGGCCATCTATGATGTTTCAGTAGCTGGGGGAGGGGTGAAGTGTTCATAATTAAGGGAGATCAGGGGGATCAATGACTTTTACCATTTGAAAACTTTTAATGTTGCCACCTCCTGCCTCCCCGTAGTCAACAGCAGGAACCCCCACCCAAATGTGATCATAGCTCCCCCGATGATTTTCTTTGTTGAAGCTCTCACTGTAAATGTTTTGAGACCCCTGTCCTACATTTTACGCACACTTGTTGCAGTTTCACGTCATTGTTGGGCTGCTCACTAGGGACCCGACCAAGGTCTCAGTCTGACACAATTCAGTCAGGGGGGTTTGTGAACTTTGAGCCCTTTACAAGCTGAGCTTTGATGGATAAGTTAGCTTACTATGTGCCTTAACCGGTGGGGGTGTTTGCCACCACTGAAGCCATGCATTTAGGCGCCCCCTGTTGACCACAAATGGTCATTACACTGGGGGGTGGGCCTGAAACCACAAACTGAGCAAAGCTGTGTCCCTTTTGCCCCCCTCCCCCCAGGCCGAAGGTTACGTGATTGGAAGCTGCATCAAACACATTCCCATCGCTGGTCGGGACATAACGTACTTCATCCAGCAGCTGCTGCGAGAGCGGGAGATTGGGATCCCCCCGGAACAATCCCTGGAGACAGCCAAGGCAGTGAAGGTAGCCCTTGCCTCCCACGACGAACACATCAGGTCCTCTCCCGTTTTTGGGAACTGCAGTCAAATGCTGAAAACCTACATCCAAAACACATCGGAAACCAATTACGAACTGTACACTTTTAGAACCTTAAAAAGCCAAAAACACCCATTGAGAGGAACATTCTACACATATTAATCAAGCATATGTTACGTTTTCTGATAGTAAGTTCTACAGATACACGTTGATTTTATCTGGGACGGAAGATTTATGTTTCCCTGAATAACATTGCGGTATTTGATAATTTACCCCCACCCTCCACCCATTAGGAGAGATACTGCTACATCTGCCCTGACATCGTAAAAGAATTCACGAAATATGACACAGATCCGGGGAGGTGGATAAAGAAGTACAGAGGGATCAACGCCATAAGCAAGAGCGAATTCCTTATAGATGTCGGCTACGAGCGTTTCTTGGGACCCGAGATCTTTTTTCACCCCGAGGTAAAATCCCTCTCTTTTTTTCACCCCTCCTCTAACTCCTGCTCACTCCTTCCAGGACATTTATGCCAGGCTTCAATTACATGCCTCGTTTCAAAATTAAGACAAGAGCGTAGCATTTACGAGCAGGCGGGTGAGTGCCAGCCGTGGCTTGTGGTAAGAATGGACCTGTTTCTGTTTTTTACATGACTTTAACTTTGCAGAAAGGCTGTGATTAGTAGTCCACATCATGCCTGTGTGTAATTACAGTTTATTATGAAATGATGCATGTTTTAATTGTGTGAATATATATATATATATATATATTTATTTATTTTATTTTTTTACACACATGCGCGCACACACACACTGGGTCGACAAAATATTAGAGATAAGAGGAAATTTGAATTAACTAAAACAAAATCTGCAAATGCAACAGCAAGGCCCGATCCCCATATGCTCAATCGCAGGTTTTTCCAGCTGTAAAAGATGTCTGGCTGCCACACTTTGATACATGGGTTTTCATGATGTGCACCAGTTGCAAAAAACAGACCAGTTTTTGAATGTGTCCAAAAGAATGGTCTCGAAAACCAATGACGGCATGTGCCAAGTGGCTTAACATCGCAATTGGCTAAATTGCTAATCGCTAAATGGAGCAAAGGCATCGCAATGACCATCGGACTGACTCGGTGCCTCTGTAATGTGGTCTCAACAAGAACTATATTCCCCAAGCTTCATGGAGTTGGAGTTTACTGAAGAGACATGGCTTGGAAACTGCTTGTATCCAAGGATGATGCACAAAGTCACCTAACCTGGTGTAAGAAGCACAAAACCTGAATCCTTGAGCGATAGAGCTAAGTGATGCGGTCTGATGACTCATCTTTTGCCCTGCATCCTACATCTGGACAGGTTTTTTTTTGGAAAGAGCTGAAGGAGGTCTTCAAAGCTCGATATGGGGCATCCGTAATAGGACAAGCAGACATCTAGTGGGAATCATTATGTCCAGAGTTTGCTCTACATGGTTGTATAATGGAATATGAAGGAATATGAGGCCATTGTACAGGACCAGGTGCGCCCTATGGTGCCAGGGCTGTCCTCTCATGATGTTCCCAGATAACACCCCCACATACATCATTAAGGATCGTCAAGAGAGTTTGTGCCACTCATGCCCACCAGAGCAGAGCATGAAGTAGATTTCTATCCCCTGGATCCCTCAAAGAGCTAGAGGCTTTTCCAGTTGAACATTGATCTAGTATCTCCTGGGGGCGGGGTTGGTGTTTCTGGGGTGCCACTGAAAAAGTTACTTTTCAGCCCCCCCCCCAGTGCAGTGACAGTGGCAAATATTGCCACTGAGTATGTCTGAAATTCTGGGCTTGTATGTCAGCACTTTAAGATGGAGTGAAGTAGTTCTGCAGGGATGCTGTAACCCCGCTGGCCACAAATGAAGCGTAATATTACCGTTTCCCATTTTCCCCAGTTTGCCAACCCTGACTTCATGCAGCCCATCTCTGATGTCGTGGACGAGGTCATACAGAACTGTCCAATTGATGTGAGGAGGCCTCTATACAAGGTATGATTTTGGGACGCTTGTGAGGTGGAACGAGTGTGCCAGGCAGTGACACTGGGAGGGTGGGGAAATCACGAAGGGAGGGGGTGTCGTATGGTGATGGTGAACCCGTATTGGTGAAGAGGTGGCAGGTCTGACTGAACAGCTTCTTAATATTGGTCTTATTTTTTCTTTCGTTTATTGATCGGTAGCTGTGTCAGCTGTAACTCACACAAAGATTGTATTCGGAAAGTTTATTATTCTATAATTTAGGAGATGCTTTTGTCCAAGCAGTTAGGGTTAACGTCCTTGTCAATGGCCCTAGGTGTGACTTATATGCGCTACTGCTGTACTGGGCTGAAGCCTTCGTTTTACCCTCCATGACCGCTAGGGGGCAGTGTGTACTTAATCAATGAGCTGCATGCGCTTGGCTGCTTTTCAGTGCCACTTGCTGGCAAGAATGAGAAGGGGTCGGCATCCCTTTAGCTGGGGGGTCTGTGATTTTATGAGACCCTCAGAGTCATGGACTAGAGGTGACATTATCCATTTGTCTGCTGTAAAAAAAAAGAAAAAAACAACCTCTGTGCTTTGTGCCTTGGCCTCCACCATAAATGAACAGTTTTTATATTTACATCTTTATGCATTCGTACACACATTAGAAGAGGGTCTCTCTTAGTTTGGGGCTAAGTTTGCCTTTGCCACACAAATCCTTTTATTCTGCTAATTGTTTCATAATATATGACTAAACTGGTTTATCATGCTGTCGATTCATTCCTGAACAGGCTGTATTGTGCTGGTGTTTTCTCCAGACACCACCCACAGCCATCTGCACATCTGCATCAGCAGGGGCGAGCTGGAAGTTGCTAGAAAAATGTTGGAGATGTTTACTGATAGGCTAGGAGTGGTCTTCTTCTGGGGAGGCCCAGACCACAACACTGCAGATGTTTTCTTCTGACCAGTACCCAAATGGGCCTTCCTGCTTTAATGTGAGCCTCTATCGGCAGCGTAAATAATTTGTAGTGTTCGAAAAGCCCACCTGCCGCGTGCGGAAGCGGAAAAGCTCACTTGTGTGAAGTGAACCCAGTGGGTCTCTGTCCATCGAGATAGCTAGTCTGAACCGTAGTTCTGGATGTTTAACAGTTGAAAGTCAATCACAACAAGTCTCCAGTTGACAAAATAAGCACAGCCAATTAATATGTCTGCCGATACCTCCATGGCATGGTAAGGACATCGCGTCACAAATGAAGAAGTTGGTTGTCGGCCATGAAATTGGTTACCGTGGTGATTCATGTATCCTGTAACCCCCTCAACCAGCGGTGAATATCAATGATTTAGGGAGAGAAAAGGGGGCCACGACCACACAACCTCAGCATAATGCGCCATGGTAACCCCCTGAATGAATGCATTAGCCTAGCGTTGACCCGCGCATGAGGGATGCGCGACAGATCCACATTGTCGGAGGATGTCAATATTTAATTTTGCTAAGTTTCCAGTGTTCCCCCTAATCACCCTGTCTCACAAGGTTTCACTAATTACCTTCGTTAGGAGGCTGTCTCTGTGATGGGCTTGGGACATTAGCATCTTTTGTTTCTTATCAGAAGATCTCTTAGGCCCCAGATGAAATCTGGCTTTCATCAAAGCAACACTTGGGCTTCTTGTCTTGGCCTGTGTAGTTTAATGTGTAGTGTAAGAGTGTGGATATTCACTTCTAGACAGCGAATTAGGGTGTGAATTTGAGACAATTTGAGAAACTTCAAATTTATACAATACTGTGCAAAAATCTTAGGCAGTCAGAGAAAATAATGTTTGAATGATCTTTATGTTGGTGTAAAACTCCAAGCCTCTCCTAAAGTCTCCCCCATTTTTGCAGCAACACACCCCTGTATCTTTTTGACCCCACCTTGTTGGACTAATCAATACCTCATTGACTATTTTCACTAATTAAATTAATTAATTAAGTTAGCTGTTGGTGACATTTAATAAATGCACACAGCGGCTGAGGTGCCCTTGAGGAGAGGTCTGGGAACTGAAGTGGGGTTCATCTAGCCATCCAACAAGGTAATCAGTAAGTTATTGGAAAACAGAAGAAATTCTTATTTTCTACTGTTACTGTTAATTTGCATATGTTACTGTTTTTGTACTGTGCAAATATACACTTACTACCTTAATAAATAGCTTTAAATATTTCCTTAGACTGCATAAGACATTTTGCACAGTATTGTACATTTGGATATTTTTACTGGTGATATTAGGGGCTGTAGAAGTTCTGGATGTTCTCTTCTCATCGCTAAGCCTCCAGCTGTATGTGCCCTGCTCCAGGGCTCTGCCACGACTCAGTTCTGCTGTGTCAGCCATTCCCAGTCCAAGCTGTGTGTGACTTCGCCTTCTCCAGCTGACAAGCAACACTTCCTTCTCCAATGTTGCAGAACATCGTCCTCTCTGGAGGCTCCACCATGTTTAGAGACTTTGGGAGACGTCTGCAGAGGGACCTGAAGCGTGTGGTGGATGCTCGGCTGAAGCTCAGCGAGGAGCTCAGTGGCGGTAGGATAAAGGTATGCTTCTTCTGGGGCGCTCGGAACATGGCTGCCGTCTCATTCGACAGGAATAGAGGGCAAACTCCAGTGATTCCACCTCCTGGTGCCGTGAAAACTCAGGAGCAGCACTCTGACTGAAGAGGTGTTTACTTGCGCGAGGAAACTTGAGCTGACGAGTTTGAACCCAAATCCCAGCCCGTGTGTTACTGCTCTTCCCTGAGAAATGAAATCTTAACTAATAAGCTGTGGGACAGATCCAGCCATATATTAATTTCCCATGATGCATTGTGTCATGAACCGCAGGATTTTTATATAGCTTTAATGAATATTTGAATTTATTTGAATTTTTATTTATATAAAAAAAATAACAATTACCTGAAAGAGTTTCTGTGTAACGCATAGCAGACATTGGCAGTGGGTACAGTGGCACCTAGAGGTCTGGGGTGGAAGTGCGTCATTCTGCTCTCTGTGTTGCAGCCCAAGCCGATGGAGGTGCAGGTGGTCACGCATCACATGCAGCGCTACGCAGTCTGGTTCGGGGGCTCCATGCTGGCCTCCACAGTGAGTGTAGATCCAGCTGGGATGGGGGTTTGGATCCTAACATTTATACAAATTATGATTTATACAAAATCATGTTCTGAAACCGCAAAGTTTTCAACAAAAAGTGTGTTATGGCTGCAGTGGAATTTCAGCGATAATGCACAATAGACATCTGGAAAATTCCTTTCTATATAAAAAATTGCTAAATTATAATTTTACGAAGATGTACTGATTGTATTGACCTGAACGTTTGCGTAATTGTATAATCTTGCAATTATGCTGATGCTCAGTTTTGGCTCAGTAAGATTTAAGATTAACAAAACGGCGGCCTGAGCTTCCTCCAGAGTCGATTCCTTGCAGAAAGAAAAACCCAGAAACTCTTAATATCGAACGGCATTGGGAGAGGGCTCAGAAGGCGACCCCTGCTCACGGCCGCGTGTCTGCTTCCCGGCAGCCCGAGTTTTTCCAAGTCTGCCACACCAAGAAGAGCTACGAGGAGAACGGGCCAAGCATCTGCCGGCACAACCCGGTCTTCGGCGTCATGTCATAACCCCGGGAGACGGAGTCCTCGCAGGAGAGCCGGCTGACCGTGACCGCCGACCGGGCGCCGTGGGGAGGGCGCGGGGTGCCCTCCGGCCGTGGACGGGAGCTCAAATGAGGGATTTCGGGTGAAGCCATACACAGACGACTGTTCTCCCAGCATAAGTCACTTCCCTGTGTTTTTTTTTCTTATGTAGCATCTGACAGCCCCTGTTTGAAGGAGGACTGGTGTCTAATTCCGTTTGATGTGAAATGGGGACGTCCCGCTTTAGTTTTGTAAGCGTTCTCTTTAAGATATTAGCGAAATATTACCCTTTCAGATTGTATACAAACTGTATATACAATATATAAATGCACATATATACATATAAATATAAAGATATTTCAGAATTAGTTTATATTTGTATTAAAGACTATAGTTTAACAAAATCTGACGGTTATTAAAGGAACGTACGTTCACTTTCAGAGTATAGTGTGATGATGCTGTGCATAGTTTGAGTTCATATTTAATATTTTTGTTTGTCATTCATTGTTTTAAAGGAAGATTGATAATATATAAGACTTATATAAATGCATATTTTATTGTTTTATTTATGTTTAGGTTTTTTTGGATTTGCTGTATTAGGACAGTTATCGTTTGAGGAGTTGTGTGCGAATCAGCTGTTTGGGGCTGATTGAAAATAAAATAAATGTTTCAAATCCATGTGTCAGATTCCATACTAAAAGAGCCGCACAAGTGTAACGCGCGAGTCTCATTTCTGCGCCGCTGTGCGTCTTTACCGGACGGAAGCGACGCTCTTAAGAGGTCGCCGTTCCCGCCGCGCCGTCTCCCGCCGCTGAGAGCGTGAAGCTTCCGATTTGTCTTTGGCTGGGAGCGTGAGGCGGTCCCGCTGGGCACCGGTGTGCACCAAATCGACGGATTAGCTTTGCCCTTGTACTCTCCCGCCTCGCCGAGCGCGTGCCGCCAGCCCTCTCTGCAGGTCCTTCGGAGAGCAAGCCTAACTGTCCCGATGGCAGCACCTGCACGCTGACCCCGAAGAACCAGTCAGGATGTAGCCCAAAAACGAGAAAATGGAACACTAAATTCCTTCAATCCAGTGGTGCCTGCAGAAGATTTTGTTTGGGGTGCCCACCAAGGGGCAATTATATTTATGGGGGTGGCCATATCCTGTGTGTTTTATGGCCCTGCATGGAAAATAAAATTTCCCGTATTTTCTTTTTTTTGGGGGAAACCACCTAGATCCACCTATGCAAAAATCCCTAATTAATACCCATCTGGCAACCTATAGCCTCACAGCGTATGTTGAGAAGTTGTTTTGCATCCAGGGTCCTGTTGTAGTGATATTTAGGTTACATTTATTTGGCAGACACTACTGGCCAAACTGACATACTTTTCTTTTTAGTGAAAGCAGGCTCAGACAGTCTCTGGGGCAATTGGGAGTGAAGGGCCTTTCTCAAGGGGCCAACAGTGAAATCACTGTGCAAATTATGGGATTTGAATGAATGACTTTCTGATAACACGTACGGTAGCCTAACCCACCACCCCCGGAATGTGGCCTATTGGGTGCCTTAGATGTGGGCTGTCTGGGAGGGCAGTTGGATGGCGGGGTACGTCTTTGGCTTCAGAAGAGACGGTATTGTCTTGCATTGCATCCAAAGGATCCCATGTCAAATCCATTAGGCGTCCAAGCAGGATGCTCTCAGCTTCAGTCTCATCTGCTATTTTAAGCTTTATACCTTTAAAGCCGGGACAACCATATTCCTGGTTACCTTCTATTTATACATCCCGGATGCTTTAGTGGCACGTCGACTTCCGAAAATGTATTCCCAATGTGACAAGTGTAGGAAATCATTATTCCAGTCAATACAATAGCCAAATAATAGTTAAATAACACAGTTCTTTGAGAATGCCAGGGGGAATTTTTTGTTATCTGTGAAGCAATCAATAACTTATGTTGAAAAGTCCTCTGTGCTCGTGATATTACAAACAACAACACCCCTGGAAGAGGGAATATGTCTCAAAGAATTGAGGAGATCCGAGGTTCATTGGTCTGTTTGTTTTTCAGTGATGGAATTACGCTTGGACTCAGATATGAACCAGAAGGTAAGGCTTGCTGGTGCCAGCTGGGGTTCAGTAAACAGCTTGCTTACCAGGAGACCTTTAAGAAATTCAGTTTGGAATGAAGCAGGTCTATTTGATAACCATGACCCAATAACTATGGGTAATGGTAGTACTTGTGAAGGCTCATGTGATGCCTTAGACAAATTTACCAACTCCGAATGCCCCCCCCCTCTCCCGTGTCAAGTGAAATTGACTTACCAAGTGAGTGCCCCCTCAGAAGATGGTGGCCTAGGCAACCGCCTGTGCCACCTAGTGGGTTGACACACTGGGGAATGGGACCATATTTGTCGGGAAGGGTTGGGGACACCCTCATGCATTCTTGCAGATGAGGAAGACCAAGGAAACTAAGATTTAACATTTAAGAGAACAAAGGCCGGCAATACCCTGGAGTAGCTAACAGAGGCAGCAAGGACAATGGGGCATGTTGAATTAACTCATGACCACAAATTGTAGGATGGACGGATGAAGGTCGTACCATACTGGAAGGGAACAAGAAGAGACATGAAATGACAGCTGTGGACCTAACAGAGGGAGTAACCTGGCTAAATATCCATGATACCATAGCAGAAATGGGGAGAAGATTAAGCAGGTTTCTGAGGGAGAAACCCAGGTGTTGACCTGTCATCTTTTCGTATAACATACATCTTTAAATGCGATAGGACATTTTAACAAGCGCTGTGGGTAATTGAGACATCACCTTCACCTAACTGGCTGTGATTAATCATCCCAGCTGTTTGGGAGGGAATAACGCATTGTTCCCTCACATTTAACACAGACAAATTCAGTTTGTTTGTCACATTATTAACCACACGATTGGGGGGGGCTGGCTTGGGAAATACTGGCTGTTAGCATTTTGATATTGATAGAGGGGAAATAAAGGATTCAGCTGTCGCAGGAAAGACCCCGTCCAGCATTAGCTGGCGTGAATAGGTTATGTAACGCAGGGCTTTGTAACGCATCAGAACCTGGTTGTTTCTGTGAGGTCACGGGCGCAGCTAAGCAGAGCAGACATTCAGGCAATGAAAGATCTAGCAGGAGCTTCATCCCCCTGGGCATGAGCTCCTTCACCAGTGCTGTTTCTCATTTGCTGGGATATATGAACGCTTCTTTGCATCCAAGATGAGCCTGTACTGGCACAGCCTGACCTCACCATTTAAATGTAACCTCTTGCATGTGCACTCTTTACATATCACGGAATTGAGTGTACCTGTGGTTAGAATAAACTCATGATCCAGCTCATAGGTAACTGTGAAAGGGGGCAGGGCTGCCACATAGTAAATCATGACATACACCATGTGAACAGTAAGTCTCTTCTGTCAGGTCACTCTCCAAACCCGACAAGGCCCTTACCGAGCCAACCCTTCTGTAGTGGAAAACTAAAGCAAGCTGTAACTAGTCTTCCTTTGTGTTACAGCTGGGGTACAAGTCTTTTCTTGTATGCCAAGTGAGAAGTGCCGTATGATAGAGTCCAGAATCGGTTTCCTAGCCTTCCTGCACCATTGGATTTTGTTCCCGGCTGAGCTTACCTACAATCCTCTCCAAGCTGAGTTATTGGGTGATGAAATTTTCTGAGGAATCGCCCCGACTGACAGCCGAATGTGGCACAGTGAGCTATAGATAACCTGCATCTAATTTATAAAACATAGATAGCTTATGGCTTTGTCCCTGAGGTCTGGTCACTGGGAAAAATTCCATTGCATAGCGAAGGCCTGCGTGAGTCCGAGCTGTAGCATGTTGCTTCATATGATCTTGATTCTGGCAAGATGACAGCATTAACTGAAGACATTTCCAGAAGGATCAAAAAACCTTACAAATAAGCAATGGGGATGTGAACTGTGGAAATTCCAAGTGCATTCACCTGCCCCCTAGACAGCACCTCACCTTGAAGGCATCACACTGGGCTTCTGACCTGTAAGGACAAAAAAACTAGCTGGAAGGTGTCTGTAGACATATATCAAATACTACTTCACAGTCGAGCAGCATCTCCAAGGGCAAGCAGTAATGAAACTGTCCAGGGCGCAGTGGGATTCATTTTTAACTAAAGTTTCTTACTTTGTGCCATATTTGGTATAGATGTGGCACTCAGTATTCCGACTATATCCATAAATGTGAAATATAAATGTCCTCTTCTGCCTAAAGTGAAAAACGGCTTTAAAAGGTGAGTACAAAGTTATTGTCTGACAGTGAAAAGGAGTTGTGGTGTTTGTGTCATCACACAAAAAAAGAATTAATTTTTTTCAGAAAAATCACTGTTGATGGTGATGGAAGCAGCACCCAAACGACCATTGTTGTTATGAATTACTGGAAGATGGGAGGTTATGCACAGGCTGTCTCAGGGGGACAACTGAGGAAGTTTTAGGGGTGGGTGGCGGGAAAGGGCTAAGTGGCCCAGTTGAAGGAATTTTGTCCCATGCTCAGAGGTGATTTTAGGATTTTGGATAAAAGGTGGGGGCCATGAGAGAGGCCATCATTCATACAGAGGAGTCAGCCTTATCATTAGCCAATGATATGCTTTGAATCAGTGAGTGACAGTGGAGGGGGTACTCCAGGGGCCAATCAGCTTTCTCTGTATATGCCCCTGCCCAGGCCCAGGAGTTATGCATGACAGGCCTGGTTGTGGATATTAGGGTTGGCCCTACTCCCCACCCCAGCCTTCAGGAGAAAAAAAGAGTTTCCTTTTCCTCTTGGATCACAGCTGGCTGTATCCCCTCCCAGGGAAGGCAACATTCATTTCCAGCAGCCCAGGCTTCGACTTCTGTCAATGACAGTGAATTCAGGTGCTCCTCAGAGACCCATTAGGATGCGGATGCTGCTCAGGAAGTCTCCCCAGAGTGCAGAATCACGTCTAATTAGAGCATAATCGCACCTAACAAACACCCTCAGTCAATGCCGGAGAGCTGATCCAGGACAAAGAGATTTACGTATTACATACACACGTGCCACTTTCCTGTCAACTTCCAGTGTCTTCCAGACCGAAGCATGGACCTTCTCACCTACAGGGCGACAGTAGTATTCAGATGTATCAAATTAAGCTTGAGGGTGGTGAACTCCTCATTAACGGTTGTGACAATCATTCTTATTTGACGGCATGCCCCCGGGTGACGGGAAAGTTTGTTGGTGAATAATTGAGTAGAATTCCTGAAAACGAAACTCGTTTGTTTCGGAATAGAAAAACAGACCCTGAAATTGCCCTGCTCAGTGGGTTAGGAATAGCCAAAGCCGAATGTTTTTGATCATTTTTGAGGTATTCTGGTATCCTGTGTTTATTTGTCTCTGAATTGAAAGTTTGGTACAGTATGGGAAGCCAAATAGAATTTCATACTTTTTCTGAAACCACTTGTCCAATTCAGGGTCCAGGGCCTATGGACACAAGGCAGGGAACAACCCAGGATGGGGCACCAATCAATCACAGGGCACACTCACACTCTCTATGAGCAATTTGGTAAATCCAGTTAATCTCAGCATGTTTTTGGACTATTGGGGGGGGAGGGGGACTGGAGTGCCCAGAGAAAACCTAAGGAGAACATGCAAACTCCAAACACATGGTGCCATGGTGGAGGTTCAAACCCAGGTCTCAAAGGCATGAGGAAACAGTGCTAACCACTGCACCACCATGCCACCCCTCAAGTAAGATTCCTTATCATCATCTTCTATGGTTTTAATTGAAAACCTTCATCTTCCCATGTAACTGTTCTGATTCCCTTCACTAGGAGATTACAGGCTTCTGGTGTAGCTACTTTATACTTAAAATAGAGCTATTTACTCATAGACCACAGTATTTGCATTTTAAGTTATTTAGCGGATGCTTTTATCTAAAACAACATTAAGAAAGCACAGTCAGACAGTCCCTGGAGCAACTGGGGGTTGAGCCTTGCTCAAAATTTCAACAGTGAAGTCACTCCACCAACCATAGGATTTGAACTGTCAACCT
>JAODKL010000001.1:17861323-17872949 GCA_026780765.1 Petrocephalus schoutedeni
CAACTGGGGGTTGAGCCTTGCTCAAAATTTCAACAGTGAAGTCACTCCACCAACCATAGGATTTGAACTGTCAACCTTCTGATCACGAACTCTGATCATAAGCTGCTATGGCCCCATGTTATTCTGTGACCCTTCCAGAATCTTCTATTTGATACCCAGGACCTCGCTGAAAGGCCGATTTGGAATGTCAGAAACATTTCATGCAAAATCTTACTTCAATTGTATTTGGCAAGCCAATATGCTTAAATTAAAGAGGTTTCTTTTACTGAAAATCCTTAACCAACATGATTTGTAGTTGTATCATGTCTTCAATGAGGTTTACAGACAGGCTGAATTAAAAGTACTGAAAGATCACTTCTGTCAAACTCAAACCTAAACGGTAAGCCTAAACAGAAACTATGCACTTAAATGAATTTTGCTTTTTATTACTTAAATGAAAATGTGAATAAACAGTGGATGTCCTGTCTGATTTTTTTGCAACTTTCGTTATAGTGTCAAACAAAGGCTTTTAAAAAGTTGCAAAAAAGACAGTAGGGTGTTTCACTGTTGTCCCAATATGCTCAGCAGGACCTTGCAGGGTAAAAGCACAGTCCAAATGGTTCTGTGGTAGGTCCCACTGAGGCCAGCAGAGGCAGAAGTGAGCTATCAAGGGGGCAGAGTGTGGCTCAGTAGGTTAAGCCTCTGTGCCTCAGTGTGGCTGTGAGCCTTTCAGCAAGGCCCTTAACCCCCAGCTCCCTGGTTGCAGCTATGGGTGGCTGCCTGTCACTGCCAAACTTGCTGTTCATCTGTAGAGAGCAAGATAATGTGGCAAAGAAATGAATATCCCTAAGGGGATCGATAAAGTAGAATCTTTTCAGGGAATCTACTGGGGCCTACACAGGGGTGATTCTAGGATTTTTATATAGTGTGGTAAAAATTATTATTATAGACCTACAAGCATAAAGACTATTAAAGAGGTCCACTGATGTGCATGTTTTGATTCATGTGATTCGCATCTCGTCTCTCCTGTGTTAAAAATGTGGTACTATGATTCCACATCAGAAATCAAACAGCTATTGACAGCACTTTGATCCAATGGCATTAAGCATTGAGAAATTAACAGGCAGATATTGGCAGCACTCTGATCGAGTGATGCTGGGCTTTGTCAGATTGTCAGTATTATAGACCAATGGTGGTGGGGGGGAGCACAGAAGAAGGGCAATCATATTTCCGGGGAGGCTGGTGCCACCCCACGCCATCTCTTTAGACATGCCTCTGGGCCAACGCCCAAACACATGGTTGATCAAGGTTTGAGTTGGTGTGAGAGTGAGATGTAAATTGGACAGGAAACTCAAGCCAGTGTGAGCAATATGACACCTGGTGTTTCACTCCATGACACAGGCTTCCTGTCAGAAAAAGTCAAACTCACCACTCAGTTGGCTTTGGAGCAGACTGCATCGATTCAAAGTGACCCTCATTTTGATTGCTTAAACAGATTTGACTCAACAACCTCCCCTAAGCCCCAACACTTCAGAACGAGCCAAGGTTAGGCCTTCGATGCATCAATGTCACGATGTCTCTTGTCAAACTCAGATGTTTGTATTGCATACCTTGCCGTTGGTTGTTTAAAGATTTAGCCCCGGGCAAAGCTTTGTAGAAGTAAACACCAGTGGAACGATGCTTTAGGATCCCGTAAGAAACTTTCCCACAGTCCTTAGAATAAAAGCCTAGTGAGGCATGTTTGCTTATGAGAATTTGATGCATGCATCCTTAGGGTGAAAAGGACGTGCCTGGTTTATCAACCAGCAGATGGGAGAGGCTCACTTGGTCGCCCGCTGGCAGCTTAGAACCGATGCCACAGGCTTAAGGGTTCAAGTCACGACACTGGCGGCCAAACAGGAAGTGCAAGAAGGGTTATGAAACTTAAGGATTACAAAGCTGCCCGGCCTATGTCTCAGCTTCTCTCCTTGGCTAGAGAGGCCAGGTCCATGCATCACGTTCCTAAGGCACGGCACCCACCCCTCGACATACTGCCCCTGACTCATGAGCCTTCGGTCGGCTACTTCGCGGCTTGACCTATGTTGACCGTAGCACCAGCCCTGCTCATGCCCAGATAACAGCGCTATAGGTAGCCCAGATGAATAGATACCCATGAGGACAGAATGCAGGCCAGACGGGGTCCACCGGATCCCAGCTAATGCAGCAGAGTGGAGTTGGAGCCCATGAAGGACACACCTTGCCCAGGTTTTGCCATATTCTCTATGCAATGACATCATCATTAGTTTCCATTCCACCAATTCTTCAGCAGCAGAAGTAAATAGAATCAAATGTCTGAAGTTCTTACTTTCTTAGAAAAAGGGAATAAATAAATAACTGACAGTATAACCAGTAATTCTCTCAGGCCCATGAACAGTACTACATATTTCTATAACTATCTATCTATCATTTTAGTGCTATTACCTGGAAATTTCTATATTATAATTCCAGTGCTGAACTTATTTTTGTATAGGAATGTTGGATGTAGCATTGCATATTGCAAGTTTTTCTCTGTTGTGTAGCTGTGTACTGTGCAGTCTGTGATTACAAACATTTTCCACTGTGATAGAATAAGTGTTTTGATGCTGAATAAACTTCTTCATCTTTCAGAAGAGCATTTGTCCCAAGCTAATGACCACGGGTAGAGCTTGGGGTTGTATGCTGGCACCTGTAGTCACCTGGGACAACTGAGATCTCTACTGTCAAAATTCAGTTCTTCTGCCTTCAGTAAATTGCATTTTAAGTTTTACCTGGCTACCTAACAGAAGGCATTATGCACAGATTTAGCAGTTGTCTGCTTTGGTTAGTGGTTTGAATGCAGTTGTTTACTGTCAAGGCTCAGCGAATCGATAGTGGTGTGAGGTTATAAAGTGCAGAGACCAGAAAGTGCTTTTACTGTGCCGGATGTGGGAAATCTCAAGTAAAAAGGAAAATCCCTAAACTCCCTAAAACAAAGCCCAGCATGTTTAAATCCAGATTTTATAACCTGGTGGAAAAGCTGTACTGTACTTTTTTCAACTGGATTGAATAGATTATGAATTGGGAGACAGATAACACTTTAAATAATGTATTGCTATGTAATAAGTAACGTAATCTTTTAGTATTGCTTTGTGATATATAATGTTCAGTTATTATTTGCACTAGCCTGATTTACAGGTGCCATGTATGTGTTTGTTTTGCTTGACTGGGGCAAGCGCCCTAAGCTCTGCCATGAGCAGCCTGGTAACAAGATGTTCTCCCTGTTACAAGCATCCTGTCCCATGTGTCGAGCCTCCATTGTCTGGATGGATGCCAGTACTTTATCCCAGGGGGTGGTATGGAGACAGATGGGGGGCACACAGCTGGAGGAAGGGGTGGGACGAACCAGGATAGAATGCAGGATGGAGAATATATTTATATAGGCATCAGGGCTCTTTTACTGCCAGCACTTCCAGGTCGGGTCAAAGGTTACACTGGGCATCCACAAAGACTACGGCCGATCAACTGCGTCTCCCCCTGCAGGACCGGAGACAGATGTAAGTTGCATTTACAGTATGTGCATATAAAATATGTATACATTTGTAATCAATAATCTCTTCAAAGATTAAATATCAGTAATTTTCTCCAAGCCTAATTTCACCGCACTAAAATGGTACTTGTGATACTTGTGTCATACAATCATTACATTTATCTATATAGAAAGTGGGTTTATACTGATATAAGCTTATTAACACTGATACTGAAAAAGTGTAGTTTCAAATTAGACAAAGACAGAGAGACAGACAAATAGATAGATAGATAGATAGATAGATAGATAATCCCTATTAAACTAGAGGACAAAACATACACACGCACAAACACACACAAAGAAGATATTTATATGGTAATAAACAATAACAATAAATAAAAAATGAGAATAGATGAGACTTTCTAAAATAGACTACAGAATAAACCTGAATGTGGTAAATGAGGTGGGTGAGGCCCCTGATTTGTGTAGCCGTGAATGTGAACTAGATTAAAAACTGAGGCTGAATAACATTCTGGATCATCACTTAATGTCCTGTCCACATGATCATCTTAATGGCTGTCACTATTTCTGTTAGCTTTCACCTTTATTTTGGACCCAGATACCCAGTGAGAGCTGCTTTATAGGGATAAGCCATGCCACTAATTATGTTCTTGATCTGGTATCTGAGACACCGATCTCCAATATGCAGTGCAGGGGCTGGTGCATGCCAGCGGCTTGTTCATTCCATTTCCCTAGTGGAGACGTCTCCAACTCCGGTCCCGGAGAGCTACTATCCAGTTGGTTTTCTATTGTACCAGTACTGGTATACCTGAGAAGAGGTATGGCTCATCAAAAGCCAGATAGGATACTACTGGACAGTAGCCCTCTAGGACCGGAGTTGGAGACCCCCGCACTAATGTCTGGGCCCCTTCCCAGTCTTCCCCCCTTATGGGCTGCCCTGGTGTCATTGGTAGCAGCTGTCATCCTGCTCCCCATATTAATTTAAGCATGTAAATTGTCAGGTTAAAATAAAATACCGATGTTTTAACGTTGGAATTGATTCTCAAAATTAAACATTCGGATTCAAAGAATCAATAAGATATCAATCCAGACAGCCACACTGCTCAGGACATAGGATTGGTTTCGACACTGGTAGGGACCAAATCAGCCCCAAACCCGCTGCCCCCCCCTGAACATCAAATCATAGATTGTTGCAACTAAGCAGCTGATATAAACTGCTGTCAAGACACCCAGTAGGCTAAACATCCTAATTAGGGAGGCAACAGCTACAATTTGCCTGAAATGGTGAAAAACAGGTAGCTTGGCAGTGACCTGTGAATCCATTTGGAAAATGTCCCTCAGAGGGATGCTCCGTGGGAGGCTGATTGCTCCCAGTGCATAACGAGCTGATCGACCGTTCACATGCATCTCAACAAATTACTCACAGCCCATGGGGCCAAATGTGCGCTGGTAATGGCAGCATTGAACTGGTTCCCAGTTCACTTTTAAGGACCTGATTTTTATTTTTGTGACAGGTGAAATTGCTGGGAATAAAAAAAATAATAAATTGCTTGATGCTAAGTGTCTGATCTGTTACTGTGCAAGGGTAGAAGCATGGATCTCAGATGAATAACACAATACATAAAGATAACAAGCCAAGTTTGTCAAGCCAGTAGGTGTGAAATATTATGTTTGTGTCTCCCAGTACCAGAGCGGATGCATGTTAAATCAAAATTATTTGCAACCCAGCAAATGCTTTCCCAAGCCATAAAATGTTGCTGAGGTTTGAAACATAAAATATCACATCCATAAAAGAGAAATAATTTCACTATGATTAGTCTGATTGTAATGCAGTAACTTTGCAAAAAAAATTCTTTTGGCCTTTTTGTATGAAATGGTTATATTTCATTATGTGTAATCAATATAAATATTATTCACAGTCTGTTCAAACACTGCTGTACAAACGCAGTTTGCTTTGGAAATGGTATCAGAATCGCCCTTTCTTTTCCAGGCTGTGTAGACTCGGTGGGCGCTCTGTTGGGTGCACCTACCGCTAGAACCACTTCTATTGCCGATGAAGTGTGTACACCCCACTTTTGTTCTGGGCCATTGTTTTTGTATCTGACACCGCCTTGTTAACAATATCGAGGCTGGCCATTCTTCCGTGACCGCTCTTGTTACCGTACCCAGCCACTGAATAGCCTTCAACTGGATGATTCGTTTGTTCATCGCACTGTTCTCTGTAAACTCCAGACCCGGGAGGCTGGCTGTTTCTGAGATGCTGGAACCTGGACATCAGGCAGCAACACTCGCACCTAGTTCAAAATCGGTCGGATCAGAGCTTCTCAAGCCAGTCTTTGGGGACTCTCAGACGGTCTACATTTCTGCTCTCTCCCGGCTCCCAATGCACATTTACCCAAGATGATCTTGCAACAGAACACTGGACGACCTCCACTAGAGTGACCTCCGCTATGGGCTGGAAATCATATGACCTCATGCAAACTTCAGGAACGGACGCGGTACCTCCACTAGGAGGCTTGAAATCACATGCCCTATACAAGAGTGCTGCATATGATGCTACATGCTACACAGTGCAACATCATCTATTTCATTATAGTTCATCTATTTTTACATATATATTTGCTGTTTCTGTGATATTAGTGCAACAATGAAAACAAACATTAATAACCTTGTTTAAATTGACATTGATAGTCGATTTTAGCTGTGCATTCAGGCGTGTATTTCAGTGTGAAAATCTCACCCTTGTAGCTTAAGATATGAGTGCAGAAAGAAAATTAAAAGTAATGGTAGGCCAGGGGTGGGAGGCATTTTGGGATTGTTGTTATGTCTCAGGCCTTGCTGTTTTGGAGATGATGCTGTTTGTCCTTGCCTCGCAGGGAGCCTGCTCGGAGCCAGCATCGCAGGCCAGAGAACTGGGCTGAAGGGAACATCTGCTGGGGGAGGAAGGAGGAGTGCTTGAAGGAAGGGGTTCAAAACTGTCGTGTAGGCCTGGAATGTAACTGCTATACTATGACATTCGCAGTGTGTTATATAGCAGTGTTTGAGCATAATAGTGAGTTATGTACCCATAAAAGTTATTCTTATGTGAGAAATGTATATGCTTATGCTGTAGTCTTTATTCAGGTTTTGTAGGGTTGTAGTTTCCCTTACGGATTTGTAACTTGTAAAGTGAGCCAGGCCAGCAATGGACCCCGAATGGAGGGGCACAGCTTTTTGGTGGGTTGGGAGTGGAATTTCCCTAATGCTTAGGGTTTTTGCCCTCCTTTCTAGTCTGGATGGGCAGCTTTATGTGTGGGACTCATACGAGGTCTAACAGGGATTGGAAGCTAGCATATCGTGTGGGGGGTGAACATCCTTGAGGCAGACCAATGGAGGTGATGAATGATGAATGTTGTACGTTTGAAACCAGGTTTGCAGATATTTAGTAACCAATCAGGACTTAGAAGTCCATGTAGGGGAATTTGTGTTTACAGTATATTAACCTGCTGATTGCACTTTGTACCTGAGTGTGGCTGGAGCGCTATGCTAGATTGCTGAATAAAGAGGAAAACTTTGCGCATCATATGCAAGGTCTGGAGTGTGATTCAAGCAGAGAAAGCGATAGGATTATTAAAGAAGAGTCATAGATGCTTACGTCAGTTCTATCTACCACATGAGACATATCCATCTTTATGATTTAAAAGGAAACAAGGGGTGAACAGCAATTGCTGAGATCTCTTCAGTAGCATCATGTCTGGGCCACATGTGGAGCTCATGTGATTTCTGGCCCCAGAGTGGAGGTCCTCCTAGTAGGTTTCCCAGGGTTCTCCAGCCAGACCCTTCTCCATGTACCTGGTATTTAGTGTTGTTGATTGGCTGGGAACTGGGAGGGAGCAAAAATGTGGCTGTCTGGGGTCCCTGAGGACTGGGTTCAGAAACATTAGCTTTGACCACATGTCTTAGCCAAGCAGTAACCAAACCTCTTGATCCTTTGTGTTTGCTGGGTGTATTCAATTGCAGCAACATGATTTTTGCTGGGCTGGCATCCCAGCACAATCAGAACTGAAGCCACCTGTTTGCTGACTCACCGAGCCGGTCCTCTGGCGAGTCCCTGTAAACTTAACCATCTGAAGTTCATGTAGGTCCCCTTCAGCTCAGAAAGTGAGAATGAAAAAAACAAACAAACAGAACTTCATTGCCAAATTGCAAATGACCCATGTGATACCAGGCTTTAGGGGTAAATTTATTGCTGTGGTGTGGGCCCATTTATATCAGGTGGCTGGCCATTCCTTCTTTCAAGGAGAGCTGCTTTTCTCCTCGGGTTAAGCAGGCATTTAAAATAGAACATCGTCTGTGACAACATAAAACGTCTGTGACACACAATCTCCACATTTGTGGTCCATAACAGTACTGTTCTACATTACTGCATAGCAATGCAAGGCGATTGCTTTGTGAATTTAAACACCTGTGTTTAAAATAGATCTTCTTGAGTGTTTTCCAAGTCCAATCTGTTCCTGCCTGTCTGGTTTTTGTCTGACTACGTTTCGTCCCTTAGACTTAGAACTTTCGCCTTGCAACATTACTGATGACACGCCTCACGTGATCCCGGACTTGCCTACCAACCCTGATTCTCACCGACTTCCAACCCTCATCGCCTGACTCTGGTCTGCCTACCATCTTCTGCATTCGCCCTGCCATCTCGCATATTGTTTGGATATTGTTGGATTTGACTTGGGCTGTCCATTCTGCTTTTTGCGCTGCCCCATTAAATCTGCTGTTTTGGGAAAACCAGTCTGCATCGGAGTCCTGCCTACTACCCATCTCTGACAGGAACACAGCCGGCACTTAAACAGATCTCTGGCAGATGGGAGACTCACCTTCGATGTCCGTGTTCCTCTGGAACATATGAAGGGTGAAAGGATTTCAGGAAACGGGTCAGACCTCGTCATCAGACAAAGACCCTAAACTTGGCTGCTCAAATGCTTTTTTTGTTAGAATGCCAGCAAATTAAGGATAATATTGACTTATAACCAAAGGCAGGTTAATGCAGTTTCTTTGTTTGACTCGATTGTCAGTCTTATCAGGTCAGGTCAGGTTGGGGAGCATGCACTGGCGCAGCATGTTGCCGCACCCACCACATGACGAAACATCTCGGGATCCCAGTTGGCGACCCCCCAGGCAGACACACGGTCGAGTCCCACCCCCCGGAAGTGGCCATCCATCTGCCGCAGCCAGGTGTCACATGGGCGTCCCCTCGGCCTGGCCATCCTCAGAGAATCGCGCCACATGGCCGGAGTGCCTCAGCAGGCGGTCCCTCACAATGCAGGCAATGTGCCTCATTCGGGACTCCCTGAGCAACCAACTGACACAAAGTTCAGTCTCTCGAGAGCCCGGATCAGAACCTCCATTGATTCCCCTAAGATCTTTCAATCTTTCCTCACCAACTGAAGCCCCGAAGCTACTGGACCCCACAACCCTGCCAAACACCTAGTCCATACAAGCATTGAACGGAGTAGGAGCAAGAACACACCTCTGACAAACCCCAGAATCAACTGGAAAGAACGCAGTTCACAGTACCAGTGTACAGGCCAACCATGATGTCCAGCAACTTCATGGCAATCCTTCAAAGTCTCAGGATGTCCAGCAGGGTAAGTCGAACAAACTGAGACAAACACTTTATGATAATTGACATATCTTCATATCTCATAGTCTTATCAGTCTAACGCAAATACATCAGTTAAGCTCTTTTATAATGGATACTTCTATAAAGAGCATCTGAAAGATAGTATGGACATACTTCTGTAGTGAAAAAAACACTTGGTATTTTTCATGGGGGTGGTGTGTTATTAATCTGGTCTGGGAGTGAGTAAATGGCAAAGGAATGGCAGTATCATTGGGGCCCATATGCTGTGGTTTAAAGGCCCAGAGCAAGGAATTAATCCATAACTTGAGACCACACTAAATGCTGATGGTGGTCACAGTGTCATGTTATCCCATTGGACCTGATTCTTATTCATTCAGATTCTCATTCTTGCATTCTTATTCATATTCATTCTATAAATTGTATTTCACTCCATATTTGAAATATTGAAATTGATAAATATGAAGAAAAATATTGTGACAAAATATTTTGCCATATCTCCCAGCAATAGGTCGGATAAAAAATAGTCAGGGGTGTTGGTACTCTCTGCTAAATTAGCAAAAAATGACAGGGAGGTGTCCTGAGTGAAAGTGCTGGGTTCGAGAATAGAGTGCCGGTATGCTAGTGGGGTTTGTTTGAGAGAACGAATGCCCAGCCAGCAGCCTGGTTCCTCCTCTCCCTTCCATTCCTGATGGCCTCAGTGTTAACCTCCAGCTGTGGGCGATTAGGGGTGGCCACGTGAAAATGCCCAGATCTGCCATTTACATTCATTTATTAATCTATACAAGCAAAGAGGGTTTAGGGTCAGAGAACAGGGTCAGCCGGCCTCCAGTGGGGGATAAGGGCCCTGCTCTAGGCAATCAGCTGTGCTATGATTAATGTGGCATGGGATTCAAACCTATGACCTTCTGTACGACTTTCAACCCACTGAAGTACACACCGCGCTGACATGGTGATGATGCCCTGCAGCCATCCTGTTGCAAACTGAATTTCTTTGATTGGTGCGGCAGTTATCCTACTCTGATGTGTAGATATTACCATATTTTATGCCATATTAATCCAAAAACAGTATAGGGTCACAATATGGGAAACTCTGAACCCTGCTTGTTGTCACAGTATTTATTATCCAGTGAGCTTCTTACATGTCCGGAAATTCTTTTGTGTTGCGGAAAGGCCAGGCGAGACGTCAGAAAGTGTACTTTCTTGAAAATCACCAAAGTTCAGCCCCACATAAACACGCCCAGGGGAAGCCTTGGCGAAAGATTGCCCTGTTCTGGGCCTTGGGGATGAAGAGATGCGTTTCGAAGGGCTCTGGGCATACCAGGTTCTGTTTACCTGACATTTTCGTTCCTTAAAAAAAACAGTACAAAGGCAAGAAAATGTCACAGGTGTGAAATAATCAGCCTGGTTAATCTAACATATCCAGCCACTATCTAAACCAAGCAGTAAATGCTCTCATTTTTAGTACAGATACAGTATAGACCAAATAAAAACAATGCAGTCTATGTATAACACAAGCAGATTTATTTGGCTACTTATCCGTACTATTCCTGTATAGTGACTGACAGTGTTCACCCATGAATGCAGCAGGATGTTTTGCCAGAGACATTGCGATACTTTGACTGGAGATGATTAGGCTGGCACCATCCTGGGACTTCAAGCAGTAAGCCAGCAGCTCTAACCACTAAAGCACCTGCTGCTCCTTTCTGCTCCAGTCTTTGAGGACTGTTCCTATACGGGCAGATCAGCGGGGCTATAAATGAATTAAAAATGAATTAGCACATGAACAGGCTGTCTGGCACCCAGTGTGCAGGGTCTAATAAAAGGTCAGCTGACACAGCGTCTTGTGTTTTATGCTTTTTCATTTCCTTTCCCTTTAGCCCTGTATAAGATAATTCAGGTACTGCATGTTAAATTAGCCAGTGCCATTTGCAAAAAAAAGAAAAGGCCAGTAATCAGCCACCTTATTCATGTTCATTTCAAACCACTTCCTGGTGTAAAATGTGTAAGAAAACCAAACTGCCCTTAGGATGACCAGCAGTCTTTACCAAACACGGTTACAGACCCATCGTCCTGCTAAATCTGCCATTAGGTGCCGCCATGGGTGAGGAAGTTCTCCCCAGTATCAGTTTCACAGGAAATAGATGCCTCTAATTCCTGAATACTTACCTGCTTTGCCGGGTACATACACATAACCGGCTGGTTCATGCTGATGAATACAGAGCAAGAAGCAGGTAATTGTCCATGCAAGTGAATTTTATATATGCAACAGTTAAGCCGGATATGTATCAAAATTGGACAGAATTACACATTTTAGTCATCGCAGTCAGGTTCTGCTTTTACAAGCTGTCTAACCTGTATGTTAGACACCGGACCTCCAGGTCCATTTCGCATTATCTTCTCCCGTGAAAGCAATTCGTTCCGGCAGAACATTGTAAATGGAGTCCATTTGGAGCTCTCTGATTTTATTTTGGAGTAAAAAA
>JAODKL010000001.1:17873049-17890138 GCA_026780765.1 Petrocephalus schoutedeni
AGTAAAAAAGGAAGAATGGAAGGAATGACTTTGTTTTGTGTATCGGTTTTGTTTTTTTATGAAAGATGATGTTAGGGGTCTGGGATTCTTTCAAATGTTTAGAGTGGTTTTGAGAGCCCACTGCCCCCACGCCACTAAAGAAGTGTGGATGTGATTCACACCAAAGGACAGGGGGAGCCACCCGGAACAAAAGCGAGGCCTTGCTTCAGTATTACCTGGTCGGTATGCGAGAATGCCTGCCAAAGTCGATAATTAGGATGGGTAAAACATGCCTCTTTGTGTCTGCGCCGGTGGGTTTTCGCTCCTCCGCTGCAGCTGGCCTCCCAAGATAAAAGCAAGTGGCAGCGTCTCTTGGCGTCTCTCCCTTCACCCATACAGTACTCCCGTTTGCAGGCACGGGGACGAGACCCTGGGTACGCCGTCGCTGCTGTTAGCGTTCCCGCCCTTAGCAATGAGTGGCTCGCTGCCTTTAGCAGCGCGATCGCTCTCAGGCTGTCGGCGGTACAGCATGTAGCACCGGTGGGGGGACGCTGTGCCTATGACAGGAAGGCCGCCGGTTCAGATCCAAGGGTTGGCAGAACCATGTCACCATTTGGCCCTAGAGTAAGGCCCTTAACCCTCCAGTTACTGCACGAACTGGCTGACTTTGCGTTCTAAATTGTTGCTTTAGATGAAAGCATTTTCTAAATAAGTAATAATTCTTAATAATAATTATATAATAATAATTCATTTCTGGTATCTGATACCAGCCCTTGGCCTGTACAATCTGCCTACAGAGTCAGCCGGACCCTCGCCCAAGAGCTGCTTACCATCTTGAGCATAATGGATTTCACTCCAGGCCTCAAATCTCACCCATTTCTTACTTTCCTTTCTGTGCGGCCATAAATGCAAACTCGAATCAGATAGACGCGGTTTTGCTAATGTGAGAGTAGTTTCATGAGGCTCCATTAACGTGTTATCGTTAGAAGTGGCCCAGAGGAACAGGACCCACAGAAATAGAGGGAAACAGGCCTGGGCTGATGAGGTGAGGATTGCCTTCATCCTGCTCTTATGAGCCTTACCTCCGTTAGGCTTATATACACATTCAGTATATAGGCCACTCTAATGCATTCACTTTTTTATGAGTCATTGTTATCAGGGAGGTGCTCCTGCAGCCTGAAGGCCAAAACTGAGACACTGAGAATGAGTCTGTACCCCCAGGCTATCTGCACACTGGGGGGAGGAGGGGGCTTCTATAGCGATCATGCCAATAACTCTATGCACTTTATACCACCCCACACTTTCATTGTACGTCTTAATTTCACCGGTGCCGATATGCTTGCTCTCTATTTTGATTGCCTTATTTCTGTACCAGGATGTGGAGTGTGTGTTTGTGCACATGGCAAAGCTGATGCAGCAAAGCTAGTGATGCTGACATGCACACTTCAGCTAACCATCCAGTTGTAAAACTCACGCCAGTGATGACGTGCAGAGGGCTACAGGCTAGTTTTCAAATGTGAGTAGATCAATCTAAAGCTAAATGAGACATCCTCATTTGGTTAAATCACATTGCATTGTTTTTCTCACGGCTCAGAAGTCAACTGCTCTGCTTTGAATTCACCCTTAAATCTTTAAAGAGAAGCTTTGATAGCCTTGGAGTCACATGACCAGTATCAGAACTCTTCATGTGATATAGGTCTGCCCAGCTACATGGGGCAACATGATCTAATTCAATTTCATGTCGGTGCATAAGGAGACCAGTGAAGAAGAAGACAAACTATTAGTCACCACTGAAACCAGGATGCACCCACTAATTATGCCTCAGTGGGATATTGTTTAAAGGGAAGTGAAATTCCTTTCTAGAGTTCAAGTCAAAGCTGCAATATCTCTAGCTCCCTGACTTTGATTCTTGACCTGTTCTCTTCCCAGTCTTCAGCTGCCTCTAGGCATCCCTCTCCTGCTTTTCTCCTTCCCATGACATTTTTTGTCATAGATGCCCCTGCCAGCCTGCCCTTTTACCATAATCCCCTGCATCCTCATCTAAGTCTGTGATTCATGCTTCAATTCCATTCACCAGATCATTATCCACAGGTCACATGAGACTAGGTCATGCTGCACTCTAGAGGCTCAGAAACTCTGAAAAACGGGAAAAGCGGTGACCGACAAAAGATGGGGAACTTTCACAGAGAGACAGAATCAGAATCTTATGCGGTAAAACATCTCGATGTTCTCAAAGACAGTTGGAATTTTATGAATACAACTGGTTCAGTAGAGTTATGCAGGGAGCATTAGCTGAAAGGTAACATTTTAGAAGGGGGACAAGTAATATTAGCATGATTTACGATTCAACATGGTTTCACTGTCAGGCTTTGATCACTGGAATTCATGTATTGCTTTTTTCTTTATACAAATACAACAATTCTCCTAGATAACAAAGCTCTTGTTAAAATAAATTCATCTGAAAGGGCCTTGCAGATGTCAGAATTCAATGGTTTTGAGAAGTCTGGGAAAAGCAACAGTATTTAAATATATAAGTAGCTGTGAATTGTGACTTTGTCAAGGCTAAGGGAACCTTGCTCAGATCATCTATTGTGTTAAAGAGGAGAAATAACAGAAACACCCATTAATCCATCATCTTTCATTTGCTTATGTTGGTCAGGGTCTGGGGAGGTGGGGGGTGGACACTATAATTGTTTTCCTTGCGGCCTCAGTGGTGATGAGGGTTGACGTCCTCGTGCTTCAGTAGAAACACGACCTACTTCTTCTTACAGTAGATTAAAAAGAAAACATTTGCATAAATTCAGCCTTGACAAGGCCAGCAGACACACATTTTTTTTTTGCCTTTTAAGTTGTGTGTAAACACAGCTGACAATTTTTTTACTGCCCCCTTGTTTGAAATGTAAAGGTGGGTGTCAACTTTTTCTTCCTGAGTAAAATCCTGATAGTGGCTTTTTTGGGAGGAGGTGGGGAGGGGGGGGTGGGATTCAAAAGCCATCGACACCCTGGAGGCCTCTTTAAAAATAAGGACGGGGGTTGATTTTCCAGTTTTTTAAAAGGCTACTGTAGATACTGAAGATGAAAATAACTCATCAGATTTCTGAGGCTTCTATGTCCAAACTCAGTTTCCAGATAGACTATGAATCAGGTAAGACCTGTTTTATCATAAATGTCTGCCATTTTTAAGAATTTTAGGATAAAAATGGAATGCTGCTGAATACTCTGCATGCAAATCCTAGTCAGAGTATACCAGTGTGACTTCATTGTTTTTACCCATAATCCTCCTATTATTCCTCTTGACTGGATTCTTTTGTAAAAGTGGACCCATACAGTGCAGTTTGAAATGGAGTGCTCTGAGTCAAGCTGGGATGTGTGCATTTAGCAAATATACGAGAGGGCTATTTACAGTACCTCTTCGAGTAGCTGGGTTAGATGTATTCACTCAAAAGCTAACCTTATACTTTTCAGTTCATGTGAGCATCTATTCATTTTGAACTACATTGATCAATGTGGCTGGAGACGAGTGCTAATGGCTAATTGTCTCAATGCACTTTGGCTTGCTGATGTAATCTCTGCCAGGGCTAGAAATACACTATATTGCCAAAAGTATTGGGACGCCCCTCCAAATCATTGAATTCAGGTGTTCCAATCACTTCCATGGCCACAGGCCACAAGCGCCTAGAGAAGCAGACCGCTTCTACAAACATTTGTGAAAGAATGGGTCGTTCTCAGGAGCTCAGTGAATTCAAGCATGCTACCTGAACAATAAGTCCATTTATGAAATTTCCTCACTACTAAATATTACATGGTCAATTGTTAGTGGTATTATTACAAAGTGGAACCAATTGGGAACAACAGCAACCCAGCAATGGAGTGGTAGGCCACGTAAAACCACAGAGCAGGGACGATGCATGCTGAGGCGCACAGTGTGCAGAAATCGCCAAATTTCTGCAGAGTCAATAGCTACAAACTTCATGTGGCCTTCAGATTAGCTCAAGAACAGTGCATAGAGAGCATCATGGAATGGGTTTCCATGGTCAAGCAGCTGCATCCAAGCCTTACATCACCAAGTGCAAAGCAAAGTGTTGGATGCAGTGATGTAAAGCACATTGCCATTGGACTCAGCAGTGGAGAGATGTCCTCTGGAGTGAGGAATCCTGCTTCTCTGTCTGGCAATCCAATGGACAAGTCTGGGTTTGGTGGTTGCCAGAAGAACAGTACTTGCCTGACTGCATTGTGCCAAGTGTAAAGTTTGGTTGAGGGTGGATTATGGGGTGGGGTTGTTTTCAGGGGTTGGGCCCCTTACAGTAGTTTCAGTAAAAGGAACTATTAATGCTTCAGCATACAGAACCATTTTGGACAATTTCATGCTCCCAACTTTGTGGGAACAGTTTGGGGATGGCCCCTTCTTGTTCTAACATGACTGTGCACCAGGGCACAAAGCATACTCCTGCTTGACCATATAAATCTATCAATCACTCACAGAGATGTGGGTCCACGGCAGCCTGGATGGATATGAGTGCTATATGAGTTATGTTTTGTTTTTCATACTCAGAGCAAGTATGAGGCATGCACAGGAAAAGTAGCCTAGAACCCTGCATTCCCATTTTTGTGCCCAATCACCATGGATGATTCCCTCAACTGTGTTGGCTGCCTTGGGGTTCCCACAGTGGCGATGAGCTGCTCTAGATCAAGTGTACTCAGATCCGATCTGGCAAACCCGTTACTTCATAGCCTGAACAAAATAAGGTCTTCTGCTCCCGCAGTTCCTCTAGCTAAAGGCCATTATCGCTGTAATATCCAACACTGCTTAATATTTAACTATGAGACTAAAATAATAGAATCTGTCCTCTGTGTTTTTGTTCCTCAAACTATGTAAACATCAATAGATGACCTTCGTCAGTTGAAACTCAATATTACAATATTCCTTTCTTCATTATCTTATCATGTATTTAAACAAGATTTTTTTTTCCAGAAACTGTATTAGTAACGTGTTTATTGGATGCCGTGATTCCTTTCTCAGTGTGAAATTGATTTAATTATACCAGCTTATTGTTGTCTGGAATCCTGTACAAATAATTTAATTGCTGTTGTATTTCATTCTGTGCAATTAACTCCCCGAAGTGTTTTGTAATGTCCTGCTGTTAAGACCTCTCTGTTAAATAAAATGTGCCAGCCTACACAATAAGCGTTGTTTACTATTGCATTTTGTTTAGGAAGCTGAATTAAATAGTTGTGAACGTCTTTAGGGCATTCAAATGGGAAATGGGTCCAAATGAAATTAATATGTACTCATCAAGGCGTCCAAGCCCCCATCCCAGAAATATTATCTTGTCTGGGTCATTTGGTTCATTAAAAAGCACAAATGAACATTTCTCTGCTTTCTCTGCTCTCAGTTTATGGGTACACTTCATAGGTATGGATGCAAAATATTCATTTTGTTGCAAACTCCAGCTCTTCCCTGCTTCATTGATGAAGGGCTTCTTCCTTGCTTTATGGGTCTTCAGTCCTGCTTCTAGAAGCCTGATACAAGCTGTCCTCCCCATGCACTTCACACCACATAATGTTTCCCATTCTTTTTGAAGGTTACCTGAGGTCATCCTCTGATTTATGAGGCACTGCCAGATAAGTCGATGGTCATCTCCAGCATTAGAAAATTGCTTCTTCCCTCTCCCTGGCTGGTTTCTGGTCATTCCTTGTGTCTCCTGCTTCACCTTGTTCTTGTGTACTGCTGTCTTAGAACTGTTGAGCCGTGTAGTATAGCCTTTTGCCCGAAGAACCAGGATTAAACCAGTATTTAAAAATGTTGAGTGATCTCTTAATTTTTGCCATAGTTCAATGTTGCCATTTGAAAGTCTATCTGCGCCAGGATCTTGTTCAGTGGATGCAAATATGAGATGATTCAACCTGAAAGCTCATTAAAAGTGAGATTATATATTATAATTGTTAATTCACACCCAATATTTGACAACAGTTGTAAGGGTACATTGTTACACTCATGTTCATTGTGTTGAATGACATGTTTAGCATATTAGCTAACTTGCCTTGAATTAGAAGCACATTTAATCAAAAATAATATGAGTGAAGTGACTGAGTTACTGGATAACAAAATGGACAGATGAATATTTATTCATTTGATAGTTTTGAGTGCTGAAATTTAATGCAGAAATAGAGCGGCGAGTAGAGCAGCTAGCCTGCCAGTCAGCCGAGGCACAAATAGCGCAGATTCATTTATTATCAATTTCCTTTGCAGCGTAGAAAGCGGGGGATCTGGCTGGACAGCTGCAGACAAGGATCGGGTCTCGGTGTCAAGTCCCAGCAAAACTGAGACGGGGACCGTCGCCGTGATTCAGAGCCCGCTTATGGACATTAGTTGGATCGGCAGTAATTTGTTTTATGTGCTTTTAGCTGGGGATATTGCTTTCACCCTGATACCTCTAAAGGAAATTGATGTTAATTTCCCATCCAGGCACTTGTTTGGACAACCCAAGGTAGAAAAGGAATAAGCGATAAGCTCTGTGAGCCCCATACCGTGAGCCCCATATCGCTAATATGCAACACTCATGCCGTGCAGTTTGAAACCTGCGCTCAAATGGCTAATTAGGTCCTGGCTCTCAACATTTTACTTCCTTTGCCTCCAAGAGCTTTGAAACACCTCAATCAATGATGAAAAGCATCATGTTGTTTCTTAATATATGCTTACCATATACGATTTATGTCACAGTTCAGGATGCCTTCATGAGTCCTGCCATGTTGTGCTGGGGGTTTGGGCTCCTGGAGACGGAATGTTGGTGTGGCCTGTGCTTTGCTGGCTTACACAGGTCTGCTTCGAGGCCTGGCTCACAGATGGACTCCAGCTATGACCACCATTTACACCTGGCTTTTGATAAAGCAGACTTTTTCTCAGTCTTCTATAATGTCAGTATGCTTGAGGGGGGCAGGAGAAGGAGTTGGACAGCCAGTTGACCTCGGAGCCCCAGAGAATTTTTTTCTCTTTTGGTTCCACTTCTCCGTTGTGCTGTCATTCCCGTTCCCTATTTCACGCATGCAGCATTCAGTATAAATGATGTGCTAATGAACTGCCACATGCTCTAGTCAAGTGCCTCTGTTGCTGTGAAAGGAGCTATATAAAATAAACTGAATAGCATTCAAATGACTTTTTAGTCACTAATATATTATATAATATAATATAATATAATAATAGTAATAATAATTGTTATAATATAATAATAATAATTATTATTATTATTATTATTAGTATTATTATTGTTGTTGTTTTATTGCAATAATAACAATAATTTTAAGCCCACAGTGGGGCAGTGGTGCGAACTGTTGTCTCACAAGTCTGAGACTGGGGTTTGAGCCTCCACCCTGGCTCCATGTGTGTGGAGTTTGCCTGTTCATTCTGTGTTGTTGTGGGGTTTCCTCCGGGTACTCCAGTTTCCCTCCACAGTCCAAGAACATGCAGAGGTGACTTGAAGTTGCCAAATAATGAAACATGAGTGTGTGTTTGTTGGGTTGGTGCCCCCATCCTAGGTTATTACCTGTCTTGCACCTGCAGCTTCTATCATGGGCTCCCGGCCACTGCGACCCTGCACAGGATAAGTGGCAGGAAGAGCCCTTGTTTATAAAGCTGTTACTTCTGTAGCTGTTTCCTGTTCCTTCCCTCATATGCAGCCACAAATCACAATACTACAATGCAACACTTACAATGAGACTAAAGACGAAAAACAAAACAAAGCACAACCTAGTGCTGAAAAATATGTTGATAAAATGACTGAGAAAGTTATATAGCGTTTAGACTTAGCAGCTAATTTATAAGATGTACAGACTTGTCAATGCAAACAGTGAATCATGTGTTAACAACTGAATACACAGATCACATGGACAAGGTCAAGTGGTCCACATACTATTTGGCTAGAATTTCTCATCGAAGTCAGCTGGAAAGCAGCGTGACAGCTGCTGCCAGACGTGGTGGTTCCACTGTCTCAGAAACAGGGATTTTCACATGCTGTAGGGTCCAGAGATTGCAGAGATGGGCACGAGGAGTAAAAACCATACGGCATTTCTGTAGCCGAAAACACACTGGTAATGAGAGGTCAGAGGAGAATAGCTAGACTCGCTGAAGCTAACAGGAAGGCCACAAGTGCAAAATAAAACCACTCAGTACATGAGTGGTGTGCAGAAAGGCTTCTCGGAAATTATAAAGTGTTACTCAAAGAGATTTGGGGACAAAATTGGGTCCTAGTCAATTGTACCTAATACAGTGGCCAATGTGTTTTTATATACATGGATATAGATGGGTGGGCAAAGGGATGTATAGAAATACACACAGGCGCTATGGTAAACAGTCAGACAGAAGGTAACTTTAAAATGGAGATGAAATAGAGATGGAACTTTGATTAGAACCTCAGTACCAGCAAACAAACAATTCAGTAAAGAATGTGCTTATACACTGCTACCATCGGAAGCAGCCTTACATTCTTATCTGAACCTCAGTGACCCACATTTACTTTGTTTGCTCAACAATTCACAGACAGGCGGCCTCCAGCTGACACTGGCTTTATTAAGCCGACCCCAGACACTGTGGTGTTACATCACTGGGGGGCACTGAAAGGACTTCCCCCTCCCCCCACAAGGATGAAGACACAGAGAATTGTCCATCGATGGCCTTGAACTGGGACTAGAATGTCCATAGCCTGTTGATGAATGGAAAAAAATGAAGCCATAATTCATCAAGAAGGTTTGCCTGACCATTCTTATTACGACTGAGAAAGCATCCTCACTGTAAAAAAGAATCCAGAATTCCCATAGATTCCCACAGCCGTGTGAATCAGCAGATCTCCATTCTCTGGTACCAAGAACAGGAATGTCTTTGGTCTGATATATTTTCTGGTTAACATCAACCTACAAGGGCCTTAACAAGCAGTATAAGTGTGTTCCTGGCCAAAACATTAGAGCTGTAAGACATGTCGAAGGGTTTATTTTGGTACATCTTCCTAGGGGATCCCACCCAAAATGTCAGAATTTAATAACCATGCCTCTGCTCAACACCACAGGCAGCACGGGCCTACTGCCTGACCACTGCTGACTGTCCTGGAGGTGGCAGAACAGAAGAGCATCTACCACTGTTAAATCTGGAGCTAATACCTACACATTTATTATCATGATTATAAAAGGTTGAAATGGCTCAGGGAGATCTGTGTGTGTGTGTGGGGGGGGGCAGCTGTTTGATTCTGCCCCCCAGAATCACAATTCTTCTTACCCAATCTTTTAAATTCATGTTATATAACTGTAATACTAATTTCATGTTTGTACACCATTAATGAATTATGATGCACCTTTTATAAAAGCAGTTGCTATATCTGCTAATTCTGTAAATGTTAATGGAGGAAAACTGAAGGAACAAGTGATGAATCACACAAGTGAAATACTGATCTCATGTTTGTTCAACATTTTAATGACTCTTTTATCTCAAGTAGCAACTATATTCGTTCATGATCTGTTCATGGTTTGTACTTCAGTTGTAACTGAGTTATTGCTGAGTGTTTGTACCCTGTCAAAATGTTGCCCTTATTCGTATGGTCACATAACATAGGCCGTCATGGGGATGTATCTTTCTGCTCTTAGCTATCCTCGCTAACCCTATGTTGATTATGGATGTTGGAAATGGCGCTGCATGAATAGGAACTGTATTGATCTGAGTGCCTTTTGCAGGTCACGGGTGAAACATGAAACCTCTCCTGCATCTCCTGCAAAGACGCCACAAGCAAACAGGGAGCACAACGCAGGGGTTCAACTTGGACAGGAAGCGAGCCCATCACAGGGTGCAGGGTGCATGCACACACTCACGCACCCATACACACATACATACACACGCACACAGTCATACATTATGGCCAACTGTGTCATGCGCTGCACTAGCCACTGAGCCAGGAAAATTATTATTATCAGAATACTCATCACACAACAGGATGCACAATATAATAATGTGTAAGCGAGATATCTGAAGTGCACAAAGGGGATGTGTGAAAGGTGTCTGCAAACCCACATGTGTTACCAGGCTCATGTCCATCATTTAAGAGGGGCTTCATTTATGAGTCCTAAATATTCTTTATGTTGAGTTTGTGCAGTTGGAATTGTTATTAAAGCCATGTCATTTTGGAATCCACTTTTCTCAAGAAGCTAAAATCTTCTCACAGAAGCAAAAATCTTTTTATATTTGTGGAAGGGTGTATTTTTTTTTATGTTCCATTTCGCTGGCTCTGCCCCATCAGTGGGAGCCAAACCTCTTGGGAATATTTTATCAGAACGCTTAGCCGGATTAGCCTGGATGTAATGCATACTTGGGTCTGACTTTAGCAGGACGTCCCTGGGAACTTGGCAACTCAAGGTCCCCAGCAAAGAGTGAGAAACTCCTCTGGATTCCTGACATGCCAGGTTAGTCCATCGAATCATGAAATACAATATAGGTCACCCCCCCCCTTCTGAGGCTTTTGAATGCCACTTGGTGTGGCCTGACCCACAAAGCACAGAAGAGCAATATAATTTAGCAGTGGTGGAAAAAAAATCCACATATCCCACCCAAAATGTTAGTTCAAGTAAAAGTAAAAGCAAAAGTTATCCAGGAAAATAAGCTTCTACTGAGGTAAAAGTAACAAATATCTGGTTTCAAAAGTACTTAAGTGTAAAGTAAACTTAATGTACATTCAAATCTCTTGATCTTACAAAAAGCAATCCTTTTAAATTCACCAAAGACCTGCAGGTTTGAATACAGATTTTTAACCTCTGGTTTTTAATGTGAATGTCCAAGAAGTTTAGGCTTCTGTGCCTGTAAATGGAAGGTTGCTGGTTCAAATCCTGTGCTGAGTAACCACTTCTTTGTTGGGCCCTTAAGCAAGGCTGTCAACTCCCCAAAAAATGCTCCATAGGTGTTGGATGGATGGCTGACCCTATGTTCTGATCCCAGGCTTTGCTCTCTCACCCCCATGTACATGTTCATGCCTTAGAAAAGGAGAGCAAGAGGGCAATGCTATAACTGACACATTATGATGTACAACTGGCGAATAAAGCTAGAGTGAAGTAGGTTGGACATTCAATATGGCTGCCAGATTATTTGTAGGCAGATTGTAAATGGGAGGTCAGCATCGGGGAGGGGGAGGGGGGGGGGCATTTGGGAATTGACTGTAGAAGCCCAGAACATCAAAGCCCCCGGGGCTGTCCTGAGAGCAGTGTGATTCAATTAGAAGCTGTGGCCATTTAAATTATAATTGATCTGTCCATGTCTGAAATTTTCATACTGTGGCCTTTTCGAAATGCATATTTCAAATTCCAGCCTGAGCTATGGGGCTGGGTGGGGGGGGGGGGGGTTAAGTTGGTGGGTCAGAAGCTGTATCTGAACCCCCCCTTCGTTATCCTTCCCGTGTTCCAGATTATTCCCGTCTTTGCATCGATCTCATTTATGTTAGGTTTTTAATTAAGTCTCCCGTTTAGGCCTCCACAGAAGTGCAGAAAAGTCGCAGTGCTGCATTTTGTGATGATTATGCTCCAGCTACAGACCCTCTAGCTAGTCGGGCTCTGCACCCTGCAGCTGTACTGTATTCCAGACAGAAACCATCTTTAGAACTGACTTTTTCTTGGTTAAATCCCTTCAGTTATTCACAGAGATTGCATCCCTTGATTCTATTAATGTATGTAATGCAATCAGTCCGCCGTGTAGCTCAGCGGTAACAGGTACAGGCTTCAAACAGAAACACAGCTGGATAAAAATCATCCGCTGTTGTACCGTTCATTGAGGTCCTACCGGATGGCTTCCTTTTCTCTAGCAAAATGTCCAGCCAGTGGGTAAATTTCTCATGTCATTCAAAATTTTCAGGAAAAAATATCCAGATAAATTACTTTGAAAAGTGCCTAATTTTTCCTGCATGGATAGTTTAGAACAGGGCTGGCCAACCCTGCTCCTGGAGAGGCACCACCCTGCAGAGCTTAGGTACAGCCCTAATTTAACACACCTGATACTGATAATCAGGCCCTGCAGAAGCATCTCAGTATTAGAGTCAGCTTTGCTTCACCAGCCCTGGTTTTGAAATTTAACAGCGTTGACAGTTAACAGAGGTTTAGGGATCCATCTCTACCTGAGGGTCACAGAGCCCATACCCAGGTACTCAACCTTTCAAGGCAGCACTTACAAAGAGAATAAAAAATAAACCAATCAATTTCCTCAATGATTAAAGGCCAGGAGAGGCTTCAATATGTGTCAATTTCATTGGGAGAAAAAAATCAAGCAGAATTTCATAAATATTCTGCTGCAATATAGCCAGAATGAAGAAAAAAACATGTAGAAATAAGAATAAACAGGCTGACACTTGTGGTAGCTACCTACGGAAAACCGCAGAGATGAGTAATGCATCTGCTTCTTGTCAATAACGCAATTCTGCTGAAAAACTGTCGCAATGGTTGGAGGAAGGGGGATCTTAGTAGATTTCCAATCTGGCTTTCCTTCTAGCCCACACCGGGAAGAGCGCAGATATGGCAAGCAGTTCCCTGGGGACTTTCTTTGCCCCCCGATTGTGCGGCCCTTTGCTGTGCTGACAGAAAGCTCAGTTTGCAGGTTCAGACACCTGGGTTTACAGACTTTTTTGCAGGAATTGGATAATATATGAATATATACTCTGTCCATCTTACCATTTCTCCAAAGAGGTGCTTTCGATGACTGTGCCGAAAGGGTTGTGACACATAGACTGGACAATGTTTCAACTTCACCCTGGCCTTTTAAAACATTAGCTTGTTGCTAAACTGATTGCTTAGACTTTTAATTAAGTCCCAAAGCACTGGTGCAAAAGTACTTGCCAGTTTCAGAGATTTAATATGATTAAAGTTTTCCACAAATCATTGTCCGATGAAAAACTCATCTCCATTTATATACTCAGTGACAAAAAAAGTAAAGCACCCAGGTGAAGTGGTGGAAATTAAATGAATCTGCATGTGGTGAAAGGTCATGTGACTGCATTGCAATGATTATAATACCAGGTCAAATGGACAGCAGAGTTGGCAGTATGGGCACACTGCTGCTCCCATGTCAGTAGGACGTGGCAAACACCGGGGCTTGGATACATGCAGCGATATGGTGCAGAAGGGAGTTGTACAGCTGTTGTATCCTCTCCTGCAGCAAGTCAGCCCACAGCTGCTGTAACTGGCCCTTGAGATCCTACAGACTGGCACTGGGTCTGAGTTGGTGTCTGTGCTGATACCACACATGTTCGATTGGGAAAAGATCAGGGAACTTGGCTGGCCGTAGGAGGACCTCAACATGATAGTCCATAGACTCCATAGTCCATGAGAGTCCATAGACACACATGCAGTGTGTAGATGGGTGTTGTCTTGCTGAAAGACTTTACCAGGGTGCTGTGTCAGGAGGGGTAAGACATGCAGGTGCAGGATGTCACTGATGTAGCGTTGTACCATCAGGGTCTACTGAGTCACTACCAGAGATGACTTGAAGTCATACCCTATGGCTCCCCACACCATGTTGCCAGGAGTAACTCTGGTGTGCCTCTCCACAACATTGGCAGGACTGGTCCTCTCCCTTCGGCACCGCCATACATGCACACGACTGTCATCCATGGTAATGCAGAACCGAGATTCATCACTGAATATGGTATGACACTACTTGTCATCAGTCCATACCTCCTGGTTACAGCACCACTCCAAACACAGCCGTCTCTGGGCTGGTGTTAACAGCAGCCAACACATGGGATGGTGAACCCCTAGTCCGGCTGATGCCAGTGCAAGATGAAACAGATTGTTGTAGAGAATCAAATACCTGTGTCCAGATGGCAGACGCAGATGTCAAGGGGTTCTGAAATGCTTGGCACACAATATGATGATCCTCCCTTTGTGTGGTCTTGGGTGACTGGAACCTTTGTGACAAGAGTGGGTCCCTTCACCTGCCTATTGGTTCCAACATACTGTAGGGCAACTGTGACATCTGCATACCCCACGTCAGGCAATTGCATGATACGGCCACCCAGTCTCATATAAATGCGACCCAGAATGCGACCCTTATCAAACTCCGTCAAGTGCAGGTAATGCTGCGGAATGCATCTAAGAAGCACCCTCTGTGTCTGGTGACTAGACGTGGCAGCTCCTCACAAATCGAATTATTTACATACCCATCACTGGTCTGCATGTGTACCAAATTACATCCAAATCGGACCATCACTTCTGGGTGCTTAATTCTTTTTGTCACTGAGTGTCAGGAGTATTTTTTAAAAAATGCATTTACTCAGAAACTACAACATAAATGTAAAATAATGTAATGCGACATCTATAGCACCACAGCTGTCAGGGATCAATTTAATGTATAAAATCAGTTTACATGGATTGTTGTCAGCGAGAAAAATATACTATATGGCAAAAAGTACTGGGACACCTGACCATAATACCTACAGGAACTTTTAACATCCCATTCCATGCTGGAACAGAAAAGGGCCTTCCCCAAATTGATCCCACAAAGTTGGAAGCATAGAATTGTCCACAATGTCTTGGTATGCTGAAGCATTAAGAGTTCTCGTCACTGGAATTAAGTGGTCTAGCCCAGGGGTGGGCAATCTTAGACGTAAAGGGCCGGTGTGTATGCAGGTTTTCGCTGAAACTCCCTAGTTAGATCACTAATTAGAGGAGTGATTGGCTGAAGAATTCTCACACCTGGGTTTGAACAGCTGACCTTAGGATTCTCCCGAAAACCTGCATACACACCGGCTCTTTGCGGATAAGATTGCCAACCCCTGGTCTAGCCCAACCCGTGAAAAACAACCCCATACTATTATCCCCCCTCCACCAAACGTTACAGTTGACACAATGCAATCAGGCAGGTAACATTCTCGTGGCATCAGCCAAACCCAGACTCGTTCATCAGATAGCCAGACAGAGAAGCATGATTCGTCACTCCAAAGAACATTTCCACTGCTACAAAATCCAGTGGCAGAGTGCTTTACCCCACTGCATCTGACGGTTGGCATTGCACTTGCTGAGGTGAAGGTTGTACGCAGCATATGTGGTTTTCATTGGGAAGCAACAATATGAAACTTAACGTCTTTTTTTCTTTGATTTTTGGGAAAATTTTTAAGTTGTGAGATTTTGATTTATGCTGTGGCAGGTTGTGTCTGGCCAGAACAGCAGGCATCCGAAAATCAAACAATTCGTCAGAAAATCGGAGGCCCTCTTAAATAAACAAAACTGGGCTGAACTGCTATGCGCAAAATAAACAAAATGCTCAAAGAAAATTCTGCTCTTTAAAAAACCGCATGATCCCAACACACAGCAATGTGAGCCCAAGCTACCTGCAGCTGCCCAGCTAATACTGTCTAGCTATAACAAGGTAATTAGTGCAACCTGGCCCAGTTGGCTTTCGTTAGTCAATCTGCAGGCACAAAAGTAAGGGAGTAAATCAGCACCGACCTACCTACTGCTGGACCACAATACATATGCTATGACTATACACATTATATTTACTGGTTTATGCATGTTTGTAAATACAGTACAAGCATGATGGAATGTGTGTTCAGAATCACTGTTCACAAGTCAGGTCTCCTATTGCCAAGGCAGACATAGCAGAGGAAGCATTCTGCTTTTGTTATGATGGTTTCTAAGCTACTAAAAATTGAGGCATCTTCTGCAGCAGAGAATATAACACGGCAACATTTGGCTCCAATCAGCCTGTGACAGAAAGCAGCTCCATGCCAGGAAAAGCTTCCAAACTGTAATTATTATAGGGCTCGTTGAACTGGAAAGGAGAAATTTCTGAAGAGTCAAGCTTGATGTTACCATTAATTACAGCGATAAAGTGTCCTGGGATGTATCTTCTAGGAAGCATTTTAAGAGTGCTGAAAAAAAACCATCTCCATAATCTCACTAAAATAAATTATAAAATATTTATTTTCAAGCTATGAATTTTGAAGGGTTTAATCAAAGAAGATATAAATATGTCGATAAAAGCTTTCCGGCCTGACTGCGGAAACTCCTTGCAGTTTTACTGTTGGCCGGTGATCCTCAGGAAGGATTGTACCTGGCCATCAAGGCAGACTGTTAATCCTCCATCTGGACATCATGCAGAGAGAGTGCTGAAGGTAGGAGGCTATAATCTCTTTCAAGGTTTGCCAGTCTATGTATAAATTGCCTTATATGGTTTACTAAACAACTTCAGTGAGTTTCTCTTAGGCTAATTAGTGAGAGACTGTCTGAATGTTTGCTGGTAACCATAGTCTGAGCATAAATAAGCATAAATCTAATGGATTTGCTAACTGTTAAGCACGTGATTAATTTCGAATCTGCCTAAAATCAAGATGCCTTATTAACTGGCAAGACAATAATAGCGTAATAATAATTAATAATAATAGCTGGATCTGGTTTTGCATCTCCAGTGCATCTGGCCTGCAGTCCCATCATTATAAACGCCTCTGAGGATGATGCTATCTGACCCTAGTTATGCTCATCATCTTGGAGTATAAAGAGCCCAGAGGTAGTAAGCAAAACTCCAGGCCAAGATCTTGTTTTATCCAAGCAGTTCAACACTCAGTGAATCTTATACTCAACTGGCTTATTTGAAACAAAATCTTCATCTGGATTTTTTCTTTCTGGACCTGATCTATCCACCTCTGACAGAGCCAGCTGAGCTGATTTAAGATGAATTGTTAGAGGAGTACTTTTGTGAGAAGACTGACATGCACTGACTGAAAGACCAATAGGTTTCCAAAGTTTAGACGTTTTTTTTAATCTGACTTTTGCACTCATTATACACTGTAATTAATAAACGGGCACTGGTCAGCATTAATTCCTTAGTAATAAAGTTCCTTTTCCTTCAAACGTTCTCTATGACCTGCGTCATGCCGTGTCAGTGTTTACCGAAAGCCGTACGACGGGCTTTGAAGCGATGCCAATGGACGCCCAGCCCCCCGATCGATAAGCATCAACGCTTTCCAGCTGATGCCGCCATAAACAAATCACCGGCTGCCGTAACATGACCCGCGAGCTGGCTTTTAAATCGCAAATGCGGTAACTTGCGAGTTTCTGACAATTTCACGCTCTGTCGTCGGACTGACTGATGTCCTCCTCC
>JAODKL010000001.1:17892189-17912941 GCA_026780765.1 Petrocephalus schoutedeni
GTCGTTAATGCCAGGCCTGGCGTTTAGCGAACGCAAAACTATAGAGTGACAATACTTTTTGTTTTGTTTGTTTTTTTGTTTTCCTGGACTTGTCCATTTTTTTTTTAGCCTAAAAATGCCTAAAATATCTGGTATCGCACTTTGTTTCATATTGTCATTTGCGTTCTACAGTGAGAATACTTTGTGTGCTTTGTACTTTGTCACATTGCCTTGATGCTTTGCATCCTGCCCCCAGTCTCCACCTCTTTGCAAAGCAAAATACCTATGCAGAACTGTGACCCAGGACAGCGTGACATGTCAGTTAAAATGCAATATAAATGGTACCAGTGCCTTGCAATGTGGGAACTCTCAGACCATGCACTTACAGTATGGGGATCCTCCAGCATTTTGAGTGGTGCCCCAGAAACACCAAACCTCATAGCTACTGCCTGTATAAGAAACTAGAGTATGGGTAATATTAGCCAGCAGATGGAGCAGTGGTAAAAGCATGCACTCTTTTACTCACACGTTCTGCTGCTGGGCCCTTGAGCCTGATTAGCCTGCGTGAAACGGCCAGCTCTATAAATGAGTAAGAAATTTGGATAAATACATGAGTTGAGCATGCAAATAAGCATGCCGATTATCCTCTCGCTGACATGCAGCTGTGCCATGCTGGCGGCCCCTCTGAAGGCGTTCACACTGAAAATATGGCCCCCGTTTCATCAGTCGGAGCCCACAGCTGGTCCCCAGTGGCCCAGATGGCCTTACGATATGCCCATGGCTGTAATTTGGCATTATGAGGTCCACTTAGTGAGCCAAACGGCAGGCTGTTTGTGACCCCGCTAGTGCCGGTGACCTGCAGGCCATGGGCTCGCTTCCGGTGGGCTGTCCTCCTCAGTTTGCCCCTCTGGGCTGTCTCTCCAACCCACGGAGCACTGCTCACCAGGCCAGAGGCACAGCTGTGCCAAGAAAGGCTGGCGCTTCTGTCCTGCTTGCCCGGATTGGGACAGACAGATTTGGTGATCTGAATTAGTGTGCCCAGTCTGGGCCCGATTCAGATTTCTCAGGGTCATTATTTCAGAATAATCTGTTGCCGCTCTGTTCTATCTCACACATGTGCCTGTTTTAATCATTCATTGACTGGCTTTTCCTGAAGCCTCTCTCCTAGACCCGCCCTCGTTCCCTCCGTGGTGTCTCTACCCCGTACCTGTCCCTCAGTGGGCCAAACATGGGGCTTACTCCATCATGGCTGCCCTTCCAGCTGCTAAAATTTTGACATTTCAGTCACCACCAATGGCTTGCGTCTGATGCAGGAAATGCATACCGCTCTCATTGTCTCTCCAATCTCCCTCGGTGAACCCCGTCAAGTGCCTGGATTGATCGTACAAGGAGATGGTGATGGAGGGTAACCCCCATTTCATTTAGCAAAGAACAGCTTGTGTAACTTGCAAATATTAATGAAGCTAATCTGCTCAGTCTGCTCAAAAGAGCGGTTCAGGATACATTTCACTGTGTATTGTACCCATATAACACAGATTTAAGTGCAACAATGTGAGCTGAGCATGCCGGGGGACCCTCTCGCTGAGACACAGTGGGTAGAGCAGTAAGTGAAATCACATACCACCTGAAGCCACAATGCTCGCAGACACGTGTGGCATTCGGGTGTCACTGCGGTTCCCGTCTCCATGGTTATTGGCCAGTTTCTCACAGCATAGTTAAAAAAGAATGAACACAGAGCTTTTCGTTTGAGTAGTAGTACCACAACATCAGCTGCTACGTTGGTTTCATTTGTTTTTATATTTACTTGTTTGTTTTTCTCCCTGGTGAGGTGTCTGTTAGTTGACAGTAAAAACCACACAGATTTCTGAATGGAAAGGTGCTTGACCGACATTCTAATTCTTTGCTACACTCCTACACTGACAATATAAAATTCAATTAACATGATTAAGTGCTAATACAATCTGTTTTCCTTTTTGCATTCAGCCGGTGTCTCAGTTACGCAGTCTCACGGCGTGCTGTGACATTTGTCCGACAATGGGAAAAAAACACTTCCATTCTAAGCCATCTCGGAGGAATCGATAACCGTGCCAGTTTTTAGATGAATGTTTTGAATTGTCAGTTTCCGATCTATTCTCCCTTTGAGGGCGGCTGTTTAAATAAAAATGAAAATTAATTATGTGGCTTTGTTTTGTAATGCAAATCATAAGATCTAATTTAATGCAAAGTGCCAATCATCTCTGAAAACCCCATTTGTTATTTCTGTTTCTTCAGGGTTAAGTGAGGACATAGCAAGCGTAGCAAGATGTGTTAACCTGTTCCTGGGGTAATTGCTTATTGTGGCTGTAGTGTGACCTGTCAATGACTTACAATTAATGCTTGTGATATTATGAAATACTCCCCATAATGCCCCCTCCTCCCCACACATGACCCCTTTTCCTTCTGCATTTTATATATATATGACTATTATATATTGTATATGGCCAACAACTGGCCAAATGGTAAATTTCTGATGATAGCTGGATTTAAGCAATGCTTTCATTAGGCCTATATATTGATTAAAATATAATTTATATTTAACTTATCTGACGACTTTATTCAAAGCAAATTACAATAGAGGAATGAGTTACACCTTTTTTGTATTGTGCACTTCCTTGGATCCAAACCCACAACCTCTGTGTTGTTAGCACCATGCACTATTTGAAATGACAAAAGAAAGCCATAGATGAGTAGATGTATGAATTCCTTGTATTAGGACTCCTGTACCTCTACATTGTCAAAAGCCCAGCTCAATGTTCTTTGTTGTGGTCATCTTTCCGTGGTACTGAATGAAACTCATTGGTTCCTGGAGCTCCTCAAAGCCTTCCCAGCTTCATCAGCAGATGTCTCTCGCATGTGAAGAGCTATGCTGCTCTCATCTTTCGTTCTTTCATCCTCTTTACTCCTTTCTTGCCCAGAAAACCTGGAGCCGCAAAATCAGTCCCATTCTCACATCTTTCTCCATTGTTGGATTCTGCACATTGTAGAGCTGAGAGCTTCACTTCCACATTCTCCGGCGTGTCAGAGCTTCATGAGGCCTCCACAACTGCCCCATATCTCTTACCACCCCTGCCAGCTCCACTACCACGTCAGCGTTCTGTCACATTTAGGGTAATATTTCCCCAATGACCCCACCCCCTACCTTGTTTAGAACGCTTTCCGAAATGAAACAGTGCTTCATTTGCCATTTGCACAAGCATGAGTACAGGGACACTGGAATACTTTAGTTTTTGCACAAAGCCTGGGTCATATTCCAGGATCAGCTGTTCATCCTGCACCCCTGGAGAAGTTTGCTGGGGGTTAAGAGCCTTCCTGAAGGGACTAAGGATGATGTGACTATTATGCTGAGGGCAGGATTTGTACCAGTGACCTTCTGATCACAGACACAGAGGCCTAAACTACTGATCCTTGTCACTGATGTCTTCAAGTTTATCACCTATTCTTTGCAATTCCAGAGTGACTACATGTATTTAGCATTTACCTTAGACTACTAAAGTCTTATTGGCCTTTTTATCTCCATCATCTCCAGCTGGCCTTCCAGGATATGAAAATGTAACAGATATGGGGTTAAAATAACTATAATGTGACACATACTGTGGTAAAATACTCATGCACATAAATCAGAACATCCCTGGACACACAGAAAGGTCTTTTTCAAAAAGGATGATGTTGCTCAGCTTGTGTTTCTGGGGTATTATCTGGATCTTCCACTATTAAGTACTCTGAAGGGAAGAATGTTGTGTACATATATAAGGCATTTAAACGAATTCAGGAACATTATTCTTCATTTTAGCTCAAATGTGTGCTGAGAGTTCTTTATTTGTGCTGCATAAATATTGGGATTTAAAAATCTGCTAACTTGAAGGTTAGTCTCAAGTAAACTGGTTCTGTTTAGGGTGATACCTTGAACACGTCACTGCATCACCCATAAATGTTAAATGTCATGTCATAGAAAGGGAACAACGCTGTAACTGACAATTGTTGAAAACAAGGGGGACTTAATTCTTAGCAACGCATGACTTGTGGTGAGCGGTGATGAAGTTTATCAAGCTCATACTGTTTTAACCACTGGGAATAGGTAATATTTCTCTGACCAAAACTCCATCTGGGCCTGGCTTTTAAATAGGACTTGGCTCAAGATGCATGGACTTTCCCGCAAGGTCATATTGAATCTGCTTAACCTTTTGGAGGATGTCTTCTGTCAAGAAGTAAGATGGGACCTTGTGAAAGCTGCCACGACTCGGAATGAATGGACCAGGGTCATCTTCACGTCTGTGTGCTGGAATGATGATGCACGCCAACTTTGGTCAATGGGTATTTCACTCCTCAGAATGTACCTCGTAGTACCCCCCCCCCCCCACTATGTAATGATGTGCTTACTTTGCAGGGAGGAGAGATGTTGTTGGGGATGAACTGAAACCTGCAAAATGTGATGTATAATAAATGTTCCATAAAGTTGAATCTAAAGTCACAATGTGCTGGAAGGAGCTGTCAACACTCCCAGCAAGTTTTTTTTAGTTTGTGCCAACCAAGAGAATAAGTCACATCAACAATTAATACATAAATTCTAGGTTTAGAAGAGTTGTTTAAGACACTATAGAAAGCTTGACAGTTGCTATGTACGCTAATCAAAGTGGCAATTGGATATCTCTGTCCCTTTGTATCGTTTGAACACTGCTCAGTCAAGGTGACATCAGAGTCTGCCAGATGCTCCTTTGTGTTGGCTTGGTCAGGTGCCAGGAGCACCTTGGAAACACATCCCTCTGTCCCCAGACAAAGTGTCACATGGGAACGGGACTAAAAGTAGACATTGTGCGTATCTCTTATCTCTCATCCATCCATCCAACTGCTAATCCCAGGCACAGTTTTGAGGGCATTTGTTTATTAACACACAAAATCTAACATGCATGGAACACTGGTAGGAATCAATTATTTTAAAATTACTGTTGGCATATAACTGTAAAAAATTATTGAAGAATTTAAACAATGATACAACTATACAGATTTAATGATGTCATTAAAAATAATATAGTAAAACTGTTTTGGGGAAAAAAAGAAAATGAATAGAGTATTTATTTATGTCTCTTAAATATATACAATGTTTTTACTCTTTATGTTGATTGCATGTATGTTTCACTTTGCAATCGAGATTTCGGTCGTGTCATTTTTGGATAATGAAGCCTGGCTCTCACCCTGGGCTGAGGATGGGGTTACCATAGTGATAGTGTTCATCCTGCTGCCCTGATAGAAGCTGAGTTTGACATTAAGTTACCCCTTAACTGTGGTTTGCATCTGATGTCAGCTGTAACAAAATGAATAGATTAATGCATCATTAAACTGAATGCTTGGTCTGAGAATCAGCCTTTCCTTTCTTGCAAAAGATAGCAAATTGCAGCATCTCTGGGCTCTCTGTGGTTTCCATAGAAAGATGAGATGAATTTTATTGATGCAGAGGAAAGTTATTTAAAACTTGTCGTTAGAGGTGGGGTTCGATCCAACGCCTCCACAGAAGACCCCAACCCGAAGAGAGCATCTAAGACTGCACAGCAACCCTGATTCACTCAGTGTTGTGGTTATCATGATTAATTTATGTGTGAACAGTCCTCTGTTAAAAAAGGAGCCTAAATTAACTTCTGACACCACACATTGCAGGGTTAGGGGTTCAGATCTCAGTTCTGTTCTCTGTTTATGGAAGTTGCATGATCTCACTGTGCTGTGTAGAATTCTGCTGCATGTTCATGCCAGAGTCCAAAAACATGCAGTTACACGACTTGCGATCCTAAGATTGTGTTTGTGTCTCCTGGGAGGGGCTAGCATCCTGTCAGGGCTGTACCCCTGCCTTGTACTCTCTGTCGTCTGGATGTTGGAAGATTCATGGTTGTACTATAAGATGCTTGAACACATTTAATAAAATAGTTTTATGAAATGTTTTATAGAAAAAAATCAACATTCAGAGCTGAGATTGAATTTGCAATCTGAAAAGTGGAATGGGCTTTGTGCTTCGTTCTCTTACCCCATTTACTTTGAGCTGAATGGGGAAACTGCCATCCCATAATTTATGCCAAACACATGAAAGATGGCATCTAGATTTTCACTACTCCAGAGCGTTTTCTTTTTGCATTTCTATCAAAAGAAATGAAACACCCTAAATTAAATCTTGCATGACACATATATTGTAGGAATTCCATGTCAGCTTGGAAGCTTTCAAATGTTCATTTTATGTTGATATTACAATGCTTAACCCCTATCCCGTGTTTGGGGTCAATCTGACCCCAGAGCATCATTAAACTGTAGGCAAATTTCACATGGGGAAATTATCACGGGAAAAGGGTTAAAGTGAAAACAGAAAACAAGACCAAACTACTGCATTGTATTTTATTCAGTGAGCTCAATGCATTGGCCTGGACAAATGACAATGCAATTAATCTTTTTAAGAAGAGCTGACTGTCAGCTCAAATCTCTACAGGATGCAAGGAGGAGCGGCAATTTAAAGCTTTGCTCCATCTCACATGAAAAGTAAAATTAAATGTAACTATTTCCAGCCAGTCAGAATTCATGCCTCTTGCAGGAGCTGTGTTTGAGTAAAACTCGGCTTTCTCTGCATTAATTTAAGTGCTTTTCAGCGTTTAAGAGGTTGGCCACTTGGATAAGGTCAGGTGCTTCACTGATATGTGTTCCAGAAGGAAATAAATAATTCATCTCAGGCAAGAAGAAAAAAATATGCATTTTCTCAGGGAGACTGTCATGCCATTGAAATAATAACCAACAGCAGACCAACTGTAGGCTCTAAAATTGCTGTGCATGGGAATTTCTGAGCTGACGAATCCATCACGGCGGTCTGTCTTTGAAAGCAAAAGCACGCTCGTGTCTTAGGTAAAGCCTTTTCTATGAGAGTACTGTTCTCTACCAGCTTTTCACTTATTCGTTTACCAGTGAAGGCACCTCTTCCTGTGCCTTATGACCCAGAATGCGCTATGTAGCAGTGAAGGCGTTGTACATCAAGGGTAGGGCTAGCCTGTGGCACAAGTGGCGTAGGCAAAAGCTAGGGGCACCTTCCACTCAAAGGGTAGGAAGGGAAGGGAAGAGGAGGGAATTAAAAATCTTAACTTTTACTATATTTATTTATTATTTTAAACAAAAAATTATTCAAAATTATAGAACGCTTATTTTTTGTTTACCTGGCGCCCTCTTCCCTTTGCATATTTCACACTGTCTGCGTCTTTAAGCGATGCTGATAGTGCATGATATGATATGAAGTATCTAATTCAGAAAGACATTATCATGTCAAACAGAGCAAAGCCTTCTGGTGCTCAGGGAAGAAAAGGAAGGGAAAACGGGAAAAAGACAGGCGATAATCACGAATGAGAGGTGTTGTAATGGTTAGGGACACAACTGTGTAATAGAAAGGTTGCTGGTTTGAGTCCCAGGCCTGCAAGTACCGCTGAGGTGCCCTGAGCAAGGTACTGCCCCCAAGCACTGCTCCTCGGGTGCTCACGTAGCTGCCCATGGGTTAAATGCAGAGGACGCATTTCGGTGTCGTGTGTCAACAATGAGAATCACCCTTCACCTCATTAATTACCTTGTTGCTGTCCGTGGAGCAGAGTGTTACTGGCTTAATTTGGAAAATTTTGTAGATTAATAAATAGCGAGAATTTACATCAGTTACTCCCTATGTTAACTGATCATGGAAACTTGGAAAGCTGGAAATACTATTCAGGTGCTAGGTAAGATAATTTTTAGAAGTACACTTTTTCTTTTAAGTCTGTTGCTGCACCAGCATGACCCATCCGCTTGGTCTGTCTTGAGATAGCAACTTGTAATAGTCGAATACATTTTATCTTTTTTTTTCTTTTCCGTTTCCATCCCCCTTTTTAACAAATAGCTCAATGCCTTTGCATTTGAGGCCTGTTGTATTGGAAATGTATCCTGTGAGAGAGGAGCTCCTTGAATGGGTTTTTTGTGCATGAATGCTAGTCTGGTGTAATTTCTCTTGCTGATTAGTTTGTTATAATGTGGCTTAGTACCACCCCTGCCAGGGCCGGTCACTCCAGTAGGTGACATAGGCGGCCACCTCTGGCACCTCCTCCTGAGGGGGCGTCAACTCGTCAGCTGACTTCAAATAGGGGGCGTCAGTGGTGATGCTCGCCTACGGCGCCACATTAGCTAGGACCGGTACTGATCACAAAAGAGAGGAGAACAGATCCATTTCTGTCCAGATTGGGAAAACTAACAGACTTTTTACCACATTTCTCAGCAGGAGGGTGGCTTAGAAGAATGTGGGGGTTTCCTGGTGGCCACCTCTGTAGGATGCCAGTTTCTCAGGGTTGATGAGTCCACTGGACCAGAATTCTCAGACTTTTATGTATATTCATGTGCTGGAATATATATATCTATAATGTGCTCCCCCCACACCGTAAGACCTGTAAACACCCCTAGTTCATTTGATTCTTTGTCCAACATGGAAACATCAATCCAGACAACATTTTCCTCCCTTGATACTGAGTTATGTACTTAGGTGTGACTTGTTGGGTTAGGACACGGTCACCAAGGTTACCAGGCTCGACTCCCAGGATCAGCAGAGTGATTTATCCTTTCATTCCTTAACCCCAAGTTGATCCTGGGCCTATCCAAACCTGCTTTCTCCATAAAGATGAATGTCGCATTGGGCAAAAGTGTCTACCAAATAAGTATAATGTAACCGTCATGCCTACCCAGGCCAATCCCTTCTGCATTCATAATAAACCCATCTCTGGCCTCCTCATTCCCAGGGTGTGGTTCCATTCAGGGTCATGACCTATAAGGCCTCCTGACATAGTGATGCTCAGATGTAAAATAAGTGTCATCATTCAGCTTTTTAGCACTTTTAGCAAGTTTTAATCTTCCTGGAAGAATTTTACTCTGGGTACCATGACAAAAAAGATGGTGAGATTTGATTTATTAGGTCTGTGAGCTTTATGCCAACACAGCAGTCTGCACATTCTCAGTTAGAATGAAGGGTCTCCATGGTGACTTTCTGAAAGTGGAGACGCTTTCAAATTGGCATCAGCAGCTTAATACAGCCACAAATGCAATTTCAGCAGTTAAGACCACTGTTTGGGAAGTGGTGCAAGAAGCAGCTGTGTCCTGTTGGGTAAATTTTAAGAATTCATGGTACTCAGCCTCTTCTGAATCTGCTTTACATCATCTCACCCATTCTAAAAATAGGCTGGTGGAGAGATTTGTTCCAACATTAAAGCAGGTGCTAAAAGCTTCAATAAAGTACAGCTCTGCAAAGATGATGCCTTCATACTGCAATACTGAGGCCCTCCCCAGGCAAACACCAACAGTCAAAAAATCTCCTGTCTAATGGGGAGATAAGAGATTTGGTAGAAGTTAGGGTTAGGGTCAAAGTATTGGTCCTGAAGAAGGTGGTGAGAAGCTACATATTGCAGCCAACAAGTCTATGATAATTAGCAGACCAGAAATGTTCTTGGAAGTGATTTAAACAAGGGTTCTTGGGTTGACAAATGGAACAACTCAAAGAGGAAGCTGTAGCCTAGGCAAGACACCTATATTTGGCAAAAGAGTCTTTTAATGGGGTGTGGTCTGTAGCTTGGAGTGTTAGGATGCTTAGCCTGTGATTGGTAGGTCCAAATCCTGTGGTCAGCAGAGTGGTTTCACTGGTGGCGCCCTTGGGCAAAGTCCTTAACCCCCAATTGTTAATAGGGACTGTCTGACCCTGCCTATTTCTCCAGCTGTTTCCCTTAAAGAAAGTTTGTGGTGCCAAATCAAAAAACCTCTTTTGTGCCTTTTTATCCCTTCAGCTAACAGCACCATGCTGAAAATGTCACAAGATGTTCCAGACTTCTTATATGCTCACATCATTGTGAATCAATAAAGAACTAAATAATTTCTCTGTCATGAAATTTTTAAGATGCAAAATTTGCATATGAGCTTAAAGATGCATCCATTTTGTCTTCTGAAACATCACACAAGTCATTTGAAAGTTCAGCCAGTTTCCAACAAACGGATGAACCCAAAGACATTCCTTATTCAGCATGGCTGCCCTGAGCTGCAGACAGTGACCGTCTGTGGCATAATTAGCTAATCCTCGGGGATTGCATCCTCGGCTCTAACAGTATGACATTGCTTAAGTTTCTTTAAGAAAGAACTGTTTTGATGAAAGAGCCTTCCGATCTTGAAACCATTAGACCTCCCTGAGGGGGCATGAGATGTACAGTGTAGAAATGTTAAAGGAGAGCGGATGACAGCTATTCACCTTCAGGACGTTACCAAGGACTAATGATTCTCGTCACCAGTGAGAGCAAATGGAGTGGAATGCCGAACATTTACCCTATCAGAAGAGGCTCCAACCATGGGCACAGTGGACGGAGCAGCAGTTTGATACCCCGCTCCATATTTCTGACATTGCCCAAATTTATGAGGCGATTATGTTGATGGGACAAGCTACATCAGAGGGAAGCTCAGCAATCAGAAGCTTTGAGATGATCTGAGCACGAGGTGTTTACATTCGCCTGTTGAGAGGTGACCCATGTGAAACAAAGCCCAAGCCCTTGATGATGAAAGCGAACTGAAACGGCATTATGGAAAGAGGGCCTGTGGAAACCCCTTTCTGTTTCCAAAAAAAAGGCATGAAAAGGGAAGGTGAGCTGTCTAGAGAACAGCCATGACAACAATGTTGAAGTGGACTTATTAGGCCGCCTAGAGTGCCATCTTCTGAGAGGTTGCCAACAGTGAATCTTGCCTTGGGCTCCACATGGGCTTCAATCAGCACCTGGTCTGGGAATATCGGGGGGAAATTTTGGGTCAGATTTCAAACCTTTTGTTGAATTTTGGAGGATTTCCAGATATGGTAAGTTAAGGCCATTTGAGATTTTGAAACTCAGATGGGGCCAGTTAGAAGGTATAAGTCTGGGAACCCTTTGTGTAGAGGTGTGCATTTTAAGGATGCATTTTTGCCTGATTTGAAGACGAGTGGATGTCTTCTTTCAGGCAAAATCTCTCGAGTCATACTGACTGAGCATCTTAGACTAATATAACTGAGCGAGCAAGTAAACCCAGCGATAGATGTTTAGTCAGTCAATCGATTTGAACAGTCACCCTGAGTTGTGCTTGTTAGTGCTGTCACTAAATTTCATGAACTAAAGCTGAACTCTGCCATTTCAAAAATACAACAAATATAACGGTAAGTGATTTTATACAATAAAAGCAACTTAAAATAGACAAGTACAATAACTAAGGATTTGGGTAGCTGACACTTTTGGGATTTTGGGAAGTATTGTGTGAAATGGCTGGATCTTCAAGTGCTGAAGCGAGTGGAAGGTTTCCCATATCACGTCCATTTAGGGTCAGCTGGCAAACATCTATTTTCCTAAAAACGAGTGGGTGAAGCTGGCTTGATATCACATTAGCTTTATCTATAGCCCCTGTAAGCCAGTTACAAAAGCTCCCCTCACCCAGTTCAATCTGTTATACTTCAGCCTTGTTATGGGCTCACGTTTGCTTAGATGACCAACCACGGCACAGTGAACCCCTTAAGGACATTGTGCCCTTGAATTATTATAGAATAATGTTCCTGTGTGCAATTTACATCCTTGCTCATATTTTGCATGGATCTTCCTAGTAACATTAGTTTGAGATGTGGAACATTCCACAGCAGATGACAAGTGTAAGCTCCATCCTTCTCCAAAGCTGTAAGTGTCCACACTCACGTGCATTCAGCCGCGTGACCGTCACATTTCCTGTGCCTTCATCCTTTGCCGTTCTACCAATTTGTCTTCTGAAAGGCTCCAGAGATACAAACCTGTTGTTGATGGACACATTCCTTCCAGACATCCGATAGATCATTCCCATTTCATAAGCTACCTCTCATGGCTGCCAATAATGGCTAAATAATTTAAGATAAAATATTCTGAAAATATCTGAAGTCTTTGTTGTTGTTTTCTAGGTGTCGACTCCAAGAAAACCCCCCTAAAAGCAGCACTAGTCCAAAAGCAAAGTAATATTCCCTGGCACAGATGAAAATAATAGACAGTAATATAAGTTTCCTTTCTCAAACAGGAGTTTTTTCTATTCTGTTTCTGTTTTATATGCTAGGTTTCTCTTTGATGCCCAAACCATCTGAGAGATTCCCCCTCCTCGGGATGTTTCATTAAGCGTGCTGTTTAGGCCCGATGCGTATCTCTCCAGGCTTGAGGTTTTGCGATGCCTGTTCTTTCTCGCAGGCCAAAAATGGTCGCTGGGGAGACAGAGGGGATAATCCTGCTGAGTTAGAAAGAAAAGCAGGAAAGCCTTGTAGCATCTACAAGGAAAAACATTACTGTGCCGGTGATATTATCAGAAGAAAAACTATGGCGACAGCTTGAGTTTGATGTGCATAACAAGCCACTGAACGAATATTTGGGCAGGTATTAGAATGCGCATCAAAAGAAGGACATCTGCATTTACTGCGGTATGAAAGTCGGCTTGCGAACCTTCTAAACCCTTTGCAAAGAATTCATGTTCAGTCTTCCAGGCACAATGCATTCTAGAACAATAATTAATGTTTGTACTGCACGCGCTCAAAGAAGAAAAAAAGAGGTAAAATAAAAATGAATACGATAATTAATTAATATGATTAAGGGATCATAAATGGAAGTTGTGATTATATGGCTATTCAGACCATTTACTGTGGCAAGCATAAATGATTTTATGTTCACAGAATTAAAGTTAATGACTCTCACAATTAGTTGAGTGGTCTCTGGACGTGTGTGATAATAGTGCTTTTTACGATTTTAGAAACACAGATGGGGAGCTCAAAAGTCCAGCATCAATATCTCTGTGAGTCCAGTCAGTCACCAAGGAAACATCAGAGAAGAGTAGAGCCTCAGCCAGGTCGTCCAGTGAAAATGGGCACCCAGGCAAGTCAGACACACCGTGAAGAGACATGAGAACAGCAAAATGTGCATCAACAGCTTCAGGAAAGTTCCAAGATCGTGTGTTGAAGGAGTACAGTTCGCAAGCCGTGTGTGCGCACGTGAGCATACGTCATCTTTTGTGCTTGCCTCTCACACATAGGGCTCAGAGCGCTGGGATGTCGTCTCGTGAGCAGTTATTGAATATATCAGCAAGTACCAGTGAAATTGAATATTCCCACCAAATTGCTTTGACTGATACCAGGGCACAAACTGTGTCCCCACGGCACACGAGTAGGTGGAAAGACTTAATTAACAAACAGCCTTTTTTAAATTCTGAAATCAATGACTCTGGAAAGGTTACTCAAGGGGAAAACTGGTATTTTCTAACAAACAGTACAGGGTAAAGCGATCGGGAGGTGCTTTTCTCAAAATAGCCCTGGATCTAAATATGTAACAGTGCAGCGTCCTCTCTCTGGCTACAGAGGTCCACATTGTCTTTGACGGAGCTGGCAAGGCGGGTTTTCGGGGGATTGTAATAAATCCTTCTGACTGTGGTCTGCCACACAAAGCTCCTGTTTTACTATTTAGCAGCTGGATTTTGTGCAAAACATGTTTTCATTCCAGTGGAGCTTGAGTCCGCATTAGAAATTGAGACTAGAGGCATTGAAAGAGATTTGTGGCTCATGGATTAGCAGCAGCCTGCGCTACGCAGTGCGAAATACTGCACCACCAGCACTATTACATATACTCAACAAACAGCTTTTCAGGTACCATCCTGGCACAGACAACACAATGATTTAATAATCACAGCTATTAAAATGTAAAATTAAAAGCTCTTTCTCTGATAATGTACTCTTCAGCTTAGCAACTTACACCTCCACGCTCATTTGCAACTAGCTTGATGCTTAATTGGGAAATTCAGTAATAATGCATTTTGAAGTTTATACTGAAGCACAGATGATACACGTAGTAAAGGATTTAAGTGTGATAATAGAGGAGATAAAGAAAGGTTGTCTTTGGTTCCTTGCCAGTAAATTACAGCTGAGATGAGCAAAAATATAAAATATAAAAAGCTAAGCAAATTTTCTTAGTAGTGCTGCTTTGCTTTGTTTCAATAACTGTGTGAAGTACCACAATATCCTTCTATCATTCTGGCAGAGTGGTGTACAGGTAAGAAAGAGGTTATATAAAACCCAAGGGTAACATCAGTTACTTCCGCTGGTGTACAGAACGAAAGAAAAAGAGATACTATACACACCATGCACTTTGTTTATGTAGAGAAATCTAAGCAGAGGTAATTGATTTCTACAGAGAAGTTGCTGAATGGGATATTAAATTGTCTGCTATCATTTCTGCCTCTGAAAGAAATTGCTAAACATTTTTTTCAGGACTGCTACCATTCTTGAACAGCTGATCAGCTCCTCAGACACCATTGATGGCAGGAAAGCATTACTTACATTACTGCCTAAATGACATTTCTACAAGCTTACAGAGATCTCGGGAAGCCTTTCAGTAAAAATACTCATTGCTAATGACGTAGTGGGCCTGTCATTTTTTTTCGTAATGTTTTGGATTCACTACCAGTGGAGAACTGTGCAAAAAGACATGCCTTCTGGGCTTAAAAAGAAGATTCCCGTAAAGATTAAAAGCTGGCTCGGCTTGTTCGCCATTCTGGGAAGGACAGACAGGAAATGCATTATCCCATCAGCATGACAATGCTGCAGTACAGTTTGGCTTTTTCCTAATTTACCCACTGTGCAAATTTGATTTTCTATACATCCAAGTCAATTCCTTCAGTAATATGTGACACCTATAAAAAGAGAACCCTCCTGCATTAAAAGGGGAAATTATTTTACCATCACACAAACTTGAAACGCTTAATAAAAAAATAATAATAATGTGTTTTGCATATGTCATTGTTTTTTTGGCATAAGAACTTGCATGTACTTCCAGGGGTGCAGTGTGTGTTGAGATGGGACTTTATGCTTAGGTTTATTATAATGTATAACAGGACTGGAGAACCTCCTGGCAGAATGCTTAAAGATAATGACTGTATTTGGAAAATGCAACTTGACAGGGAAAGTTTAAAAAGGAATTTCAGAATTGTTCTGCTGTAATTATTCAATTTTCATGTGAGTGTTCCCAAAAGGGAGGCTGCAGGATCGATATCGCTGCTTTATCGAATTTTTAATTGCAGGCATTCATCATATAAGCTTAATTGCTGCATAGTTAGGTGCTGACAACATCTGTATAATGATCAGCCGTCTGTGTGCCTTTATTATAGACATAGGCCTACAGCTCATCCGTGTCTAAAGTAGAAAGCACGACAGAGAGAAACAGAGGCTTGCCTTTTTTCACAAGCAGGAAACATCATAGATTAGAATGTGTGGCTTGTCAGGTGGGGAGCTCTGCTGACTGTACACTTCAGCATTCCAGGCTAGATTAGTGACCTGCTGCTGTACCCTGGATTAGTTCAGCCACAGAATGTCATGCCCAGGCTGAACAGATGATGCAGGAGCAGGAATGGAGGCAAACAAAATGGGTTTTTTAACAAAACAGGTAAATAAACAGGATCACAGGGTATCAAAATGGGATGGCTAACACACAGTAAACTGGATCACATAACTTCAATGACTGGACTGGGGCACACAGGACTGGGAGGCATTTAATGGGATTACAACAAGAGGCAGCTGGGGTGCGTTAACATGAGGGCCAGAATGAAAGGCAAGACCAACACATACCAGGTGTGGCTTGTTAGATCCATACTAGGGAGAAAATGGGAGGGGCAGGAAGGCAGCGTGACAGTGACCTCCATAACTTGCATAGCCTGTTCTTTGTGTGTCATCCATCGTCTTAAATCAATCACAGACATGCCATAGTAATAACAATAATTAAATAACACAGCAAAGAGCCAAGCATTGATGAGCATTTTTAAAAGACTTTGTAAGAACTCAAAAGAGCAATGATGGAAACAATCAATTTAGACTCAATTTAGAGGGATTTCAATAAATTTCATGCAGTGATTATATTGGGCTCCTGACAATTTGATTGAGCTGTTGGTTAAAAATAATCCAATACATCCTACAACAAGTACAAGTATAAGCCAGTAGAAACAGTACTCAGCAAAATTAACTTTGGAGCTGTTTAATTTACCAGATTAATTATTGTTTGTACATTTGGCTAGCCTAATTTTTTTATGGACATAACGGAGGTGTGTTTTATGATATTCTTTTCTTACGTATAAAAATGTATCTCCATGAAGGTTAAAAAAAGAATTTAATTTCTCCCGGCAGCGCATCACGCTTAATTAATTATTCAGTCGAAAAGTGCAGCTGAAACCAAACGCGGTGTGTACTGAAATCCTCTGGGCTTTGTGATGAGAAATGCGGTCAAAACTAACCGAGACCTAATATTATATCAGGAAATTCATGCTGCCTCGGATAAGCGACTCTGCACATTTCCGGGGGAAAAATCGGCGCTCCACGATTTCTGGTAAATACAGCTGGTGGGGTTTTGAGCTTACACTGACAATACGACGGCGAGACCCCTGAAATCTGATAACATTAATAAACAAATTCAAAATAATTTTAAAACAAGCCTTTGCCCTCCGGATCCCCGGCTGCAGCATGGCAGTGGAATCCTATGGGGTTCGGCTGTATCTCTCTTGCTGGCTGGCAAATGGAACTACAAGCCTCATACCGGCTCCCTGTTATGCAATCAACAAACCTTAATAAAACAGTGATTTATTTCTTTAATACTGTTCTAGCGATGTCTTTGGGCAAGTCGTTTTTTAACTAGAGCATAACACCTGCTTATTACATATTAATAATAAATATCTAAATACTGTTTTGACAGTTATTTTGTTGTAGGCAAGTAATTATTTGGAAAAGTTCACATCTATTAAATACACATTATACTTCAGCCCTAAATTATTGTTACAAAAGCTGGTTTTGCAGTACCTTCCCGTGCTTGGTAATTGGCGGTGTTTAGATATGTTATTGAAATAAGATCGCAGCATCAGTATGCGTTATTTGGGAGGCTGTATGTTAATGCTTTGTGCAGATAACATGTGTTCTTCCATTAATATTGCATAGCTGCCTCTGCAGAACAGGTGCTTTTTCTATCTTATGCCCCTGGATTGGCTGCTTTTGTAATGCCACTTCCAGCCATGGCTTGGCTTGTGCATCAGATCTTCCATCTTCCTAGTTTGACCAGAGATATTTGTTAGTAGTAGGCTAAGATGTGCTCAACCGTCATAAAGGAAAAGGTGGGGCTATTAACTTTTCAAATCTATTTGTATAATGTCAAGCTTAAGGCTGTGCATGCCGCTTTGGTGGGGGCCCTCCACTTGCAATTTTAATGATGTGATTAAATAGGTGTCTTGTTTACTGTTGCTCATTTGATCTTAAATTCACAAGAAAACCGATCAATACAAAATCTATATCATATCTGCCTCTTTGAAACCAGCACACCCCATTCCCAAGCTGCCATACTTGCATGGGTGACTTCAATCTGAGCGCAACTCTGGACAAGTAAATAAGAAGCAATTTCTCTGAGGTTCGATCCATTGGGGCCTCAACTTAGTTGATGATGATGATGATCTCAAAACAAGGGTAAGTTCTAGAAGAAGGGGGAGAAGGACATCTATTTTGTGGGAGCAGAGGTGGGCAATTCAGGTCCAGAAAGTAAAAGTCCAGACCAAGCTTAGTTTCAACCAACCAGTTGACCATAAAAAGCCATAGTCACAGAGTACTCAGCTAGTTGGTTGAAACAAAATCTTGGTCTGGACTTTTACTCTCTTGACCTGAACTCAGAGGTGTGATACATTGTCCTGCCTTGGATTTTCCTGGAGCTGCACATCGATCCTTATGCGATTCGCCAGGCTGGGATAAGTATACCCAGGCATTGTCGGGGCTTTTAACAGAACACGATGCCATTCCCGTGAATTCTCTCAAGTGCCGCCGTGTATTGCGCATGCAAGCTACACTAAGCCCCGGGGAGTCTGCGGGAAATTGCCTGAGTGCAAACAGATAAAATCTCGCTGCAGGCTTTGGCCTGATCTCCATTTAGCGATACAAATTCAGACACGGTGTTGCTAAATTTCATTTATTTGGCCTGTGGAGTAATACTTCACTTTGACCGTAAAGAAAATACAAAGCAAGGGCATAAATTTTTGTAATACACTTTTTTATACTTAAACTCTCAGATCCTTCCAGCCCTGATATAAAAGGAGGCTCGCTTTAACAGTCGTGCCTAGGGCTATTTTCTGCTTTTGCTGGTTGGTGCCAAAACCTTCCCATCAAGCTTAATAAATCACAGGAGATAAACTCATCCTGGACCATCCGCACATGCATATGACAGAACACCAAAGAAACGTGATGATTAAAAGACATAAGCAGAATACACAGATATAATGAAATAACTCAATGATTAAATATGGCTGAACTTACAGATGCATGATGATGACACCCCAGACACTCTCCCCTATGCTGTGCGTCTGTGCTGTAAAACAGTTTAGCTAACACTTCAGATGGATCTGAGAAACATTCCTTTAACAAGTAAACAAATTTGGAGTGCACATTATGGATGTTTACCACGGGAAAACTGAACCTAGGCTTGGGCAGTAATATGGTAATATGGTATACCGCGGGATCTAAAAATAGCAACGGTATCAGTTTCAATACCGTTATACCGTCATAAAAACAATGCACTTACATAGTAGACAAGGATTAAATATTAAATATAATTTATTTAATGCCTAAAAATGCGTATGCGTGGTTGTCATCACAGTGTGGAGGCGAAAGAGAGAGGTGGGGAAAGATGGCGAGTCGCGCACCAAGTGACCTGGTCTCGAAAAAGAACACAACTTCTGCAGTTTGGCAGTATTTCGGGTTTCGACCGAACGAGAAGGGAGAGGCGGTAAATACGGACGAGGCAATTTGCAAATTGTGCAACAAAAAGGTGACCGCGAGGGATGGAAATACCTCGAACCTAAGGTCGCATATACGGAACCACCATCCACTCACTGCTGCGAGGATGGACCCGAGTTCACTCAGTGCAACAGTTTCAACGCCCCCCGATGCAGGACCAACAACATCTAGGTCCACCGCCAGTACGCAGCCGAATGTTCAGGCGGTGTGATTTAATTTAATTGATTTGTGTGCGCGTCTCTGCGCGAAAACTGTTCGGGATGTTTATGTTACTTTAATTCTGTTTGAGTGTTGTATTTGCACTTTTTTATAAACTGCTATTTGTTGCTAATAGAAGTTCTTAATATTCTTTCTGCATGTTATTTTGTTATTGTTTCAGTATTAGTGTTTGGTATTCAGTTTCTGAACGGTTTAGGCACAAGCCAACAGTTTGGTGACGCTGTCTGAGCCTTACGTCACAATTGTTTTTATTATTCACGGTAATACCGTATACCGAGGTAAAATAGGGAGGAAGTGTGACAGTATCAAAATTTGGATACTGCCCAAGCCTAACTGAACCTGTGCTGTGCCTGTGTGCAGGTCACATGCTGGTCGCCCCAGTTTTAAGGGGAATAACTCACTCTCTCCCTGAAACCATGAAGACCACCTAGACCCCTTAATGAAGAGAATTAGATCTTATGTAATAGAAACTTCCTGTCCAGGGGTGACATTTTCTTTCATTGTGTACTGTACAAACAATCTTCTTGTTTATTAGACAGATCAGAGAACTTGGCAGACTAGATTTCTGGGCCAAACTAGTTAAAAAAATGTGTGCCTTTATGCTCTGAACAGACATAGAAACTTTCTAGAATTTCTAAGAATTCTAAGATTAATTAATGTTCCAAAATCACAATAAAGGCTGAAATATTATTGTATTTGATAAGGCACATCAAAATATTCAAACTAATCCAATGAGTCTCTGGTGACTATAATCAAAAACTGGAAAATCCCGGAAAATCCTTCAAACAGGGAATTTCTTCTCCAGCCAAGATATTATTCATTCATCTTCCAACCGCTGTTCCTGGTCAGGGTTGCAGACCCTAGGCAGCCTTGGGCACAAGGCAGGGGTACATCCTAGACTGGATGCCTATGCATCACAGGACGAAGCGTTTTGCCAAACAAAGGGATTAAACTCAAAATAAAATAATAAGTGGAAAGGGACACGATCTTGAGGGATCAGAATGGGAGGAAGGGCACAGGCAATACGAGTCAACGAGTTCAATAATGGAACTGGGAAACAAAGAACTGGGAAGCACTTTTATACAAGACTGATATGGGGGCAAATGAGAGGCAGCTGGAGTGATTAACACAAGAGCAGGGATGAGAGGAACAACAAACAAGTGCCAGGCGTGGCTTGTTAGGGGCATACCAAGGAGGAGATAGGAGGGAGGACGTGGTGGGAAGGAGGTGGCACCATGTGCCTGGAAGAAACCTACATAACCCAGAGAGAAAGCATGCAGACTCCACCAACACTGAAAGCAAGAGGAATTTGATTCCCCCACTCTAAAATTATGAGACAACAGAGCTACCTGCCGAGTCACTGTCTGTAAGTTTTGCCACCTCTGGATGTTTGAAAATAATACTTTTTTTATTCATGAATCATTGTGGGAGGGAAAATTAAAAGCAATGGTAGGCCAGGGGACAGAGGCATTGTGGGATTGTGGTGAAGTCTTATGATGTTGTTTTGGAGCTGGTACTGTTTGTTCTTGCCTCACAGTAGACTGCATGTGGCTCACAGGCCAGAGACCTTGGAGAGATGGGCAGCAGGGAACATCTGCAGAGAAGGGGGAGAACACTTCTTACCCACCAGTGTATTTATGGGGATGCCCCTCCCTACCTCAAAGAACTTATTGCCTCACATACGTCCACACG
>JAODKL010000001.1:17913592-17923668 GCA_026780765.1 Petrocephalus schoutedeni
GTCAAATTAACTTGTAGCACTCTGAGATTTGGTTCAAATATAAAGTGCGTTACAAATAAAATGTATTATTATTATTACTTGCAGGGTGGGATTTGACATTGGCTAGGCCCAAGGAAGTGTATAGAATGCAGTAGGCCTACAACATAGATATCATATGTAGTATATTATGGTATATGGAGTTTAAGCAAGTCATGCACCCATAGAATAATGTATACACTTACACTGTAGTCTTCCTTTAGGTATTGTAGTTTTATAGTTTTCGTCATTGATTTGTAATTTGTACTTTTGAGAGTCATGTGTCAGCGACAGTAATACACAGTGCTTGGTGTTCGGGGGGGGGGGGGGGGGGGGGTGGTGGTGGAGCATACATCAAAACCCATCGCAATGCCTTTCTGCATCCCTTAGACAAGAGAAATGCAGTTTCAGGTGAAGGTAGGCTGTATCTGAAGACGTTTGAACCGTGAGGAAAAAAAATCACGTACGGTAGAGGCTTCCAGCAACATTAACCCAAACATGAAAACTGCAGCTGAAATATTCATATTCAAATCCCTCAGGGTCCAACATGTAAGTTTATTGCTGGAATGTAGCATGTGAACTTTTTACTGTTTTCCCAGTTATTTGGAACGTAAGCATCATGCACACTGTAAATGGTGCATTACTCTCAAAAGCCAAGTGGATATCAGGACAGCTTTGTCTGGCCCCTAGATATCCCTCCTACAGACCATCCCTGAAAAAGGCTTTTGGTTTCACGATCCCTATACTATCCTTACTCTGGTTATCAGAGTCTTCAGCAGCCACCAGAAAGCCCTAGATTTAGAACCACCCACCCCCCCCAGAGCATCACTGCCCGCCCCGTTCTGAAAATTCACTTTTTTGAATTGCCCCTGGGATCTGACATGAATAAATAAACTATTATGTTTATTTTCCAAGATACATTTCATGCATTTCCTGTCATGATGGAGATAAATGTACAAACCCCCCACATTACGCCGGCATGGGAAGGGCAGTAAAAAGCATCTGTGACAGTTTAACACTTTAAACCCCACCTCACCACCTTCCGCCTGAAAACGGGGAAATAGGCGGGTCGCTCATCACATACGAGTGTCAGCTGGCAGCCAAGATGCAGAGTCACTGCGCTCCAAACAAAAGTTCCACCCTTAGGGAACAACGAATCTCCATGCGAGAGCTTTAAAACGTTTACTGCGTTATGGACTTTGCAGGTTTGACGTGCAGAGGGAAAACAGGGAGGTTGAGAGCGTTTATTAATTATTGAAGCTTGTGGATGACGTCGTGTTGTCATTGGAGGCTGGAACCCAATGTTTTGGCTGCACTATAAATAAACAGGAGGCTTTGTACAGACACTAGAGCCATCATCAGCTCAAATTATTTCAGTTTATAAATAAACAAAGCTAGACATCACCTGCTTGGGATCACACTTTGCTCATTTGACCTGTAGTCTTTCTCTTGGGAATGTTTCAATACAAAGCCCCTTGCATTTATGTTTTGCTAACTTAGCAACAGATACTGTTTTGTTGTTAGCACTCATAGTTTTTGAGTATTTTCCAAATTGTTTCCAATACATAAAATTTTAATTTTACTTTCCTGTTTTTGGTGAGAGGGCATAAACCAAATAGGAAGGTCAAATTAGTCCCAGTGGGATACACAGTATCCTCCAGACAAAGATCAGAGACACCTTTAAGGTGAGACACCTTTAAGGTGGTAATGGATACTGATGGAAGACAAATTTTTTGGCAGCAATTAGCCCATAATTCATTTGGGGGCTTTGTCGCCGTGAATCACAATACGCATGATCATCTGCCAATACAGCATGTAACATGTGAGATAGTAATAGTGTTCCTTTAAGATGCTCACGTAGGAGGCAGGGCGTGCGTGGCCTGTAGGTCGGCTCAAGCTGGGTACACCAGGGGAACTGGACACATCCCAGTACACCCCTCCATTTTTTTGTACTTTTCTTTTGTAATATTAAAAAAACCAGTGACGCTTGTGTCACGCTCAGCCCCGCCATGCATGTGTTTTCCTATGTGTTTCCCTCAGGCGTGGCCTAATCACCTGAGTCTTATTTAGCTTTACCTTGTGTTTCAATCCCATTGTTAACCCAGCACACCTGCCTTATGTTTACTCCTGGATGTCCTGCCCTATATTAGTCAGTCTGTATCCTGTTCCCCTTGTCGGTCATTGTTAATGTTACCTGTGGCGTTCCCGTTTTTTCCCCTGTTCCGGAATAAACACCCCTTTGAGGGGCTTCATACCCGCAGGCTGCATTATGGGTCATTCGTCTCGCCGCCGCCACAACACAAAAAAGTTTGTTTTCCCAATACCCCAACCTGTTATAAACTCAACAATGGTGGAGCCTGTATCCATAGCCTGATAAGCAATACAGCACTACAGATCAAAGGGAAGTATAGTCTGGAAGAAATACAGACAAAGGCCTGACTTTGTTTGAATGTGATAAACATCAACTGAGCAGACACACGGACCCATGGGACACTCACAGATGTCAGGGTTAAGCTGAGTTTCTGCAGTTTCTCTGATGGAAACGCAAGCTTCTCCTCAAAATGTTGCTGCCCCGGTTTTATTACCAAGTACATTTCTGTTAACCTTTAATTCCTTGCATTGCCTCGGAATTCTCAAATGGGTTCAAGTGGTGTCATAGAAGTCTCACAAGATAAAAATCTTTTTCTGATGGAGGACTTAACCTCATAATGAAATAACTTTCCCTGTCAATAAGTTTAAATTAAACTAAAATAAGTTTATGATTAAATTTATACAAGTGGGTCAAATAATAGAGGCTTATTTCAGTGAAATACATTATCTATTAAAGCTTTGGTTTGTCACACTGGAGTTTCCAGTCAACTGGATATTGCTTTTGCCATGTGCCCACGAGGGCAGCTGTTGATCACGTGTTTCTGACGCCACCAGCAACCAATAGGGAATCTGCTATAGTCACATGCTGCTGCCTGATCACATGTTCCTCACAAATGACCTGAGGATGCTGTTAACTTCCATTTCCATGCTGAGGGAAGTTAACGAAGTGAAGGAAGTTAATTGCATTTTGAGTAAGTTGGGGTGTTATATATTAGAAAAGAAAGAAATCGGCAGCCGTGAGCTTTAATAGCTCTAACTAAAACTGACACCCAGACATCCAATCTTTATCCAGTACAGGGGGTTTGGAGCTTATCCCTTTAAGCAAAGGGCAGAATCGACACTCTGGATGGGGTACCAGTTCATTGCAGGGCACATACACACTATGGGCAATTTACAGCCTATTAATTGTGCAGACAGATTAGGATTCAAACACCAAGTGCTATTTATTTACTTATTTTTTTAGGAAGTGCAAGAAAATATTAAATGTGCAGCTTAGACACAAAAACCTGAACTGAAGTTTCTAAAGAGGGAAAATTACATGATCCGAAAATTCTAGTCCCCTTGCAGTTGTCACCTAGCATGTGAATTCCTGGCTGTGGCAACTTGTTAAAAACACAAAAATTTTCATATAGTGGTGTCACAATAGTGGAGCAGGGGGGGCATCTTCCTTTCCTAATCCTTTTCTAAAGAGCCTGGTATATCATTTCCACCAACACAAAGCCAGTGCCAGGCTGGTTCTCATTTGATGCCTTTTGAGAACCTGCCTGTGTTTCCACTGTGTTTCAAAATAGAACGGAACTGAAATGCTGTGTAGGCAGAAGTGAGAATAAAGTACAGGTTCATATGAATTCCGTTATTTGGATTTACTTTTGGAAAAATGAGCCTTTAAGTCTCATAGTTTTCTGAGTATGACTCGTTGTATTGTCTGTACTTTTGTCCCCTTAAAGGCTCCCCAGTCTGTCTGTGTATGTGTGTTTACTCTCTATCGCTTTTTTACTGCTTTCCTTTTAAGGATCGTGCAATGAAAGAGTCTGCTTAAACTGAACTTTGCGATCCACCTCATCATCTCTTCACCACTTATGCGATATTTTATTTATTTAACCTGTGACATGTTTAATATTTATTGTTAAATCTGGCCATCAGATCAATTTTTAGTTTTCTGCAGAATAAAAAAAAGATGTAACGCTATTCTGTTAATAATCTGGAAAGTTCATTCACTGCCGATTTTCTGATGATTTGTTCTACCTTGCTGATTGACCTACTATTGCTCGTTTTGACAGATACATATTGATCAGTGCTCCAGTCAGCCGGCGTCCTGCGGCTCTCTGCGGCTCAGCCCACTGTTGTCCCGTGGGTCTCCATGGCTCAGCCAGCTGGCATCGCACAGCTGTCCACTTTCCCACGACATGAAGCAACTCTGCTCGCCACTTCCCCGCTGCATGAAGCCGTTCTACCCTCCAACTCCAACAGTCTCTGGCCACATCAGGAAGAAGTGAGGTAAGGCTGCCACTTTGCCTGACCCGGTGCCTCCAGAGCCTTGCAGAGGGGAAGCCCCCAAGGGGGCCACTATGCCCAGGTCCCCATTTCCAGGCCCTAGAGGGGCTCCATCCCCTGCTCTTGCAGCCAACGTGCCACCTCCAGGTGACCCGACTTCAGCCTGCTCACCACCAGTTGTCCCGACTTCACCCTGCATGCCTCCAGGTGTCCCGTTCCCACCAGACCCATTTCCTGACGTCCCACAGGTGCCTTCCTTTCCCCTGATAATCTTCTGGTGCCTGCCTCATCTCCTGATGTCCTGCTGTCACCCACCTCGCTGATGTACCGCCGGCGCCTGCCTCATCTCTAATCATCATTTTACTGCCGTCCTCGTCTCCAGTCACCACCCTGCTGCTCGCCTCATCTCCAGTCGTTGCCTTGGCAGCTTTCTTGCACCTTCTGGACTCACTGCCATTGGCCTCCTCATCTCCTGCAGGTCACCACTAGTCTGACAGCCAGTTCTCCGGTCGCCACCAGACTGAGTGAATTTGAGTGATCCAGAGGACTTAAAGTGGGACCCTCTGGACCACGCCCTGAGTCCAAATCTGTGGGTCTTCCCCCAACCCAAAGTCTGCACCAACCCAAGTCCCAGTGTAGTTAGCAGAGTCGGCTGGGGCCCAAGAGGTTGGCCTAGTCTCCATCTCTCAGGGGGAGAGATGGGGGCACACTGTCTGTGCCTACCGCCCAGATTCGTTTGCCTAATGTTGTCTGTCTGGGCAGCTCTCCTGTTGAGGCCTGGAGGAGAGGACTTGAGGTGCCCTTCTCTTCCTGGCCTGCAGTTCCCTCGGTGCCCTCTTGCTATGACCCTGCAGTTCCCTCGGCGTCCTCCAGCCCTGCTGTCTCCTAGGAACTTTCCAACCCTGCTGGCCCTCCAAGACCCTTAGCCCCTGTGGCTCGGGGGGGGCACGCCTTGCCGGGGAGTGGGCCCATGAGGACCCATGTCCCACGTTCGTGCCCAGCTCACCAGGATCTGAAAGACTCCTCAGACATTCCCTGTTCCCTTTGGTCATGCTTGGGCCTTTTTTGCCCCAACCCGTGTCCTCTGTGACCCCCTCCTATGTCCCTGTTTCTGTTGTCCCACCACCTGTCCGTCTGTCTGTTCTGGAGCGAATCATGTTGTGTGTCCCGTCTACTTTCCCTGGCTTTGCCTGTGTCCATTCTGTGCCCCTAGTCATGCCATGTGTCTTGTCCTACAGTTTGTTTTTATCCTGTCTGTCTTGTGTCCTCTGGCCTTATGTGTCTGCTCTAGAGTTTAGTTCCATTGTCCCAGCCCTGGCGTGCATCATGAACCGACATTGTTGATGTCCGATTTGGTTTCTCTGGCCCTGAGTGCTTTGTCTGTACCCCCATGCCTCAGGAGGGGTAGGGGGGTGTATACTGTCATAACCATGCGGGTCTCCTCCCTGTCATGGCCCTATTAAGCATGTAAGTATGTACAGAACCCAAAGGTGGGACGTTTCGATAGGTAGGACGAAATATGTGTTTCAGTTATGGCTATGTCGCCTGTTGAAACAATGAACATCAAAAACATGCAGGACTACTGGCCAGTAGCAGGCTAGCTTTTGTAGGTGTCATGCCAATAAAGGCATATTGGTGTTTGCGCATAACTTCTAGAATGCACAGGAGGGTATGAATGTGGATGACTCAGTACTGGGGTGTGGGAGTTGCCTTATGTAAAAGTGCACCCTCATATCAGAGTGTGATCCTATAATATTAGCTTGGCATTCGAAGATAATGGTACTAAATGTTAAATGAGACATTTGCAGGAAATGTTAATAAAAATTGTAGCTTGATTTTTTTTGCATTGTGTGATAAAGGGATGAATTTTTAATTGGATATTTGTGCTGGTTCAGACTCATTGGCATGCAGCAAAATGAACAAGCTGAAATCTGAGGTAAACTGTTCAGGTCCTTCATTTGGGATCCTTTTGGAGTAAAACCTGAGCAAAGGTGAATTTCTAGCATTAACATCAGAGTTGTATATCAAGTTCTCAGTGTATCACAGCCTCGTGCCTCGGGATAAGCTGCCAGGTCCCCTGTGACCCTGATTGTATCTATCAATGGATGGATGGATGGATGGATAACATAGGCACATGTATTGCAATATTATAAGACATCCCGAGTGTAGGAGAAACAGCAAGATGGCTGAAGGCGGCAGAGCAGGATTAATAGCACCTGAAGTGAGTGAGCCAGCTTCATGTGGACTCTGCGATAATGACTCCCTGGTGCTCCACTTCACTTCTAGCCGAATTAAAGGGGGCCAGCTGGGTGGGGGCGGAGCCAAGCGTGGAGAATGAAGGAGGCCGGAATGACCTTTTTTCTTTTTGCAGGGTGCAAGATTTATTTTGTTGGACTCAATGTCTTTTCCTGACTTTCAGTGACCACAAGGCTGTTATTCTTTCTAAGAAAGATACATTTTTTCACGCCCATGACAGGGCTGGGGCACCTACGACTCATTAATTGTGGCCGTGCTAAAACATAGATGATATCAACATATCTCTTTCTTGTTCTCCTTGTAGCTTTTGCTGCATTATTCTTCTGTACCAGCAACTCATAAATAGGTGCCTGGTATAGTTTATATGAACTATTACTTCAGAGGAACTGGAATATCTCGCATATTTCATTCTTTAAACAGTGGTTTCTCAACTACTTATTCCCCAAACCATAGCACCAGAAACAATCCTGAACCCCACTTAAAAATCCAATAAAACCTCCTGTCACCCAACTCTTCATCGCCCACCTGAAAGCGGGGACTCAGTGATGATGAGCTGGAAGAGCTTGGAATTTGTCGTTGTAAAATTTTATCAGGCAATTAAAATCAGCACCCCCAATTTGATTACAGCTCTGCTGCTTCAAACAGTGCCTATATAGGAGCGGGAACCACACATCTCTCGGCTAAAGTCCATCCGGCGAAGGAAATCTAGCTTGAAATTCAAGCAGCTCTCTCATGGAGAGTCGTCAGAAGAATAAATCAGATTAATCTTTCCAGAAAAAAAGAAGAATGACAGAGAGAAAGAAAATGCCTGATTTGATTCAGCTGAAGTATTTGACAAGGTCACCCATCTCTCCCTACTTCTTACCTTACTGAGTTTTGGAATATGTCAGCCTTTGAGCTAATGAATCCTAATATTTTGACACTTCAGCTCCAGCTCACTTGGTAAGACGACCGCATCAGAGGCTTTAAACCCACCGAAAGGTGTGCAATGTCAATGGGCATGATTCATCTCACATTTAGCCTTCTTGAGAGACTTCAGGGAGATCTCTCAGTTCATTTTAGCCAGATGAATGCAATTCTGTTGCTTACCAAGTCATACCCATCTAAAAAACTAATCCTAAAGCCCAGACCCACTGATACCTCCAACTAAAAACAAGGAGGCAGCTTTTCTAAAACCAAAAGATATCACTGCAACCTTGAAAAGTCACCTGTCACACTCTGCATTAAAACCTCACAGACTGATACCAAAAAAACAATTTGATTTCAGCTGTACAGTAACATATACGGGGGGGGGGGGGGGGGGGGAAACACAGATGGTTCCAGAATGGAGAACATCCCTGAAAGCAGTGATCCTAAAACACTGGAAAGTGGTGACTTACCTGAACAAAGATCCACCAAACATTGGAGGGTTCTTAAAGAAACACGTCCGCTTTCTGAATCCAGCAGCTGAACTGAGCAACAGAAAGATTATTACAATTGTATTAACTCAAACGGTTTAGAAGGATGTTAAAATGCCTTAATTTGCTAATATGTTCTTTAAAAAAAATCATTCATGGGGGTGGTGGGTGGCTCAGTGGCTTAAGGCACAGGTCTGTGATAAGATTTGCTGGTTTAAACCCCAGGGTCAGCAGAGTGATTTCAGCATTGGGACCTTAAAAAAAAATAGACTGGTTAAACTGGGACAGATCCACTTCCCTAGTTTAACTCTACTTTCATTACAGCCCTGCCTTTGTTTTTATCCTGCAAGCTGAGTGGACTCAGCTTATACATGGGAGGTCCGGATGTCTAGACCCAAGCAAAGTGTCCAAGATGGGACTGCCTGTGGAACGGCTGGCAATCCGAGTTGGGGGTGGGAGCGTCACAGAACATGCTGGGCTTGCTATTTGTTCTGCTTCTCTCTGGGAACTTTTCAGAAGGAGTTCTTTGATTTTTTTTAAGAAAACAGAATATGAACTCTGGTATTCTGGGTCCTCGGCACTTAAGGAAATGTGAGTCACAGCACGGAGCAGCCGCGGCCTCTCGATTCTCCACCCGTATGTGAATAGAGCAAAATTACCTGCAGTAATAGACCCCTAAGTGGCAGTAACACCGGTCCGCCAGTAAATCAGCCTTGGCGCTTTCAGCTGATTTACGAGCGAATCGCCACCCGTGGTGCCTCTCCCCTCGCCCACGTATTCCATTTTAATACTCAGGCCACAAATCATTTCTGAAAGGAGCCCAAAGCGTGAAAGTTGCTGTCAACAAGCGGCAAAATCTCGAAATAATGGTCTGGCGTTGGACCATCCTGGTACAGCTGAACACACATATGGCCAGACTTGCCCCCCAAAAGAAAACGGGCAGGCTGGAATAGAAATGGACATGATCCACAGTTCTGAAGCTGTGTTTTAATGTTGCAAAACATCAACCGGAACTTTGCAGCAATGTGCCCATATTGTTCGGAAACTCTTCCCGTTTTGTCAGAAAAGCATTTCTGACATTCCACCTTGGGGACCCTTTTAAGTTATTCAATGGTTAGATTATCTCTAAGTGGGGGAATTATTGAGCCATTTAGTGCCTGAATTGTGTTGTAAATTGCTGTGAAATGGTGCAGTTTAAGTGTTCAGGTGACCGCCTCACATTTAAGAGAACATTACAGCCTGCTTTCTCACCTGTAATGTGTACGTGGAGGTCAGTGTTCGCATCTTCCACCATTTTACGATTCATCTCCAAGTCTACTTGGGCGGAAATCCAAAGCTACGGATGAATCGGGAAGACAGAGCTAGGATAGTGGCTTTGGAGGTGGAGCTGGAGATGGGTTGTGTGATATAGTCCTGACCTGGGTCCTTAGACGTGCTGAGGGAGGCCATGGGATTGAATTTTGTGCTGAGGACGGAACACAGATGGAGCAGCATGGTGTCATGGGTGGTGCCGAACAGTGTGAATGGAAAAGGTGAGGAGCAGGTCAGTGTTTTTGTTGGAACAGGATATGGTTACAGTGAAACCAGAGATGGAACAGGATGCCGTTTCAGTGAGACCAGAGACGGGGCAAGATGTGATTACAGTAAGACCAGAGGTGAAGCAGGGTCTGGTTATAGTGAGACTAGAAATGGAGCAGTATTCAGTTACAGTAAAACCAGAGATGGAGCAGGATGTGGTTGTAGTGAGACCAGAGATAGTGCGGGATGCAGTTACAGTAAAACCAGAGATGGAGCAGGATGCGGTTACAGTGAGACCAGAGATGGAGCAGGATGCAATTATAGTGAGACCAGAGATGGAGCAGGATGCAATTATAGTGAGACCAGAGATGGAGCAGGATGCGGTTATAGTGAGACCAGAGATAGAGCAGGATGTGGTTATAGTGAGACCAGAGATGGAGCAGGATGTGGTTATAGTGAGACCAGAGATAGAGCAGGATGTGGTTATAGTGAGACCAGAGATGGAGCAGGATGTGGTTATAGTGA
>JAODKL010000001.1:17948836-17961915 GCA_026780765.1 Petrocephalus schoutedeni
TCCAGTGTTGATAATGCCACTCTTTCGTACGTCAGCTGGTGTGACTGAGATGAGCTCAGTCCCCATAGTCTCATTCATCCTGAATATGCAGCAGAAACATGCTATTCTGTGGAAAGAATGCATGGATCTTTGTTGAATTCTCCCTCATCAGATAGTTGTGGGGGCTCTCTGGCACCTGACAGATTTCGAGCCATGACTCTCCCCTGTGCCCCTTTGTGATGTGGGAATGTGTCCAGGGTGGCTTGTGGTCTCTTTAAGTGACAGTTTTAACTCATGAACTGACTTTTTCTATATTTTACTGTAATTGCCCATATAAGTCTAAATGCTGTTTCTAATTGACCAATAATTTCATGATTTTTCTAATCAAGTAATTTTAGCAAATTGTCACAAACCTCTGACTACCGGGTAGCGACAGTCTATGACAGCTGTGAAGCTGACACAGCACCTGAGACAATGATAAGCCACATTTGATAACATTTGACTGGTTTATAGTCTGTCCATATCGAGTTTCAAGCCTGTGGATGATGTCTGCTCTTGGCTGAACAGTCTGAGCTTTGGGGGAAGTGTGCCAGTTGAAAATGTACAACATAAAATGTTCAGTGGCTCGCTGCTTCAGGAGACGAGTCTGGGGGGGGGGGTTGTATAGAGGTTTGTGGCAGTCATAGGGGCATGTTGCTAAGACTGAGTCCTTGGTGAGAGCAATGCTGGGGGATTTACGACAAGTATTTCTAGAACCTTCCAGATTACATTCAGTCAGCTGTGATATGAAAAATGTCTCTGAACACACTGCTTTTAAACAACCAAAGAGCAGTTCATGCTTATCCTTATAAAAAAATATAATCACCATAATCATAGTGTATGCCCTTAATATGCATTCATAAACATTTAATCTAACACTTTCTTCTTTTTTAGTTATACAGTCCATATAACAGTAATGGGACACAAGTCCAGGGGAAAATACCGTGGGGTTCCTGTCTCGTGAGGAAGGTTGTTTGGCGGGCTTCCGTTCGCGCGCTCGATTGTTCAGCTTCGGTTAGCAGCGCTCGGCATCGTAAGGCGTGGCTGCAGCCGCTAACCGCCCTTATTGGAGTGCCTTTTATTTAGCAGCGAACGCTACAATGCCTTATAAACTCACTTTGTGATGTACTGCCAGAAATGCCTTTTATTAACTTTTATTTATTTATTTGGCATGTTGATCCAGCATCCACATCCCTGTAAAGTTACAAGGCTGTGGATGAGTTAGCCGGTGTGTGGCACCTCCTCCAGACGGCCGTGAGCGTTTCCGACCCAGCTGGGGATGCGACTGTGGGCACGTCGCCTCCACTACACTTATCCCCGCCGTGTACTGGGTCGCCACCGCCACGTCGCCCCCCGAACGGAACCAACTGCTCCTGTCACCAGGTCGCAGCGCTGCGCTTCTCGGGGGATCAGGCGGCGGTGCTGCAGCTTTTCCTGCCAGACCTGAGACATTAATTGATATTCCGAAAGGTATCCTGGCCCCTCAGTCCCGGCGCCCGTATAAGCGCATTCATTTAGAGGAACTGGGTGTATTCGACCGGCGGTGCCTCGATGCTCGGGAGGAAATAAAACGGATCGGAGCCGAACTAGACGCCGATCCCCCGGGCGGCTTGGAGGTGCATCAGGAGTTCCTACACGCCTTCCGCTCCCCTCGTTTTAAATATATATTTTATTTGCTATAAAAACAAGTTTTCCTCCATGTTTGATTTCCCCTCCATCTGCGGGAAAAGGGACATCTCACAGCGTCAGTTGTCGGTCAGCAGGAAACACCGACGATGCGGAGCGCGGCGCGGCTCTGATCCCAGCAAACCTGTTCGCACAACTGGCAAACCTGCCGGGAAAAACTGAGAGGATAGCAGGAGGATAGGGAAAGTGGAATTTGCCGCGGAGGAAAACGGCCGATTTGTGTCGAAAATAAAAATGAAGGAAAAGGATTTGATTGAGACGGCAAAAATGCAGGGGAATATGCTGGTAAGTGTGGAGCGATCCCCCTCCCAGTTTATTCCATATAATGATCTAGCAGGCAAATAAAAAACAATGTTTGGAAAGTGTGTTTTGATTGCTGGGTATTTGCACGCCCGGACGTGTGTGGAGAAATAAAGCTTTTACCATAAGATCAAAGAGCCCCTTTATTCCGGGGGCGATTTGCACTGCGCTGCTGAGACGGGCAGTTTTGGCTTCTCACTAACAGAAGACAGACGGACATTAGAATTAATCTGCATGAATGAAATGTAGCCGCGAGCAATAAGTAAGGATTCATTATACCCGAAAAATCGTAAATCGGCGCTTCTTCCCATCCTGTCTCCTTTCTTCCACATGTTACAAGCTGAACCCCAGTTTAACAATATATCTGATCGTAGTTGCGTGACTGTAGAAGTTTGCAGTTTTTATATTGTCATGGGAAATTACATCGTGTATATATACTGTTAAATAAGGAGATGTCCGCCTGATCGCACGCGGGACTTACTTAAATTTCACCACGCCTTAAAGCTGGATCGGAGTATGTGGTTTGTGTAGGGGAGCTGCGTACAGTCGCAGATTCTTCCACCTTTCAAGTGACTTACAGAAACTGCTTCTCAAAGTCAGGTGGAAAGGTGGGGGCTTTTCCCTTGGAACTGGACCACGTTAATTAGCCCCAGCGTTTCCCTCCCGGGGGGTGCCTGGTGTGGTTGGTAGCAGGTCTACCATCATTATAGGAACTGTACACTTTAGCTGTCTTGTTCATTTGCCTTTCAAAGGATTTGAAATCAATAACTAGGCTTCTTCAATAAAACTTGAAGCCCTGGTGCAGATGTTGCAGTAAGATTTATGTGGTCTACCATCGGTCCAAAATGACAACATGGACATGGAATGGACAGTTGGACAAAAATGAAATGGGACATTTGTTGGTTTTGAAAATCAATAAAAAGCCAGTCTTAAATATTTACTGGGAGAAAAGTTTGTGTATGAAGTGATCAGTGGTTCTCAATCAAAATGGAAGCCCTTTTGGTCCAAGACAGGAAAGAGGTAGATTTCAATACAAGCACTGAGCATGTAATTTCCACTCTAGAGTTGGAGTCTTTTTTTTTCTCCATTGTCAAAGAAATGTCAGTGAGAGGAGTAATTCCACCTATTTCAGCAGTTAAGTCCTCCCTGTCATCTGATTTGCAGTCACTTCACAGTGCAGCACAGGGAAGAGTGTCCCACTCTGTGACAGGGTACATGTTGTTGTGAAGTTCTGGTAAGTTACAGTCCTCAGGAGAAGATCCAGTGAGGAAAAAGTTAAGTAACTCTCAGTTTCCATGGCTGCTGGTCAGATGGTAGAGTGATTAACGAGTGATTTGACTGACTTCCGCATTTCAGAATGTGCTAGTGGGATCGGAATGAGGACATACTCATAAGTGGAATGTTCTGAATATGCAAATACGTTTTTTTTATTATTCTAGATGAAAGAATAAATATTAAATAAGAATGCATTGAATTGAATAACTAAAATAAATTAATACCAGCTACCATGAACATCAATAATGATATAATAATAACCGCCTGTCAATAGAGGCCCCCCACATCATCCATAAATAATGTATGGGCTCTGTCTTCTGGAATCATGGAAACAACCTGAAATGTGGGACTAGTTCTCTCCAGTCTTCTGATCCAACAATGTCCACCAAATGTAGGGAGATCAAGCAGGCATTTCTTATGGGTATCTGCTCTTTGTTTTAATGGCTTTGGAGGGGATTTATTTTCTTTTTTTCCTCCTTACCCAGTAATTGTGTGATATTTTGACTGCTCGTAGATAGTCTGACTGCTGTAGCAGAGTCATGCAATTGCTGTTTTAGTTTTATTGCTATTGAGGGGTGATCTGGGCAGAAATGATTGACGGTTTTTGCAAACTGAACTGGCCCATCAGACCTAGAGTGTGCTGCAGGGGAAGCAAGTGGACCGGGTGCCATACTTTCCACAGAAAAATTGTTTGGTCCAACCCTAGAAGTGTAATTATTGTCCTGTCCTTGAACTGCTTGTTACCCCATAAATACGTGACTGTGTGTCCAATTGTTGAAGGGAGGAATTAGATGCATGCTGTGGCTAGCATCTCTGTATGCAATCAATCACCATCTTGTTTCATCCAGTGCTAACTGAGACATAGCCAGTGGGAAGTCCATCTAACTCAGTGATTGGCAGTTATTTTTAATCTAGACCATGGTGTGATTCAAAACATTGCTAAAACAAGCCAACAGGTAACACTAAAATTTTCATCTTTACCTGTACGGTAAACCTGTACGCTTGTATTGCAAAAACATCCCCTAAGAAAATGCTTAATGAGTCTGCTAGAATCTTTAAAGAATTAATTGAATGAAACCTTTATTATTCTAAGAAAGTCATTACACTCTAAAAGAGAGAACATGCATTTAGGGCTTATCTTTCCCTTCTGCCCATGGTAATTACCCTTTAAAGTTGGTGGTAGTCAGAATAACTTGTTACTTTATCATACTGCTTGATTAGTTAAGCTACTATGTCATTAATTCAGTGTGGGTGTAATTTTTTCACTTTGCTAGGGATCCAGCTGGAGGTGTAGGGGGAGGGAGGGATGTTGTGTTCATTTATTCCTTCCCCACTTTCATTTTTCTCTGGTGAGCAACACATAGAGTAGCAACTTTAAAAAGAGAAAAAAAAACCTGCAGGCCTAATGAAATCTCTGAGCCGGATACATATGTTTAAGGATGTGGGGAAATAATTTCCTCAGTCATCGAATCTGTCCTTTCAGCTTTTTTGAGCCTCATTATTTACTGACTGTCCATGGCCATGTGTTTTTCCCTTGAGGGTTTCTTTGTTTTTGGCGGCGCTGAAATGTAACAGCAATTTCACTTCCAAGAAAATGCCTTAATGCCCTAAAACTGGGAGGGTGATTTTATTTTATGTGCTTGCATGCTTGTTGTGCTGTGACCCTTCTGATTGGGCCTTGGTGGTGGCGCACTCTCCAACCCCTACTGGACCAACACTCAGACAGGGGGCTCGGGACACTGTCTTGTAGTCCTGGGTTGCTTTTCTTTTTAGTTATTGTACAGCTGCTAAACATGAACACCCTGACAGCTGAATATCTGCAGAAGTGCTTGCTTTGTGGCAGAATGAAGATTGTGGTGTCACAGTCCCATCAGTACATCCATCTTAGACTCTGGCATCACAAATGAATGTAAAGCTTTTGTTAATTCAGCATGCCATGTTTGACCAATGACAGATTCAACTCCTTTTCACTGGTGCGTCTTTCGGTGCTATGTATTCAGTACCCTAAACACAGTATGTAATTACTTTTCTCTGGCTATACTTTTCAAGGCTATACTGAGTACCCTGTATTGTCCATGTCAGTTAAATGGCTGCATTTTGCCTTGACATTGTGTCTGGAATTGAATTGTTTTGAGGTTGTGATCTGTAAATTAGGGTTGAATTTGTTTGAAAAGGGAGTTTCTGAATGATACATGCGTGAGTTCTTATGCGTAGCTCGGTTGTGCACTGAAGCTGAAAGGGAAGGCGTTTGGCAGTAATTGAGGTTTGGTGATGTAACAGTATGGCTTGCAGTTGTAGTTCCAGTTCATGGTCATGCACGGGCATTTATTTTGGATCACTGACAGGCAATAAATAATGAGGCCTGTAGTAGCCGATTACTGATTGGCTCTACAGCAGACCAAAAGGAAGTGACTTGCATCTCATTAGAGTCTCTTCGGGTCGTGAGAGGCATTTGGTGCTATGGCATGCCTCTGCGGGTGTTTGACAGTGCCGAAATGAAGGCAGGTGGGCTATGGATACAATCTCGTTATATTAATGTCAAGTCTGCTTGATGAGCAGATGAGTAATTAAGGGAAAGTCTATGCTGTTCGCATAATTAGAGGCAGCTCTTTGATGTTCTGTCTGATAGGTCGCATCTTCCAGGGATTTCTTAATCCTTTTAAATTAAATCAGAGTGGGTTTTTTGAGGATGGGGACCATGGATAGTTGTTCTGTCAGATTACCTGCTCCATACTGCAGTGGATCCTCCTTGCTTTTTGACCACTCTGTCCCAATGGTTCTATTCAAAAGGCAAATGCACAAAACGGGGAGCACCGCTGTGTGGCTCTTAGGTTAATACATTTTCTGTCCTACAAACAGCACTATACTTAAATGTTAACATTAGACATTATTGTGATAAAGACATTTTTTAATCTTACTAGAAACTCTCCTTACCAAAAATCAAAAATAAAATAACCTTGTGTGTCCTGTATTTTTTATCCTCCACATCTCCTTTCTGCCTCCTGCACTTTCTGCCAGTCTAGAGCAATCAATCAGTACTTAGCCAGACAGCACCAGCAAAATAATGAGTTTATGATAGATTAATATTTCATGGTGCTTTCCTGACCCCAGTTCTGCTACTCTGCCTGCTTCAGTTTATTGAAACCCTTTAGCCACAGTATTTCGTCTAAACCAGGGGTGCACAACTCCAGTCCTGGAGGGCCAGAATCAAAACACAGTTTGCAGAATCCCCTGCTCAAACACATCTTGGAGTTGGGCACCCCTGGTCTAGACAATGGGAAAACTTCACCTCTAGATCTCTGTTTAATCTAGCAAGTGGTATGTCGGCAGTGTTGTGCTCTGATTTTTTTGAGGGGTTCGTTTTTTTTATTTTTATTTTTTTAATTATTCAAATGTGTGTTATTGTACATAACCTACATCTATGTGCGTTAATCTAAATTAGAAAATGCCACAGCCTGATTTTTGTCCAGAATGAAAAATGATAGCCCTGGCACCCACCCAGCTCGGCTGAGGATGTTTGGGCAGACTGCCGTAGCCTCTGCTAGGCCCACGTACTAGACATAAATGGGGCTAATTTGATGGTCTGCTTCAGAGAGAGAAGGAGAGGGAGCTGGGTACCCATGGGTGCCCAGTGTTTTTGCAGGTGTGATATGCTCTGTGGGAACTTGACCAGTGTGATCTTCATTGTCACCAGCTTGGCAAGTTGGTTTATGCATTTATGCATCAGCTCTGAAGATATTATGAGGAAATGCCCTCAGGAAAATTTGCAACTGTATTGTTTCTGACATTTGTCAGCTGCGTCAACATGGGACTTGGCATAAAGATTGAAAAATATCTGATTTGTGTATGTGCTTGTATGTGTTTACATATACATTTTATTTACACGTATCGACAAGTTCCCTTTGCCAGTTCCCTTATCCCCACAGAGGATGGCTCCACTCCATATGGTCTATTGGTGGTGATTTCCCCCAGCAGTACTCATTAGTACCCATACTCCCTCACACTATCACAGTAATTGCCTCCCCCAGACAGGGCTGTGCACAGGGGTTTAGGATTGGGGCCAGGAAGATGCCCTCGTTTGGTGGCACTTCTAGCTCTTGCAGAGATCGCCGGCTTGCACGGAAACCTGCTTGTTGCCGTCACCCATCAGTGTGTCGCTGAAAATCATCCCTGACCCTGTAAACAGGTTGATATCCCCTTGGGTCTTTGCTCCTTTAGGCAGGATTTTCACTCTGCCACAACTTGTCCTGGCAGGAGGCTAATTGCTAAAGGGGATTGTTCCTCATGCCTCTTTTTGGAGCTCCTAAATGGTTTTCAAACCTAATTTCTCTTAAAAGTCTGCAGTGGGTGGGATTACCATGCTCTTCCAATCACTGTCTCTGTTTAATCCCTTGTGCATCAGTATAGTAACCAATAGAAATTAGGGACCAGTCTGATAGACTGGGTAATCCCACCAACTGTGGGTACTGAAATCTCATTTCTTCTCATGATTGAATGCCTTTGAACTTGGAATATTAATGTAGCTGTTATTAGGGGTACACCAATCCAATATTTGGGATCAGTATCGGCACCAAACCATACCTATTAGACGGAGCGAATATCGGCCATATGTGACTGATCCACGTCCAATACTTACTTACTTTATTTAGTTTTTTTTTGGCAATCTGTAAAACGACAGCTCCTGTTTCTTGTTAAATGGATTTGTACAGTCAGTCGCAGGTCAGCTTCTTCCCGTTTTAGATTTGAGGCATTTGAGCTGAACGCTAATGCAACCGGTCAGTTTGTTTGCCCCTCAGTGGGTGTGAGCACAGTGACTTCCGCCTGTTGTGGTGTTATGTGCATACCCTTTGCAACAGCAGGAGCATAAGATTCAGTTAAGAGGCTGACGATACGGTAGTATTTTATGCTTGGAGCAACAATTAGTAGCTAAGAAATTTGCAATCTTTGTATAAACAAAGTTTTGAGAGGAGGAGGTAGCATTTAGTGGAAAGTAAAGCACACGCAATTGTGCGAGGGGAAAAAAGCAATGGATGATTTGGGAGTCGCTAGCCTGGGCTGTTTTGTGCACTCGCTACAGCTTGTGATACACGAGGGGCTGCTATCTCAACGAAGTGTAAATAACGCTGTTACCAGTGGGAGAAAAATCGTGGGGCATTTTTAGTGCAAATTCAACAGAAGCGAGAGAATGAAACTGAAGCATTGTGTATATCTAACATCAGATAACTGAATCAGATCAGATAATGTTAGATATAAATAACACTCCAGTTTCAATAACCAATATAAGTGCGCTTGGGTTATAAGCGTTATTCGCTCCTATTAAAAAAAAAGAAAAACAAACAAGCAAACATGTTTCCAAGTAGATCAGTCACAGTTCTTGTGGTCTGCGTCACCGTGACTAGGGATGGGTAACGCTAAGATTTTAACGGCACTGCTACTCTTTCCGGTGCTGCTTATCGGTCCGGTATTGTTACTTTTGATCACTCATCTCTCTCCGCCATCATAACTAGTTGCGGCTGCCGGACCTGTGGTCCCAGCCCGATCTGCGTGCGCATGCGCATATTTTACGGTACCGCAGATTTGCAGAAATACTCACGCACAGCCATAAGAGGAACTTTGCGCATGCGCTCGCGGATTGGGCAGCGACCCCAGCGTCTGTGCGCGGGTGCGAATTTCCCCATGCATCGCGAACCTGAGAGAACGCTCAGGGGTGCCCAGTCCTGCTCCTGGGGAGCTACCACCCTGCAGAGCTTAGATGCAGCCCTAATTTAACACACCTGATACTGATAATCAGGCCCTTCAGAAGCATCTCAATTAGTCAGCTATGTTGAAGCAAAGCTAAATTAGGGCTGCGCCCAAGCTCTGCAGGGTGGTACTGTAGCTCTCCAGGAGCATGATTGGGCACCCCTGCTCTAGATTACTAGATTAACGGTTTATTCAGCAATGGAGCGTATCAGATAAACTGGGAAAGATTACGTTTATGTAGAAACAAAAAAGTCAGATTTAACAATTTCTCCAGTACTGATAACGATACCCAAAGCCCAGGTATCATTATCAGTATTGGGACAGAAGAATTCTGATCGGTGCATCCCTAGCTGTTATTTTTCTGGACTTGCAGTTTGTCAACAGGTGCAGAAATTGCTTAGTAATTGCAGTCATCCAGTTTGCTTCAGTTAATTGACAGGAGGGAAGATATGGGCAGTCGCTCTGTTTTTGTAATGAAACATGTTGGATCCTGGTGACGTTAGCTAAATTGATGCATTGTGACAATGAGCAGAACCTCCATCACAGGGGGCTTTTTGCTGTTTTGGCCTTTTCACGGCTCTACAGAATTGATCAATAACTTGGACATCATGAAGATAATTAAGAGCAAATGCATGACATGTTGGATTAACAGAATAATTTTTTTTATTAACAAATCTCCCCACTCCCCAAACACACAGACACACAAAAATCCACTCCGAGGCCTCTGGCTCTTCCAGTCTCCCAGTTCAACCGACTTCCCTCTTCTCTAAATATTGAAGCCCAGTCCTTGTGGGACCCCAGGAAACTATAAAACACCAATATTCCCAGTAGTGGGGAGAGGTGAAAATAGTGGTTAAATAACGGGTTCTCTTTGCAAAAAGGTTTCTGGTTCCTCTGCTGCTGTGCAGTGCCCTTACTCCCTACTTACCCCGCAGAGACCTGGCTGCGTAGCTTTGCAGAAATTGCAAGGCATTCAAGTTCCTTTGCATACAGATGTCTTCTGTGTAAAAGGATAGATGAATTGATGGTGTGGGGTGGGGCTCTTCTTGGCCACATTTGTTCCCTCTGTGAAATGCATCGTGGGGAACTTCGTCTGTGGTTCACGGATTAAATTGATTACAATTCAGTCATCTGGATCTAACAAAATGCTGGAGCTTTTGGGGGGGGGGGGGGGGGGGGCGGGTTCATAAATGGTCCCTCCAAGGGTCTCCTTTCTCCTTCATGTGGTATAATTTTTATTTAGGAAAATGTTTTCCTTAGGAAGAGTCACTTATTCGGGAAAAATTCATCTCCATCAGTATCTCTCAAAGGGAGCCCACATGATGGAAAGTATTTGGCCAGACAATGAAGGATTGCTGCTCACTGAACCAGTAATTAGATTTCCGCTGTGGGGTCACTTCGCTTTAAGGGGACAGAGAAACAACATCCCTTTAAAAGGGGCTATACATCAGCTTGAGTGGCTGTGAGTGGCACCTCAGCAGCCAGGTGACAGGAGTCCGTACGGATGGGAGAGAGCGGTGTGCTGTGGGAGGGTTGGGTCACCTTCCCCGCTGGATTGTCCAGGGAGGCGTGGTAGTGGCAGATGGCACAGAGGAGCGCGATGACGAATCAGTGCCGGCTCTGCTTTGTGTGACTGTCAGGGCTCTATATCTGGCACTGTGCTGATAAGCGGTCGACTTGCCGTAGTTCGGACACCGTGTGCTGCATCGGGCTGCTTCAGGGAGCCATCGCACTCCCATTAGAGAGGTGCAGCATGTGAAAAGTACGACCCCCCTAGTCCCGCCCCAGGCACAAGCTTTGGTGTCTAAAGAGCATGCTCTGGGACAAACAGTGGTGAGGTCATGTGACCTTGGGGGGGGGGAGGGGAACACTATCCGAGGCTCCACTCAAGGGAACAGACATCAGTGGAACCAAACTGAAAAGTTTGCCTTCCCCTCTGGAAACAGGAGAAAGAGAGTGCGTGTCAAAGCCTCCAAATAGTCACGCTTTTGGTCACCTGGAAACAGCCCAAGATGTCCTTTCTCAATGTGCTGCTGTACGTAAGAGTGGAGGGCAACGCTCTACGGATTTTCATGTGGACAGGTGTATACTGTCTAGAGGCATTTCATCATTAAGCCAGGCTACCTTTCGTGTGAGAGGGGGCAGGCTGTGCTCAGTGCCCCCCTTCCCCCAATGCCTGGCATGCCAAGAGAAAAAGTGGAACCTGCTGATGTGGTCTTAATGCCGCCCCACTGTGCCCTCTGCCTGCTTCTGGCTCAGGATGGTGCTGCTCACCCATTAATTAACCGCTGGCCATGAGGGAGGTGTGACAGTTCAGCTTCTGTGCTTAGGGGTGGCAATGGGTGGCGGATGAGACCTGCATGCCTTGACCGGTGAAATTACCATGCAGCTAACTGCTGCTGCATTCCATATGGGACCAAATGGCTAGCCAATAGGATGCTGCTTACCCCAGCATGTGACCAGCAGGGTGCCATAATCCCACCCACTGTAGGTTTCTGTTTGTCAAATCACCGGTCAGTATAGCTGTCCTTCCTGCCTTATAAGGAATGGATTGTGTGTGTTATTAAATGGTGTGTGGCAGAGCATGTTAATCACGGGAGACAACATCTAAAGGGATGCGCTTTGATTTCTGTTAAAAAACAACACAGAATTGCACTGAACAGTGGGTAGTTATAAAAAAAAAACAGTGACTGACCATTCACCATGAAGGAGGTGCTCTTTGTCATTTTCCTTGTCATGTAAAGTGCCACCTTTCTTTGTTGTGGCTGCATGTTTATTGTTCTGTCTTGTGCTGTTCATTAGTGAAACATCAAAAGGCTTTGTTTGACACGAGGTGTAGAGTGTGTTGGCTTGGGACAGAAGATGAGATCTGAGACTCCCACACCATATATTTAGTGTCTCCTTTCAAATTTCAGACAGACCTTTGTGGAAATTAATGACCTAGCCTTCAGTCCTTTCATCATTGTCCCATCGTCATTCGCATGTAATTGATTTATCTACAGTGACCTTTTAACTCTGATGTTAATTGGAGTTAATTGCTTTACTCTGAGTGCTGAAATTTGGGCCACGACAGCCTGTAACCACATGCTAAGTGAGCATACCCTGATTTTGGCTACGCCAGCCACTCTCCCGGCAGTATGCAGGTGGCCGTCCTCAGCAGGGCTGTAGTGATGCATCACATGCAGCTCTAATATGGCTTGGCACGGTTCATTAAGTCCCTCTGGCCAATCGCGTAGCCCCGCTGTTCCTAATAGCATACAGTGTGAGCTGATGATGCATCTCTGGGGCCCAGCGTAAACCATAGCCAAGAAATGCCTGTTCACTGCCATTTTTCAGTCTGAAAAAGGCGTCACATTACATTCACTGGATTCCAGTATGTTACAGAATACAAAAATTGCTGGAAATTTCGATTTTGAAGTTAATAAGTCAAGCAACACTGTATTTGTTCACATGAATATGTAACAGCATTGACCATGTCCAGGATTGTCTCAAATTCCTCGGGAATTATAGTTCTTGCCTGTAATATCTTAAAATTCATTGTCTACTACATGTGTCCTACACCAAGTCCAGTGTGCTAAGGTCAAAACTGAAGATTCTTGCTGAAAAATGTTGATGCACTCTGCCCACCCATGTGCAGTCCGCCCTGTGGCACTTTCACCTTTAACCACCTGCTTTCTATTTCTTCCTACAAAAGCATGCCTTTCGCTTGGTGGAGCGGGGGACCCTCATGCAGGTGGAGACTGCTGCTTATGCTAAGTTCACATCGCATTACTTTTAAAGTAGTCCGATCACTATACTGTTCACATGACATGACTCGTCGTCATGTAATTAGGAGTCTTGAATTCATTGCGGTTTACACACTACATGTGTAATCATCCCCAACCTGTCCATCTGGTCTCCAAACTATGCTTTGTCATGAAAACACAAGCAAGGAGTGGCATGTGGAAATGATGTAATCCCATGCACCAGACTCAGTTATAGTAGAATAGAATAGAATAGAATAGAATAGTTACTTTATTGTCATTCAGAAATACACGGGTTAGTGCACAACAGAACGA
>JAODKL010000001.1:17969225-17984816 GCA_026780765.1 Petrocephalus schoutedeni
TCTTTCTAATATTTCTATAGCGGAACTAATTTTGCGTTTTGGGTTGGAGTCTGGGCAATTATTTTGGTAACATTTTGTTTTTTTCTCAGTTAAGCGCAGCACGTGTTATGCAGAGAAAGTATTTTAAGTTATAGTGTTTATTAATGGAGATTTGAGTGATTGTACTGTATAAGCTGCAATCATAAGTTTTCTTTCTTTAACTCCTCTTGAATATACACGGCCAATGAGTTCTCACGGCATGCTCAACCGGATGGAAATGAATAAATGCCCGTGATCAGAGATCAACTTGTGTTCGTGTTCGTCATTGAGGGGAGTTACATAGTTAGTGCTGCTTTTGTTTCCTAGATATTCGAATATTAATATCCAGACGATAACGTCACAACCCGTACGAAATTTCTCACAAACCAGTCTAGGGGTGATTTAAATATCAAGGGTGACAATGATTATGATTGTCTCGGAGAACGCATACAACGCCCAAGCAAAAGCAGCGGGGGTAAACTTTAAACTGATTTTAATAAATATATATTGGATATAATCTATACTCATTAAAATTAAGTTAGCTAAGCCTTTTCCCTATGCCAAAGTAAAAATGTTTTAGCGAAACATTAACCCCTGCGCCGTCCGTAATGTCCGTACAGAACCGAAAGTAAGAAATGTAATTAACTAGCGATGTAAGAACTGCATGTGCATAACATGCGATGTTAAATTTAATATCCAACATCATCCAGCTGTATACTACTGCCATTTTTCGAAAGTGCCCCGCCTCACGTTGTGTTGGAAAACCAACACAAAAGAAGTACCGAACTTTTGGTATTTTATTGAGGTACTAAAAGTGCCAAAGTACGGTACTTGCTGTGGTGGAAAACCCCCTACACTCAACACTGAAGCCAAACAAAATGTTCCCACATGGCGGCTTTATAAGATGACGGTGCCTCTTTAAATTTCCTTTTCTCCTTTTTGCATTCACTCACCATGGCCACGCAACCAGGAAAAGTTTTGTTTACTTCCCCATCACTTCACCAGCATTTGCATTCAAAGCGCTGATAGGCTACCGGGAAATTCAGGGGAATTATGATTGGTTGTGGAGACACTCTGAGCAGAGCTACAGAAAAAAACACATCCCCCTGGTTCTAAGCAGTTCTGTTTAGACTGCGTGCACAATGACCACATTTTTAAAATTTAAGTTTAATATTGGGTGTACCGATGTATTGCCAAAGACTAAGGAAGGTGGTACACAGACAGTCAGGCAAGGTCAGTCTGAGCAGGGGTACTCAGGCAGGGGTCAACACAGCTGTGCCTCTGTCAGCCTGATCTGAGGTATGGAGGCAGGTGAGGCAGTAGCTCTCCCATTTGGCTGAACTGTTCTGAGTCCCTCTGCAGCTACTGTACCCCACTTGGCTGAAATGCTCTGTGTCCTTCTGAAGTTCCCCCAGTCAGCGGAGCTGCTCGCTGAGTTAAGCATGCAGCTGTAAGTTGGCCTGAGCTTATGTCAAGCATGGTTTTGTCCTGTCTGTGCTGTTCTCGTGGGTTCTTTGAGCTTGAGAGCACATTCTAGGTCTAAATTCAGGCTTTTTAAATGAAATGGAAAGTATTACTTGCATCTATTAGTATGATGAACAGAGGCCGGAAAGCAGTGAACAAAAAGTTTGGACTGGAATCGATGGTGCTTTGTAGTGTGGGTCATGGTTGATCTGTCAGTCTAATGCAGTCCCTTAGATCAGTTAGGCGAGAGCAGTACTTAGACTTGTATTCATTTTTGAAAATACCATCTTTGAGAGGATTGTAGGTCGAAAGGCCTGCGGGATGAAAGTGGTGAGTTTCTCTGTTCACAAGTTCCTAAAAACTCATGGTCTGATCGGGATTCAGTGTAGGTGTCGCTTCAAATCTGTTATCTCCATGTCCTCGCCATTTAGTGTCTGAAACTTAGCCGGCGGCTCCTCAGAGTGAGAAGGAGAGGGATTGAGGGAAATGCGACAGCTGGCTTAGTTCCTGAAATTGCCAGTTCAGTTTTTCTGCCAGTGTGCAAGGTGGACAGGGATACATAGCTTAGTTCCCGATGATCTGTACCACAACCAAGTCTGGCCTGATGGCATACTCATTGTGGACCGGGGGTTGGGAACCCCTATGTTAGAGGGACAATGTCCTTTGTGTGGGAGAACTTCACAGGTCAATTCTACAGTAGGTGCAGTTCCTAGTTCTCAATTTGTAAAGTTCTGCTGTTGTCCATGGCACAATTCTGAGACCCTACTTTTTAAGTGAAGGAACTATATTGAGCTCCTGTATCTTAACAGCACAAAGGCTGTGGGTTCAAATCCTAGAGGGCACATACTAATTGTAACTCTTCTCTCTACTGTAAGTTGATTTGGACAAAGGTGTCAGTTAAATGAAGTAAATGCCAATATATGATGCCATAATGCCCTTTGCTAAGATATGTGCTGTTCAGGGAGCCCACATACAGTGAGCCAAGCACTGTCAGTGGTGCAGTTATGTTGCTTCTTTTTACCATGTGAACAGTAGTAAAAGAGACTATTTAAACTATTTAACTAAGTATTGTAAACAAGGTCATAAAACTGCCTTTGTGGTTAAGAGGCAGCAAACCTTGTTTTTTTATGCTGGAGGTGTCTTATGACCCTCCATATTTCAGGAGAGTGCTTCAGCCTGGTAATCCTGTCAGTAGCAATAAAGCTTCAGGAGCCCGACTCCAGGTAAATCCTTAAGGGTTACTATCCTGGACATGTAACATGTTGCATTTTCTTAGTTAGGAAATACTGAGCTGGGTACATAGCATGAACATGTTATAAAAAGCGCAGGCTTTCTAAAATAAAATGGTAGTACCAGTTCATTAAAGCCAGTCCATTAAACCTTCCATCACTCCAGCTCCAATGACACAGCCCTCCCTTCTTGTCATAATAGTAAAAAAAAGGGGGCAAAAATATAAATGATGTTGCCAATAAAACCTTTAATTATGTGAATTTATGAATAAATAAAACAGAAATAATGGAGAAAAAAAAATCACTTTTTATTACCTGGTGGTTTATTGCATTTTTTTTGTTGGGTAAAGCCTGAAAATTAGAAATCCGAAATACAGGGAATAAAACTGTTTACTTGCACATAGAGAGGGTAACCAGCCATTTCCATTGGTTTTTAGATGCTTCCCATCTGAAACAGGGAGGCTCAGTCATCATTAATCCGAACCTGGATGAACCTGGATCATCAGTGCAGCTAGGAGTTGCTGTGGCCATTGGAGGAGGGAGAGCCAGGTGTGAGGGTCACTGTTTTTGAAGAGGAAAGCAGAGGGTTGCGATGTATCAGGGGAAACAGATTTATCTGCAAAGTCATGTCTGCTGAACTTGGCTGTCCCTGTGTGATGCTCCCTCTAATAAAGGAGCCCTCAGTTCCCCAGATGCAGAGGTTGATAGATTAAGTTGTGGTTGTGTTGGTATAATCCCATAATGTGATTCTGTCAGGGGCTTGGTGGATGTTCCAGGTGTTATAAAGGTATGTGTGCTGAGATCTCCATGGCTCAGGTGGGTGTACGACGCAAAGCAGTGGGTATTTAGCTGTAACCCTCTTAGACAGGATGTTTTTCTGGTTTTCTGCTATGGATATAAGGTGGATGTACTGAAAAATGCTCTGTTCTGCTGCAGAGTGTCCATGATGCCTTTTTATTTCAAATAACATGAATCTGGCATACAAATACATGGCTGTTAATTTCCCCCCGTGCACAATCCTCCAGATCCATTGGTTGGCTCCTCGCGCTCCTTAGCGTGTGAGATGGCATTCGGCGGGATCCCGTCTGTCACACAGGAAGTCATCTCTGGCGTCTGGACAGGCTTGCTGTTTTTCTCCAACATTGATCTCGCTCCGAGACCATTGATGGCGCCCCATATGGGAGCCTGATAATGCTGGCTCTGATTATTGAGGGAATCCGGTCCTTTGAAGGTCATCAGTTTCCTTCCTGCCCATTCGTTTTGTTTCTTATCTGAGCTTCGTACTGTTGATACAGGCTCCACTGCTACTGTAAATTGGCTCTTTGGATTCAGCCCCGAGGTGCGGTACAGGAATGTGATGGTGATCTGAAGAAAACAGCAGCACAGTACCACAGCAGGGACCTGCTGTCTTGGGAGTAGGTGCAATTTATGGCCCCACCTGTGTGAAGTGGAAATTCAGACCATGTCTCATCATTGATGGAATGGCTGAGCTTAATCGGATTGATCCGTCTTCAGGCTGACGGGTGATGTGAGCATGCTGACGCACAAACACATGCATAGCCCCTGAGCTGTAGTGGGAGGGTGGAGGATGCACAACTTCTTCTATTTTGACTGGCTTTATCCCCATTCCATGCCACCATTACGCACAGGCTGCCCTGGCATAGGGTAGACGTGGTTTCGATGAGGAGTGAGAAATATCATGACCAGATGCTGTTGCCACGTGAGACCCTCTTCAGGAGGAGTTTGGACGTGATGTGGGCAGCTTGAACTTGTCACCATGTGATGGTGATTTAAGAGGCTGTCCCTGGCCCTCTGCACGCTCTGCAGGTGGTGGCAGGAGGCCCAGTGTCATCTCCTGCTCTCATGGTCCCCTCCTTTTCAATCTCTCTTCCCTCTAGTTGCATCATTCTGCCATAAATCTCTTCCTACCTCTCTCCGAATTCATCCTGTATTCTCACCCTCCATGTGACAGTGTTTCACGCAGCCGCTCACAGGGACTGTGTCAGCGTTCCGCTTTTCTGAGTGCTGTATCTGCACACCGTGGGAGATGCATCTCCCACATTAATGAGAAAAGTCTTCCCAGCTTTTCCTCTGCCTTTCTCACTCATCATCTCCTTCATCGCATTTCAGCTGTGTTCTGATTTGACTGCATCTGTTGTGATGTTACTGTGTCTTTCTTCTTGTTACTTATGTTTAACACTTTCCTTGACCGCCTTTTTCAATGCTAATGAGACTGTGAGCTGAACAGCCCATTTTCCATCTAAAGAGTGTTAACCCTCTCACCTCCTCAGTTTCAGTTAGTTTTTAGTACTATAAACCGTAACTTTTCATTTGCATACTGCCAGTGTTTTTTATTCTGTCTACTACTTTCGCACCATTTTCATCTTCCTGTAGGGAGTAATGTCTTTTGGAGGAGTCATTTTTGTTGCATTAGGGTAATTTCGGGAATGGGAGCGTGGTAAATGTAAGTCCCCTCCCCACTTCTGAGAGCAACTCTGAAGGTAGTTGTGTGAATGCATTTAGAATCAACTTTCTGTCAGGGGCAGGTGGCTTGCAATCCTATTACAAGGTGGCAAGAATAGGGAGTCTGATAGATTCCAAAGAGAATGAGCAGGGGGGTAAGGATGTGAAGATGACTGAGGTATGTATCTGTTCCTCATGACAGGCCATGAAAATCCAAGGTGTCTCCATGCCATGTGTCTTCCTTTATCAGCTGTGGCCGTTCACTTAAAAGTTCCTCAGAAATTGTGTAGCTATCGTGATTGCTCTCTACCACTTTTGCTTTTTAAAGTTGTGTTTTATGATTCCAAGAAACATACAGTTCTGGAAGTCTTCTTCAGAGTAATTAAGGTTGAGTAGCACAAGTGTATAGGAGCAGCACCCTGGGTTTGTAGCAGATTAAGCAAGTTTTCTGGATTGATTAGCACTTTTAGAATTTGTGACCTTGATAAATACATGGATGAAGAAGGTCTCTGCATTGAGGCAGGTGGGCCATCGGGGGGGGGGGGGTTCAGCTCAATTCTACCAGCACATTTAAAAAATGTTTTACTCACTGCCATGGGTGGAACAGAATGCCACAGGGACTCTTCTCTGCAGAGTGGTGTACATATGGATATACAAATGATGGGCTGTGAGTCCATGCTGTACTACAGAGCTGGGGCAGCCAAAGCTGGGATCTTGGGGCTGGTTACACTCACCGCCAAATGTACCTAGACCTTCAGTGACTCTCCTTGAGCATGGAGTGTTTTTGGGAACCGTCCTGAAATGAATCCTTCTTTTCAAAGCATAGCTAGATGGTATGTTCATTAGGGCTGCAACAACGAATCGATAAAATCGATAAAAATCGATTATTAAGTGTTGGCAAGGAATTTGATTTTCGATTTGTTGTGTTGTGTTATTAGTGTGCAACTCGCTATATCGCGGAGAAGTTAACCTCACCTGCAGACGGAGCTGAATGGAGTACGGCCAAAGGCTTGGTGGAGGAAGAGCGGAGGCGGTATTAGCCAAATAAACAAAAGAATTATGACAGAGGCAGAGAAAACGGTTCGACTGAAGTCGTCAAAAGTGTGGGAGCTCTTCACATTACAAAAATGTTAAAAATGGTTCACTTTAATGTTATTTTTGTAAGTAAGTTAGTAAGTTTAAGCTGTGTTTAAATGTGCTGCATAAATAAACTTTACTTTGACATATGGTCAGAGTGAAGACACTGCAATGTGACGGAGTAGCCCGTCAGGAGCGGCGTGCACGGTCACGCTTGCGTACGGTAACGCTCGCACACGGTCACGCTCGCACATGCGCACTCGATCGCACATACACGCGCACTCGATCGCACGTACACGCGCACTCGATCGCACGTACACGCGCACTCGATCCCACATACACATGCACCTGCACACACAATCGCACGTACCCGCGCACAAGATCGCACATACACGCTCACACACACACGCACACGCACACCCTGTCTGCCAAAACGAAACCTATTCCCCAATCCCCAGTGCCATGTTAGGTAGCCAAGGGTGCATTGCATTTAGACAGGGATGAAAGTAACTGCGTCTGTAAGTATGTGATACATTTGCACTTTTGTGTATTACTGTAAATATAGAAAACAAGTGTTAATGTTAATGTTAATTGTCTGTTACCGGGTTTTTTGATTTGCATTTTTCTTTGCAACTTTTTTGCTCCGTCAGTTTAGATAATGTTCTATTTCTGAATAAACGGGTGGAAATAAAAAAAAATATATATTTTTTTATCCGATTCAATCATTAACCAAAAAAAGAATCGACAGGTTAATCAATTATCAAAATAATCATTCGTTGCAGGCCTAATATTTATTAGGTATGGCCTGCTCTTCCGAAATAACCAATCATACGTCTGCAAAGGAAGGGTGAAGAGGTTACATTATTGTGTGGCTGAGCATTATAGCGGCTAATCGCTGCCAGATGCAGTGGTTCCAGTGTTTGAGACAGCCAGCCTCCTGGGATTTTTATGTACTATGGTGTGAAGGGGTTTCCAGAGAAGGATGTGATAAGCTAAAACCATCAAGTCTGTTACTGAAGATCTGTTACTGAAAATGCCAGAGGTCAGAAGGCAATAGACAGAGTCGTTAAACCAGAAGGAAGGCCACAAGTAGAAAAATAACAGGCTAGTACACTGGACATGTCTAGATGGGGTTCTCTGAATGCATAACTCAAGCCTTGAAGTGCTTTTGTGGATTACAGGGATCCTACCTGGTACTACAAAGAGATATGTATTAAAATGGCTACTGAGTGTAATTTTTAAGCATTAATTGAGATCTGAGATTCAGGTCCATGGATTCCCAGGGTCTGAGGGGCAGGTTCTACTTGCATGGAGACACCTTGGATTTTCATGGCCTGTCATGAGGAACAGATACATACCTCAGTCATCTTCACATCCTTACCCCCCTGCTCATTCTCTTTGGAATCTATCAGACTCCCTATTCTTGCCACCTTGTAATAGGATTGCAAGCCACCTGCCCCTGACAGAAAGTTGATTCTAAATGCATTCACACAACTACCTTCAGAGTTGCTCTCAGAAGCGAACATAGGTATATTATTTGGTTTTATGTGTATATTTTCTGCCTCAGTCTGATATTTTTGAGTATAGGGCCAGGGACTAATCACAGAGAATATGACTGCGCATGTTCAGGATGAATTTTCCACTAAAAGATGAGCAGGCCTATTTTCCTGTTGTACAGCCAAACACCAGCAGGCTTTTCTGCCTTCAACCTTGTACCCAAATGCTTGTAGGTGATGCAATGCGGTGGCTTTGCCCTCGGTTGCACGTCAAACATGTGGTCAGGGTTCCTGTTCTTAGTGGTTCTTAACCAGGACAACAAAGAATATGTATCGGGATGTTTAACTTAGGTTGTGTCTTTCCACTTTTGTATGTTATAAACCCCTCTGGTTAAAGTCCATGGTTTCCACGTTCAAAAGCAGTGGTCTGCATAAGGAGAGGTGTCCGTCCCAACATCCAGGCAGCAATGTACAGAAATAAAGCTCAAAATGGTGGACCAAGAAGCCTGAAAACCAGAATGATAAACAACCATGCCATATTTTTTAGAAGTGATTTTCTGAAGAGACATTCTCATGATTTCTTCCCACAAAGTTGGAAAAACCCTGTAAATGTGTGTATTTGTATGGACATACTAAAACTGCAAGATTTCAGGTGCTGCTCTGGCCGGAAGGTGTCAGGAGGTGTTAATGAATTCACACCCTCTTGCTCGGCATAGCTCCATGACGCCGTTGTGAGTGCGGTCCGGGATGTTCAGAAGGTGGAGTGCTATCATCAGGATGAGTCCAGCCTCTCTGGCTCTGTGGATACTGCTTGGCTCCCTCCATCTTGTCTTCCAGAAGTTTCCTTCTTTAGATGAGAATTATTATATTACATTTATTTAATAAAGAGAAATATTATCTTCCAAATTTTTAGGGCCCCCGTCGCTCAAGAGCCCTTGGAATCCTCCTGCCCCCCCCCGCCTTTACATCACCCCTGGCCGTACCTATCAAGTTGTTATGCCTTTGACTTGAGCAGAATTTTATATTTTGATTCCTACAAGTGAACAACAATAAAGTTGTTTACCAGTGTCATTGATATTTAATACCCAGGTCCATATGCATGCAGGCACATCCTCATCTATGAAATTGTCATGTCCTGTAGATTAATCCCAGAATCCTCTGTAATTTGATTAATCTGCCATTGACTTCCACCCCCCAGGAAAAAAATTTGGCCAGAACCAACAATAAAATCTCTGTGGGTGAGCTCAGAAGGTCAGGTGACTCACATGCTGGCTGGCTGTTTACACAGATCTTCGGTCCAGATCCTTCTCTGATTATTAAAAACCATGCATGCCCTGGTTTTCATCACAGCCCATTCCCTTGACCTAATTAGGCTAATTTAATTATTTATCATATTAATATATAGCTGAACTCATTGCCACTCAGAGTCTGGGTCAGGACATGTTCGTCATTATATTTTTTGTTAATATCCAAATAACAGTATAACAATAACAGAATAACATTGCACTTGTGGCTGCAATGAAAGACTTAATGGATTTGTGGTCATCGGGACCAGAGATGGATAGAGGTACAATTACAGGCCCTGCTGAATGTTATGAATGAAGACCTATCACATGGCACAAGGGTGATTTTCAGTTTGAAGGTTTATGTTTCCCTGAAGGGAGTTGTCTGTACTTACTGAATGATATGGTATATCCTTATCGCATCTCTTCCATTCTGCATCTGCACTGGGTTACTAAGATAGCCCAAAACATCACAGGTACATACTTTCTAGCAATTAAGGACCTCTTTCTGTCTAGATGTAGAGACAAGGCACTCAACATCATTAGAGATTCTGCCCACCCTGCACACCACCTTTTCAAGTTACTGCCCTTTGAAAAGCGATATAGATTAATTATCTCACACACCACAAGACTGAAAGTAGATTCTTCCCCAGTGCTGTACAATAGATGCATTCTTTTAGACTGAATCCACTGTTTTATTTTAATTTCTCATTACTGCTTAATATGCTGTTGAATATAATACCTTATTTGTCATCATCTGTGATTATTGCATGCTGTTTCTTGTTTGTGACTATAACACCTTATAGTTGTTGTTTACTTGCCTTGGACTTCTTAAATCAGGGAATACCATCATAATGTAGTTGTTGTTCTCAGCTATTCCGTGACAATAAAGTCTCATCTTATGTGTCATAAGAGATTTATGCATTGTGTATAAAAATGCTTTTTGGTAAATAAATTCATGAAAACAAATTATGTTCTACCATCCACTAGATGCCAGTGTTGAGTCATTTTTGCTGAATGTTTCTAAGCCATCGATTTGCATGTTGATTGAATTCATTTGAATGTTTGAGGGACAGTGGTTTGTATTGAGTCGAATTCAGGTATTCTGTTTTTTTTCCTTAAGACTCCTTCTGCATCATTTTTGGGATAAAAATGAATATGGGGGGAGAAAAGTAATAAAAAAAAACACTAACAAAAAACCTGCATAACTACAGAAAGTAACTAAAGTTGACAGTGCCAGCAGAACCACACAACAGAGGTGAATAAATGCTGATGCTATCATGGGCTGGCCTCATGTAAAGGATTCTGCTTGTGAATGGAACTGGAAAACCTCTGGAAGTCGGTGCATGCAGAGCCACCGTCTTGGTGCTGAGTGATCAAAGAAATTGATTAAATTCTGAAGAGTGAGGCCAGCCCTATCTTAACACGAATTAGTCCAAAAGCGCTGAATAGCTCCTGCTAGCAGAGGTCACGTGGCCCATGCAGCTCTGCTAATTATGAATTCTAAATAAATGCCTATCTTCTCTCCGCCCCTGTGCAAAATGGAGCTTCATCCTTGGCTCCGAGATGCTCTGACTGCTAATCGATGGCACTGTACTGGATTAATCTAGCAGCATTATCTAAGCAATCTATCAACTGGACCAAAATATTTTATTTCTTTGTTTGTCTGGTCTGCTGGGAGAACAGGGAGTTTCAGCCCTCCCTTTGTTATTGAGGTTGTTCATCTTCAAAAAAGACCCCCTTTCCTGGTCAGAGACTAGTTAACCTTGACCAAAACATAACCCCCCTCCCCTACCCACCCTGTGTATCTGACACCAATCAGCATGCACCGGCGTCTGACAGATTGTAATTAGCATTATAATGTGTCTTCGGTTTGCGTGTACAAGCTATTCATTCAAAGTTTACGCTTTATTTCTCAGGACAAATTGACTCCCTTCCCTCAGGATGATTTGAAAAGTATTCAACACACCAGGAAAGTAAAATTACCAGATAATTGTTCTGTGAGATCATTCAGGGGGAATATTGAGGCAGTTTCATTCAATAGGCTTCTGTTTCCAGTCAAATAATTTCATGTGGTTCACATACTTTTTTATGACACGTTTTTTGGTCAAATTGTACTAACAATAATGTTGATTGCCTGTTTAGTAGAAGAATGATAAATGTAGAGCAGATTGATTTAGAGAGAACTCTTAGTTGTAAGGAATCTGTATACCTGAGTTCCTGGTGGAAATCCAATATATGATAAACATAAAATGCTTGTTTTCCAAGGAGAACTTTACCTTGTAGCAGACACTAACTCTTTGGATGCTTGCTGCCTGTTATATGTACCTTGAAGAAAAGCAGCTTGAACAGAAGAACCCCTCAAGAACCTCCAGAGGCCCCAGGCTTGGTCCACCATGTACACTTGATCCTGTGGTTACTTTTAATCTTTCGGTTTGGACAACTTATCTGCTTGTCATTCGGTGGATCAAAAGTAATTAAATTTACTGTTGACTTTAATCAATTATATCTCCCCATCCCACAAAAAAGCCAAACGGGACAAGATGAATTTTCTGAAGTCTAGGGTCCACAAGTCTCGATGGGGGCAAACAAGTGACTAGTTGAGAATGAGCGTTTATGTGACCACCTTTCTCAGATATAATCCACTTCTATTTGACTTGATGTGATATGTAGGCTGTTTGCTCCCACAGACACACCTGACTTGTGTTTAGGGTTGGGCACCGAAACCTGGTGCCAATATGCCAATGGTGCCTATACGACCGGTATGTAGGCTACCGGACTTTAGTGCCTGACTTAAGTGCCACTTAAATGCCTGAGATGGCAATTAACATATACTACATAAAAAAAAAACGAGACACCCGGCCATTATACCCACAGGAAATTTTATTACACACCACTCTAAATCCATAGGCACCAATATGGTGTTAGTACCCCCTTTGCAGCTTATAGCAGCTACCATTCTCCTGGGAAGGTTTTCGAGAAGATTTTGGAGTGTGCCTTTAGGAATTTTTATCCATCTATCCAGAAGAGCATTTGTGAGGTCAGAGACTGATGTTGGACGTGAAGGCTTGGCTCACAATCTCCATTCTAGTTCATCCCAGAAGTGTTCAATGGGGTTGAGGTCAGGGATTTGTGAGGGCCAGTCAAGTTCTTCCACACCAAAGTCCAAACATATTTTTATGGACCTTGCTTTGTGCACTGGGGCACAAAAATGTCGATGACGACATTCAGGATTAGAAGCAGCCTCCTTTTCTGATCATGTGCTCAGAATACTAACCCACTGAGCCACTCAGTGCCTCCTGTGATGGGCAGCATGCCCATATTACATGCTGGCTTTTGGCTTTTCTCCGACTTTGATTATCAGGTGGGGGGGGGGGGGTGTTACTTTGTGCCGAGATGTGTGTTTTTACTGTGCAATGCACTTTCCAAAACAGACCAATGACTTCCTGCTATAGCATCAGTCAGAGGCCTTCACCTGATCTCTTCATCAGAAGTGTGGGGCATCATGGCAGTGGGCATCTGAATCTCCCATTCCTTTAGCTTCCCTGGCGTTTCTGGTCTGAACAGTTTACACCTGGGGAACCAGGTCAGCTATTCATATGATAGTCTTGGGGAGCCCCTGCTCTGTGTTAATTTTATGGACAGGTGGGTGTCATGTGAGAGGGCAGGTTTATTTAAAACCTGATCGAGCTGAACGCATTCTGCTTCTGGAATGGGCTCCCATCAGCACCTTTCTCATGGGAGAATATGAGAACGTACATTACTAAAATAATTTAGGTGAGCTGTCAGTCCGCTCTGCTCCATAAGCCATCCCACATCTCATTTGCTCCTTCTTAAACGGCCTGATTCAGCCATCACTCATGTCCGTTCAGGAAGGTCACGTTCATACGAGTTTTTTGCTGTTTGTGGACAGCTTTCAGGGCCTTGTTCTTGAAATGCAGTCTGTGATGGCATACACTGGAAACAATTGGGGACTTCTACTGATTTGGTTCTTGTTTTTGTGCTAATTATGTTACTTATTTTTGTAGAATTGCTTGCAGATTGTCTACAGCTTTGTAGAAGCCTAGTGACAGACAAAAGCTATCAACAAGATCAGTGGTTTTCACTGGCAGCCCTCGGAGGCAAGTGTGACAATCCTTGACTGAACAAAAAAAATAAGCTAGATATCTGGACCATCAGATTTATTCAATGTTTTAATATTTATTTATTTATTTATTTTTTATTAATCTAGACCCAGTACAACCTCCTGAATAATATGCACCTATGTGGTTAACAAACAGTAAATTAAAGTGGTATAACAGAAGCAGGAAATAAATTGTCTAGCCCAGTCACGCTTTGCTGACTAACTTTAAAATGGATCGGTTTGTTACCCAAAAGAAGAGGCAATGACAAAGGCGGGGCACTGGAGGCCCTTTGAGATTGACACAGCCTTCACCACTTTTACTCTTATATTTATGCTTACCATAATAAAATATGGCCATATGTGCGGTAAATGTATCAAGATATTTATTCCATGTCAGGTCTGGGGGAGCTCTGCAAGTCCTTTGCATAGTGACATGACACAAAAAAATTCTCTCAAGGAATGCTGGGTAAATGGTGTTCCTGTGCCCCGCACTTTCTGTGACCCCTATGCTCTTCCTCCAAGACTCTGCCCTTGCTTAATCTCCAACCTGCACGATGTCCCTGCAGCTCTGAGAGCTGCTAAGTGGAATAATCAGTTGCCTTCCTGCCATCCTGTTCCCTGATCAGGCTTAATTTCCAGTAATATTCTTTATCTGCAGTCTGCAGTCTAGCTGCAGTGCTGTGTTCTTTATGACCTACAGTTAAATAGGAATATTTTTTTACGTAATACTATCGGTTTACGACCATCTGTAATTTGTGTTTTTATGGTTTTGGTTGAAATGACTGTCATATTTTTGTAGCTGGAATTAAGACTGATGGATCAGTCAGTTGGGGGGGGGGGGGGGGGGGGGGTAGTACTTAAGAAACTGGGCATCAGTGTTGCCAACTATTTCCTACAAGAAATCGCAGTACTATACCCAGAAAGTCGTTAGATGACGTCACGAGCTAATTTGCATGTCGATGACGTCATTCGTAGCGATTGCGATCACTCAAATGTCACCGCATAGTGTTCGCTTTTCTCCTACTCTGTACCTAATACTCATATAGACTACTTTATTTTAACGCAGCTCAAAGTATTTCATTTATTCTAATGTATTCTATTTATGTTCATTTACATTATTTACCACTGTATTGGAAAAATTCACTGGAAAATCACAGGCTATTAAGATACACACAAAACCATTTAAAATTGCAGTTTCCTTTTAAACTTTGTGCATGTTTTCAAGAAGAAAAATGCGTATTTGCAAAAGAACACAGCTTGGCCGATGTAGCATAGGATATGTTATTAATTGTTAAAAATAAATGGACAGGAATGAATGGGTAGAAAGGTTTCTGACTAGTCAGTGCGCATATAATTCATTTTCACGTCTGTCTGTCAGTCGTAATGATCTGCTCACAGTGTTGCCAAGTCTTTCCTACAAGACGTCGCTAAACCGAATAGTGCTGCCCGCTCGAATAATTCTACCGGAGCACTATTCGGCAGCTATAGCTACCGGATAGTGCTACCTTACCAAATAATGCTACCACGTGGCTGTGCTCGCTCGCTCTTTCGCGCATTCTCTCTTAAAGTAACATTACACATTAAAAACGTAATTAAAAACGTAATTTCTAAATAGTCAACATGCGGATTTGGATTTTTTTAAATAACAGAGATGCACAATTTCCCCTTTTAAGTGAGAACATTTTGAAAAGTTGAAACAATTGCCCCAATTCCAAGATAAAGTACCAATTAGACAAACACACAGCACTTCTGATTTGACGGAGACTGAACTCGGAACATTTGCTGAAACGGCTTTATACTTGCTTTGGCGGCTATAATGCAAATTAAGGTGCTGCGATACTTCTTATCATTGGAAATGTGTACAGCAGAAGCGCGAAACCCACATTGGAAATGGCTTTCAAACAGGGAGGCCGAGTTAACAGAGATTGCTGTATAATTGTATTACTTATTATTATTGCATTTGAGCATACGGTCCTTAACCCTTGTCTAAATTAAGCATAAGTTAAATTTATGATTAAATGAAGTGAAACATTATTAATGGCCATTATCAGTGGTAAACTCATTGTGCTCTTGTACACGAGCAGCGTGTAATGAAACAAATGCAATTGGTTGTTCTTATTCATGTTATTTTCATTTTCATATATCCATGTTCTTATTCAGTTTTTATCATTTAAGTCATACAAATTTACATTCTAACAAACAATGTAGTCACCTTCACTTTAGTCTTTAAGCAACTGCGCAACATTTAGACTCTGAAATATAATTATAAAATATATCAAAACACGCCTAAAGGAAGCATAATTCGATTGATAATTAGGCTGTTGCCCGCTGAATGCGAATGGAATGAAGCGCATGCGCAAACAGCATAGCTGTCAAGTCTCCCGTTTTGGCCGGGAAACTACCGTATTTTACCCCTCTTTCCCGCCGTCCTCCCGTAT
>JAODKL010000001.1:17984916-17997208 GCA_026780765.1 Petrocephalus schoutedeni
CCTCTGCCTCTCCAAACTGAACTCGGTCAGCAGCCTCGCGAGAACTGCCACCTGCAGTAGCCTGAGAAATTAAAAGAAAATGTTATACACCTGTCTTAAAATGTAAGGGATACTGGGGCTTGGTTGGGGTTGTGGGATGGCTCGCAGCGGGTGCCGGAAAATTTCCCTTATTTTACAGGTATTACAGGTATTTTACATCTTTACAGGTATGGCAAACAGTAACATCAGCCAACGTTTAAGGTAGCACAGATCGATGGTCTGAATGACGTATGTGCGAAATGTTTACTGCGCGTGCGCGAAACAGCTTGGGAGCACATTTCGGTAGGTAGCAGTATTAGGCAGAACACCTATGTTCTGGCGAACCACGCTACGTGTCAAAGCCGTTCAAAGGGAGCGAGCGCGGCCTTATGGTAGTTTCGTTCGATAAGGTAGCGGTTTGCGCTTCATAGTAGCAGGGAGCTCAGGTCACTTCCATATTGACGACAACGTTGTACAGAAAGTAGCTAAGGCAGGACAAAAATGTCGCTAGGCGCTTTCTGAAGAAAAAAAGTCGCTAAAGGGGTCTGAAAAGTCGCTAGATTAGCGACAAATTCGCTAAATTGGCAACACTGCTGGGCATAATCTACCAAAGGTGTAGGCGAGCGGCGAGGCCTAAATCGCCTGATAAAAATGCCTGGTTTTTGAAGAGTGCTTTTACATCGCAATCGGTCCGCTTGGAGGTTAAAGGAGGGTGTGCAGGAGAATAATGCAATCTAATAATGCGAAGTTCTCCGTCACATTGTAACAATGTGAATGGTGACGTTTGTTATCTGTGGAGTTGCACATTTACAGTACCTCGATCGGCAAAAACTATGGGCCTACTAAATCGCGAATTTTATAAAGATACATATGGATTTTGCAATTTGTTCATGTCCACACAGAGACACTTGTTTTAAGCAAGTCGGAGTAGGGTCAGGTTTTAATTGAAAGTACTTTTGCAGTCAGTCCAGTAATTTAATAAGCTATAACGAGAGAGGCGGTTTTTAGAGGGTTATTGTCCTTCAGGTTGCATATGCTAATACATACCGTGTGGTTTTCGCCACTTTAAAATTTATTGGTATTTATTTACGTAACTTTCTGCTCTGTTTGCCAGCAATATTTCTTTTCATACTTTAAATCTCGGACGCTGTGTGCGCGATTGCCGCAGGGCGGCATCCTCACCCGCCTTATCGCATCCGCAGCAACGGAGCAGGACGAAAAGCCAGTGAACTAGGAACAGAAACCCCGCGGACCCCCGGGGCGCTTCGATGCCGGGATAAACGGCTTCCTCTTATTGCTTTATAGTGCGGATCGGGGAGGGGGAAGCGCCCGCCTGCCGGACTGGCGGTGAGTCGTGAGGCGGAGTGCGAAGATACCGGCTTAGCACTGGGGTCACTCCGCGTGCAGAGGGGAACTCGGAGTGAAACCATAATGTTTAACCTGGTTCATCGTCAGTTCCGGGTCTTGGTCGGTAACTGCGTCGTCTTACCTTCTTTTTCTTCCTTCTGTCTTAATTTTCTTTCTCTCCCTCACACGTAGCAGGGCTCTTCCTGTGCGCAACTTGCACTTGATCCTTAAAGTAAATTGTCGTCGCTTCGCATTGACAGCCGGATCCCTGCCCCCCTCCTCCCTCTAAACGGAGGACCAACAACGTGCTTTGAATGTCGAGCAGACCTCAACTAATACTGACTTCATTTTTAATGCTGGTTTGCATCGTCCGGCGCACTGATCATCAAACTCGGCGGATGGGATTTTCAAGACGATTTTTCAGTATTTCCGCCCCTCGATCGCATTAAATCATCCGAGGATCCCAGTTTCGTTACCAGTTGCTTCCTTTTGGCATCTCTTATTTCCTTCCTACGATCAGCGGAGGAAACGTGCGGGCATGATGTCCCGATAAAAACGCCGTGTGACAAATTGACGGTCTTTTGTCTCGGTGTGCTTACTATGGCTGCTCTCTATCAAAGATTTACCGGGAAGATTAACACCAATAGATCCTTCCCAGCTCCACCTGAGGCCAGCCACCTGCTTGGCGGAAACCGAGCCGAAGAGGACGGGGCAAGACCGAACCCGGGCCCCTCACAGGGCGATCGCCCCCGGTTCCCCTATCGACGGCGGGGAGATCGCGAAGATGAGGATGTAAGGCAAATTAATGTCATTCTCCTGCCAGCCCCTTGCGTCCTGTGTTTGTAGACAGGTGGAGTTGTGCTGTGGTTTGCCATGTGTGCGTGTGTTTGTGGTGTTCACATTACTCAGAGCATGGCATGTGTAGTATTTACATGCACCGCTGCATGCAAGGGTGTCCCTTCATCTTTAAACAACACATACACCTGGGGGCTTTATTGTAAGTTTCTCCATTGCATTTTCGCATTATTAAAAGTGTTTTCATCAACTGCGTCAGAAATGCAGTTTCCCTTGTTGTCATTTAAACGGATGTTTAGTAATATGCCAGCCATCCTACCCGGGTCGATATTTTCTCGGAGTTGCAGGCGAGTCCTTTTAAAAAATAACACGAAATAAATCAAAGAAATAGCGCGCCAGGTATTATTAGATTAGTCTTTTTCTGAAGGGATTTGCGGACATCATCGCACCATCTTGGGCTCATTGTACTCCTGGGGTTTTTTTTTTCTTGCTACTTCCTTAAAGTTACAGGAGTTTAGCCGAAGGGTTTTATGTTTCTGGTTTTATCGCTTTTTCTCACTCATGGAGAGGTGTTATTAACTGAACGTTCCGTAATTTTCGTGTATTTAACAGACACTACGCAATTTTTTTTCAGTCTGATGTCTGAAGAAAGTAACTCAACTGGTGGTACAGAGTGAAAAATAGCTAACATTTTATGGGAACACTTTATTCCTCTCTAATAGCCTGCAGTCATAAACTTACATGTTTTCCTAATGTCGCCAAATATTTAACATCAATCCACAAAACACATGTGAGGCACCACTTTGAGTATAAATGCCTCTTTCATTGTTCCCCCTTGAGACCATCTGAAAACCGCTGATAATTTATGTAAATGAATGTATTTATTGTCGCATATTTATTCAAATGATTTTATATGTTATCTTGTGAGTTTAATCTTTGAAGTGAATTTGCAGATTGCTTTATGCCTTGTCACAGGTTGGAGATAAATCAAGAGGACGGGCTTATTAACGCCTCCCATGTATTTATTAATAACGCCTCCTATTTATATGAATAAATGGCGCCGGTTCTTTTTAAACAGGCCTGCCCTTTCTTGCGTATTTATATGGTGGTAGTATTGGCTCTTAAACGCTGTCGAGTCCTGTTCTTGTTCACCTGCTTTTAGTGCCAGGCGTCGCCGCAGATTTCCAGGCTTTACGGTGCACTGACCCGGTTTCAGCTCCCCTTCCGTTTTATGTGACACAGCGAATAAAATCCCGATTCGGTACAGACCGCTAAAAATACAATTTAATACGGCAGTGGGAGTGTGCCGATAAATCATTAAAACTGCCGTGTGTACTCCGCAATAGTTGGGAGGAATTTCTCTCATCCCTACCCTATAACGAATGGGGCTCTGTCCATGGTGCTGAAAATCTCCTGCTACAAAGGAGAGGGCAAATTATGACGAATATGAGTGAGCCCCCATAATAATACCACTGGTAGGGGGGGACACGGTAACTCGTTACACTGCTGAATGGGCATTCTTTTTTAAGCATAAAGAGAGTGGTTGGAAGATCTTTACAGTATTTAATGTCTACTGAGAGGAAATCATTAACCTTGGGGCTTCTGTCTGACATCCTTTATTATCTGACATTTTTCTTTCTCTTTGACTGATGCTTTATGGGCAAAATAATTACGGTAATTCGTCATCAATAAAAAGCAAATACATTTTTTGTCCCCTTCCTGCAAGCACAGTATATGTGCTTTAGGTTTTACCTCTGGTGTCTCTCTAACAGTCAGGCTGTGTCCGTGTGTTGTGCTGAGTAAATTACCATGGGGACGGCCGAAGGTCATTTTACGGACTTGTTGTGTGTGCTGTTAAATGCGTTTTGGGCTCCTGCTTGAGGAAAGTGGAGCCTTTGTTTTGGGTTTTGGCATGTGATCCTGTCCCTCGGGTGTGTCTTCCTGCTGTGTATCCATTTGAGTTTATGTAATGCCAGCTTTGGTCTTGCTGACCAACTTCTTTTTTTTTTTACTAGCCCTACATTTTTGCACCTCTAAAACCTTGCTAGTTTGCTGATACTATGTTTAGTTTACAGTAGGCTGCCTGTTGCAGGTTTCTGTTGGCACTTTCCAGCCTAAAATTCTCTGTGTTCTGTGTTCTCACTGATTCAGAGCATTCACCAACATAATAAATAGTTAGAGGAACATTACAGTCAGGAACAGAGCTGCTTTGGATGACGTGTCACCTGTCATCATGCCTGTGGTGCATATTGACTCAGTCTTGATTGATTCATCTGACAAGCACAAAACCATAGCAGGGACAGACAGTGAAACATCAGTTCAGTTCTTACTAATACACTGTTTCACGGAAAAATGTTGGAGACTCTTCCGTGTTGCTCTGTTTTCGAGGTAAATGTGCTTAGTGTGACCTGTGCATTGATAGAATACTTGGTGTCATGATGAACTTGGCTGTGAGTGACAAAGGTAAGATGCACACAGAGGCAGAATTGAAAATCACTTTTTAGTACTATCAGCTTCAGCTTTTTTCTTGTTGTTGATAGGCTTTTTTTAACACCTTTTGTGTTATAGGTAGAATTCAATAAAAGGAACCTTAATTAGCCCTCAGTGGCGTTCAGGTTGAAGCGGTCTGGCAGTTAAAAGCACCCTTTGACCATTAATCCTCTGCTGATGAGGACCTTATTGACTTTCCCTTGGTGTTGACCCCGAGGATGGAGAGATTCGTACATCTTCATTTCTGAACCGTTTTGATTAGGTTTCCTCCCATAGGTCCCAGCTGCTTTCACAGTGGGGTGAAGGTTTGGCACTGGATCCTGCCCTTTTATTAAATCTCCTTTTGGGTGGGGATTTTACTTGTGTGGGTTAATATCAGCAAAATATACTTATGACCTTGGACACAATATGCTTTAAGCCGCTATTTGTCTATTCAGATGATGCCTCTCCTTTTCTGTCTTTAATCCAGTCTGATCCCCTTATTCAGCCTCTGTTGCTGTCTTGTGAAAGGTAGGAGCTGAAGTGGAACTAGTCTTTTATGAGTGATTGTGTTCACCCATAATTGATATTTACACAACAGTGGCTCGTCTCGTGGGTGAGCCCTTGTCATGCAGCAGGAAGTAACATGGGAAGGTTCGAGTAGGTGTTGTCTGTATTGAGGGCTGCTAGATGCCTGTTTTGAGGCTTTGGGGAACTGTCCCAAGAGAGAGAACGCTTAACTCTTTGAGGGTGGTTTGAGGGCTGGCCTGTAAAATATCATTAAGATGGGATATTTCAGGTGTAACATGCAGTATGGTTGACCATTGGGAGTTTGAAGGAAAAAGGCAAGGGTAACTGTTTTAAGCGGTCAGGCCAGGTTTGACCCCATCACGCTGCCTTATTCATACGCCCCACTGTAGCATTGTGGGTAATGTCACAGGGGCTGGGATTAAGCCAGCCATTCCCGTGTTATTCATCTGTGATTTTCAGGCATTCATGCAGCATTTCAGGTTGACAAAATAGCTAGTACAAGATGTGAGTTCTGCTTGACATATGGGGTAACGCATGCGATTAGATGTGCGGCATTTACCAGGGTGAAAAATGAACCATCCTGGTCCGTGTTCCAATCCAAACCTCATTGTTTTTATGGAGATTTATTACCTGATGCCTTTAGCGCTGTTTTGTTTTCACACTCCCTGTCCCACTTATGGGCAAATTAATGATCTCGATGCACATCTGTGGGCTCTGTTTGCCCGGGCTTTGCAGTGGTACCTTTAAATGGCATTGATAATGCACACAGTGCCTTTACCAAACAGGCTGGATGAATTATGTTCAGTGGGGGGGGGGGGGGGGGGTGTGCGTCTGGCTGTGTGTCAGCAGTCATGCATATGCAAATCACCATAATGCAGCTGTAAAATACTGTTCTTTAATACCTGACCGTGCAAAAATATGGGAAGATAAGTAACATTGTAAGACTGTGAAGCCATCATAACTAACATAGGGATGAAGATGTTTGACCAGCATGACATTGGTGTTGACTATGTCATGGTCAGTATGTTTAAACCATATTTAGAAATGCTTTTTATGGAACATAATCAATATAGGGTCACGACATGAAGGACAAAAGATTCGGGTGCAGGTGTTGTGGCAAAACAAAAGGGGTTTTATTGAGATCCCCTGAAATAAACAAGATTGCAAGGCATCAAAACGGGAGAAGTGGAACAACAGGCACAGGCAACACGAGGGAATGACATCAGTGATTGGACTGGGGAACACAGGACTGGGAAGCACTGAAGAGGGAGTTTATGAGAGGCAGCTGGAGTGACACAAGGGCAAGAACAAGAGATTACACAAACGAGTAACAGGTGTGGCTTATTAGGGCCATACCAGGGAGGAGACAGGAGGGTCAGGTGGATGTGTTAGGCAGGGTGTAACATTTTTTATTTATATCTTTGTGTAATATGTATATATAATTTTTATATTGAGAAGTAAAAAAAAATTGAATCGCTATGAGCAGAAACTTGAAATCCTCCAGCCGACTGATTTATGTCTTTTTGTCCTCTTACCACACAGCAAAACTGATTTTGATGTGAAATCTCAATAGAGTTTGACTTCAAAATAGCGACTGTTCATTTTCCAAGTTTAAAGAAGTATGGCATGGATTTATGAGAATGGCTTGTGTAAAAAAAATTAAAATAAATGTTGCATTGTGAGCATTCATGTCTGTGTCATCCATACGCCCAACAATGTCACACATATTACATCTGCAGTCATAAGGCTCTTTCATCCAGATTTGTGACTGAGGTCCATCCTAAGGAATTTGGGGGTTTGGATATTGACCCTGACACCACAAAAGTAGGGCAGCTAATCCAGCTTCTGAATATCGCGAACAAATAAAACCCCGGCTTCCCCAAGGCCTATGTGGGTTGAGATCATGAAGTGGGAACATCTGCTGTTATGGGGGCTGAAATAGCTTCTGCTCACTGCAAAGCTCTGTCCTTCTTGGCAGATGCCATCCTGAAGCTCCTATGGTGGGAAAAATAAAGTGACAGAGTGAGTTCTGTTTTTCACTCAATTCACTGGTACACTGAGAGAGATGCCGGCTAGATGTCTCCCACCAGACTTCTCAGCATCTCCCCGCACTCTGTCAGTATCTTTCTGAACTCATTTCTGACACCATCAGGTATCTTCTGTCGCATCTCTGAGACGCTCCGCATTTACTTGTCAGACTTGGGCCTTGGATTCCTAGTCGGGTAAGCATGTCGGGGAAATAGTAGATTATTTTGTTATGTGCAGGTAGCTCAGCACGTACGCTACGCAGATGGGCCACGTTTGGATGAAAGTGCTTTTATTTTCTGAGGCCAGCTGAGAGCGAGTCTGCTGGGTCGGCAGTTCTAATGGGGGCTATTTTTTACTCAAACCAGGACTCGCTTTTAATCCCCGAGCTGCATGCTGCATTCATCTGGCCATTTCTGCAAAATACCGCCTTGCTTGCATGTGCTCCACTGTCCCCAATTGGGAGGGGCTCTGACAGGTCTGCGTCATGCGCCACTGGGTTTTTCCTTTGGGCATCTGCTGCAGCTACCCCAGCCCAGACGTCAACAAAGTAGCCTTACTCTGTTTGCTCTTTTTGTATCATGCTAAGAAAATCAGAAATAAACAACTATCACAATCAGATAAAATGTATTCTTTATTGGTTTAAGGTAAATGCTTCAAAGATACAAATAAAATAATATAAAATACTAATTAGAGATGGGCGATATAGCCTAAAAATAAAATCTCAGTTTTTTTTCACAAATAATCCTATTTTCGATTTTAATCGATTTTCTTTTAGAAACTTGTAATATAAACTTGCAATATATATCGCAACAGCGTTTGTTATCGTCTTCCACCATTCCCCATTCTTATCATATGGCACACAGTTCGAAAACGTGTCGGGGACGGTCGCTTGCTTAACTTTGGATGTTGTGCTGGTGCTGCGGCTATTTTCATTTCGCAGGGAGCCGCACTTCTCCCACTCCGCTGCGTGCCTCTGCTTTAAGTGCTGGGATAAATTTGTTGTGCTGCTTCCTTTGGTTGCAACAGTTTTTAAACTGACTGCAACGAGGACTTGTTTGGTCTGTGTCCGATGGCGCAAAACCGAACCAATTTCATATTCCAGATGTAGCAGCACCTTTCTTGAGCACAAGCTCCAGCTTTTCCCCTGTCGTTGCCATGTTGTTTGTGAATCTGCTAGAGTGTTTGGGTGCGCCGCGCTAATTTACCCGTGAAGAACGGTGCGTCGCAGTAATTCTGCTTTTGGCGCTCACGTGTAAAATATGTAATAAAATCGATTTTCTCGTGAACTGTAAATTTGAATTAATCGATTAAATCGATTTTATCGCCAAGCTCTAATACTAATGTCAATGAAAGTTATTATAAATTCGTTTTTATACAGTATATTATGTTATATTATGCTAATGATAATACTACTAAAATATGTTTTCTGAGTGCACCTTTTGAAAGGGAACTTTGGTAGTTAACAAACAGCTTCTACTGCCTGCTGGTTAATTGCTTAGCCTAAATGGCGCGGAAAGGGACAACAGCAATTAGAACTGGCTTCTCGTCCATCGTATCGATGGTGAAAACGGCGTTCGCCACAGAAGACAGCCAGGATATGTAATCGGCGTCAGAACTGAAGGCGGCAGGAGGCTGGCGGAGCCGTTATTATCTGACCGCTTTCCAATTATCATACTAGAAGCTGTGAAATTTCTGCTTGTCCTCGTCTGTGGAAACACCTAAGTTTAATCCCTCTGTGTGAAGAGGCGAGAGGACAGATCGGGTTCGGTGGGCGGGGGCTGATGAATGGCTCAGAGCTTTTAGTGCTACTTACAGAGGAGCGGGTTCAATTGGTGGAGACACCTCTGAGAGGTTCAAGGCCATTTGCTCTAGGTGGCGGTGTGATCAAGATGGAGATATGGCTCTCATCAGTGTGTCATTAAGAAGACACACACTACATATGAACAGAACTTTACACGAGTGATTTGTCTGTAGGAACCAAGAGCCTGATCCAGCAGATCATAACATGTCCAGGCCGTAACTAATGATGCCAGTTCATCACAGTACACACACGTCGACATTCCTGTGACTGGCACATGTTTAGATTATGGGAACTAGGCAGGGGGGGCAAGAAAACCCAGAGATGACAGGGGAATAACACACACACAACAACAACACAGCACAGCATAGGAGATTTGAAGTACTAAGTAGCCCACCACATATGAACAGATTAAGCTCACTTGTTCTAAGTAACTGCCTTTCAAATCCTTTCAGACTCCTGAGGGTGCACTTCCAATAAGATTCTCATTGCTCACTCTGTTCAGAGACCCTGCAAATGTCTCTCCTTTTTCCATTTATAAAGGTGAGCAAACCCTTTGAGGTGCTTTCAGACGGTTCAGCGGCATGCATGTGAACTCAGGACCAGGCATGGTATGAAACAAGTTCAGCAGAACAGATGGAGTGTGAAATCCTTAAGCCGAGCCACAGAGAGGCAGAGCAAGAACTTGACTCGGTCTGGACTCGTTTGACCCACAAGCAATGGAAGGCTCCTTGTGCGGCAGCCTTCAGTAAAGCATGGAATTAGTTCTGGTCCAGTTCCGTAACGTTCTACAGAGGTTATCCGTGTGTTGCCACCGGCTTCTGTAAATTCTAACTTCTGTGCTGCAATGGAAACCACCAAGGAAATGCAGAACGAGAACCACAACAAAGGACTTTGTTGTAGTGATTTTTCAGCAATGATAAAGTAATTGCTTTGCAGGCCCAATGGTCTATCTGTCAGTCCACTGGCCTAAATTGTCCAGAATGAAGGATTATGAATATACTGATGCCATGTGGATGTACAGCATAGGGGAAAGAGATGAGCTGGCCAGGCCGTGCACTCTTTCGCTTCCTGCTTCTGGCCTGGGGTGACGGCCATCTGCGAATGAGGTGACCGGAGGCCATCGGTACAGTGTGTCCCAGAGCCATTTCCACTTCTGACTCCTGCTATGCTCAAATTCTAAAGAAACACATTTCATATCTGAGGGAAGCAGACTGTGTCTGTCGTCTTGTGATGAAGCATATTTTCTTGTCCCGCAATTAGACCGATAATCCATGGTGTGACGATAACACAGGAGCTTGTTGCAAGTCACATCCCCTTTAAATCTCAGACCAGTCAGTGTGTATGGGTTACCAACATGTAACATGATGCCTTGTTTTCTGTGGTGATGTGCACTCCCAGAGGTCCACTGCCACAAAGTGACAACAAGCTTACTTATGCAACTGATTAACAGGTTGCTGTGGTATAAATAAAATCCACTGTCCAGAATTACACCCCCCATTTCACTGGGTGGGTTTGTAAAGTCTCGTTTTGAAATCACACAGTTGTCACTTGCTTGGGGATTTTTATGTATGGGGGTGCTTATTATTGTTGTTGGGCCAGCCACCCCAATCAGGTCAGGATAACAGATGGGCACCCAGACTTACTGCTCTCTGCAGTGCCTGCCCCCCCCCCCCACACACACACATTACTGTGGTTTCAGAAGGCAGATGGGGAGGGCTACAAGTGATGCGGATACACAAGCAAGTCCGTTAATCTCAAGTATGATTGGAGTGACTTATGGAAACAAAACATGCACAGAGGGCCATAGAGATTGGAGCAAACAGGATGGGGAAAATATCAGTATTTTGGAGTGCAATTTGCTGCTTTGTTTGTGTTCCTAAAAGCTGGTCAGAGGGAGTGACAGGGTGCTGAAATGGCTGTTAGGATTACCCAGCATTCCCCATGGCACTAGCAGTGATTTCTTGTAATCAATCATTTCACATTTTATTCTTGGTGGAGCTTCCTATCGGTTGGTCTCAACCTAATTTCCCCCATATGTTCTGTCAGCTCTTGCACTCCCCCGATTGCTCTGTTGTACTTCCTGTTTGGGGTCCCCCCTACTCCGGCATGAGCCAATGGTGTTGTGGTAAAGGATTGCTGTCATCAATAATCCCGCCGTCCTGTTAAAAATACCCATGGCGGCCCGTTGAGCTGTTTTCGAGTGATGAGCTTTCAGCGTTCAGAGTGTGGCGAGATGCAATTCCTCTTCTCTGGCTCGGCAAAATGCCTTCCCATTCATCTTCAAGGCCATGCCATCTTGGCTGAGATGATTGGATTGCTATCTGCCTTTTTAAATTTACTTTGTTTTGCTGTCATTATTTTACAGTAGCGTGGGTTGGCAAAGCAGTATGAATATCTCAGTTTCTGCTTTTGTCTAACTCTGCTCTTGAAGTAGCTGTTGGAAGTTCAAACTGGCTGATTGTGTTTTTTTTAAGTTCTCTTTTCTTGAGACTAACCTACTTCTGCTGAACTTCTCCTCTTCCCTCAGGAACTCGCTGAAGGGTTGGGCCTTTTCTTTTTTAAGTTGTCATTTGAGCCTAATATAGCTCCTTTGTTTTGTTCACCTTCATATTTTGACACACTCGTCAGTTTTCCTAAATTTCTGTGTTTTTGTGTTTTACAGCAAAAAATTTTCTGTTTTTTTTTTTCCCCAGTGTAACCATGTGCTGGTTGTAGTGTCATTACAGAACCTGTGAAAAACATAAAGTAAAAGTAAAAGGAACATATTTCACACAATGTGTAATGAACCTACGACAGAGATGATCTTGGCAAAGGTGACATTCAGAAGTAAGATGATCTGTCCTTCAGTAATAGGGTTTCCTTCTGAGGTTCTGGCTGCCTGCCCTGCAGTGTGCATGCTCTGCCACTAGGGGCAGTCATGTTTCAGAGCTGGCAAGCCGGTGGGCCAGGGTAGGGTCGGATCACACATACCCGATGCTGAGAAGGATCCTAGCAGGCTAGGGGTAGGGTGTCCTCATGCTATTAATTGAACACTCCTATTAAGGGTGTGGTTTTGGACATTGGTTTAGACCTTGTAAATGCTTCAATCTATCCATGGCTTCTTCTGCCTCAAAACGGCAAATGTTAATTTTGGGACAGCTTACTGAGACAGTGTGTATCTTAGGCCTCGGCATGGGCACTCTATGGATTAATCGGTTTAATATCCACGCCGTGAGAGCAGATGGTACGTGAGCTCATAAAAACGACCACCAGCTGCCTATAATATAGATATATATAATAACACATATATATAATAACACCCAC
>JAODKL010000001.1:18007199-18043560 GCA_026780765.1 Petrocephalus schoutedeni
GTTTAACCCGATAACTTTCTTCCACCATGTGCCGTCTACTGACATGCTGCCTTCTGAACTAAGCACAAATTAGCTTGGCTAAAATAATTCACTATGAATCCTTCTCATAGGGCAGCAGCATCATAAGCATATGGCAGGGTCCTCATCGCTTTATTAAATATTATGGTGCCATTAACTGAAATGCTGTAGCAACGTTAACACTGGAGGGGTCATTAACTGCCACTCCCAGAATCACACTCACACTCTGGGACTGTAAAGGCATGTGTCACAACAAAGCGGGTGTTTTTTTTTTTTAACCTGTGTCAGCTGCTTGATGGGGGAATCCACTAACCTCCCTCCATTTTGCGAGTTTGGGATTTTATTTATTTAATGTTACGGCTGACCGGGGCCATGCTCGTCGTCTCGGGCCATGTGACAGGTGTAGACACCAGAGGAGCGAGTGAGAAGTGGCTTTCCATCGGGCTCACGCAAGGACGGCCTTTGCCAGCACGTGCCGAGGTCTGACGGGGAAGCCTGTTTCATCAGGCCTCAGAGTGGTTAAGGAATGGAAAGGTTAGAGATTTAAGTCTAAATCCTGGGAGGCCAGCTGCTCCTCTGTGTGTTCGGGTTTCAAAGAACTGCACCAGCTCCTCGGCTGTAGGACAGTGAAATATTTATCAGTAAAATAAATTCTGGAGCTGCTGGGGTTACTGTCCACCATGCACACCTTTCCAGAAATGCGCTCGGCCCAAATATCTTCTCTGCCTGAACTATTTGACATGGGGAAGAAGTCATTATCACTGGACTTATTGCATAGCACGTGGCCTTGTGTCCGGGTGTGTGACTTTGTATGGGGGTGAGGATAGATGGGTTAATGTGTTTATAAGCAAGGCAGCAATGCCCCCTCCCAGATCGGTTTGGCATGGCATTAAGGTACATGAATTACATTACCAATCTGATAGGGACAGCATTCTGTTTAAGGCTCATATAGAATTGCAGATCAGGTATATTGCTGCCTATCAGATGAGGTTTAAGCACAGTGTCTCCATGTCATGTCTAGGCTGTCTGAATCCTTTCTCTAATAATAAATTCTGCTGCGATTCCAGGGTTTTTACTGGTCCACAGAGGCTTCTGCCAGGGTGGGGACTCCATCTCCTCCCTAGAAGACATCTCTCAGCCCCCTCCACATAAATCCAGACCAAGCCTTCCATTACCGTCCCCCTGTGAGGATTACATCTTTCCTCCTCCCGAAGTGCAGTTGTGCTGAGCTGTGAGATGCTGAGTAGTCATTAGCCGCAGCGGTTAAATAGCTGGGGTGCGCCCCATCCGTGGCTCTCCTCTGCCCCAGCACTCGCCGATGTGCTACAACCAGCTCAAGCGGGGGATGACTGTCCGTAAGTCAGCTAGAAGGATATGGAGGGTGAGTCTGGCGTGTCTCGTTTTCTCTCCTGTCGGGTCTACCTTGACTTTGGGTTCTTGGTAGGATTTGGACCACATTGCTATGCCAGGAGGCATGTGGTGGTGCTGATTTTGCTGTGATGTTGTGTAATGGTACGTGCATGTGTGCTTGCAACCTTATGTTCCTTGTCAACGCCGCAACCCCGTACTGATCAAGACATGGCACCAGGGGGTACAGTTTATTGCACCCCGGCTTGCAAAAGTTTGACTTTTTACTTTAAAAACAAACTTGGGGCTGACGTCACATCCACTCACCTGGCTAGATCATGGTCGCTCATTCTAGTAAAAGCGATTTGGAGTTCAGAAATCATTTACTCCTCAAGAGGCGTGGCCCACCACTGGAATGGACTGGCGTGTTACTCTGGATGGGACCGGGGGTCCTGAACGGTCCTGTGGGTTTTAAGTATGGCACTCTGGTGGCAGAGAGACTATATAGACAGGACATCCCATGTACCTTGTGGGATGGAGCTCATGGATGCAGATGTTTCCAGTCAGGCGCAGCAGAATGTCAAATGACGAACATATTCTACCCTCCGAAATAGTGCGTGTCCCCTCCCAGGAACCCAATGGTCCTGTTTCAGTCTCGCTGTTGGTAATTAACGAAGCATGTGTTTTATACTTTGTCACCTCTCTGATACTTTACTTGTTATCCTTGTTTCTCCTCCTACAATGCATCTGTCTTGCCCCCCTCACCCCCCATGGCAGTTTATGTTGCCTAGGAAAGTTGTGGGGCTTCCCTAAAACCCCTTTGCATCAGACATCCTAAACAAAGGATTATTGTGGGATTAGACACGGGATTAGACGTGGCATTAGTTGTGGGATTAGATGTGGGATTAGTGGAGTGTCCGTGTTCTAAAGTCCTGTGACGTCGGCCATGGAACCTGGAAATGGGGTGACCACCGGCTCCATCGTCACACCTCACGCATTCTTACCACAGGTAGGGCATCCATTTCAGTGGAATGGGGAAATGACTCCTCAAGGGCCAGGTTCTCGCTTTGTTTACTGGACCCGCATCCATCAGGAGCAGCCCGGTGTGTGCGGCACATACTGAGTGCAGCTTCACACGCACCGACCGACTGCTGATCTTGCAGCTGTGTCCACAGCTCGGATCTGCATGTAGCTTCTGTTTACCTGTGTCTTATTGTTAGTGTCAGTCCTACTGGGTATACTCTATTCAAACTGGGCACCAGGAGTCGTTCCAGGGGTTTGCTTTCTCTTTTTATGCTTATTATGACCTTGCTTCAGCATCCTTTCTTACTGTCCCCCTCCCGCCACGATGGCTTTCTGTCAGCACTGCCATCGAGCGCTGTGTTGGAGTATGCAGCCCCTTGCGCCTCCAGCGGTATCCTGCCAGCTTCGGTCCTGAGGAGGGACTCATATCGGCGTCACGGTCATGTTTCCAACTTCTGCCTAACCTGGCATCCACGGAGGTGCATCAGCAGGCATTTCATCTCGCAGCTACACGGTCCCATCCCGATACGCCATCAGAGACGGAAAGCTGCTTTTTTGTGGACACCACTGATCATTTCTCCCGGGAATCTCTTTGTATTTGAGCCATTCCCCAGTGTCATAGCTGTGAAGGGCAGCATTCCTAACGTCGGTTATGGCTGCTTGGGTCGTCTCTACTTCACAGTCAGGACAAAGATTAAAGGCTGGAATGTCAGACAGATGGGGACGGAGGCAGGTGTGATACATTATTGACTTAGGGACCACGCTGCTTCTAAGCTAAGAGGCGGATTCATCAAACGTACGTCAGCTTTACAGCGTGGGAGGCCTTCCGAGCACGAGGTACAGGGAACGAATGGCTTGCGTTCGAGTCTGGGTGGAAGTGATGCAGCCCCTCAGTGGGGGCTCTGTTGCAAAACATAATGCTACATTGTGTGTCAGTCACTCTAAATCATCCTTGAATATGTGTGTCTCCCATCTGTACTGCCCCCTGCTCTGCTCCTGTGCCTCCCAGGCCAGGCTGTGGATGGTTAGACCCCAGCTTTGCAGACTCTGCTTCCATTGCTGAGATACGAGGCCAGATTCATCTGCAGACACAGAGCCACCGGCGATGTTTGAGCTGATCCCACGGGGACGCTTGGACGAGGCTGCCCAAATGCAGGTGCTTGTGAAAGACATCGAGGATGCGATACGTTATTTATCAGTAGCATCAATCATGGGGGAGGGGAATAAAAATGGGGTCACTAGTCGGCACAGCATTTTTACGCATTATCAGCGCCTTGGGCACACATCCATTATGGCCTTATCGCTGTAACGCACCCCTTCTGGACACACGCCTTCCAGATCCCCGTCGCTTGCGCGTTATCTGTCACTGAGTCAGCAACCTCTCGGCAAACCTCCTGAGGACAGGGAGGGTTGGGTTGCGGATAACAAGGGAGGCGGGGTGATGGTTTGCTGCCGGCTGCCCGCACAGCTAAGGGCCGAATCCACTCGGTCTAAAGGGCCCCTTTCTCCATGGACCTCATGGGCCTCATAAGAGCCCTTCCCCGGCCATGTGCCACCGTCTCCCCTCTCTCTCACTCCCCCAGAATCTCCCGCATGCCCCCAGAAATGCTGTCTGTCGTTTCAGTGGGTGGCTGTGCGCTCGAGCTGCTCAGCGGCTGACTGGGTGTTTGTATATCAGAAGAAGTGCTCTAAGTACGGGGGACATGTACTCACACCATTCAGGATACGTGGTTTTGGAGGAAACTGTCACTGGAGGAATCCCTCTCAGACGTGGGGAGAACATGTAAACTGCACACATAGACATGCACACCAGGGCAACTTATTCATATCTTTATGGAGACTATTCATTCATTTTTATGGGCATAACCCCCTCTTTCCCAACAATGAGAACTTTTACCCCTATCCAGGTCAAACCTTAACCATAAGTAACCAAATAAAATACAAGACTTTAGGCATTTTTAGATTTTTGAATGCAGTCACAAACTTTTACAAAAAAAAAATGGTCCCCACAATGTAATATATACGTAACCACCACACACAGACAGGCAGAGGTAGGATTCGGGCCATTACCCTGGGAATCTAAGGCTGGAATCCTAACCATACCACCCCTCTGTAAGATTATAATGGGCGACAAACAATGTCTCTTCCTTGATTCATTAACACAGACTTTGTAAGGACAGATCTTGTTGAGAGGAGGAACACGTTTTCCCGCCTTCAACAGATTAAATCTTCAGTCTGTCGGGTGGCTGGTGTTGGGATTTAAAAGTGAAAATCTTGGGGGGGGGGCTGCTTTTGCTTATGCAATTTGGATAATGCGTGAGTCCACTGGGGGGGGCACCAGCATGGCCCATAAGAAGGTCAAGGTGCCTCATGGCACATTCGCTTGAGCTGTCCCAGCATGGGAATCTCAAAAGGCAATCAGCCCCACCCCACTGAGAACAAGGCAGGCAATTTCATGGCCAAATCAGACAGCTGTATAGCAATTACTGCCCGGCGTAGCATTAACGTGCTTGCAGATTGCAACCGCATCCACCCCAGTAGCCACTGCTTTGTGGGTTTAGATTAGGTGCAATGATTAAGCACCAGGCACATCTCCCTTATTGTCCTTAACAACATAGAGTTTCTTTCTGCCTTGAAAGCTCATCACTCAGCATTGCATGACCTTCATAATGTGGCCGTGCTTGCTGTTAGCCCATCAGATCCTACTCCGGTCTCCTAGCCGGGCACTTGAGTAGTTGGACTGGAAGCTGAGGATGAGGACAGAGATTTGCTTGTTGGCTTTATGTAAGACTCTTACTCATGTGTTTACGCCTTTGGAGATAAAGGTTTTAATTTGTGTGATTTTTCTTCCAGTTTTTAAATTGAATTTTTAATGGTTTCCCCAGCCCTGCTAATCTCAGTGATGGGTGGTCTATTAATTCATGAAAGATTCATTCATTCATTCATTCTGTTGCATTCTTTATATAGTTCTGAAGACTTACTGATTCTATAGAAGTCAGTGTAGCTTGTAAGTTTCTGCCTAAAAAGCTGAATGACACTCTTAGATTAGCCTAGAGGTCACAAAAAGTAAGGTGTAGTCAGTGAAGCATCTGAGTCTGATATCCATGTGGACTTGGGTAATCTGGAGCCGGCGTGGCTGCCATAACCCCCTGTTTTATCTCTGACGTGAACAGGGTTCCGATTCCTCTGCCAGGCTGCTTTTCACCCCATTTTCTCTCCAGGCTCCTGGAGTAGGGACAGTGACACGGATGGGGGAGGTGGTAATATTTTGCAGGTTACCAATCCAAGAATAATTCATGACATGTCAGAGAGAGACAGATCGCAGAGAAGCCGGGAAGTTCGCTGAGAAATGACGCACTGGTACGGTGGGGGGAGGAGGCCAAGTGTGGCTCGGTGAAAGCGATCCGTCATGTGGTGGAAAGCAGTAAGTATGTTTTCTGCTGTTTCAGTGGGCTTGGAGCATGGCTACAGCTACCTGTGAGGAGAAAGAAACTGTAAAGCCTTCTACAACTGCAAAATCATCCACTGGTTAAATGTGCCTGTGGAAATTAAGCTGTTTTTAATTTTCCCACCCAGAAAATAGTGTGCAGCCACTAAACCAGGCTGAAACCTCATGTTTTTTTTAATTCCATGAGTACGAGTTTTGTGTTAGAGCTCATGTCCGGTTTTCATATGTAGCCTAATTATGCCTTTTTTTAACTTTTGGTCATTGAAAAAGTAGGACTTTTTTTGTTAGTGTTCATTCATCGATCTAATCGAAGTTGCTTTTAATTAAACTTCAGTATTTAGAGGACAGTCATCTTCTTCGACATGAAACAGAGAGGCTGGCCTTTTGAAGAGAGTGATTAAGAAAATCCTTATCAGCATCCTGGTTTCCTGTTCTGGTCTTCGGTACAGCATGTAGCCTCAGTTGGGGGGGGGGGGGGGGGGGGGGGCAGCACTGGGGAATAAACCGCATTTAGTCTGAAAAAAAGGATACAGAGGAATAGCAATTTTTGCAGAATTGTGTTCCCTTCATGTTGTTAAGCAGGAAAAGCTGTACCATGTCCCTCATAGGGACAACATTTACACATGCATATAGAAGTGAGATGATATTCGGAATGAAACACAAACTGCTTTCCAGCACAGAACTTGAGGTTAATTTGGATGCACTCGTCAAACAGGGTAGTAATTAGAGGCAGGCACAGAGGAGGTATCCTGTCACCACATCCTCGGTTTGCGTGAAAATGGGACTCCCGGCTGTTTGCAGTGTCAGTCACTGCCGTTGACCTATGAAGTTTTTTTCATACATAGTTTTAATGTTACTCTAGTTTCTAAGACCGTTACAGCAGATAGATTCCAGCAGGAACAGCCCTGAATGCTTTGTTGTGTAACAAAAAATAATTCTCTGTGCTTTATAGGAAAGGTGCAGTGTCTGCAGTGAGCATGTTCAGCAATTTACCAACAGGGGTGTCGTATTGTGTTTAGGTAACAGCTGATGCATCAGTACTCTTAAGTTGCTCTTAAGTGATGCTGGCATTTAAACCATAACAGGGGCTCTCTTAAATCCGAGTAGCATGCTAAAGAATTCATAAGGATCCCTCAGCATTTACCTGCCTCATCAGCGGTGCCCCCCCCCCCCCCCCCCCTCGCTCCAATCACATTTGAATATCATGCCCCATGGCCCACCGCAGCACAGTGATAGATGCCAGGTGCACCCAGAATGATCAACCCCATGCCCATCCACACATCTGGAGATGTGCCATCATTTGTATTTGCTCTCTGTTTCCGTCCTACTGCTCTCTGAAGATGAACAATGCAGGGGAAGAATCATCAGTCTAACATTTTCTGTGGGGCGTGGGCGGGAGTTCTCTCGTAAACATATGGAAATGTTGTCGAGAGAGGTTCTCCTAAGTAAGGTTCTTCAGTGGAATAAATCTGCTCAGAGCTGCGTCCGGCCGTGTAGGTGGATTATGTGGTGAAATAGCGAGCCATGTGCTTTGTTATGGGTGAGAGGTTCTGCCTAGCAACTAAACAAAAACCAGAAGGGGAGAGACAGTAACAGGGTGTCTGTTTGAGAAACCGAACTGAGAATGTGGGCACCTGATGACAGGGGTATAAATATACAGGTCCCTTTAAAGGTGACCTCCTGCTGTGCAATTTCAGCTTGGAATTATGAGCTGCAAATCACTCGGTTTCCTTCCCTGGCCTGCTTCGGCTCTCTGCATACTGTACCAGCATGAGGCAAGCTTACTGTGGTGTGATGTCTGTGTCCCTTCGCCTCTCCCCGGCATGCCACACCAGGCAGTCAGTGGGCACCCCGAGGACCCCGAGGATCTAGTTATCTGTCACACCCGTGCCTGCATCTCATTAAGTCACAGCTGAATCTGGTGGCTGCGTGGATGGAAGGTCCTTCTTCATTAAACAGGTGTGACTTTTTGAGGAATTCCTTGTGGAGGGATGGTGACTGATTCACCCAGATTTGTCCCAAGCCCCTAGAAAGCACCACCCACCTGGTACGCTCGCTTAATGTGTCCGAGGTTTGATGTGTCCATTCTTCGCTTCGAGCTTGATATTCCCCTTAGTGGTGTTGTCTCCTTCCTGTGTAATTCATCACAAAGTAAAATAGCCAATTACTCATTACTTGTAGTGACAGATCTGCTTGAATATTCATGGCAATTGCTAGGTGTCTCATATGCTTGTTAGCCTTGTTTTTATTTTAATATTTTAGAGAAAGAAGGCTTAATTGTGATGAGAACTGGACCAGGGATGACACTGGTAGACCATAAAATGGTAAACTGAATAATTAGTGTAAATATCTACTAAATCCAAACTCTTATACACAGCAAAGATTTATTTATTTTTGCCATACATAAAATAAGGTGATTTATCACTTTCAATTACAGTATTGTATTAGACTTCTGGTGATTGAAGGTTTTGTTCTGGAAAGTTTTTCTCACTTTTTTCATATTGTAGGGTAAGTTTGACAGTTTTCAGGGCACTCAAACAGCCTGCAGGACTCATGGGAAATTCCTATCTACTGTTTCTGGTGGGTGACACTGAGAGGACAGGGCAAGATCCATGTTCTAGTTTTGAATGGTGCTGGACAGCAGATCTCTGGTTCCATCCATCCATCCATTTTCCAACCCGCTTATCCTGTTCAGGGTCGCGGGAGATCTCTGGTTCCCATGGTCCCAAAGCTTCGTGTAGAGCTGTCCATGGTGCTGAAATAACGGGAACATGCAGAATGGCAGGTTCTGATCTGCTTCAGGGGATTTCGGTCCACTGACTAGCATCACATGCTAGTTATGATGCACCAAATGCACACAAGTACCTACACCTGGTTGCCATGGCTACAGCTGCTTCATAGGCTATGGTAGTTAAACAATTTTTCTGTGCCATATATACTGTTAGCTTATCAGACTTGACTGGGAGATGATTAATTTCATTATGAGAGCACGTATGAGCCATTTGCTTTTGTAAGTCAGCCTATTGTTAGACCCTTAGTTGCAATGAGAGGAATTCAGTCAGTTCAGTCCCATAGCTACAGTATAAACCTTGGCTGTAAGGTTGCTTGTGTAAATTTTCAGACCAATGATGGCACACATTGCTCCAGTCAGGGTTTGTATTGTATTGTATTTGATTTAAACAGCTTCTGGGGTCTAGCCTAGTTAGGTTGCTTTGGGCAGTTATTATGGACCTCTTCACCTTGATGTTCTCCAGATGCTCGGCGTGGCGTCACACTGGGAATCTTCACCTTCATGAATTTTCTGCCATCTGACCACAAAAGCACTTTTCTCATCTTTGCAAGATCGACCTATGCTGTGTGCCAAGGTTCAAATGGACACAGCAATTTCTTTAGGGCTCTTTCCCAAGGAGATAAACAGAATCCTTGATATTATTGACCGGTGTACTTTGACATGCGCTGATCTGAGTTCATTCAAAGTGACTGGTAGCCTCAAAGGGGCTTTTCCGAGCAGTGTCCTCCTTGCTTTGGGGGGGTTTTGAGGGACTATCTTCTCAGGGTAGCAGGCACTTTGATTACCGTGGCAACAGTGCACCTTGGACTATATTAATGTGTTTGTATTTTATTTTTCCCTTTCTCCAATCCTATGCATTTCATCACTGTCTCTAACTTCCTTGGGAACCTCTTTATCTGTCCTTTTTACCTTTGCTTCAGATTCACTGTCTGACCCAATGATCCCTAAACAGACTGTGGTTTTTATCCTGAAACCATGACAGACATTTAATCGGTTTCTGACCAATGGGAAAGTCATTTTATTCATGCTAGAACGATTTATTTTCACCTGAGCCAACTTGGAAGTGGGGAGTGGGGCTTTCACGGACTGACTGGAGCTCCTGTATAGAAGCAAGCCACACAAGGCTATGATGGGATCTCTCTGCCTCTCCGGGGACATGGGCTGCTGGTGCCGACTTTCATATTGGCAAGGATAGGCCTTCTGGGTTGTATTGCCAGGTACCCAGGAACCTTGGCAAATAATCTGTGTGGTCATGTGTTTTCTGGGAGCAGGTCCATTGGTAGCACAGCCCCAGAGATGGGGGATGCATTCATGGGGCACCAGCTAGAAGATGATTTGGAAGGCCGATTTGAACTCCATTTTCTCCTCTCCGTGCCTGTGAGCCTACCCATTGCCTCTCTGTCTCTGTACCACCTCTGAAGGAGGCCCCCCTCCCACCGGGTGCCACAGAGAGATTGTGTACGCCTCGCTGAAAGCACACCATTACCCTCTCTTTGAATCTCTGTCAAACGCAGGAGAGCAGTCCCTCGCCGCACGCTATTGTTTTAAGTCACGAATTGCAGTGGTGGCATCTTTCCGAGGGAGGGAGTGGAGACCCTCTAGGAGACAGATCCCCATGACATTGGGCTCCTGCGCATGCAATGCAGAATGACATAAATAAACAAAAGGGAAAGGCTCCTCTTTCTTGCTGCTGTCAGGAGTCTTGGGGAGGGATTTTGAAATTCTGGATCTTTGAAATCTCATTTAGAGAAGCTCACTGGAAAGCCGGTATTCACCTGGGCAGAGGACGACTCGCACAAAGCTGGGGATTAGTGTGGACCCCGCTGTTTGGAAGGGCCAGGAGTGAAGAGGAAATTGCCGTTGGGTTTGGTTATTACCTAGCCTGTAGTACCTGTCCTGGTCTCTCTCGTTGATAAAATATGTCCCCCTCAAGATAATCTGCTATGGTCTGGCTGATCATGTTCATCTGTAGATGTGTTATGTTTATTTACTTCAGAACTTGAAAGAGAGGCTGTGGTCCTAGAGGTAGCGGGATGACCCGGCAAGCAACCCGAATGAGAGCACATGTGCCCCGAGCCACAAATGCACCCACACACTGTGGTCATCTGTGAATGTTTTAATTAATCCCGTCCTCTTTGGGTCCCTGCCTTGGCAGCGGGGCAAAATAATTAGCAGCCCAGAATGGATGGCTCCGGAAAGCCTCGCTCCATTTGTTTAACCTGCCGCTGTTAGTCGGGTATAATGTGGGGCCACTGGCAGCCCGCATGCTTAAATGGATTCGTCACAAAGGACATCTGTCACCCCCCCGTTTGTCAGCAATGGGTGCCGGTGGTAGAGCAGTACAGCAGAAGGCTCTTTCCTTTTCAGTCACCCGTGTCTAGCGGGAGGGAGATTATTATGTGGGTTTAAGTTTATATTTACACCTCCGTGTTCGATTATCTCTCATCCAAGAAGGCACTCGTTCACTGGTCTGTTACAAGAGCAGCTTGGGTTAATTATTGCTCAAGGGTACTACAGCAGGTGTCCTGCTGGGAATTGAACGAGCAACCTTCAGGTCAGCAGCCCGTGTCCTTTGGTGCTCTGCATCCTGCAGTCCTAATTCCGGTGCTTGGCGGAAGATGCTAATCGTTTTGTTACTTTATATAATTTCTGAGCGTAGCTGAACATGGGTTTTGCATGTCCCTCTCCCTCTTTGGAGAATGTGTGATGCACAGAGGCGAAGACGGAACCTGGTTTGTTTGAAGAAGACAGTGTTGGTCACCTGGCTGCTGAATAGGTTACTTGATTGAGGTCTAGAAACCCCATGGACACAGTCGCCATCATTTGGTTGGTGCACTCTGTCATTTCATAACCCCTAGGGGGCACAGGAAGTAGACCTGTTCTCCAGGGGTAGGTTTGATGTTCCTGGGGGCCTCTGGGGGCCTTCCAAGTGTAGTGAGTGTTTATGACCCCCAGAGCTCGGAGGTCCTATGCACATGCATGAGTGCCCATAAACACTGCTGCTGTTATTCCCTCACTTGTGAGCATTTCATCATCTTCCTTAAGAGCACGTGCCTGTCCTGCTAATGGGGGAGGAATCAATGTAGATACAGTGTGTCGCAGGCATTTATGTTACATTTAAAGCTTTCATGCTGTAATATTCTGGGAGAGCACCACAGTGTGAGCAGTTTATTATGTCATTTGTTTTTGTCATTAGTTTCCCTAAAGTGGGTGGCACTCCTCATGACATGTGATCTCCAGGGACTCTTAGAGGGGACCCTGGGAGTATGTTTTAACATTTGTCAGGAGGTTTCCTTTGGGGCGGACAATATGCTTTTGCCTGTCAACAGCCTACACATCTTAGGAGTCAAAAAACCTCTGTGTGAGTTTGTCTCTCAGATACCCGACAGTGCGGACCCAATGAGAATTCGGAGTGATGGATTTAAAAAAAAACTAGAATCTTGAGCACGTCTAATAAAACGGAAAGGGCTCAGAAATGATCATGGTAGTTAAAGGACATTGGCTGCACCCCCCGTGCATTGCTCAAAAGCCACGATAGCACACACACACAAAGCATGCTGGGAAATTTTACTATAGAATTACGTTATGACCTTAATTACTGGAGGACGTTGTGCTCATTAAAATAAGAGGGACCTTGTAGAAGGCAGAATAATACATTCGTTATTAATTAACATTTGGAACACTCGATTTTAAAAGTAACGAATTCTTAAAGACTACCTAAGAGCAAAGAAAGGTATGAATTTAAGAGGTTTACCTGAACATGTTGCGGAAGCCAATCAGAAGACAAAAGCACTTGCGGGTTAGTTATTATTAAGTGGATGGTTAAGTGGATATTTTTAAGCAGCTACAGTAAAATGAGTGGCAGTAAATGCTGCTACACAGAGCACTTAATTAAGCATGCCTTATACTTTTCAGTAGGCCTACTTTTAATAGTTGCATGCATGGTAAGGTAATCCTACACACATATATATTACTAGATAAAGATATCGGTGGCGTGGCGGTCGATGTTTCAAGTCAAACTCAAACGTGAGCACACGTTTATTAAAGCGGATCCACTTCAAAATGTAAAACTCAGTTGAACTGGCAGTTGTATTTAAGTGTGATGCACTGAGTATTATCATATGTGAGTAGCTTTATTTTTGTTACCGGGTTCTCACGTCATTCTCGCATCACGCTTAACATGAAAACGGCATTTCTGGCGGCGCTTTACTGCCTTGCGGGAAGCCAAGACATTGTTACTGTAGTCAAAATAACGAAGGCAACCACTAATCGATACTGCTAAGTATTGATTTGCATTAAGTGAATTTCCAAATTTCCACTGTGGGCGGAAATGTCAATGCAGACTTCAATCGTTTTAAAGTAAGAAATGGTAGTATTCGACCCCACATGGTACAGATGTCTCGAAGTTCCCAGTCGAATGCAAAACGCACCCTAAAAGTAAATGAGGGATGTAAGTGAAGTCTAATTTCCATACCAGCACCACCTCCATCACCCCCACCGCGTGTGAGGGAAAATTGTGTTTCGGAGGAAAGGGCAGATCGATGAAATAGGCGCTACTGTGCCGAGCGTATGTGAGAGGGAGTACAGCCACGGAGAGGGCAGCCGGCTCGGAGGGGAGGCAGGCAGCGGCCGTCCCTTACACGCATCCCCGGTACTGATGCCGGTGTTGGTGACGATCGCAAAGACTCTCCCATCCGCTCTAATTTCAGAAGCGGCGGACGGCATCTGTCCTCGCTTTTGAGGCTAAGCGCGTTAACGACCGACTGCCTCCCCATCTTTATTTTTTATTATATATTTCCCCCGTTTTCTTTTTTCTCGGTTTTTTGGGGTCGATGCCCGTGTTTTTTCCTCGATCATCACAGCGAGACAGCCGGTTTTTCCCGTGTGGTTAAAAGCTGAGCCCTTGGTGATCATGACCACGGCAAAGCAGCAGAACGCGCCGGCCAAAGCAGCTCAACAGCAGGATCAGGTACTTCGCGGCTTTTTAAAATCAGTATATAATGTGTTATTTCTACGGATGCGTTGTTGATACTTATTTGCAGTTAGGACGCGTTATTCCGCCAAACGTTTTATGGATCAGTTGTTTTTGTTTTACGGTGTTCTTTTGTTTTTTGTTGAATTTTTGTGAGGTAATACTAATTTCGTAGTTTTTGTGGAGATCAGAGACCTTGTAAACTTGTGAAAAGCTTAAATTCATAACCCGGGGTGAGCCGGCTCGTCGGTCTTTGATTTCAAGGTAACTGCGCTGCGCCGCGTAGCTCAGGGCACATGCGGTCCCCTCATTGCCCGCAATTGATACGCCTTAATACGAAATAAATGTTAGGATTCAATCTGATACCTTATATAAAAAACACGTTTCTAGTTATTTAGGCTATTCGTTGAGTTGCTTTTAGTGGGATACTGTGCCTAAGGCTGGTCTCTTACTACAGGACGACACGTAGTTCATCATGGATAAAGTCCTTAGTCTTAACTTAAGGCTCTTAAGACATAAAAATACTGAATATCTAACGCCGAAATAAAGTTATTGTAAAGGGGGGGAAATGTAGAGTTAATGAGACGTACAATTACATTGTACTGTTGATTCACTTTGGTTGTGCCCAGCAGCAAAGCAATATTTCAAAGATTGGCTATTTTCCGCCTCGCGCTTGCATATCGCAAACTTCTGAATGTATAATACATTTCGGAGTGCTTTCTTTAGGGTATTTGTGTGAATATGAAATATTAACACCTGTCCGTGAGTAAAGTGCTGCGATCAGACACGCGCACCCAGAGATGTGTGATACACGGAATACTTCACTAATTGCTGACAGAAATATGTGAAATCCTATTTAAAGCAATGACCATATGTGACGTGTGAACAATTTCCTCAAGGTTTGGGTGTATATTATTCCCGTCATTTCAGCCTCCTCGTCTATTTTTAACTGACTCGTTAACTGCAGTTAGCAATAATACAGAATAAAACTCATCATCCATCCATCCAGTGTGTTTGTAACCATTATTCCTAGTCTGGAGCAGGGGTGGGGAACCTGATCCATGGAGGGCTGGTGTGGGTGTGGGTTTTTGGGATGACCTCTCAATCAGCTAATAAGAGTGGGTCCCATGGACTAGAGTTGAGAACCAATGCTTTATTATTGGCTGGTTGAAAGGTCATCCCAAAAACCTGTAGCCACACCGGCCCTCCATGGATCAGGCTCCCCACCCCTGGTCTGGAGCCTTTCCTGGAGGCTACGGGCGCAAAGCAGGAAACGACCCTGGATGGGATGCTAACCCATTGCAGGCCACAGTGGCAATTTGGTAACTCCAATTTACCTCAGCATTGCAACAAGCACTCCAGTGTGCCCAGAAGAAACCCCACAGCCTCATGGGGAGAACACGCAAACTGCACACATGGAGTCATGGCAGAGGTGTGAGGTGACAATGCTGACCACTGCATCACTATGCCACCCCCAATACATCACTCATGTGAAATTAGCCATCTAGAAATGTGTTGCATTTTTTAACGAGTCTATTTGGCCTGCATTTTAACCAAGAAGTGAGGCTAAATGCCTATAAATCTAAACACCTGTAAAAGTAACAGAAAATGGTTTTGTAACTTTTAATTCCACTGTAAAATGCTTTCCGAGTCAGTTAAACTCAGTAGATAATTGTGTAGGTTCATTTAATGAACTAAAAACCCTAAGATCAGTTTTGATGTAATGAACACCAGTAGCACTCAAAGATGACATGGGAACACAGTAAACTAGATTTCCTATTTTTTTCATATTTTTTTCTATTCCTGCAATTAGTTTCAAAATAGTCTACTTTAGCATTCACTGTGGAAAAGGTATTCAATGAATTTTCATTTTTTAATCAATATAAAAGTACACCTAAAATCGATATTGTAGCAGTGGGTTGTGACAAACCACTTTCATGAACAGGGCTGGATTCAGGCATCTGTAAATTTGGTGGCTATCTAGGGCCCAGTTGGCACGTGGGGGCCACAGCAAACGCACACAATCATGTTTTAGTTCTACTCTTTGACATCATATTTCTTAAATCATACTTTATTTCACCATCTGTACAAGTACATAGGAATTCTTTAGTTTTCACATGCCACCTTGCTTGAGCAGGAGACACCCGCACAGACAGTAGCAAACCTTGGGGTCAGAGTGCAGGGTTAGCCATTTAACCAGCACCCCTAGAGCTTTTTAATGGTTACGGACCTTGTTCAGTAGCAATGCAGCTATACTTTCATGGGATTGTGGGGTTAAAACAGTCCACATTCCAGTTCAGAGCCATAGGAACCTAACCCAGTAAGCCAAACGCTGCTCCATGTTTCTGAGCAGGGGAGGACTTTGGAAGTCACAACATGAAGAGTATACTGTCTGTTGTCAGGCACAATGGTCGCTTCTTAGAGACATACAGTCAGGTCCATAAATATTGGGACATTGACACAATTATAATGTTTTTGGCTCTATACACCACCACAATGGATTTGAAATGAAACAAACAAGATGTTCTTTAACTGCAGACTTTCAACTTTAATTTGAGGGTCTTTACATACAAATCAGGTGAACAGTGTAGGAATTACAACAGTTTGTATATGTGCCCCCACTTTTTAAAGGACAAATTAACAATCATAAATCAAACTTTCACTTTTTAATACTTGGTTGCAAATCCTTTGCAGTCAATTACAGCCTGAAATCTGGAATGCATAGACATTACCAGATGCTGGGTTACATCCCTGGTGATGCTCTACCAGGCAACTGCAACTGTCTTCAGTTTCTGTTTGTTCTTTGGTCATTTTCCCTTCAGTTTTTTCTTCAGCAAGTGAAATGCATGCTCAATCGGATTCAGGTCAGGTGATTGACTTGGCCATTGAATAACATTCCACTTCTTTGCCTTAAAAAACTCTTTGGTTGCTTCCGCAGTATGCTTCAGGTCATTGCCCATCTGCACTGTGAAGCGCCGTCGAGTTCTGAAGCATTTGGCTGAATATGAGCAAATAATATTGCCCGAAACACTTCATAATTCATCCTGCTGCTTTTGTCAGTAGTCACATCATCAATTAATACAAGGGAACCAGTTTCCTTAGTTTCCTTGGCAGCCATACATGCCCACACCATGACACCACAACCACCATGCTTCACTGATCATACCATGTTTTGGATCATGAGCAATTCCTTTTCTTCTTCATACTCTTCTCTTCCCATCACTCTGGTACAAGTTTATCTTTGTCTCATCTGTCCATAAGGTGTTGTTCCAGAACTGTAAAGTCTTTTTTACATGTTGTTTGGCGAACTCTGATCTGGCCTTCCTGTTTTTGGGGCTCACCAATGGTTTACATCTTGTGGTGAACCGTCTGCATTCATGCTGGCGAAGTCTCTCTTTTTCACTTTGACACACATCCACCTACCTCCTGGAGAGTGTTCTTGATCTGGCCAACTGTTCTGAAGGGGTTTTTCTTCACCAGGGAAAGAATTCTTCGGCCATCCATCACAGCTTCTGGGTCTTTTGGTGTTGCTGAGCTCACCGGTGCGTTCTTTCTTTTTAAGAATGTTCCAAACAGTTGATTTGGCCACACCTAAAGTTTTTGATATCTCTCTGATGGGTTTGTTTTTATTTTTCAGCCTAATGATGGCTTGCTTCACTGATAGTGACAGCTCTTTGGATCTCATATTGCGAGTTGACAGTAACAGATTCCAAATGCAAATAGCACACTTGAATTGAACTCTAGACCTTTTATCTGCTCCTTGTTAATAAGATAATGAGGGAATAACACACACCTGGCCATGGAACAGCTGAGCAGTCAATTGTCCCATTACTTTTGGTCCCTTAAAAAGTGGGGGGCACATATGCAAACTGTTGTAATTCCTGTTGTAACACCATTCACCTGATTTGTATGTAAATACCCTCAAATTAAAGCTGAAAGTCTGCAATTAAAGCACATCTTGTTAGTTTCATTTCAAATCCATTGTGGTGGTGTATAGAGCCAAAAAGATTATAATTCTGTCGATGTCCCAATATGTATGGACCTGACTGGTCACTGCTAGTTAGGAATCTCCCATCACATGTGTGGCCTTTTTCTGTCTGTTTTTATGCCACTACGGAATTTTAAAAGTGTCGGCCACACTCACACAGGAAAATGGGAAATGTCAGCCTTGTCATACGCTAATTTTAGAAACGCCGGTTGCAGTGCATGTTGGAGTGTAATAGCCTCTCTGAGAATTCCCACCCTAAGGAAACGGCGCCTCCTTTTTGCCAGGAGGGTGCCTCGAGTGTGGCCCGAATCGAGGCTAATCGAATTAGCTGTCTGAGAACTCTGGCGGGCGTCTCTGTCAGACGTGTTCGGGGCATGAGGTCATGCTGGTGTGTTTCCGGAAGTGCCAGTATCCTCTGAGCCCTGTCTCTAATTCCCCTGTGAAGCGTGGTCCAGTCCCGGGAGACCTGTGTGAACTGGGACTAGCACAAGGCCTGGCTTTGCAGGACAGGTCCTCTTCTGGTGGACAAAACAGTTTTCCGTAAATCTGTACCGAACAGATGGAATGAGCCAGTGCCAGTACTAAGGCACATAATCTGGCCCAAGAATTAAACTTTCAGATTTGTGCTTCTTGTAATATAAAAGGGATTAAAGTACTGAGCCTCCACATTCCACAGCCACAATTTTACAATGGGCTATTATCTGCATGTCCCCACGAGTTGTTTGTAAGATGGGTATGCCCTGATACCCAATGCTTGAGTGTGTCCATTGGCGGGTCCTGACCACCACTCACCGCTCCACACTGGGGCTACCTTCATGTCTTGGCTGCTTGTTTTTTTTTATTACTTTGTTTATTCACTGTCTACCAGCTCAGCACTGCATTTCCATGGTGCTGTTGATAAGGACCCGGGACTAAAAAAAAACTAAATTCCTGATGATTCCCGAAAGTTCTACCTTGGAACGCGAATTAATATTTTCTGGATGCTACCACCAGTAAAAACAAACAGAGGAGATGAATTTCACAGTGAACCACATTGCAGTTCTGAGAGCTCTTGCCATATGTCTATTTTAAGTGTAATTATGAGCAATTGAACCGTGATGCTGGCTCTGAGATTGTGATGATCTGGTATTTTCACCAGGAATGTAATACATTATGCATTTTCGCCCCCAAAATCTGACAGAAATGTATTCTCAGCCACTACTTCAATATAGCTCTTGGCGTTGAATTTGAATTGTAATACAGTTATAAATATTTAACGCGAGAAACTTGCTGTGTTACAAAACGTCATTGCTTATCATGTTGCTGGCAGTTGATTAGCTGTGATTTATGCCTTATTTGTTGGCTGGGAATTCAAAACTATCATCAAGAAATATCTTTTGTCCATCATTTTGTGACCACCCAACCAGATATAAGCATAATGACTAGGTTGCTCAAAATACTGTCCTGTATCAGGTAACACTGCATTTAATTATTACAGTTCTGCCACTTGAGCAACCCCACGCACACAGGCATCAATTAAGGTCATTGCTCAAAGGCTGGAGTACATGTTGCAGGCATGGACAGGATACGGCTTCCTAACAAGCTACACGAACAGCACCCAGTGAACAGAATGTTCTGCCTCTTTCTGGGTGTACCCGTCAAAGACACCCACCACCGTCCTTTTGTAAAATCGGTCACGTAGATTGATAGTTGTTTATGCCTGCGCTAATTGGTGCTTGCAGTGACGATATTTATGGAGTTCTAATTCCGGAAATGTCAATGACTGTGAAAGGATCTCCTCTTCAGATGGTTCTTGGGGTCCTTAGGAAGATTTATTTATTTTATACTGTGACACTGAGCCATTTACTTGCTCAGTTATGTAAAGTAAATTCAGCAGTAATTTGTGAGCAGTTTGTTCACCTACAGACGATAAATAGTGGCTGTAAATTGCACTGGTGGGAGACCTTTAATTATGTTATTTTGTAGCCAATCAAGAGTGAAATATATTTGATAAAACGCTACCTTTAGCTAAATGCCACGGCACACTTTGGAAATAATTGAGAGGAAAATGTCCAATTCACTCTGCTGGTGCTATAATTAGGCTAATAGTTTTGAACGGTGAGATTTGTTGCAAGCACGATTACGGCTCGATTAGGTCCATCAGTCACTCTATGTTTGTGTGGGCCTGCACTTTGGCTAGCAGCAATTCGGACCATCTTGTCGGGCACCGATATGGGCTAGTGCCGGGCAGGCCCAGTGGGAATCTATGGCCTGAAGAGGGTCCAGACCAAGAGAGTACTTTCGGCCCTGGAGCTCTGCATTTCCCCCAAAGTGGTCTCTTTGCTCTTCAGATGAAACAACTGACCTACTGCAATTAACACCAGAGTCCCGTTGGATTTGAACATATGGAGAAGCACGTTCCAGCTTCTCTGTTGGCTATTTGGGTTAAACGGCATGGTTGCAAGACCCTCGAGCTGTAATTAGTGTATAAAAAAACATGCAATAGATACATCATAAAATCTTACTACTTGTGAAAAATTATAGGGCATCAATTACTTTCTCGTAATTTTGAAATGGCATTTAATGATCTGACTGGTATTACTAAATAAATATGTCTATGCCTTCCTGCTGGTTTAGGTCTTTTTCTCACTCACGGTCCTTCTAGGTGAGGAGGTGTGGGGAGTAATATTTTTAAAATGAGAGCCCAAACATTGGAGTGTGTGTTCACGCCACCCTGCTGAGATGAGAGCAGAAACCGCAAGGCTTTGGTATAAGATGTCTGTCAGCAGTCATGAGTGTGATGCTAATACGCTTATAGGACTGTGACATTTATTTGCGTTATTCCCTTTAGATACAGCTAGAATTTTATTGCGTTGTCACTCGTAAACTGGGATGTAAATTCCCATCCGAGAACAAATTTAGTCTTCGTGGCACATAAACTTTTATGTGAGTTTATAAATAATGGTAATGCGTCAGTCTCGGGCATTGACTCATTGCCATTCTCATCAAGGAGGCTGTAACCCAGAAGAAGGTAGAGAGTTTCCAGTAAGGTCCCACCTGACGGAGGTATGATTTATGAAGTGGGGAACCTGCGTGGGGTGCACGCTCACTGTATGCGCTGGCAGTCGCTGCTCTCAGCTCAGGTTTTGGCTTTTCACCGAACGGCGGTTTTAATGAGCCCAGTTGACGGACAGAGAGGCTTAGGAAAGATGGCGCCCCCGTCAGTCAGCTCTCTTCCTTCTGAAGCTCTACTTACACTTTCATTCCAGTATCGGCTGCGTGGGCAGGCGAGAGGGATGAAGCAGGAGCCTCGTTACCGTTTCTTTGTGTCTGAAGTCATTTTCTGTAGAGTAGCCAATCTTTCCATTGCATGGACCTACTCTGTGACATTCGGGGCACTGAGGGCTGTAGACCATCGTGTCCTGCTCATTCTGCACTAGTAGCGAGTTAATATCTCTCAGTCTGCTTCTGATTTATTCTTGGGAAAATCGGTTTTAAAAAAGTAAAGCAAAATGTTTTTAATGTACTATCTAGCCTTGCTCTTTGACTCGCTACCCATTCGTCCTACGGCGCTCCTGGCGTGCTAATAGACTAGCATACAAGGATGTATTTTTTAAGGTTAAGATTATTGCCCTGTATTACAGTTATGCTTGCTCCAAGGAAGATAAGGCACTGCTTGTCCCCTTGGGATGGTATTGGAAAGTGTCCAAAAGCGACAGAGCTTTTCTTTTTATTTTTAAAAAAGGAATTAGCTTCTTTACCATTTAGAGTCACCGTCTTTGAATGTGGATCACAGGCTGGGGCTGGCTTTGATAACTGCTGTTCTTTAAGGCAGCTATGTTTGAATTTAAAACCTGATTAACCCCAGAACCTGATCAGGAGGCCGCACTGTGGACAGATCACCTCGGCAGTGAGGTCTTTACCTTTAAAGGGCAGCTCTAGAGATGAGGAATGGAATTGTTTCGGTGTTATTGCAGAAGAACATTAAATAGAACCAAAGTGTCAGTCTGTCTCTTCAGATACTCTTCTTGTGGATAGTCATTTTGTAGCTAGTCTTTGGTACTAGCGATGGATGTGATCTGACGTGGCCTGGTCATACTCTGGGGTCCATCTGAAAGCCGCCCGGCTTTTATCATTACACTTGGCGGGAAGCAAATGTGTCCATTCTACCTCTGGCACCCAGAAGCAACAGCTTGATCAGCTGATGACCCTCACCTCCCATTCGGCTGTAATTACGGGAGTGTGTGCTCCTCGGAGACCTGTGTGTCAGTGGGAATGAGCTGGAGAAGAAAACAGCTAGCTGCTGGCATCATGTTAATAAAATTCTGTCCACCAAAAGCAGACTGTGTGGGTGAATGTATAACAGCGAAAGTGTGAAAATGTACCGCCGCTTGTTTACAACTGAGGCTGGTGGTGCAAGGCTGGTCGGTGGGGAGCTTTCTCACATGATTCCCTGTAACTCTCTGGCAGCTGCCCTCAGGACGAATGTTGGGGTCAGGCTTTTATGACCGTCTGCTGTCCTTTCTCATAAAACTGTTACCTCCACTGTCACATTTACGCGCTTGGCGCGGGGCTCCGTGCACAGTAAGGCCTGAGGTTACGGGTGAAATGCTGTCTTTGTTCCTGACTTACTTATCAGATGATGTACCTCCCTGCAAATATCTCTTATTTACAGAATTGATCTCTGGAGAGATGCAACACCATAGGAATGTTTTTCTTTCTCGTGATAATCTGATGCTAGGTACCTTATACAAGCACTGTACCTTTTTGTGTTCAGTGTTTTGTGTTCTGTGTAGTATATTTCAGTTACGTAATGTAGCTTTTCTACAGATGCATGTATAGTATGTCCATTATTAAGGTGTGAAGCGGCATGTTCAGATTTGAGGTTTTTACTTTTGGATGACATGTTTGCAGACACTCCTGATTTCCTTTGATGTCCCTGACTAGATGTCGTTGCGCATATTGGGGTGGGGCATTCCGTGTTTTGTAGGTGGGCTTGGGCAGGGTGCTGTCTTCCTTTTTTCCCTCTCGCTGGCACTGGAACTTGCATCCCTAAAGTCCCCGGCGTGTAATTATTCCAGACTCACCTGACAGCTAAATGGGGTCTGCATTCAGCGAATCGGATTTGAAACCTGCCTCCCTTCAGGTGATGCGAAAAGCACCTGGAGTCGCATCTGCCCGCTGGCTCCAGCTCTCTCAGTAGTAGAATCGGGCACATCTTCAGAAAACGGAAATGTCCCAGCATCCAAACATTCAAAATGACGAGCCTCAAATCCACTCTGGTTATCTTCTTTTACCTACAAAGCACATGCAGGAGCTTTTGGCCAGTTACTTAATTCTACAGTGCATCATTTTAAAGATGACAATTTAAATGCGCTGGAGGAATGAGCCTGATCTTTCTCATTCGACACACTCTATTGATTATCCCGTAACACATACAAAATGCGAAAACCATGGCTGCCGAGTGGGTATTACAGTGTTATGAGGTGGCGAATTTCCGATATGTGCTAAGAGCGCGTATCTTTCTTATCTCTTTCAAGCGCTTTAGGGCACTAGCACCATATAAAGAGACTTTGGATTGAATAATGTATGATCATGGTTGTGTCAAGAAAGCATTTCATTTGCTGTAATTTACGTGGTCTAAGTTTTAAGGTAATATTGTCTATTTGATTGCATGGGCAGGTATCTTTTGTCCAAGAGAAAGGTGCTTATTCAGACAATGTGAGACTCCCAGAGTGTTCTAACACACAGGTGTACTACGCTGTTGGAGTTATCCTGTAAATCTGTGAGTCAGAGTGTACCTCTGAACATGACTCCTCCAGCTGGTGCTACGATGTATCCAGCTGGTGCCCAGCAGATATCCAGGAGTCTGTATGTATGTGCCTGTGCTTCTCAGCTTCTCAGCCAGTAGGGGGTGTTGTGGTTAAGGATCCATAACTGGGCTTTTGCTGGTTCAGTTCCCGGGAGATTAAACCGCGCCGCTGAATTACGCAGCAGTTGCTTTGGAAAAATACATCAGATAAGCAATGCATAATAACAATAATTATGGCAGATAGAAAAGGAAAACCTCATTGCTTTGTGTGCTGCTTGTGTATGCCAGACATCCTGATTTGTAAGGCACCAGAAAAAACTTGTAATAATAATAAGTATTATTATCATAATAGTACCTTAGACATTCAGAATGAGAGAGAGTTTTTATTTGCTGATACAATGAATGTCTGTTTATGAAACCGCACGGCGATGTCACAGTATATGCTCTGCTTATCATAGGAGGGTAATGGGTTTTCTGGTCTGAACAAGGAGCTTATGCAAATACATTATTATTGAGATTCTTCTTGCCAGAGGTCACCAGCGTGACAGATTTGAACATTGATACGCATCTAGGCGATGCCCAGGTGACTGCGGCACTTCCTTCATCTTTTGTTCAAGGGGTTTGAGGATCGATATCCAAGCCACGAGTTCAGTTTTCATCATGTCCTGGCATAAAACTGTATAATCAGCCATAATCAGAATGAGGAGATTGAGCCTAAACACCATGAAACAATGAAATCATGAAACAACATGAATTTTTCATAAAAAAATCTGACAGATATTTTTTTAAATCTGTATATCTGGGACAGGAAAGCATATTCTGGAGTTTTGGGGTGTTGGAAGAGGTTCTAGCAGAAAATCTGCATTGGTAGGATGTCTGATCTGTTCTGAAATGCACTCTAGGGAGAACGATGACAGGCTCACAGCAGCCTAAATACCCTCCATCAGCTCGAAGCCCAGAGTGTTAAAGCCCCACCTCCTACGGTAAAAGGCGCGATATAGTGGCTCACACCTTTTCATGCATTAATGGTCGCGGTGGGTGAGGCTACCCGTCATCCCTCCGAACATCCCAAGTGCAAATATGTCTGCAGCTTATACATAGTGTTATTAGCTGGGCAGGGGAGGAGTTGCACCGGGTGCTGCGGCCCACCTCCACCTATCGGAGCGTGTCCTCGCATTAGGCTCTGCCGGCATGCGCTTATATCAAGCCTCCATTGATTTTTCTCCTAAACAGACTTCTTTCTTGTGGTTTTCTAACACAGGAAAAAAAAGTCATCAGTGTGTTATCAAAGGCTGCTATTTCCCCCAACCAAGTGAACAGTGCACATACATTGTGCTCTCTGTTGGCTACATTGGATTTTGTATTTAATCTTTCTTGGGTTTGCAGACCAGTGCCGTATTACCTGCCTGATGTGCAGATTTTTTTGGCACTAAAAACTGGTGGCCCCCTGAAAACAACTGGATGAGGTTCCAAGTGTTAAGTCATTAAATATTTTCTGGTGAAAATTGACTTAGGGAGGTACTTGGGGAGTCCATATTTATGTTCCTACAGATATTTTTTTTATATATTTACATCCTCACTGGTTGATTATTGCTAAAATTATTACCGTCCCTGGAAATGGCATCCCCCTCTCTGTTCTTTTTGCAGATTACTCTCGTGTTAAGAATATGCCGCAATGGAGTATTTAGGTTGTCTGCACGTGGGTTCCGTATATTCAGGCTCCTTATGGTTGTGTGATGCCGATTTCATGATTCCGAAGTGTCATTGGTTCAGTGAGTCTGTGGCCCGGGAACTGGTTTCTCTCCTCATGAGAGGAGGCGCTCTTGATGGGCAGCTCTGATTTTCAGTCCTCTGGTTGGTTTTACACATGTTCTTTTTGGATTTCTCATCTCAGGCTAACCAGCTCCTGGTTTTTATACTGGATGTTAGAGGATTTTCTATACTCCATGTTTCCTCTGATTTCCAGCTGCGAGAAAATGTTTTTTTTTTCTTTTGCTAAATGCCCCACTGCCCACTGTAGATGGTTATGATATCTGGAGGATTACACTGAGTGTTCACCGGAGACCAGCAGAATGTTGAGACCCCGTTGGTGGTTCTCTGGCCTGCTCATGTCTGGGGATCTGAATTTTGGTTGCTTTTAGGAGCACTGCAAGTGTGGTGAAGGACAGGCCATCCTCCCTGCCAACTAAAGTGCTCTCCGGAGTTATTTACAGTGTCTAAAACAAATCGTTAAACCTGGATCGCCTTGGGAGCTGGTCGGATGAAGCTACAGCGTGCCCCAGGAGAGGACCCCCAGATAATTTATTGGTTTTCTGCACGGACTGGATATGCAGGCGCTGCTTGGCCCTTCGCCTTTTAAAACTCGCTGTGTGTTTACAGCTCGGATCAGATCCACACAGAAAAATAAAGCGGACCGGGCTTGAGATTACTGGGCGGAAAAAGCTTTTCAGTTTTGCACACGGCCCTTTCATTTTCCGGTGATATGCTCTTGTCCCTGTTCCCTTTGTCGGCACTCGTGTCGCAGTAGCGCAGGGAGGAAAGCAAGCGAGGGAAGCTGGGGGGGTGGGTGGAACCCTCATCCGATATTCTGTCGGTAGTGAACAGCAAGCTAATCTCCGGTTTGCCATGAGGGAAAGGCCCGCGAGAACGGGAGCCACGGAAAATGGGGCTGCTGGAACCCCCGCTTGCCAGGGGCCCGCCAACCTCACCATCAGAGAAGGTGGGAAAACACAAATACGGAACACAAATGCCAATCCCAGTCACAGAGCTGCTGGCTCTCCATGTAGCCATCACCATGGGCAGAGATTCCTAGATGAGGTGGGGGTGGGGAATGTGGTGCGGTGACCATTCCTGTCAGTCTAATAGGGACATGTCAGGCCTGTTTGGCAAAAATGTATATAAAGCCCCCAGAACCTGCACGGTCCCAAATATTCCAGTTTATTTACAATTTATGTCCGGGATTTGATTCACCACAAGCCCTCCGGCACAAGTCAAAATATAAAAGACAACGAGATTACAAACTAGGATGAATTTGTAGTAGTGCGGTTATCACTGCCCAGCAGATGTTTCTATAGTGAATGTTATAGTGCTGCGGTTATATATCGGTATTTATGATATGTATTCTATCTGTCATCTTCCGAGACATGCGTCCATGGTCCAAATATCGGAGGTACATGGATTTTCCTGTGACCTTGAATCATTTTAAAATTTCCCCAGAGGAGCTGTGAGGATGCAGTTCGCATTTGGCTGTCGCATGCCTGGCAGCGTGCGGCCACTGCACCCAAGCACAGTCAGTGCCCAGGAACGGTTTGTGGCTGTTAATTGTATCCTTACCTGTATCTCTCCTGAAGGAATTAGCTGCACCCACACCGGAAACCCAGAAAGTGAAGGATGGATCATATTTCCGCTTAGACCTGAGTTTAGCATTTGGCCTCTGCTGGCTTCAGCGTTGCAGGTGCCAGGAGCATTCCCTCGTTTCCAGGCATGCTTTGGGGAAGATTTTCTACTAAAGCAATTCTACTAAATTCTACTAAATTTCTACTAAATGCAAATGTAAAATAAACGCTAAAGCCCTGCTGAGCCCAGTCTGATTGCCCTGCAAGTGTTCTTAATTCAGCTTGATTGATGCTCATTAATAATTAATAGAGGTCTAAAGCACAAGTGAGTCCCAAGTTTTAAGACTTGCCTGTTAGCTTTGGCCATTTGGAATTGGCTTAATGCTGCTTGTCATCCCATGCTTGATCCCATTTTCCGATTCTCTGTCTTTGATCAATGCCTCGGCGTCTCCTATTCCCCTGTGTGATGACAGACTGAAGTGTGGACAGACAATTTTGTGGCCCTTAACCTCTCCGCTGAGCCAGTGTCAGCCCAGCAGGGAGAGCCTTCTATAGCCCAATCCGGCCAAAGCCATTGTCTGTGACGTGTGGGTTTCCAGCAGCTTGTTTGGCGGTGAGACGGTGCCATGGCTAGTCTCCCCAACCTGCCGCCCCCTCCCCCTGGTCAAACCCCTGTTCCCCTGGAAACTGGGCACGCAGATATCAGTAGAAAGACACATTTCATACTTCACAAAGAACAGCGAGACGAGAGTGTCTGGCGGGAAAAAAGAGAGAGGAAGAGTGTTCTACTCCACCCGCTGCTCCATTTAAACCTCATTTTCCCGCATCGGAAGAGGCAGCTCCGGCCTGTTCTGGGTCTGCAGTCGCCTGTCCTCTGCTATGTCTAACGAGTCATGAAGCCATAACCACCTCTTTGCCGGGAACCCCCACCAAGGACCATGGCTCGAGAAGCTTCGGCAGTCTTCATTTATTGTCCCTATTAGTGGCACCGGGAAGTGCTGGCTTCCCGCTCCAGCTAATGTGAGGCGACGGCTTAATGGACACGCGTCCCCCGCCGCGGCAGCCTACCCTCGCCACGTTTGCTGGGTCCGCACTCTGCTTGACAACAGAGGAAATTGGCCCCCAGCTTCTCTTTTGGGTTGGCATTTTTTGGAGGCAGAGATGATGACACTGGGATATACAGGCCAGAATTTGGCCGCCGGGGACTTCCCTTATCCTAAATCAGTCTGCACTTGTGTGACTAACGGGTCAGATGTTTTGACTGTGCCGCCAGGGGTGAATCCTTCGCACTGTGACCACACAGGATGGCACTCGGCACGGAAGGGCTAAATCTGATTCCGCCTTCCATATCTATCAGATATGATCTCCTTCTCCTGCTCCTCCCTCGTCCATCCGAGGGATCATAAGATGTTTATGCTTCTCGTGCCCTTTGTCCTTGCAACCTGCTTCTTGGATCATGTCAGTCATGCAGAGCCTCCAATTCTGTGTGCCGCCAGAAAGAACCCAGTGACTTTATGCCCAGACCTTTATGTCCAGCTGTCCAGAAAGGCGTGTGAGTGAGGATGACTCTTGGAGGATTACCAGAAAAAAAGAGCCATTAGTAGCTACATAAATAAATTTTGTTAAAATATTTGGTACTGTGAAGGGAAGGCATGGTGGTGAGCACTGTTCCCTCACACCTCTGGGACCTGGGTTCAAGCCAGGGTTCCATGTGAGTGGAGTTTGCAAGTTTTCCCCATGTTGTCGTGGGGTTCCTCCAGGTACTCCGTTTTACCCCCACGGTCCAAAAACATGCATAATTGGAGCTTAATTGGAGATGCCAAATTGCCTGTAGGTGTGCATGTGTGAGTGTGCTCTCAGTGGGTCGGCCCTCCCCTCCTGACTTGTTCCACGACTTGCACCCATGGGCTCCAGACCACCGATGACCCTGAATAGGGCTAGGATGGATGGAGCAGGTCTGAGGAGTCAGCAGCTGGGTGAAACACTCAGAAACGGGAAGCACCTCTTAGGGGGGCACAGAACTTCTCCATCTGCAAGCATCACTTTTGATCCATGGTTCAGATATGAGGAGCAGAGGCGCTGCACCGCATCTTCACCTGCCACTGTAACCATGGGGGGCAGGGAGGTGGTACACTCTGTGTCGCCGTGGCTACGGATTCTACAGCTGCTTTGTCCATTTTTATAAAACAATGAAGTAGAGACCCTTGGTGGATTAACCTGAAACAGGAGGACATGCTGTGTTAATAACATCACGGTTGGATGGGTGGATGGATGGATGGATGGATGCAGGCATAGAAAGGAGCAAAATGGAGAAAATAGGAGAGGAAATAACTGTCGTCCCAGCTATTGTGTGACCCAATCATGTGACAAGACCAGGATAAGTGGTTGAAAGATGAATGGATGGTAAGAACTCTTACAGGAAGGTTAAAAAGAAACTTCTGGGGAGGGGGGAGCACGGCACAGTGTCTACAATTAGGGTGTCACACAGTGTCTGAAAGCCAACTGAGAACAGTAATTTTCAGCAGACTGTTCTCACAGTAGGGAGACGGATGGGTGCATTGAAGGATGTATTGAGGGCGGTAATGAGGCAGGGCTGCTAGCAGTGAGAGTTTCCCGTCAGCTTGGGCCGTTTGGCCGGTTCAGAAGCTGAAGTCCCATCGGTCACTTCCAGGGGTTACTGGGGCAGACGGCCGTGTTTTGTCCGGAGGACCCAGCCGATAGTGAGGCCTGGCACCACATGAGCTCTGTGTTGGGTTTTCGGAAGGGCGACAAAGCCGGAATGTGACCTTCACACTTATCGCGGCTCCCCACGTGCCTCCTGTGCGCGATCGCGGTTACGGGCCTCGCTTATTTATTTCTGACGTTGATGCAATGTGAAGAAAAAACTCTGACGATAACAGAGATCAACATAAACAGCTCGAGGGCCCATCATCGAAATCAAGTCCACACTATCAAAAAAGGCATGAATAATTTTACCTGTTTTGCATGTTGGAGGTGGGGGGGGAAGTTTGCGGGTTGTCATGGACGGTTGTGAAATGTATGTGGAATGCGGGGTGATAAAGATGATTAAATCTGCATCAGCCAGCGGGCCGCTAGTACTAACGGAGTCTTGGTGCGGTTGCCATGAGAACGGGCGTGAAAAAAAAAAGTGAGTGAGCGAGGCTTCGGCAGCGTAATGGGTCTGACAAAGCGTCAATAATGGCGGCCTGAGGGCCCCGGCGGCTGTTTGTTTTGTTTCTGACGTGATCGATTTCCCCTCCTCGTAGCTTCGCTCCCCTGTGCTCTGCTCCCGATACTGTCATTTTTTATTAACATTTCAGGCTCCGTGCTGAAAAGAATGTTTTCTGATTTGGGGTTAAACTGTTCCCTTGTAATTAACATGGGTATCTCAATCTTCAGCTAAACAAATTAACATCTGGGGCGTGGGTGCAGTTGACAGTATCGTGCCGGGAACTTCTGAGCTTTGAATGGACTGAGGATAACGAATCCTGCGGGATTCAGGTGTTTGATGTCTGGCCTTTCCTCTAGCTGAGATCCTGTGTTCCTCTGCTTCACACTCCCATTACAGCTGCTGAAGCCTTTAAACAGAAAATAATGTGCCGACTTAAGGACAAGCTGCTTAGTGCGTTTCTGAGCAGTGTGACTCGGATTATAATGGCATTTCACTAAGGGCAGTATCAGTTATGCAGCAAAACACCGCAGTGAATGCAGAGCAGACGCGGGGCCTTGATTGCGGGAGTGGCAGAGCTACCGGCAAGCTCTGCCACTGCATGGCATTCGCGGGGCAGCCCGGCCTCACAGGGCCATCTTCATGGCAGATGACTGGGATGGCAGAGCCAGATTCTGAAACCGTGGGTGGAGTTTGTGTGCCATGGAGGATGAGTGCATGGCAGCATTACTTATTTAAGGAGAAGAGAATTGTTTTCAGCACTGGGCTGATGGAGTTCACATCTGCTCTGATGACTGTGGATGATTTGGTTATACTTCTAACTTAGCACTGTTTTGTTAAAATAAGCTATATAGTTTCAGGGTATTGCAGATAGCTGTGGTTTTATCATTGTATTTATGCATTAATCGACTAGGAAATACCAAACGTAACGAAAATACCAAAATAGCCTCTTTGTGTAATCATTTTATCACAGGCCAGCAGGAGGGCACAATTTTGAAAAATATATACCTGTCTTAAATAGGATTAGTTGTTTTTATTGTATCTGGTTATTTATGTATTTAGCTGGGATTAGGGTGAAAGTCGTCTCCGGCTTCCTGAACGGAGAACTAAAATAATCCGATTTTTTTTTTATTCATGCGAAGGCGTAGAGGAAAAGACTTGGGTGCACAGCCTCAGAAAAACAAACCGGGTTTTATTTCTATAGATTTATTTCAGAAGGTCATACCAAGATTGGAACAAATGAAATGAAATGGACCCGTGGTCGGTGCTGTTTTATTGCAGGGGTTATTTTATTCTGAGATGCGTTTGAAAGCTGAACCACCCAAAGCCCATCTCTTGAGTGGTGGGCATGCGCCCCATCATGGGAAGATGTGTCCCCCAATTAAAAAGCAATTAAAAAGAAGAGATATTTTCCATTTTACACACAAGATGTGTAATTTTCCTGGTGATGAGAGGAATGGAGGAATGATTTCTCCCTAAAATCTGACAGAACAGATTGGAGGGGGTGATTTGGGGTGTAGAAGGGAGAATTGTGGGATTGTGGCTGCGTAGGGTGATCATGGCATGTGAGAGGGAGGCTGGGGGTGGGGGGGTGGGGTTGTTTCTCAATTGTGAACAGGGGGAAGCAAGATTTAGTTAATCCGTCTCGCTCTCGGGCCTGCCGCTCATTCGGATGCAGCTGGGGAGCGCTGATATTGTTCAGATTGCTCTGAATCTACTCACTGGCACCGAAATTAGGGAGAGCGGGGAAGAAAGCGGTCGAGTAAGAGCGCGGATCACAAAAGAGCGCGCTTTTCCGTTACATAACACAGGCGCGGCGGCACAGCGGAGGAGGATTTGCAGTCCCACCCATTAGCGTAGTCATCTCTGAAAAAAGAACCGAGTCGGGCTTGAAAAGGTAGGCAAAGCAGAATCCTGTGATAGGCATTAGTTACCCCCCGCCCCACCCCAGCCCCCGAGAAGCATCATACTGCAAGAGTCTCGCGAGCCAGCTCCAAACCGTGCCCCAAAACCCCCACTGGATCATACGCAAGAGCCGTCAATTTGGTTATTTTGGATTTCATGGGGAGACGGGCAGTGACAGTGACTGTAGAGGTTTCTTATTGCCCCCATCACCCCTGCAGGTTTATTCTGTCTCATGCGGCCCCTGTATCATGTACCTGTGTACCAGAGGAGGGAGTCCTGGGACCCCTTTTTTTTTTTTTTTAAAACTAAGTTCAGGTTGGGAGGGGGGCTTAGTGTGAGAATGATCAATGCCCTGGGTGAGTTGAACCCGCATGGTGTCTCCACTGTCCTTTCCAGAATGAGCCATAGCATCAGCGTTGTTCACAGTTTCAGATGCTGACCCCTGTTAGCACGCCGACGCAGGTCCCTGTTAACAAGGCCCCGGCAGCTCGACTGGTGCACCAGCCCCATGATTCCTCCATGTCTCTGAGCTGAGGTATGAATCGGGATCTTCAAGCCCCCAGCCGCAGTCTCTACCACAGCTTTCCTCTGACTGCCTCATTAATCATGCACGGCTCGGGGTAAATATATAAAAATGGGCGTCTTGGACAGAACCAATGGATTTTTAGATTGCTATTTCTTATGTTCTGTTATTTGCCCCCCTCCCCCCCATAGCGGCCGAGGAAAAATCACTTCCGTCACCTGAACAGTGGCGGAGCGAGCCATCTGGGGCACAGAAAACAGAGGTTGAAAAGTAAGCAGATAAATGTGTAAGAGGAAGCTTGTGCGACCCCTGTGACCGTCTCCTGGTCGCCCATTTGGGGCAGAGCGGGGCCCCCCATAAGCAGATCTCTTCTGTTTAATATTGTATAAGCTTAACTGGGGTGGGCCGCCGCAAACACATTGCCACCAGATCAAAGCACGAGATGCTATCACTACACATTTTCTGTCCTGCTTTTCTAATGCTCCAATCGATCTTCTCTTAGCTTTTTATCTCCATTCTCTTGTTCTTTTTTTTTGTGTTGAAGTTCGGTGATGTTCTCTCCTGGCTGTCCTCTGACCCCACTCTGAACTCCGCTCACTCCCATCCCCTGTCTAATTGGCGTTTAATTAACCCTGCGTGGCTGTGGCGGTAATCCTTCTAATCGCCATGGTAATTGCAGGGTGGCTGGCGGACAGGCCGGTGGGCGGGCTTTTAATGTCCGGAGTAATTGTTCCAGTGCTGTAAGTTCTATGGGTTGGGGCAAGCACGATGGTCCCTGGTCCCTTGGAGAAGCATCATGGTTTCCACCATCCTCTTGGGAGGCAGGACACCTGTTCTGACGCTGTATTTTTACAGAAAAGACCAAAGATTCTTATGGTCACGGATTGTAGCCAGAAATCCAGGAACGTAGACAGAGTGTGAAGGCTACCCCCCCCCACCACCATCTTCCCAAGATGCATCAGGGGCACAAGGTTCACCATTCACAGTGATTCTAGCTTTCCAGATGCATCACCTACTTTCGTCAGCCTCAAGCAAGGAAATCCAGAGTCCATCCCGGTGATTTTTAAATGTACTTAAATGTTCCAGTACTTAAATAATTACTGCTAAGAAAATATGCATCAGACAAATCTGAGAGATTATCATTAGGCAGCTTGATTTTCCTTTTGAGGTTTACACCTTAACAAACGCTGTCTGAATGGCATGGCATAATGATTTTACATAATTAGTTACACGTCTGCTAATTAATAAATCATACTTTGGGGTAAAATTACGCTGGTATTTGTGTGACGGGCCGGTGAGTCATTTGAGTAGCAATTAAAAAATGTGAAGTAAAGGACTCTCCTGCAGATTAAAGTGAAGATGTCAGGGTACGGGAAGCAGCAGGGCTGCACCCCCCCACCCCCCCGTCTCTCTTCCCCTCGTGCGTTTAAAAAACCATTACCCATCTGCTGCTAAGAGCCCATAGTCCAGAACACGCTCCATCCTCGGGTGCTTTGAGTGCAGCTACTGCTCTCACTCTCAGGCCAGTGGACCAGACACCCACTGCCCCTCATCATTTAAACTTCCTTGGGACTGCTCTCACTCTCAGGGCAAAAGGACCGGACACCCACTGCCCCTCATCATTTAAACTTCTTTGGGACTGCTCTCACTCTCAGGCCAAAAGGACCGGACACCCACTGCCCCTCATCATCCAACCCCCCCCCCCCCCCCCCCCCCATTCTTGCCGTGGCTCACTCTCATAAGTCATAGCTAAGCATTGGGTTTTTTGCAAATCACATCTTGTCTGTCTGTGGTCATTACTTTATAAAGCTGTTTTCCAAGCCCAATCCTGGGTTCCCACTGTGTACACCGCTAGTTTTTCTGGCCCAGCTTAATTAGGCTTGTTTGAGCCATTAATTGAACAACACATCACATTTCCTGCAAAGCAGCCCCGACATGCCATCATTGGGAGGCTCCCAGTCTGGATCGGCATGCGGCAAAGGGCTCGGATCAGGAGCTGAAGTGGGGTTAAGAAGCGTCTCGAATCTTCAGGTTCTTGAGCTGGGGGGGGGGGGGGGGGTTTTGGAAATTGCCAGAAGATGCCGGCAGCAGATGAAGGAAATGGAAAGGCCTCTGGTGAAAATCCCAGCCCTGATAGGATGGGGGGTAAATGAGAGAGTCGATGTGCTGAAAATAGGATTGTTTTCTTGGAGACGAATGGGCTCACAGACTTCGACCACTGTGGAACTAAAGGCTTGTAGTTCTGACTGGGGGAAAAAAACTGAACAGCTTATTTTGAAGGCTTTAATCCAAGTCATTTCCAAAGTGGTTACAGCTGGTTTGAGGATAGGAGCGTCCACCCCCATCACACATTTGACACTTTGAAATTCTGTGGGCTCAGTTAGGGGTTCTTGGGATTCCAGTCTCCATTCAACATGGGGGTTCAGTAATAATAATAGATAATTTATTGGTCCCCATGGAGAAATTTTCTTCTCACCTCCCTCTGTGCCTTCCATAAGAGTAATGCTGTGAAGGGCAGCCACCTCGTGCGGCGCCCAGGAAGCTGGGGGTTAAGGGCCTTGCCCATAGACATGCTAGAGGCTAGACTTGAACTGGCGACCTTCTGGTCATGGGCACAGAGGCTTAACCCGCTGAGCCACACTCAGAAAATGTTTTCTCTAAATCATACTCTTAATTGATCTTAATTGATCTGGAGCCTATAAAAACCAAAGAGGAATTAATATGAGGGGCCATTTTCACAGACATGATCATTTAATTTCCTGTAATATCTTAATATTAATGTCCTTTATTAGTGTATAAATTGTGTACAGCTGGGCATTTCCTGAAGGAGTGTAAATTAAACACTTGTTAGTGGTTCAACAGAAGTTCTCTGTCAGGGATTTTATATCACTTCCATACCTAGTTGACCACCTGCTGATATGTGAGTGGGTTGCATTCTGATATTTCAATCCCCCCGTGGGTAATCAGCATTTCGGGTAACAATCCAGGGTGTTCACCTAGCTCTGCTCACGTGTCTGCCCCTCTGAAAGCCCCTCTGCTGCTCTTCTGTGGACTTGACTACGATTGGTCATTCTGGGCCGTACTGATCAATCCAGAGCGAGGACCAGAACAGCATCTTCTCTCTGTAGATCTTTTCTCCTTAGATATCACCATGGAGAAATCTGTCATGTGGACATCGCGGGGCCCAAGCAGCTCAGTAGGTCAATGGCCCTGCCTCTAATGGCCCTGCCTCTCGTGTTTTCCCATGAGACGAGGGGAATTCCATTTATCTGCACAGCGGCAAACCGTAAAATAGCGCTGGCTCTCACAAAACAGCCATGATTTATCCGGCGCTTATGCTGATCCCACTCCAGAACTGTAGAATTGGGTCTGTGCTATTCCAGTCTGGAAGAACAGACTATGAACCCCGCGAATTGTGGCCTGTTTTCCCTGTCCTGGGCCACCAACGTGTACTTTCCTGGAAACACATTTGGCTTACGCTGCAGACTTCTTTGTCTCCTTAATCTATTCTTAAATCTTCATTTCTGCCACTTCTCCCATCTTAGGGGCCATTATGTCCTGCTTCTGTGCTCCTGAGATGATTTTCCCCTTTTCCCCCTTTTTTCCCCTCCTCAGTTGTTTCATCTTCCTCAAGATCTTGCAGTCTGTGCAGGGAAGAGGCTGAGTTTGGCCCATCTTGTAGGGGGCGAGCACGGTGGGCCTAATTCTGATAAAAGCCCCTGGTCACATGAGCGCCTCACAGCCGGGGTGGCCCAGAATGGATGATCCTACATGGGGTCAATGAGGGGCTCTTAGACCTTCACAGTGATCATTCCCTGGAAGCAGCTTACCTTGCACTAATGACGTTTCATGGGACCAACTGCCCAGCTATCCATCTCATCAGCCACCCTTTTTATTGAACACATATGTGCTTTTTTGTAATGTTCTCCATGGAAACGGCTGCTGATTACCTGGAACTGACTGGCCATTGGGTTTGCAGACCCTGCTACATGTCCTAAACTGTAGAAAATGAGCAGGTGGTTGACCCCCCCCCCCCCCCCCCCCCCCCCCC
>JAODKL010000001.1:18043660-18054945 GCA_026780765.1 Petrocephalus schoutedeni
GCCCCCCCCCCCCCCCCCAAACACAGATAACTGTGAAGGGCAGAATTTCACATGGCTTTGGTCATGCTAAGTTCTCTAAATAAGATGTGATCCTCACTTTACCTCCACCTCCCCCTACCCTGAGAGCCACCACAAATTGATGAAATCCACCTGAAAAAGAGAGCACTCCATTTTCAGTAATTTCAGGATCTTGCAGGCTTTCTCACACAGCACCTGTCTGCCTTTATTGATTCCTTTTGCTCTCACGGTTTGAGGCTGTAATAAAGCTCGCCCTGTCCCTCTTCCATCTCTGCTGGTCTGTGGTGGACCCCTCCATGGTATGGTTATGAACCCTTTGAGGATCAGCAGTAATTGCTGTTCTATGTTGTATTTCTGTTTGGACCCTGGGGTTTTGCCTTGTGGCCTTGGCAAGCTGATCACGGGACGCTGTGAGGCGTGACCTCTGTGGATGGCGTGTTTTACGAGAGCCCCGGCTGTCCTCCACCGAAGGACACACTGTAACGACTGCAGGGGTAACGAGGCTGCTCGAGTGAAATAGCCTTTTTTGTGGCAGGAATCCGCATTAAAAGGTCGATGCAGCTGTGCCAAGTGTGTTTTCAAGCTCAAGCTCACTGTACAAATTTGGAGAACTTTGCCCCCCCCCGGACCATGCCCCTAACTTGCACGATCTAATGTATATCCTGACACCAGTGCTCCAGAAAGGTTCAAACCCCATGGTTGTGACCTCTTAATGTCATGCTGAAAGTCAGTCCTTGATTGTCTATGTTATTCGGTACGTTTACTCGTTAAGTCACACCCAGCACAAAACAGCTAACAAATGAACAAATAAGAAGTAAATAGACCACAGTCAGCTGTCTGGTCCAATTCTGGATTCATGTCCTGGGTCATTAGCGTCAAAGTGCTCCCCCTGTCTAACATCCACCGCTGTCACCTTCCGTGGTGCTGGATGACAACTGAACTGCTTAGGGCTTTGGCTAACAGCAGGCCCTGGGCTGGCTTCGGGTGCAAGTCCTGTTGAGATGAGAGGACAGTGGCCAGTGGAGGACAGTCTATTTAATGGGATTTGTAATGGGAGTCGCAGTAAATAGTTTCTCCCGCTGTTATCATGCGGCTAATGATCTCTGCATTTCCATTAAATTAGGATGAAATGCGTGCTCAAAGCCAGGTACTTAAAAAGCTTCACCGCACACCAGACACAGTATCCCATTGTCCTTATTATCCTGCATTCATTAAAGCCTAGCTGCTGGGCGCTCACTGGGGATTCTCTGGTCAGGGCTAATTCAGTTTTTATTTTCCTTAAACTAATTAAAAGTTGCCTCTCTTTCAGCTTTGTGTGCCATTGAACTTGCAAAGGTTTGTGTCTGTGGCCTGATGTTTGAAAGGCCAGGACTTCATGTCTTCCTTACTAGAGACAATGAAAAACTAAAGAGGGAATATTTCTGTGGGTTTTTTTGATCTGAAAAGGTGAAGGCATGGTCAGGGGGCTCCTGCCATTTGCCGCAAAGCCGGAAGACCAAACGGCATTTGGCGGCAGCAATGCCAACACACTGCTCAGTAGAGCTGGGGGAGCCTGTGGCCGAGGCTAGCATTCGTGTAGATCAGCGTCTGCCAGTCCGGTCCTCGGGGGCCCACAGAGAGCCACATTTTTGCTGTCTGGACCGAGGACCGGATTGGGACACACTGGTGTCGACGCTTGAGCATCAGTGCTGATCATTTTGTGTGTAGCTTAATCGATTTGTAGTTTTTTGGGAAAAACATGCCTCCAGTGAAAACCACTGGAGTTTTTTAGGAGGATTCTCTAAAAATCAGGATAAACACCTGTTACAGAAATTTCAGCTGGAAACTTGACTTTTATATGAAGAGAATATTTCATTTTCTAGACAGAGAAAATTTTATCTACAACTTTGTAGAACATTCTACATTGATGTTACACTTGAGCGTAACTTTGAATCTAACTGGTACTCCATATCTTCCTACACTATATACATTTATATACTATACTATACTATACTATACTGTATACATATTATATACTATATACACTATATGGGCAAAAGTATTGGGACACCCCACTTAATCATTGATTTCAGGTGTTTCATTCAGACCCATTGCCACAGGGGTATATAATCTAGTACCTAGCCATGCAGTCAGGTTTACAAACATTTGTGAAAAAATGGATCGTTTTGAAGAGATCAGTGAATTCAAGCATGGCAATAAGATGCTACCTTTGCAATAAGTCAGTTTGTGAAATGCATTCCCTTCTGGTTATTCCACGGTAAGTAAGAAAGTAGGTCTTTACTGTCGTTTTTAACCATATACCGTTAGTGCAGTACACTGTTAAAAACAAAACGGAGTTTCTCTCAGTCCAAGGTGCTACACAGATTAACACAAGACTAATATATAATGACTTAACAACATGAAGTGCATTGTGTGCAGTTTGTACAAACAGTGCAGGATAGTGCATAAAGACAGGACATTGGACACTGACGAGTCCAAACAATGTACAGTACTGACCCAATACTGATAAGGTGTTGTTTGGTTGTGCAAAGGTTTGGAGGTAGCAATAAGATATACTGAACAGTGGTAGACATTTGCCCTGTGGTATCAGATCAGTCCCTGACAGATCAGTAGTCTGACAGCATGGGGAAAGAAACAGTTTCTGGGTCTGGTTGAGAAGGACTGAATGCTCTGGTACCTTTTTCTTGATGGTAGGAGGGTGAAAAGAGAATGTGAGGTGTGTGGGGTCTTCCACGATGTTGGTAGCTTTGCAGATGTAGTATGTGGCCTGAATGTCCATGATGGAGGGGAGAGGGACTCCAATAATCTTCTCAGCTGTCCTCATTATCCGCTGTAGGATCTCGCGATCCAGGGCGACGCATTTCCGAAAGTAGACCATGATGCAGCTCCTCAGAATGCTCTGTAAAATGTTGTGAGGATGGGTGATGGGCTTTTCTCAGCTTCCATTGAAAGCAGAGGCACTAGTGGGCTTTCTTGACAATGGAGCTGGTATTGAGGGACTAGGTGAGGTTCTCCTTAAGTTGGACTCCAGGGAATTTGGTGCTCTCGATGATCTACCCTGATGAGCCATCAGTGTACAGGGGAGAGTGGTCATCCCATGTTCTGCCGAAGTCAGCAGCCATCTAATTTGTTTGGTCCACATTCAGAGATGGGTTATTGGTTCTGCACCAGTCCGATAGATGTTGCACTTCTTCTCTGTATGCTGACTTGTCATTTTTACTGATGGGACCCACCACAGCTGTCATCACATGTCATCAGTTGCACAGTCGTGATTCAGCACAGTGAGGAGCAGTGGACTGAGCACACAGCCCTGGGTGATGATGCTGGAAGTGCTGCTTCCAATCCTGGCTGACTGAGGTCTCTACATTGCGCCAAACTGTAAAGTTTCATAGAGGAGGGATAATGGGGTAGACCACTTGACCACTCCAGTGAAGGGAACTCTTAATGCCTCAGCATACCAAGAGTTTTTGGACAATTCTATGCTTATAACTTTGTGGGAACAGTTTAGGGAAGGCCCTTTTCTGTTCTAGCATGACTGCACCCCAGTGCACAAAGCAAGGACCATAAAGACATGGTTAGGTGACTTTGATGTGGAAGAACTTGACTGGCCCACACAGAGCCCTGACCTCTGCCCCATCGAGCACCTTTGGGATGAACTACAACAGAGATCGCGAACCAAACCTATAATGTCAGTGCCTGACAAATGCACTTCTTGATGAATGGACAAAAAATGTGCATTTTAGTGCAAAAACAGGGTCACATATCACCCCCTAGTGTGGGTGCAAGTAAAAATAACTGATGAAAGCAATTTATGGCTCATATACCCTTAGCTTACAGCAATGTAATTACACCAGACAGAATCTCTGCATTTAGCTGTGTTAATCAACATTCCCCCCATCCCTCAGTGATACAGTGATTTTTTGATGGCTGGGAGTGGAGCAATGTTTGCTGGGCATAATGCCCCATGAGACTTGCAATGCCTCTCCATGAAGCACTTTGGTATTTTGTGTCCTCACAGGAGTTGGTGGGCAGCAACCCCCCACAGCGGAACTGGAAGGGAATCGCCATCGCCCTGCTAGTCATCCTGGTTATCTGCTCCCTGATAGTCACCTCGGTCATCCTCCTGACACCAGGTATGGTTAGTGACGACGTCCAGTTGGCCTGTTTTACTTCTGCTACCTATCAGCCCATCTGGGCAGTTTACTTGTGATTTAGTTATAATTACGTTCTGTAACATAGCAGCTTTTCGCTGACCCTCCGTCATTTTCCCTACGTCTAAAGCTGCTTTTTTGACCTTCATAAAATATGCAAAAATCCCACACGAGACTGCCAAGGAGTGCTGCGCTGGGAGCAAATGCCAGGGGTTGCGGTTAAATGCCGAAGTGTGGTGTGGTGTTAATTGGGTCGATAGGTATCAGACGCTCTTGTTGAGGGTTGCGCACCCATTTCATCAGCTGACTGGGGGGCACCCTGCTGTCTGTCAGCTCAGAATAGCCAAGTATTATAATATCTCCATCCTGGAATTGATGGAGCATAATGCTTCCCCGAGATGCGAACGTTAAGCATTATGAATGAATGACCATCACCGTACCTTAGATCTTCCAGCTAGAGCCTTGATGTTTGAATTCTTTGTGAAGTCGTAAGTATAGCATCTATTATGTGTGATTCTAATGTAGGGAGGTGCTTTACATCATGAATATTGTAAGTACACTTACACTTACAGTGTCTGTGAGTGCCCACTTCATATTGTAGGAATATGAAATTAATTATGAAAGGATTCTGATTGGCTGCTTGAAGATTGGCCCTCCTCCCCATTACACCTTCAACTAGTCAACTAATCCAACTTCTCTTTTTTTTGTTTCATCGAATTAGGGTTCCTACCGTCAAATTATCGAATTAGGGTTCCTACCTTCAACCTTCAAATGTGTCATGTTGTCTATATATTGTGTTCCCACCTCAAGAATAAATGGATGGATGGTCCAAGATTTCTCACGGTTTTCAGAATGAGGCCCCTCGCAGACGGTGGCCTTCAGAGAGGTGTGGCTGACTGCCTTATCTTATCATTTCATCGTTCTGCACTATGTCTCCATGCACACTGCATCACGCTTCACAGAGGCTTTCCAGAAGCGTCCGCAGTCTGAGGGGTGGCACACTAGGCTTGTGTGATTACTGACTGAAGGCCTAGAGCCACGTGCTGGTCCCTGCCTCTGCCAGAGAGCTGTGCTTCTTATGTGATGTAATGAACTCACCATTTCAGGAGGATCTCCTGTGTTTCCAATGCTGGCAGGTGTGACAGATGAGCCGAGATCAAAATCAATGGTGGAATATTTCTGCTGCTAGTTAATATTCGTACGGGTTAAATGGCAGGGGTGCGGGACGTTCAGGCAGCGGGAGGAAGTCGTTTGTCTTGCTGCCACTGAAAATGTCAGCAAAGCCTTTCCCGTAAGGGGCTGTGATGTGGATTTTCACAAGGCGAGCACTTGGAACTGTTTTGTTTTCTGGCGGGATTTCTGAAGGGCACAATGTGTCCAGTGTGCCCCCTCTCCCCCACCTTGACAAACACTCCCCCAAATCTCCACCACCCACCTCTTGGCTGCAGGAGTTGCACCCCCCCTAGAATTAATGGGATTATTATATGACAGAGAGAAAAAAACAGTTGGATTGTGAGCAGAGAAGCATTAGTGAGATGCATGGATCGATAGAGGGCCAAAAAACAGGCAAATTTGGCCGCAAAAGCTCCTTTCCTTCCTTGGCACCTGGTTTATTGAACTCTCACTGCACCGTGATGGGCCGGCCTCTGAGAGATGGCAGTGTGCGGGCCCTCTGCTCTCAAACCACCGAGGGGATTCCGAGCACTCGAGGAAGTTCAGCCGGGGGTTGGGGGGCCGAGGAGTAGTGCAGGTTGGTAAACTGCACCTTCATTGGAAACCTCCAACTGTGCCACACCGGGTAGGATGTTACACTCTCCTGACGGGGGCTGGGGCTAACTGAGGTGGTCGGCCCGGCCTGCTGTCCTTCTTGCGACACCAGATAGACCCACCTGTACTCCCAGTACGTAGTCGGGGCTTGTCTGCCAGAGCCCTCCCTCCCACTGGTGCGGAATGACTATTGTACCCTGAGCGGAGAGCACGACCCGTCCAGATTCCTTCGTCAAGCTTCCTAAGAAATCCTTTCGGCCGGGATGCCAGTCTGGAACACTACCTTAGGTCTGAGAGAGAATCTGTGAAGAAGGTCCATCTGGCCCAATTAAGGACAATGTGTTTTTTTTTTTGCAAAAATTAGAAAAACACATTTTTATATCTTATTCAGTTCTCTATAATACCACTATTTAAACATTTCCAAGAGGATGATTCCTGCTAATTAAAAAGTCTGTAAAACGCTGCCCACAATAGCCCTATAAAAAGGAACAGCTGAAAGGGGTGGGTGTGCTGTGGCCTCCCTCTCCTGTCTCTCAGGGTCCCTTTGAATTCAAATCGCTGCCTTTAAGCTGGAGAGCAGGCCTAAATGACTCTGTCTATTCAAACAGCTCAATTAACATGACAGACTTGGGGAGATAATTGATGGATTTACTGTGCTGAGGAAACACTCTGGACGTCTCCGCCATTAGCTCCTGGGAGACTGACTGCGCTGGCTGCCCCCTGTCCCCCCCGTCGCCGGTTTGGCATGCGTCGCGGTCACCTGACCGTCGAGCTGCCGGCTTCTCTGTCCTGTCCAGTTGACATGGAGACTTGGATGACTGGGCCAAGAATTCTGGCATGGTGCGGGAATTGGCTTTGGACCTGGTAGTCTGGACCTTGCATAATCCCCTTTATGTGTCTCTCTGGGTACCTTAATATTGTCCCACTGTCCAGCAACAGGGGAGAACCGGGGAGTCCAGTTCAAGTAACCCTTGGTTTGTAACTGTGAACATGTTTGTCCAGGTGTGTACGCCTGTGCATGTTTGGATGCCCAGGAAGGCTTTGGGGCAATCTCTGCATAAGCCCATCCCTCACTCAATGCTGTTTGCCTTGGTTTTCACATCCTTCTTTCTGCCTCGCCTGGGAAATATGGGAGCGGCTGCAGCTCTCGATGAATGGCAGGCACCTCACAGACCATGTGACAGCTCTGTGAAATGTAATTATGACCCAAAATCCCCCTGGGCCTACTCGAGGTCCCCAGCGTGTGTCTGCACAGGGCAGATGGAAGTCGCACAGCATGTGTGGTCCTGCTAGCTGTGGTCTGATTGATTGATTTTTTTTTTTTTATGCAGCCTCTTGTGTTCTGCTTTGTTCAGACGTTAGCCGGTGGCTATACTGAGCCATAGTCTCTTGAACAAACACATACAAGTGGATCAGTGGCATTGGGTGTTAGCGACTGATTTCCGTATGTCTTCTCTAGGCTGAGGCATCGCCCTTGGTGGCGTTTTCCCTACCCAAAGAGAAACGCTCTGGTAGACCCGCTGGGGCATGGGATTTTGCTGAGCCTCCACTGTCTTGCGTGCTCATTATAGTTTCATGGGTCCTAAATGGCTCGTTAGTTTACCACCCATGAATTAAAGATGTGCGGCATGAAAGTCTTCCAGCCAGGCACACTGGAGGTGGCTGGAATGAATCCCAGCTTTTCAGAGAGACGTCACCAGCGATTGGTGGCCACCAGTGGCACTCGTCTCCGCTCTCACTATCCAGGGAGGCAGGCCATTCAACCAGGCTGTGTGAAATCAGTTAATTGGTTCATTTATTAATTGGTTATTCCTGCCCCTTTTTATAGCTATAACTTCCACTGGAGTAATTCGGGTGAAGTAATTTGTGGAATGGAGTAACAACAGAAGTTATGTCATGAGCTGAATGGAAACCAAAGGGAATCCAATTGGAGTCGTAATCTCGTGGTCTCCATACGGGTCCTGAAAGTGGATATAATGTGAAAAAACAATGTAGCAGAGCAAACAACGCAGGTATTTTTGTTCTCAAGGAGGTGCAGCTTTTCGGAACCCCAGATAGAGTCCAACTTCAGCCTCCTACACAGCTACACATACCCACTGTGTTCAGGTGTTAGCTAAGGTCTGACTTCCAATATGACTGTGAAAAAGCTACACTGTTAGGGGCACGCCGCACTTGATCTTTTGGTCAGAACAACAGTGTTGCAGGAGGAAGACATGATGCTTACGGCATAAACAAAGGGCAGTTTGTACCAGGAAATTGCACACGGGTGAAATGGAGTGGAAAGCCAGCGAGGGAGCGGGCCTATGCTGATAGTATTATGAGGTATTTTACGCACCTGTCTCCTGGGCTCTGTGTGTTTTTCGGAGGCCATGAGATGCCAGCGGGATATCACCCTGGGGTTTTTTGCCCTTCTGAAACGTTTATCTTGTGCTAACTCCCTTGTTCCCCCAGGTGAGGATGACAGTCTGGCTCTCAAGCAGAAGGTTTCTGTGGAGCACATCTTCAGCGAGGAGTTCAATGTCAATGACCCTGACGCCAAGTGGATTAGTGGTGAGTCAGTTTCAGACACCATGGGCAAGCTTGAGGTACAAGCAGTGTGATAGAAAAACCATATACTGCTATGCAAATGTAATGCAAATATGAATAATCAGCAATCAAATGTTAAAACTCTGAGAATGCTGTTAAGTTACCTCAATGATTACAACAGAACGACCTCACAGGAAACGGGAAAATTGTGCTAAAGTGTAATGCGTTAACGTAAAGTTGCTTAACTAAAGGATTTCATATAAGGGAACTAACGAGTTTTGCTACAAGAAAGCTCACTCTGCAAAGGGCCCGGGTCAGGGCAAAGGCAGGACCCAAGATTTAAGCTATTGCAAAGGTATTGTAAAATGCATGTTATTGGATGAAGGATTCTGTGGAAAGTGAACCAAGACAGTAGGGAATGTAAAGTGAAGTAAAAGCAGGGGGCCCAGTTATCCTGAAGCAGGGTAACGAAACTATGAGAGGTGCGCAGGTTTGGCTGTCCAGCCTAACGGCAGATAAGAGGGGCCCCATTTAGCAGAAGTATTTGGTGGTCGCAGATGCTTGACCCCTCCTTTTTCTGTCTGTATACTGCCACGTTTTTGCCTATAAAAGATGTATGCATGTGATGGTTCGGGGGACAGTACCCAACCAGGATGGTTGTTGTATGACTGCTCCCCCCAAACTTTGCGGTAATTGCAATAAAGTTTGTCAGACTCTCAAACTATCGACTACCACAGCGCACGTGGGTCATTAAGAGTAATTATGAGTCATAATCGGGTCGAACGAAAGAGCATGGTGAATTGTGTTTGAACCAGTGAATTCCTCATTGGGGTTGAAGCTGAACTGAGGGTAGATACAGTCTGCAGATCTGTGCGTGGCTGGCAGGTGACTCTGCAATGAGCCCCGAGATGTCCGGTCAAGAAGCATGCTAAACATAAATATGTGCGCCTCTGGGGACTGTCCTGTTCTCCCTGTTCCCTTTTCTCCTCGGTCGCCCCTTTCTTGCTGTCCTCCTCCTCCCCACCCCCACTCCTCATTTCCCCCTACTCCTCCTCCCTCCCCCCGACTTGATCACAGCCCCCAGCCCTACACGGGCCCTGCTGGGGCTGAAAGCGGAAATGGTCCGTTTTCATCGTGCAATTTTTCACACTCGCTTCAGCCCTTTCCTGGGAAGGCTGTCGGGGTGGGGAGGGTGGAGGGGCGCCTCTCCTCGACGGCATGTACGCAGGTAATTATGGGACTGCGGAGAGAGAGAGGGAGGCCTCACCTGGGAGGACACCCCGCGGTTAAAGCCCCACTTTGGCATCTAAATCACCAGGCTGCTGCTACCATTGCCAGCACAAACACTGACTCAGGATTTTATGAGCACTTCATTTCTGGTTTGACATTTGTGGCGTGTTTAAAATTCCTAAAGTAGATCATCTGGGGTGATGGAGCCGCAGCTGACCAGGCGTACTTGCGCCATTGGCTGAAATAGCTCCTGTAAGCATCTTGTTCCCCCCACCTCCTTTCATAGGCACCTTCTGAATCATTGACACTCAGATTATCCTGTCTGCAGCGGCAACAGGAAATAGGCCATTTGCCTATTTATTACTTTGTAATAAATCTGGAAATAAATCTGGATCTGGAAAGACTGGGCCTAGTAGATGGACAGTCAGGGGAGAGCTGACATCCATTTCTGATCAGAATTATCTGCGTTGTTATCTGGCTGGCAGCGTATAGGCGTGGATTGCTGCTGCTCGCCATATTGCCAGACGCAGGTGAAAATGTATTTTTAGATCTGAGAGCAATGTGACCCTCCCCCCCCCACCCGGCGCGTGTGCTCTGTTTTGCCCGTCACTCAGCGTCAGTCTGTCATCTCTTCTGCCTTTCCTTGCCTGGCAGCCTGTGATGGATCCCCAGCCTGCCGTTCCTTGCATATTTCTCGGCGTCTCCGCCTTGCATTGTCCCGGGAATCGTTAATGGCGTGTGTCAGCGTTCCTGCGAGAGATCTATCGCTGTTTAATGTGTGATATATGCTGCACTTCTTTCCCCCATAACCTGCTTCTCCCCATCACAGAACTGCAACAATTAAGTATCACCGAAAACTGCAGTGAGAGATGCTGAAGAGCACTGGAGAAGGCAACAGAGGGCATGCCTGAAATGTTGGCTGTCCATCTTTAAGCCAGCATGGGTTTATCTGAGATGTAATGAGAGTTATCGGGGGAAAGCGATTATGGCTGCTCATGGCCTTGTGTCACTCGTCCCTGATCCCCTTGCTTATAAAATGTGTCACCTTTTTATCTAACTGACGGAGTGATGACTGCAGCGGGTGTCACATATAAACCCCAAATATGTACCTCTGGCTTGACACCACGGTCTCCCCAACTCACTGAGCAGCAAGCCAGCACAGAGGTCTTTCCGGGAAGTGAGGAGCGTTTTAAAGTACCTCCGTCTGCACTTTGTTTCTCTGATTTGACTCTGAAAGTGTCCCCGAGCTGTAGTAAGCAGAAAGGAGAGCGGTAAACACGATCCATCCGTCTTCCTTAAGCACTAATCCAAAAAAATATCACAGTGAGTCTGGAAGCTATCCCAGGAAAAACAGGGCACGAGGCGGAAGAAGTGGTGGATGGGATTTCAGTCTGTCACAGAGACACGTGGGGGATGGGATGTCAGTCTGTCACAGGAACGCGTGGAGGACGGGATGTCAGTCTGTCACAGGAACGCGTGGGGGATGGGATGTCAGTCTGTCACAGGAACACATGGGGGATGGGATGTCAGTCTGTCACAGGAACGCGTGGGGGATGGGATGTCAGTCTGTCACGGGAAGACGTGGGGGATGGG
>JAODKL010000001.1:18077889-18105636 GCA_026780765.1 Petrocephalus schoutedeni
CCCCCCCACCCGACACACAGCAGCGTTACACCCCAGACCAGGGTTCCCCCAGTAAAAACAGAAGTAGAATGATCCTCTCGGGTCTGTTTTAGTCCGCTAATTACTTTTATTAATTGTCATGTTGACTTTTTGGGTCAGGATAGACTGAATAAGTAAGTATCTAGGGCAGAAGCTGTCCTCAAAAAAGTGCTGATTGGGTAATGGAGGTTGCTGGGGGTGGGGGGTGTTCCGCATCGTCACCTTAGGCTGTCAGAGTTTGGCTCTTTAAGCGGCAATGACCTTTCTAATGGGCTCTTTCTGCTTCCCAGGCCCTGGAGTCCCCTTCACCATTGTGTACAGCACCAATGAGAAGGAAAGTGAGTATCCTGACCTCCCGGCAACAAGGCCGTCTCTGCCATCGCCGCCTGGCTCCTAAAAGGACCCGGAATACTTACGAGAGCACTTACGTCGATGGAGCTCCATTTGTGCATGATCTTTTTTCATAGTATTACGCATATATAAAAAGTGCAATGAGAGCAGTTATGCCTGGAATGTGGAGGGTTCCTCGCCACCCACAGCCCACCTTCCACTCCTTAGGGCCAGGTCTTGCCCTCTTGAGCCCTTTGGCATGCCGCTCTTTGTGCATAGAGGAAGAGGGAGAATTACACTACCAATCTGTGCTGGCCATTTATCACTCTTATACACTCCAGTGCCATTCGCTGTTCCCACAGTGCTGGCAGTAAAAGGCACCTTAAATTGAGGTTTTACTCGGGAAGCAAATTCGGTTTAATGGCAGTATTACTCAGCCGGCACCTTCCTTGGCAGCAAGTGGGTCTGGGAGAGCTGATGGGGGGGGGAAAAAAACCTTGATTCACTGTAAGTGAACTGCTCCTGGTGATAGCCTGTTATGCAGACTAGGTTTAGTTTGTATCTTGTCCTGAACGGCATCGTTTCTTCGCAGAGGTGGCCGACCTGGAGATGAATGAGGACCTGCGGAACACTTTGGAATCCATGCAGATGCCAAAAGTCGAGTACAGGGAAATAACCATTGAGGACTACAGTATGTGACCTCCTTACCGGACGTCCCACTTTGGAGAATCCGCCGTGCGGCTGCCGGGTCTTTTAATGTGCTGTGGGGCTTTCGGACTGCATTAAGAAGCTCACTGATGAGTGTCCGGGAGCGTTAATTGGACTACGCGCACGCTTACCCGGGTACGAGCTGATTGTTATCCACTGTTGCTGTCCCCAGGCCTGACGATGCAGATCCTGAAACCGGCCGGCTTCCTGGACACGGCTCACTACCCGCTGCTGCTCGTAGTGTGAGTGTCTCTTTGTCCTGCTGCAGTGGGAGGATGGGGCCATCATTCCTGTCGCTCAGCACCGGTGCCCTCTAGTCATACCCCTGCGAACGGCAATCGGTCGCCACGTCTGCCGGCCCGCCGACTCTCTGTTGCCCCCCTTTGGAGAGCCAATACGGCCTGGTCGCGCGGCCTTAATCACACAGCCGTTAATCACGTTGCTAATCACGCTTCCACCAGCGCTTCCCCGCCCCCGTAGGCTCGGTGATTAGTTTGCGGAGGAAAACAGCTCCTGTTAATCAACTGGTCTCATCTCCTGGTGCACTGCAGACTCAGAATAGTGTCACACTGGGGGGTGGGGGGGTAACCATTAATATGACTGGGGGAACCGGAATTACACAGCCAACTATTGAAACAATGTCAATGCGTGTGGTGATGGGAATGAAAGGGCCCAGCTTAGTATGACGACGGCTCACCGGAACCCCCCCCCCGCACAGGGACGGCACGCCGGGGGGGCAGGCGGTCAGCGAGCGCTTCCAGGTGGACTGGGCCACCGTGCTAGTGAGCAGCTTCGGCACCGTGGTGGCCTGCGTCGACGGCCGGGGCAGCGGGTTCAGGGGCTCCTACCTGCTGCACAAGGTGCAGCGCCGGCTGGGGCTGTTCGAGGAGAAGGACCAGCAGGAGGCGCTCAGGTGCGTGTTGGTGGCTGACGGGGGGGGCTGCTTCCCATGGCAAGCCTGGGTACTGTTCAAGTGCCTACTATTTGCTTGGACTTCAGAATCTGGATCAATTACATCAGTGTTTTTGTCCTACTTTCCTGGAACCAGTGATTTGGGTGACAGATACTGTGGCCAGTGATCGTCCAATGAGAAATGGCTAATGTGTCCCCCACCCCCTGTCATATCCAGAATCATATCCAGAGAGCCATACATCGACAAGACACGCATGGGCGTCTTTGGAAAGGTAAAGACTCTCGCTGCTATTACTGCTAACGAGAGCATGGCCCACGTGACTGATCACCCCGGAGCGTTCACGGGGCGATGCTAAAAAGGCCCTGGCAGTGTGGTAAACAAGGCCCTGTGTGGGTGGGGGTAATGTTGGGACAAATGGGCTCTAATCGCAGAGGTCTAACGTGGGGGTCGGGGGGGGGGGGCGGCTAGCTTTAACCATAACCCTACGTGGGGTAGGAAAAGGAGAGAGTGAGGCCAAGCTTAAGGCAGGAAGGAATGAAGTGCTTGGGGGTGGGGCTGGGGGACTCCAGTGGTTTAAAAAATCCGTCGGCACAATAAACATCGTTTATGAAAGGCCGAGTCGAGGCTTTTCCCGCTCCTGTTTCTCCAGTGCTGTAACACCTGCCTCCTGTTTCTGCTCCACTCTTTGAGAGTCCCTGACGAGTCAGTGTGCCCCCCACTGGGGGCTCAGAAGGACTGACAGTATCACCAATTTAAATACAAATGGTCCCACTTACCTCTGCGCACCCGGCTCCTGACCCTCTGAAGGAGTGAGCCTTTTCTGGTGTGAGGCCATAGCATGCAGGGCTCTGTGAGGGAGGCGGCGTAATGGCGTGAACGAGGTTTGGTGGGGCTGGCCTTACTCCGGGAGACAGTGGGCAGGCGGTGTGTTAGGACAGAGACTGAATTGGGAAGCGTGTGTCCCCTGCAGGTTTATGGTGGATATCTAACCAGCCTTCTCCTGAGCTCTGAGGATTCCTTCCTGAAGTGCGGTGCGGCAGTTTCGCCCATCACGGACTTTGAATTATACGGTAGGGGGTGTTGGGGGGTCAGGAAGGGTGTAGAAATGCATTACAACCCCTCCTCGTTTAGCAAAAGAGTTCCTTTCCAACAATGGTCATTAAGCAAATTGGTTGCTAAGTGAAAATCACTGTAGCCTAGGCGTGACTGTGACTGTACTTATGATTTACATCACACAGCCTTCCACACTCAATTTCTTTAATCCATCATGAAGTGGACATTTTTAACATCTTGTACGTTCTCTTTCAAAGATCTGTCACTCCAGCACACGTGGTCAGGCACCACAAATTTCATTGGAAATGCATGTATTGGTCTGAAAATGTTGTACGTTTTATTACTGTGATTTTAGGGCTTGGTGATGTATCAATATCTTATCGTGATTGTGGACATTCATATCGTCATCATTTTGAATACTGAGTGGTGTGATATAGCCTAAACCCTTGTTTTCTTGTATGAGTAATAGTTACAGCACACTTTTTTTAACACAAATTCCATCAAGATATGAGTCTGTTGTTGGTGTAATTTATCATTCCACATGTCACAGGGTATTAATAACTAATAGTAAAACAATTTAATCATCAGAAAAATCATGTCATATTTTACTGTTTTCTGCTTATGAGTTTCAGAATATCTTGATCAATATCAATATTGTGAAAATCTCTGACAATATTGTGATTTCGTTTTTCGGCATATCGCCCTATGTCATACTTGCGATTGGTTGCTAAGCACAGTGCTTGCCAAATAAGTAGTAGTTGTTGGCATGGGAGACTGGGAGGACACTATAATGTTTGTATACCCAGTGGAAAACTCATTGACACTGGCTTTTAAAAGTATGGGAAGGAAAGATTATTGGTAAACGATGCAGTGTGTATTCGGAACATAGCTGCACTCTTACAGCTCTCAGTGCATGCTAGCCTGGGTGACCATTGAGTGGGATGTGCACCTATCAGTAAAACAGAAACATGAATCTAAAATGCAAGTCATAACATAATACAGAGGAACGCTAACATCATCTCCTCTCTTTATTTCAGCATCTGCGTTTTCGGAAAGATATTTGGGACTTCCGAAGCCAGACCCGAGAGCATATGGGGTATGTTGATGTTTAATTAACAGGAAAGCTAGAGATGGCACCAGTCTGATATCCAGTGTTGGTATCGGGCCGAAACTGGCAAAAAATCCTGTATTGGATATTGGGGGGCGCAGAGAAAGAATCTCATTTTCCATCCGGGAGATGTAGCCTGAGAATTGAGAAAATGCTTGTAGCATTTTGACAGCCGGTACACAGGAGCTACGGTAGCTGCTCGCCGGTGTGTGTGCACTGGTGCCGTCATGTCGGCTGTATGGAAATACTGTACTTTATGCTGGAGAAAGAGAAAAGTCAGAGTGCAGAGTGCAGTGTGCATATCAGGCTAGTGATTATTTTACTTAAGTCTAAACACAGTGACATTCATACAAACTAGTCTTCAGACTTATATTCTTTCTAAAGTTTGGTTAATTTCCATTGTATATTTTGTTCTGGAGACTTTTGTGCACTTTTTGACTGAAAATGGTTAGCTCGGGTATACAGTGATATTTTGCGATTTTTCTTTATTATATTAAATTATATTAAAGTTTGCACTTTAAGAAATATTTCTTTTAATTTATGTGAAAGCTGTTACTAAATAAAACAATGAAGCAGACTTGTATAAATCATGATGGCCGTGAATTTCTCCCTGTAATGTAGCAGTGTAGCTTATGTTTGAGCAGCGTGACAATTATATTTTCCTATTCTTGGCATAGTCAATGCCACCACAACACTAAATGCAGACAGTCTGCCATGTTAATTGAAATATAATGATACAAATTTTATCAATCTCATTTAATGCTTAGTAGATAATAAAGGAGGAAAATATCAGATTGGTATCGGACCTGAAAAAATATGTTGATAGGTGTAAAAATGATCAGGCTACTAAAGGTACAGTGAGTGGGATCGCTGTGCACTACCAATCTGTGCTGGGCTTCATTCCAAACAAAGTAACCAATGAGCAGCTTGAATGTCAGTGATTGACAGCGCATGGTGATCCTGTCCACCCTAGCTTCAATAAAGGCTCCATTTATTTCCACAGATGGCAAATTTAGCAAATCGTGCATCGCAGTTTGAAGATAAGAAGCTCTTGATAATTCACCCAACAGCCGACGGTGAGTCACGTCCGATTCGCTGATAAATGCCCTCCTGCTCTTGAGAATAAAGTACCCTGGTGAAATCTGAGGAGGATCATTTCCAGAAGCTGGTGGACTAAATGGCACTCGTTAAAATTACAGTTGGTGGCAGTAACACGTTTAATTTTTCTGTCCTTCTGCAGAGAAAGTCCATTTTCAGCACACTGCCAAATTCATCAGCCACCTCATCAGCGAGAAGGCGAATTACACTTTACAGGTGAGCACTTTCCCACCATGGGGGTATGGGGGGAAGGGGGGCAAGTGTCTTTTAATTATGTAGTGAAATAGGTGCACACAGGAAGCAATCGGATGATGGCATGAGGCAAGCCCCAATACAGGATTGTTCCATGAGCAGTTTGAGGCTCTCCATTGACAAGAGGGATTATAATCCCCTCGCAAGGCTTAACTGCACTTAAAGTGTTTACTTACCAGTCTTCTTCAAGGAGCTGGGATGACTTATGAGATTTCCATATCTCATACCTGAGCAGATTCCCCAATTAATATCAGCGTCTTTTGTTAATTTCCCTGAATTTGGACTTTTTGATGAATTCCCTGGATATGAGGCCTTTGTAGGTGCAGTTATGCCAGTTAATTCTGCCTTCCCAGTATTCCGGGGTGAGGTGGGCTTTACTGGTCTGATGCTACTTTCCCTACAGATCTACCCAGATGAGGGCCACTACCTGCACAGCAAGAGCACCAGGCAGCACGAGAGTCAGTCACTGGTGAACTTTTTCGAGGAGTGTTTCAGGCTCCCGGACAAGGCCTTCGAGGAGAGACTGGAAGAGGAGAGCGAGGAGGAGGGTTAGCCGCAGCGCCCCGGCGGGGGGGTCCACCCTGAGTCAGCCACTCGATATGCAACCAGCCGGTTCCTTCCTCTTTCGACTTCTCGAGAGTGCCCCCCACCCTGCTAGTGGCAGCCTGCCTCACTCGCCCTCATTCCTCCTCACCATCATCCTACTCCTCAGCCCCCGAAGAGCTGAGAGCAGCAGCAAAAGCGAGATCCCACCGCTTCACCCACCCCCCACGAGTCTCTGGACCAAACTGAACATGTTGAAGGACCTCGCTGGCCTGGGTCGGCCCCATGCTGTTGGTCCTGACTTCCTGCAGACCATCCCCGTCTCCAGCCGACCATTCGCTTACAAATCCACAATAACGAAGCAGGTTTTATAGCACAAACATTCGGGTTGAATGTCTGGACTCTTTCTGCAGAGTCTTTAAAAGGTTAATGAAGTTCTGAAGTATTTGGGGGGGCTTTATATAACCGGGTGGTACAATTTTTAATCTGTGATGACCTTTCCACCTTTGGCCTGTCCATCGTTCCCATGTAAAGTAGCACACACAATACCCATTTATTTCCTCTCCTTCTCAGTGTTGAAGTTTGTCCTGATCTTGGATTCTTTGTGGCCTCAAGTGTACATTGCAGTGAAGTTCCTTTGGACTGACATCATTCCAATTGCCCGGGGGACCAGGGTTTATTTTTGATCGGCGTCATGACTGCGTGGTCAGACTTTCTCACCAGCCTCTCTTTCCCGCGGCGCAGAGTCTCTGCCGTGTCACGGAACCAGAACCATCTGGACCCATATTAGTGACTGTGCCTTACTCGGGAAGAGAGTGAGCATACCTGGCCATGTCTCAAATGGGAGCCTACAATGACACGCCCCCCTTCACTGACACCAATTGGGTACAGGGAGCTCCAGGCTTCACCACGGCGTCTCCATGGACTTCACCATGGGTCTGCTCTGCGGCACCGGGCTTTTCACATCTCCAGTGTCACTCTTCTTTTGCAAAACTGGGATAGCAGTCACAATTTTGGCATAAAAGCTTTAAGACTGACAAATTCAAGTTCATTTTTACAGTTTGAAAGCTCTTGAGGCACAAGTGTGTTTTTCTTTGTTCGAATGTGTATTATTGTTGGGTTAAAGTGCATGACAGCCCCCATCTGCAGCTGACATTTCACCTCTGTCAGCTGACTGTTCTCCGCTGAGCTGCATCCCATCCTCAGTATTGTGAGTGAAACGTTTCGTTGGCTTGTTGTACAAAACTGTTCCTCAACGTCGTCTTAGTCAGTATCTTTAGTGTTTCCCGTGCGTTTTGGTGGTTTCCGGCCCCCCTATGTTTCTGAGGATGTGGACGGAATCGACGTCACTGAATGGACATGTGACTGCACACTCTGCCAGCTCAACGGAAATGGAAGAGAGGACACTGGCATGAAGGTTAATGTTGTAAGAATAAAAGCTATTTTACCATTATGTTGTGGTTTTTTTTGTTGTGCTATCTGCTTGTCCCCCCACCACCCCGCTATATCCAGCAGCCAAATTTAGGGCTGTGAGCGTTCGCCACATCCCCCTCAATGTTAATGCATCACCTTATCACCCACTGAGCTGTGCAGTCTCTGTGGACGAATGGGACTCTTAAAGCATTGAGCCATGAATTAAAGGCCTTTTGATTTCCTTATTCTACTTTTATGACCTATAATGATGATCCAGACAGTAATGGGCATGTTTTCAAACATTATGGTTGTCTTTCTGCCTTCATAATGTGTTGAACCATAAGCTTGTGCTTGCAGTGTGGAGCGATCATGTTCATCTTCATCAACCTTTACCTTCCACAGCGAGTCATCCATGTGCAGTTAGTCCACAGGAATCTTGGGCATGAGGTAAGTATGATGCATGCGTGTACCAGGCAGACAGTATGGACTTGGATAAGTATGATGCATGCGTGTACTGGGTGGCCAGGCAGACAGTATGGACTTGGGTAAGTATGATGCATGTGTTGTCCAGGTGGTCAGGCAGATGGCATGGACTTGGGGAAGTATGATGCATGTGTGTGCCAGGCAGACAGTATGGATTTGGGTAGGTATGATGCAAGAGTGTACCAGGTGGTCAGGCAGACAGTATGGACTTGGGGAAGTATGATGCATGCGTGTACCAGGTGGCCAGGCAGACAGTCTGGACTTGGGTAAGTATGATGCACGTGTGTACCAGGCGGCCAAGCAGACAGTATTGTCTGCTTTTTTCCATGAGTATGATAAGTTTGTGGACATTGCTGTCCATATATCCACCCATCTTCTACCTGTTGGTCTGGGTTGTGAGGAGCCTGGACCATAGTCCAGGCAACACAGGACATAATGGTGGAGTACACCCTGGATGGGATACCAGTCCGTCTTGGGGCGCACACACACATGCATTCACACTCTGGGCAAATTAGAGAGACCAAGGTGAACAAAAACAATCCAAAAGCCAGTGGAGGCCAGAGCAGTGCTCTCTAAAGTAGTGCCAGCTGAACACACATGACTGTAAGCTGCCATTTAATACCGGATGCTGGCGAGCAGCAGCTACTGTCTTTCTGTATCAACCCAGTGTTAGTCCAAAAGTTAAAAAGAGGTGAGCTGAAGTAAAGCAGTAAAGCCACAGCCGGTCTGCAAGGCAGCACAGCACTGTCGTGGCTGTCGCTCAGAAATGTCCTCATCTTCCTAAGTGGAGTCGGTTACGCAGGGATTTGATGGTCAAACCAAAAGGCTTTTAATAATTGCATGTCATAAACCAACTATAATTGTAAAAACATTGGCTCAAGCCCTATATCCATCACTTTTGAACAGATGTACAAGGATGTTGTGGCCCATTTAAACATCAGGATGGGTGGAACTGGTGGTACCTTTGAGGAAGAGTCATACAAACGACATCCATCTTCAGTAACAGCCGGTGCGGAGTGGGGTCATGCCAAGCAGGCTCATGCTCTCTGGAGGCAGGTGAGTGGTTCTTACAGCAGAAAGAGTATCCACAGCCGGCTGGATGGGACTCTCATTAGATACTACACGCAGTTTCCACTGCCAAAAAAAATCAATTTGTGAAAATATCTGGAAGGATTTACTTCTAAAGTACGGCTGCGTCCTGCAAGAATCTGAATCAGTGGTGATTTTGCGTTTCCGCAAACGTGTGACCCATTTGAAGTTCGTGGTGAGCGGCGCCCCCCAGTGGGCCAGAGAAGATCTTCTATTTAAGCAAAAGAACGTATCAGTTTATTTACTCGTAAATTACTGGTAATTAGGTACAGTAATTATTCAGTATTATTCGTGATTACCTATTCAGTGGCAGTAGTTATCGCAGTATCGCTTATCACATCATATCATATCCATATCCAACTTGTGATATCCAACTTTTTCCCCACATACAATGCACTCTGCATTGCCTTAAACGCACTGGGATGATCATGGCGCTCCACACAGACGCATGCTGAGGTTATACAACAGCAAATCGCTAAATGAAAAAAGACTTAAAAGCAAGACTAAGAATACCATATCCAAATCAGGCCGTCGACTTTGCAGGAAACAAAGTGGACATCCACAAGTTTCCAAAGGCGCCGCTCGATCGCCAGGCGCTGGCACGGAATGAGGTACAAAATGCCCTAATTAGCATAAAATGGGGGGCAGGCGGGACGAAATGACTTCCCGTCCTTAAAGCGTCACAAAAATATTACTCCTTTAGTCGCCCCAGGGCTTATAAAGCCATTTGTAGTCTTAAATTTTTAAATTCACTATCTCAATACGAGATCAAAATTTAAAACCAAGTCAGCCAGTAAGAAAAACTGTATTTAAAACTAAGTTTCAATGTTATAACATTCACCGCTTTGGGCTGTCATTTATCTTCCTGGTTTCAGTGTTGGCAGTCCTTAAAATAAGAGTTTAAAATAACCCGAACGATAATACTTTCAGTTCCCCGCCTCGTGCCCGTAGCTGCCGGGATAGGCTCCGGATCCCCGCGACCCTGAACGGATAAGCGGGTTGGAAAATGGATGGATGGATAATACCTTCATCGCAGTCATGTCCGAATATAATATTGTAATTCGTAACTGCTAACTGAAAATAAACCTGCTGTACCACAGTGCCCCCTGGTGCCCAAAAATATTGCCGTTTGTTTTTGTTTCCTTAGCGGCCATTATTTAAATAAAGTAATTAAAGGGACATTTAATTAGCTGAGCCAGGGCCCTGGAATTTAAGCGGATATTTTTAACCTGGTCACCGAAACCATGTGAGGGCAAATTTCCTGTCATATGTTACGTTTTAATGGACGTTTCTATTGGACTTTATTACATAAAGCAATCCACAAATAGGCCTACGTACACTGTACATTTGTGGATCACTTCCAGTCTATTTGTAGATGCGACATTTGTGAATTTGGTCCTATTTATTTGCGGAATTTTGTCCAATCCCTACCGCAGCTGATCCGTAGAAAAAATATATCCACAAATACGAGTTGCGGTTATTTGCTACGTGACTACATCAGCAGGTGACGACATACTGGAAGAAGGCTAAAATAAGAGTCGCTAGTTAAGCGCTGTGAGGCTGGCCCCGCCACAATCAGCACAAAAAAATCCAGTTTGGTTAGAGGTACGTTTGTGCTGTTTTGTGCCGCAAAACTGGATTTGAGCTGCTTCAGTTTTAAGAAAATGACAATTACTTGTTTTCATATGATTGCGTCATACACAACCCAAATAACAGCGCATATGGCAAGCCATTTTAACATTTAATCAAGTCACGATCCTATCCGCAGGGGCGGTTCTAGGCTCGTGGCTGCCCTGGCCAGAGAAAGAATCGGTGGCCCCCTCGCCTGCCAATGTCAATATGGCATCTTATGCACGGCGGATGGCCACGTCCGTTGTGAACATTGCATAGCCACCTCGTGCTCATGACGATCTTCTCATTGCGGCAGAACGTTATAATACTACATAGAGCTTACTGCTCTGAGTCTAACGACATTAGTAAACACAGCATACTAACTAATAAGAAACACAATGTTTTTTGGCCACATTGCCATCAGCTGTGTCGTTAATTTCTCTTTCTGTTTTATATTCAATATACATATATGTATATTGGCGTGGAGAGTGGCGGCCCCCGGGATTTGGCGGCCGTGTGCAGGTACACAGTTTGCACTTGCCAAAGGCCGCCCCTGCTATCCGTAATTATATTTTAGATATACATAATATAATTTCTCCCAGTCAAAATTATATTTTTACAAGTCAAAATGGCAACGACAGATATCCACAATTATTCTTACTAGTAGAAAATGTATTTCAAGATATCTAAAACCGTCTTTCTCCTAGTCACAATTACATTTAAGATATCTTTAAATCTTTAAAAAGTATAAGTGGTGGTTCTAACATTTAATCGCTAGACTGGATATGTATTGCAGATATCTCTAATTCAATACTTCTTAGTCAAAAAGAACATTTCAGATATCCACAACATCATTCTTCCTAGGAGAAATTACGTCACTCATGCCATTCATGACTATTGGGCTTTTAATTTCAGATATCCACAATTATATTTCAATTGAATTCTTACTAGGAAAAGCTCCCATTTCAGATATCTACAATCTAATTGTTACTAGTCGTAATTTTAATTTCAGATATCCAACAGGAAAAAAAAATTCCATATATATATATATATATATATATATATATATATAAAATGTAATTTTGAATATCCAAAAATACATTGTGAATAGCAAAAATGTCATTACAGATATCCACAATTCATATTATGACTAGTAAAAATGCAACTGCAGATATCTACAGCTAGAATTATGCCTAGGAACAATGCAATTGCAGATATCTACAAATGTATTGTGGATATCTGTAATTGCCATTCTGACTAGTACGAAAATAATTTTGACTAGGAGAAATAATATTATGTACAGTATAATGGTGAACTCCGTCAGCCCCCTAGAGGCACGTGGAAGAACTGTGTTGTGTTTTACTGGTGGGTGAGTAGAGGCCAATAGGTAAACTGAAGAGAAAACTTGTTAGTGCAGTTAAGTAGGTCGTAGGAGTGGATGGATGATTACAGAGCCTTTGATCCATTTCGGCTCCTGTGCCAGGTGCTTTCTGAACTGTAACCACTATGTGGCTGCCAACCACTAAGTTATCCATACAAAAAAGGCACATAAACGCAAATCACATAAGTTTATTTCCAGTGTTTTGGGGGCCCGCTATACTCAAGCATCATACAATGGTCCAGTTCCAGGAAGCATATTCTCATGCAGTCTTCGAGGGAGGGGACTGGAGGTTGATATGTTATCTGTTGGCTTTACTAGCTACATGCTTATATTACAACAATGGCACTGGAGTTGGTTTTGGGGGGGGGAGGCGTCTCTAAACATGATGTATATACACATTTAAGTTACTTATTTTACAGAGATATTAAAATTCAAGTCCAAATAAATTCTAGAACAGAAATAAACAAAGCACATTAAGGTTCATCTGGAATGGCTGACAAATGGAAACTCAATTTGTCACGGCAGCCCAAAAAGAAATGACTGGATAAAACATTCTAGGCGGTAGTGGGAGGCTGGGTTTTTATTTTCACCTTGCAGCTCCGTGGCAAAGCCCGAACCAAGTTGACAAGGCACTTTCCTGAAGAAACGGACGTTTAGTTTTATTGTGTACAAACGGGGATGGACACAGACGGATGGGACTCCCCTCCTGTCGTCTAAAAAACATTTTAAAATAATTTTTTTTTTTTTGCTAAACTCACATCGTCTGGCTGTGTATCACACGTCGCAAAGACTTTCCGCGACGCAACAGCACAGAAAAAGCAGCCCTTACTTGGGCTGAATGGCGATAACTCGCACTTCAAGTACGGAGAGAAGTATGTACACTCTGAACAGAGGACAAGACCGAGAGCCCCACCGTGGGCATCCGAACAGGCGCCTACATTCACGGGGTCCACGCCTCGAGGCATGCCGCCTTCTGGTAACTCCCACGTGACCTGCGCTGAAACTGGTTGTGGGTGTTTCCGGCAGCTAATTTGAGCCATCTAGACACATCTTACCATGACTGGTAGAGTCGGACAAAGTTTCCCTCACCTCTGCTATTGTGCAGTCAATTAAAAAAAGGTTACATTAAAAAAAAAAACATTTAATCCAGTTACGTTTGTTACACTATACATATGCACATACATACACGCATATATACTTATACACGCATGTATAAAATAAGCTGCGCGGTAAACGGTTCCAATAAAAAAGCTCCACACGTACGTTGTGCCGCATCACAGGTACTGGTAGAATCTGGAGCGTACCACTTGCACCCCTGACAGCTTGTGTGGGTGGGCGTCAGCTGCCAGGCTCAGGGCCGGCTTGTTTTTTGCCTGCAGGCCACCCCCATTCGCTTGCTCCACCTGTTGGGGGTCTGCGGATGCAGTGGGTGAGGTCTCGTCCTGGACCGGCTGCAAGCAGCTTCCCCGGTCAGCAGCAGTATCCGGGCCAGGCTCAGGGCCTCCACGGCAGCGCTCCCGGGCGATCCACTCACGGATCGAGAAATCCTGTGAACTGCACTTCGGCTTCAGCCGGTCCACGGCTGAAAGCTCCGCCTCCTCGCTCCGCTCAGCCCACCCCTTCCAGCTGCCAATGACCGCTAGTTCGGCAAAGTCACGGTGCCCCCCCATCGTGTGGCGGCGCCGGACGTTCTTCTTCTTGCGAGTCTCCGGTGGTGGCGGTGCCGTCGCCTTCTGCGTGCCCACCCCGAACATGTCGTCAGCCGATGTCTTCAGCCGGAATTTCAGCCTCTCTGTGATTTTCAGCTTCCACGCCGGCTCCTGCTTTTCTGACTCGGTCCTAGAGGGGGTGCTGGAGCTGCCACCAGATCGGCTTTTCTTCATCACCCCTAGGACACGGGACAGCCGGTTGGACTCCTTGTCACTCCGCCCTCCCTCCGATGACTCACTGTCTGTCTTTTGCTGTAGTGATCGTCTCCGGGACAGTGTATCACACTCAACCAGCTTGTGGGTGGAGAAGAGACACCGGCCTTCCGACTTGGTCGCGCCATTCCCCTCGGCATCGCCCAGATCGCCACTGGTTGGGTCCACGGGGCACCCAGTGACCTTCTCGCAGTCTGGAGCGGGACTGCCACTGGCGAACATGGAGAAGTCACTCTCGCTGTCTGTTTCCACTGGCCGTCCCTCACTGACTAGCTCGCTGCGCTCATCATCTGCCTCGTCTCCCCGACTCTCGGCCACCGACCGCACCTCGGGGCTCAGAGTGCTGCCGTCGGCCCCCATCAGGAAGGTCATGGAGGAGGTAGTGGAGTAGTCTGAGGTGATGGAGCTGACCTCCGCTGCGGCTGTAGCCGCCTCACCGGCTCGCCCCTCCAGGCCCGTCCTCCTCCTTTGCCGGAACCGGTGCACAGAGGCCTGGGAGCTCATGGTGCCCAGGTCAGACACAATCTCATCCAGCAGCGAGGATGGCTCTGACAGCGAGGACTTCCCAGGCACTGCCGTTCGGTAGTTGAAGCTGGGGGAGCCGGTGGGCCAGGGGCTTGGCGAGGGTGAGGGGGATGGTTGTGAAGGGGTGGGCTTCTCTTTCACCAAGAATGAGTTCCTGAGATCCTTCTCCATCTTGGCCGCTGACTCCGCTCTCTTTCCTTTCTCCGTCCTGGACTCCTGGCACTCGCCAATGCTGGCCTCATCCTCCTCGTCAGCGCCAATGTGAGGCCAGCTGGTGTCCCGGTTCCAATCCTGTTCCACTAGCCCCCGCATGAGAAGCCCACCGTCCAGGTCATCATCTGAACTACTAGGCGGCGGCTTCTCCTTGGGCTTCTTTCGTTTGCGGTTGGCCGCAGCAAAGATGCAGGACACCGGCAGATCTTTGCGTAGGTCCTTCCCGGAACCCCAGGAACCCTGCTGGTGGATGAGAGAGAAGAGACAGGGCAGCGTATGTTAGTGGCAGAAGCTTGTGAACCATCCTGCACATTCGATACGGCCTCAGTGGCGGGAGCAGAGAGCGGGAGCCAATGGGCGAGTAGAAACGCCACAAGGGGGAGCCGCGAGCAGGCAGTCTTCGAAATAAAGTACCACTCGAGTTCAGCAGATGAAGGCTTCTGGCATTCCTAATCAGAAAAACATTCCTCCCGTGCCCAAAATCAGAGCCCATGCTGATCCATCTGCCAAGCATTTGTGTGCACGTCAGCCAAGGGTTAGAATATTTATACATTTTTTTTGTATGCGAGAGCCGAATGTCCTTTAAAGGGATCCTCTCTGCTGGGTTTCTGCTGTCCCGTCAGAATGCTGCGGGAAAGACTCCGCCCCGAGGGGTGACAACCCCGGGGCACCTAACTCACCTTCCAAAATTCCCTCAGGTGCTCTTTGCCCCCGTGACAGACACTCACCTTAGACTTGGCAGAATCACTAGCCGAATCTGCAAAGGGAGACAAGAAAACAGGGTCAGGCGGTTAAGGCTCTGCACCAAGAGGCAGTTGCCCAGCCCACACCACACCCTCCTGAGCACATGACATCATAGCACGGGTCAAAGTTCACGGGACACTGAAGCGCCGTGATGGATATGGAGAGCAAGGCAAATGGGAAAGATGACCGGACAGAGAGATTCGAGAGAGCAGCAGGTCATGCACTCACTAGCACCACGTTGCATTCACACTGATGTTTGCTGATGCAGATACTCTCCCAAATCTGAGAACCCCAGGAGCAGCACAATGGCACTGAGGTCTTCACCGTCTCCAGTGGGCATGAGTGCTGTGAGGCCATGTATGGGTGCATGTGTATGCTTGCGCACACATCCGCACAGTGTCACATGACCAGTCAAGCACAGACACACTGAAATGGCCCTCCTACCAGGCTAATCTAGTGTTTCACTAGAATGTTCCCAGCAGACGAACACTGACCAGACCACTAAGGCTGGCAATTGTATTTCTGCCCCTCCTGGCGATGCGCTGACTGCCTGACTGCCCCCCCAGGGATGGAAACTCCCAGGGCATGTAGGTGTGCGATGACACGCAAAGAAGATAACGCCACTAACACTAAACGGACACGCTGGTCACCAAGGAACGGGGGGAGCAGGCTGTGATGTGACGGGAAGCAGGATGACTACACAGCGGCAGGGGCGGGACGTACCACAGAGACATGACGGGGGAAGAAAGGGGCTAGCTCTCCACACCAGAAACTGCGGCCGAGGGGGCGGGAGGGCCCTCTACATGCCAGCTGGGGAAGTGCCCGATTTCTCCAAGATTGGGTTTTCATTTTGGGAAATTTGAGCCGTTTTTGGGGTCCGTTTGCCCCTCCCCCCTTTAGTCGTTAAAATGCTCAGCCCCCAACCACCCCTTTTTGAGACATGGCGTTTTATGTCATATGAATTGGTAAGAACCCAGGAACCATACCGTTCTACTTCTCCTCACGGACGGCTTCGGAGACAACAAGAAACAGCAGAAAGGCTTAGAGGGCGCCACCTGCCTGTGTGGTGGTATTCTTAAATTATCGTACATCACAGATGATAGAATGGATTCTTTTTTTGTTTGTTTGCTTTTTTTTCCTCTCTGTCTCTCTCTCTCTCTCCAGTTTACATGAATCGGGGGTTCCTGCAGACTAGGCAGCTACATTGGGGACAACAATCCTCCTTCTTCCTACAGTTCCAGCTGTCCATCAGAGATATTACAGAATCCATCAGTGACATCACCGTGTGATAGACTCCTCCCACTTGGCCTGTTCCGAGATCGGTATGTATGAATGCAGGGAAAAGCCCTCAGACACGCAAGGAAAACTAGACAGAAGGATCACTTTTATTGGGAAAGAACATTCCAAGTTAGTGCAACAGTACGGCAAAATTACACAGAAGTCAGGGAGCACTGGAGTCAAGTTCAAACAGGAAACGGGGTAGAGTGATGAAAGAGGGAGTGAAAAACACAGGACTGAAAAACACCCAGATTTTTTAAGGCAGCATTTTTGGTAAAAAGGAGTGTTTTAAAAGGAGATGAAACAAGAAATGAAAGTGAACGTGGACACAGGCACATTATCATAACCAGTTTCCCATTTTCATGGGAAATCTCTTTCGGTTCATGACGCCGTCATGACGACGGGATTAAATAGTCCCCGTAAACCCATAAACGGCAAGCCTGAAAGCGAATGGAAAAGAGGCAGACTGACACCCGAACTCAGTGCCGCGGCCGCGCTCTCCAGCGACGAGTTCACCGCCTGATCCGAGGTGGATCAGCAAGCTTGCGCTATAGATGCGAAAAGGAGGTGACCCACCCCGCAGATGGTCTGGTCCGTGGAAGTTACCTGATACGTCTCCTGGAGAGGTGCCCGTCCGCCCAATGTTGGTGAGCAGATGGTCAATGTTTGGCACAGGCTGACACTCAACCGTGTTCTCCTGCTGGACTGCGGTCTGGGAGGGGGTGGGGGGCGGGGGGGTAGGGGGGTTGGGTGAGCCATGTTACGAAAACCAAACCATTGATCTTTAGCCTCTTGCCCCGACAAGCCCTTGATGTCCAGACAAGGGGTCATTTGTGTCATCAAAAGAGCCACACGGGATTTAATTACATTAAAACCCCTGGTTATAAGGTAACAAGTACGCTAACGATACAGCATTTAATCCTGACCCTGCTCCCGATACCCCACCCCCATGACCACTCATCGATACACACCATTGGCTCCTCATTCCCGTCTTCCGTGAAAAACCAGTCATACTGTAAGAGAAACGCAGGAAGAGGGTTTGAATCAGTACAGTGGGGTGCACAGGGAGCAGACGAGCGGTATGCAGGGTGCAGCCACGACACTCACATGCTGGATGAGGGTCTCCACAATTTTATACTGGTCGGGCATGTGCGTGACCATATGCGTCATGTTGTCCTCAGAGGATCGGACCAGCGTTGGGCCGAACACGATGGCCAGGTTCCGTGGTTCCATCTACGAGAGAGAAGAGCAAGGCCTAGTTCAGTCAGTTGGTGAATCCCAGAGGAGACACCTTCGATCTACACCAGGTCACTTTGCCACCAGACTGCACTGCCTGCATGTTGGAGAGCCCCAAGAAGCGTCCCATGGGGAGCTCCAAAGCCAACACAAAGCAGAGCCCCAAGGAGGGCCCCAAATTGAGCCCTTTACCTTGTTTTTTTCAGAGTTCTCTGCCACTGTTTTGAGATGCGCGGAGAGGAACTTGAGTGTTTCATAGTGATGGCTTGGCAGTTCATGGAGCTGCAACAAGGGACAATTATTAAAAAAGCTAAATCCGAGCATCTCCTGAGAGGGGGCCCCAGATAGTGTAAACTCACCAGCCTCTTCAGTGTTTTTAACCTCTCTGTTGCATCCTCCAGTCTGTTGGCCTCAATAAAATCTCCATATTTTTCTGTAACGCCAAAGGCAGACCAGTCATTAGCCAAATCTCTACTGAAACCACCAGCTACTTCCACTTCTCACTCAACCCACTAGGTGGCACAACATCAGTATTTTGTTCCATCCAGGAGAAAGCTGCAGGCACGCTTCATTTAAACATGCCGAAACGAGGATACCATGAAAAATAACATCAACAGCTCTCATCAAACACTTCCCCGGGAAATGGGTTCACCCTAAATGTAAATACTGTAATAAACAAGAATTTGAAGTCCATATTTTTACAAAACGTTCAGGAATTATAATATTGTGGAGTATTACATTCATCCCACAAAGCCGGAAGATCACCAGCATCTGATAATAAAGGAGATTCTCCAGGGCCCTCACCACTAGTAAACAATGGCTCTGGAAGCTTCCTGAAGAAGGACTTGAGCAAGCTGCTGATCACATTGAGGTCCTTCCATTTCTGTGAGAGAGAAGGGGGGGAGAGGGGGTTGAATGAGGGTTGCCATGCCAGGCGGGGGCGGCCCAGGAGTGAGCGGCACGCACGTCGTCCTGGATGTCAATGTCGTCCAGCCCCTTGTTGTTCAGCTCCTCCTGCATGCTGGAGATGGCAGCGTTGTTGCCCGGCACACGGTAGATGCCCGTGTACTCCAGCCCCCGCTCCTCCACCAGCTTGCAGCACACCTCCACTATGAGGGGCACGAACTGCGGGGGGGGGGGGGGGGGGGGGGTTTACAGTTGTAGCCTGGACACATCGCTATGCTGCATGCGCGTGTATCTCCCAAGCAGGCCGGGCCGGGCACACTCACCGGGTTGGTCTGGGCCGGGGGGCAGTCGTCCAGGCGCACGCCGAACGTGATTCCTGGGGACATCTTCTTCTCAAATGGCTTCCGGATCAGACCAGGGATCCCCTTCCGCCGCGTGCTCTTGTCCTTGGGAGGACTGCTGTCGTCTGGGAGGAGTGTGGCCACAAGGAGGAAGCGTGGGGGGACGGGGGGACGGGGACGGGTAACACACAGCTCATACATTTTTATCATTGTGGGGATTTCTATGGGCAGAACCCTAATCCTAACCCCTACCCAGCCCTAACCTTAATCATAAGTAACCAACCCAAATACAAGACTTCTGGCATTTTTATTCTCTTGATTGCATTCACAGATTTTTATAAAATTGAGGTTATCCAATGGGAACCTGAAAAAACTGTTTCAGGTTTTGCCACACTTTGGAGACATTTTGGCCACACAGACACACACACACACACACACACCCACCCTTGTGCAGGGCCTTCCTCTCCGCGTCCTGCTTTGGAGAGTGTGGGCTGGATGCCTTGGGCTCCCCTTTACCCCCCAGGAAGTTCTGAATGAGAGACTGCCTGGGGGGCTTTGGCGACGGCTCAGTCTTTGTGCTTGGGGGGCTGTGAGACAGACACAGAGGCATTGGCATGCTGTATAACTGCATCCCATTGACAGCAGCGGTCTGGGTGATTGGCTCTGCTTACCTCATCAGGCTGTTATACTCCCTTATCCTCCGGCTGATCAGGTCCCGGCTTGTGACACCTTCGTTCTGAAAGCGGACATGTACAGGAGTTAATCCTGCTGGAGTACCACAAGCAAAGTGCCGGGACCTGAACCGGCATCACGTATAGCAAGTGGGGGGCAAACCCTTTGAATGACCGTGGACCTGCATTGCTCAGAAATTTGGGGGGTGGGTGGGCCAGATTTGAAGTGTTACGTCGTTATTTTTCTAATGTGATTTGATGAGAATGCATGAAGCATATCAAGCAGCCTAGAAAAAGACATGGCATGAAATTATATGGTTTATTTGTGGAAATTAATTGTGTTGGTATGCAACTCATGCCTTATAACCCCAAAATGGAGATGGTGTGACCTACTTAGGTGAGGAACCCAGGAAAATGTTTCAATCCTCTATCAGGCGGAAAAGTTTTCCATTGCCACCAGGAACCGAGCCATACCGTGAACTGACTATTTTCCATTGCAAAGTTTGCGTGTCATACCTGAGCTGTACTCATGGTGATACAGCCAAAAGCATGACCAACCTGGCTGCATCACCACTAACTGATTGGTTGAAATACCGATAAACATGGATTATCTGAAGGAAAAATCGGCATATTCTATGTACTAATGCACTCCCGATAACTCAGAACTTGAAAATTTCCAATCTCCTACTTAAAAAAGTACTATAGAGCAGCTGAACAGAATGGATTCGTAACGCAAATTTATACAAGCCAATGCTAATTCCGTTACTGTTTAATGCGGTTCTCACAGACAGGTGTTAGCACATGGTAAAAAAGTTAAAAAATAAAATTGCACATAGTAAATCACGATGCACATCACATCATGTGCATATTTCACAGTACATATGCGTCTCTCTGGTTATGTGTCTCTCTCCACTTCCTCATTGCAAAGGCCCACCACATTAGCCCTGCCCACCTCTTCATCCAGGTTGCTGCTCTCCTGGATCACCCGGATCCAGGACAACATGTCTTCACGATCCTCCGCCTGGAAGAGGTACTCGCAGTCCGAGGTCGTCAACCGCAGCACATTCTTGCGCTTGGTGTCGCTGTATGAGATATCGATCAGGCAGGCCTTGATGCTGATTGGCTGTGGCTCATCCTCTGATTGGGAGTTGGCGTGTGCCAGCCCCTCCTTCCTGTCCTTGTATAGGCAGAGGGAGTGGCCCCGCAGCACTGCATACATCTGTTTCCATGGCCGCATGCCCCCACCTACTCTCTGAAAAACATAACCGACATTTGTTAACCAGTCATATTTGGCAAAAATCAGGAAATCTATCCTTCCTCCCTTGAAAAGTACACTGCAAGGGTTTAGATGTTATAATCTGATATACTTTTCATCAAATCATTTTTAACTTTTATTTTCACATTTATTCCCCTTTAAACCATAAGCATATAATTTCCAGAAATAAAATTTTTCTTCTTGTAAAGATGTGGAACAGAAAGAGAGAAGGAGAGAGAGGCAGGGGATTTTTGTCCAAGTCCAGGCCTCAGATGTGCACAGATACGGCAACCAAGGCCTATTTTCAGTGTTTAAAAGACAAGCTGTGATTTTTCCCGGGCTGTATATGAGTGGCACAGAGCCCCACTGAACATAAACAAGGATGAGAACCTCCCAGTGGCCGGCTGGGAGACGCATTTCCTGGCGCTACGGCTCATTACAGCCCAAATCTTAGGGCGAAGGGGGTGGAGTTGGGGGGAAACTGAGTGATCTCTGAAGATGGCCATGCCGCTCTCTCTCCTCTGCTGCGAGAAGTTATGTCTGCTCACCTCCAAACCCCAGGCCGACCCAGGAGGTCCGTGAGCAGATGAGCTATGGCTAGAGGGCGGGGCAAAATAATGGCAGGGTTTGATGGCAAGTAATTATCGCTCCCTGAGAAACAGGGTTCCAGGCACATAGCAAAGAGCCATTAGGGTGAATTATTCAGTTACTGACTGCTAACTTATAGTCATTGGGTGTCGGATTAAAATGCACACACCTAGCTTATGGAATTCGATAAAAGGCCACAGCACGTTAGGGTAGGTGGATCAGCTATAGAACAGCCTTCTCAGCCCTCATGGATAAGCCTAAGGATAAGCTTATAAACTTTTACAATATGCATTACAATATGCATCTCAATAATATTTTAGGCATACTACTAATCTGCTTATCAAATTGTGGGCCAAAATAATACCCATATAGCACCGAAATGCCAGCGTCCATTATGTAAAGCCCTGCAATGACATACAGTTTGCTGTTGGCAAAATAAAATTAACTTAAATGGTCAATTTGATTTTCTGGAGGAAAATTAATTGACCAATCAGTAAAACGGATAGATGACCCCATAGAAAAATAGTTGCTAGTGGCAGCCCCAGTGAAGAAAACTTAAATTTGACTGTGGAGAGCAAGCTTATTGTAGCAGATATGAATATTAGTAAGGCATCATGGTGTCATGGTGAAGGTCGCGGCTATTGGGTCTAACGCACGTCATTATGATGCAGATGTTAGCATGTTACAGCTGTTGGGTTTAGCTGGGGTTGCCAACTCTTATGCATCTGCTGTGACACTCATACTTTCAGATTCTCACTCGCACGCAAGAAATCTTATGGCAAGTCTATATTATTCCATTATAAACCTAAAATTGCCTACATCAAAATAAAAACAATTACATACATGTAAATTCATGTGTGTGAGTGTGCAGACTTCCTGAATTGAAAACCTCACTCCAGCCAGCTGATCAAAACTGGCAGCCCTGGTTTAGCACACGTTGTGGACTTGCGGCTATTGAGTTTAGCATGCGCCGTGGTGTTCCGGTATCACAGCTGAAGGATTTAGCACCGGACCCCTCTACAGGGAATAGCGCATGTGGTGGTGTCACGGTTGTTGGGTTTAGCATGCGTCATAGCGTCATGGGTATAGGGTTTCACGCATGTTGCAGCGTCGTGTCTATAGGGTCTAGCGTGCGTCTTGGCATTACAGCTGAAGGGTTTAGAGTGTGTCGTAGCATCGCAGCTCTTGGAATTAGCATGTGTCAGAGCAAGGAGGTTGATACAGGTTTTGCAGTCATCAAAGCATTGTGGCTGTAGGGTTTAGTACGTGTTGTTTTCTATGACCCCAGACTACTGTTCAAACTTATGTTCAAACTCATTCACCTGAGCTCACAAGCTCCTGTTTAACACCGTGCCAGGATCTGTAACGTAATCTACCCTGGGGCTTACTCACTGACCCTCACTGGGAAAACCAGTGAAGCTGAACCACATCTGAACGATATCTGAAGGCGTGCTGGTATTTTCTGCTGGTAGGAAGGTATTCACAGCTGTCACACATTCTTTTGTTATTTTAATGGAATAACCTCAGACAACCTAAAGCTTCACCATCTACGAGCGAACAAACACGTAAGGGATGTAAGCAAGAGAGAAAGGGAGGGGGTAGGCAGGCAGGGAGACAGACAAGCGGGCGGGGGTTGGGGGGGGGGTGGCGTCTGTGGTCCTACCTTGCTCTTGTCAGTGCTGAGTTGCCGGAAGTGAAGGAGTCCCTCCTTCGTGGCATCACTGAAGACTTCAGATGTGGAATCTTTTTGGGATCCGGAATCATCAGAGGATCTATCTGTCATCTAAACAGTCATGCAAGCACTTTGAGAAAACCACTCTCAGAAATATTTATTTGGCAATTAGAACTGTTTATTCATCGCCAAGTACTTTTACATATGAGGAATTTAGTTTGAGGTGTCATGAAAAACAATCAAGACAAAAAATATAACAAGTTCAATAAATATTACTCTCCTTGTACCTGGCACGGTTGGCTCCTTAGATCAAAAGAAGAGTTTCTGAAACCCAACACTCCCGCATCGTTTAGTCCATGAGGATAACCAAGGTTGATACTCACCTTCCTCAGAGCCCTCAGCCCGGCAATGCTCTTAAGGGACGACCCCCTATAAACGGGGACATTACAGCATGAAAACTCTCAGCATTACTCTCGGCTTGAAAATGAGGCATCCCAGGGAGGGCGGGAACCAACCTTCTTCCTTCCTCTCTGTAGTTATCCAGCCCTTCATCGCAGGACTTGGAGCGCTCAGTCTTCGCGTCACAGTCCGACTCCAAAATGGTGAGGCGGAGAGAATCTTCAGATGAAGAGGAACGGACGGGAGAGAAAGGGGTCTACAATCGTCCATTCACAAGGAAGACGTGAAAACAACTCACACCCAAGCAGTCTCCTTGCCTTTGCTGGATTTTTCATTGAGGAAAGGCGCTATATACACTAGTGTTCAGTGTGACACAGTCAGCTGAGCCTTAAGGATGAAGGTAATTAACTTGAGCTGCAGTTCTTGTCGTTAGGTCATGTTTCGGATGACTTGACCTAGATAACTGGCTAATAGCCAACCGCAACAAAAGACAGCGTAGGCTGTACATGATAGGAGGTATTATATACAATTTTTAAAGAAGTTGTTAAATTTCCCCTTCTTAACCTGTTTCTTCTAGACTTTCAGCTGAGCGGCTCTTACAAGACTGTATGGCACCAAAACAAGACAAAAGCAACACAACTGGCATTAAAATTGTTCAGGCTTTACCTTGGTCATGTGATAGCTGCCGGCGAATGACAGGCGTCGGGGAGGTGGGGCTAGGGGGGATCATGGTGATGGCTGGTGTCACAGATATGACGGCCGAGGCTGGAATGTGCATTGCGTCGTGGTCGGCACTCGGGCTGGACGGCTCGTCTGGGAATGAACAACGGGCTCATGTAAACCAGCGAAAATAGTCAGGAATTACTCCTCCCAGAGGTGCAGTGAACACTCAACTGGTTGTGGAAAGAGCTGGTGTCTGGCTGTGGTCCTAAAATTCATTCCGCTATTACTCAAGCAAAAAAACACAGTTACAATGAAAAACAGAAAAACATTTTGAGATGTGCTTCTTGGATTCCATCAGCACCTGCTTGCGCCATTGGGTTAAACGAACATACATGACAAGTGAAAGGCTCACTGTCGTGTCTTTAAACGAAATAAAGCATAGTTGATGTCCTGAAAGCTAGGGTCAACTTTCAAGTATTGGGCCAGCGTCTAATTTTTTACAGGAGGATGCAGAACAGAGACCTTCGGCATGGAGTCAATACTGAGAAATTATCAGCCAATCAGCAGTGAGGCAGAAGGATGGCTGGATCACATGGACACAGAAGATGATGTGATCTCACAGTTCACTTAGTGCATCATCACATCTGCCCACAACACGACCAAAGCCAGGGAAACTGACTCATGATATAAGAAAACACTATGCAGCTGGCTCACGGCACACAGACACAGAACAGAACAGAAACAGAAATGTTCAGAGCAATTTCCTCCGAGATGAGTGTCGCGTCAGCATTGCAGGCAGGGGATTGGACATACAGCTGAATGCTGAAAGCCACTCCTCTGAAAAACATCCACACTTTACTCCATTCCACCAATTTATGGCCCAGTTACTCAAGAAAATGAGCTGACACTCAAGCAGAGTGCTGCTGAGGATGCAGAGCAGCTGCACCCCCGATAATGTATATTTATATCAAGCAAGAATACAATAAACAATCAGATTACTGCTTATGTTATGAGGCTCGAGTAAAGCTCAGCGGGGAGACATGGAAGAAGCGCGGCAGAAAACTAATGAAAAAGCAAGAGGATGACTAGGAAGATATATGACGTCATTTTCCTGTCGAGGTATCATGTAATGCAATGGCATGGTTTCCGGAAAATGCATCTCAACTTAGGCATCGTTTTCGAGGTCGCCCTTAAGTCCTCCGGCAACGAGAATCCTGGAATTGCTGACAGTTTTTGTCCCTACCGCCCGAAACGCGTAGCCTCACCCACCAGCAGCCTCCTCCATGGGCTGGTACAGACCCTCGCAGTCGGAGCAGACCGAGCAGCGGGTGGCGCCACTAAGCCAGGTGGTCGGGCCAGACAACCGCAGCCAGGCTGGCCCCACGGCCGCCAGTGGACGCAGCCTCTCTGCCAGCAGCATGGCCTCCGCAACTCCAGAAGCGGCGATGGAACCCTCCGGAAAGCGAGACTCGGCGGATTATTCTGACCTCATCCGGAAGGGGGGACGGTATCTCGGGCAGACGTCCCCATTGATGCCGGGTTGCCGGGGCAAACAGAGGTCTGTTTACTCTCCTACATCCCCCCCCCCGACACACACACACACATACATAGATGCTGTGCTTGGAGCCCTGAGAGACACCGCCATCCCTCTCCACCACGGGATACACAGACAGTATCATATGGGGTGGGGGGGATTCTCATTGGATGCTCGTCCTGGCCAATGATTCATGTGTGGAGAGTCTCTCAATACAACAGGGTTACCCCAATGATGTACTACACAGGGGGGCTTCCTCAAGCATCCCTTCCCTGCCCCCCCCCCCCCCCCCCTTTAAGGTTGAAAAGAATAACTGACTAATCAAAGAGCATGAATAATGACCAGGCTGTGTGTGAGAGTGTGTCCTCCCAGGCTGGGAATATTTTGAGGAAAAACCTAAAAGCAGACACCCCCGCATTAAAAACATTTCCAAACCCGTATGTTAGGAATATTTCATAGATGTTCTCTCATGATCTCAAGTTTTATTCTGGGCCGGATTTTGAGGTGAAGTCCATGTCAGGGCCCTGAGGGAAAAGCCACATATACAGTCACCCCAAAAAGTGATTTGGAAAACTGCTCCCTTTAAGTACTTGACAGCCCCTGGAGGTGCTGGGTAGCACCTCCCCTAAAGACCCATTACAGCCCCTCCACACACAGGAATGGGACGGCAGGAGGGTCACGAGGAAATAGGCGAATGTGGGACGGAGTGTTTTAAGGCCGACACTTCGAAGGACACCGCAGAAGGCGAGACTCCAGCTGCGTCCTACTTAAAATGCCAGCCCTAAAAACGTGACACTGCGGGCTGCCAGGGGGCATGTGTCACATGTACTGTAATTAAACAGGAATGCATCAACGCACACTCATATGATTTGAATATCACAAATTTCAAAGGGGCAGGTTTTAAGGTTACTATTTACACCCAACCAAGAAACAGCAGAGAATGGAACACATCCAATGAGAACCACGACAGTCAGCAGCAGCTTTACAGTTAACACTAGAACCGCCGGGGTCTCCTTTAACCGCCAGCAGTGACGTACTTCGGCGTATCACACCTTTGGTTTTGTTAATGGGCCATCGCATAGCTCACCCATCAAGAAAACAATGGGACCTCACAGCAGCAGAGTTATTGTCACCCCCAAAAAGCTGTAAAACCCTTAATACGGATCTTTATGTCATGTTTTTGTGCTCATCGATGTCTGTACTGGTTTCGATGGGTGATTAATGTTGTGAAATGAATCCCTCCAGCAATAAAATAATAGCCGCGCTTTAACACAAACACCAAAAGAATTTAGCACTTAAATCGGTATTACAATTGGTTATGGCCGGTCTTATTATTTTGAAAACATATAAAAAATGACACAGGTCATGTTCTCTCATTGTCGATTTATATTTGTCGGAGCATCAACAAAAATGGCAAGCCGCTTCAGCCGCAAATCCAGTATGAACTCCCAGCAAGCTCTGGATATGCTTCAGAGCATGGACTTCCTAGAATCTGATGGGGGCTCAGATGTGGACTTTGAACTGGACAGTGACAGGTCAAGTGATTCAGAACCTGATGAGGAGCATGTCGCAGAGCCACCGAGAAAGAAGAAACCGGAGCGGAGCGACGTGGTTCAGACTCACGCAGAAACACACGAAAGGGCACGGGACAACACAATTTGGACTGAACAATCAATAGATGACATGCGCAGTGAAGGACCAGCACCACACACCGTTTTCATGCACACAGCAGGACCGACGCCACACGCAAAGGCAAAGATTACCAGCCGTCTCAGCAGTTTCCTTTGCCTAATAGATATC
>JAODKL010000001.1:18110388-18124827 GCA_026780765.1 Petrocephalus schoutedeni
GGTACTATTTGTGCTGGATAAAGAATTCTTGTGGCTAATGCTAATTAGGTTACATAATAGTATCAATAGTTAGGGACTCAATAGTAAAAAAAAAAAATCAAAAACGTTACGTACCCATTGTCTTGTGAGCATTCGCCGTGAATTACTTATGCTGCACGATGTTATTATTAAAACGCAACTTGTAGTGTCTTTAAAAGTGGGGAAAAAAAACAGATAACGGCGAAGCATTTTCTTACGATCCACCATGACAGCTGACCTAATTTTTGTTGGAATATACAAACAATTCAACCTCACAACAGAACCAATATTCCAAATTTAACAAGCCATGATATTGAAGAACACAATGATTGTTCCTGTCAGTACTTTACTCTAACTTCTGCCTATGTAACACTTCCGTTCCGCTCTTTTTTTGTAACCAGTGGAAAGGCAGGCAGGTTCTCAAAAGGCACCAAGCGAGAACCAGCCCAGCACCAGAACCATCTTGGTGTTGGTGGAAAGGAGGTACTTGAGATCATGTAAGTCTGGGTATCTCTTCCCAACAGGGTCTACCCGCCAGCAACATGGGTTTCTAAATCCTCATTACTCCTACTAGTGCCCAATATTCAAGCTTGACAATGCCACCATTAGGCACCCCCCAACCCAAAGGCACCTATGAGTGTGTGCTTCTCGCTTTCTCGGGGGTATTGAGGTAACCCCCCACCCACCCCCCGCAGGCCAAGATAGGCCAATGCCTCTGCATTACTCAAAGGGTTTTAAAGTCAGGAAAGAGCAGATAGTAGTCCAAACGAGTACCACTTACCAGTTGAAGTATGTCTTCATCTTTGGGCATTACACAGAGTTCCAGAGAGGTGTCACTAAAACCAAAACACCATTGTTAGCAGCTCACGCCATTTGCAGAGAAGCTCCACCCCTGCCATGCCCCTCTCCCTGCCCCCTCCACACCATGCAGCTACATGCTCGTTTAAGGGGATTTCATAGCATAATATCCTGCCGCTCGGAAGATCTCTGCAATAGCAGCTATGACTCACAAATAAAACCTTCTTGAGTAATAACTGGGGCTGTAACTTACAGTAAAGATAAAACAACAGAAGGGGAGATAAAGGCCATGAAGAGCAAACTAAGCCATCACGGAGGAATGCAAAACAAAAGTTGTCTAGAGCTGAATGACCCCAAACAGCTCACGTTCTGCCCGTAAGCTCCCTGCAGACAGAGCTTCCAGCACTGTACTTCATTTCTGAAAACAAGCCCAATAAATACAAAAATCCCTCATTTATTTTTACAAAAATTCACTTTTACAAGTCCTACTCATCTGGAAGGCTGGCATCTGCCCCAGCACGCTACCTTCTCACAACACCAGGGATTCATGAGAAGCCAAGAGAAGCCAGATTGGGGGAGTGCGTGTAAAACCTGCTCTACAAAGGCTGGGCCTCAGGTCACTTGATCCGACAGATTTATAATTTTAGCCAGGGCAGGTGCAGGCACATTGCACTGGGTGCTAACAGACTGGCAAACTCGCTAAGACAGAAAAAAGGGCAAATAATCACAAAATTGTGGGTATAAGTGAATTATTTAAGCATTCAGTTATACATGGCTGTCTCATAAAAAGGGGAGTGCTCAAAGCTGCAGGTATGAGGGGTCTCACCTGTTCTGGATCAGGGCGATCACCTGGGAGTAGGTCTTCCCGATGATGCTCTCGCCATTCACTTTGACAATGCGGTCCCCTGTAGGAGGGTAAAGGCAGGAGTTAAAAACGGCCTCCTGAAGCAATTTCCCTGTTAATCTACATGCCACGCTGTGCTAATTCGGGGGATGGGGGGGGAGATACCAATCTCCCCTGCCCCGGAAACAAGGAGGGGAGAGGAAAGCAAACAGTTTCATCTTTCATGATGGATACAAAGTATTCAACTAAATCAAAGGCTGCTCACAGTCGACCAAGGCAGGAGCCCCCCCCCCCCCGTCACGTGATGGGAAGCAGCCAATACCTGTGCAGAGTCCAGCTGCATGGGCGGGACCTCCCTCCTTCACCTGCTTGACAAAGATGGTGTCCATGGGTTCCAGCCTGCTCCGCTGTCTCCCTGGCAATGAGAGCGGCACCATGGCTCAGCTTAGTGGCGAGTCTGACCACCTGGAGCACTCCATAGCAGAGTTTCACGTTCCTGAGCCGATGCAGCTCCAGCAGCAGTTATAATGCTGCTGATAGGTCATTTCAGGCTGACTTCAGGCAGGCACTAGTCATGGAAAGCCCCCTTCTGAAGCCACATCCCATAAACAGATACTCTCCCATTCCTCTTGCTATTCAGAGAAATTCAGAGAAAAACGCTTCATTCTCAAGCACTCCAAAAGTACACAGAAGAAGTTAAGAGATGAATGAATGAATGAAATCCTCACCCGGGACGGCTCATTGCTCATCTAACACAGCAAGCACATGTGCATCAGCCTAGGAATGCAGGAGAGCATGGGCGCGTGTGAGTGCCGGCCCCTGTTCCTGTGAAAGAGCCCCACTGACTCACCCGAAAGGCTCCAGTCTGGAGGCAGAACTCTCGAGTTTGTGAAGGAAGGGGCGGAGTGACTTACTGGACTAGAGTTTATATTTTACTTTTCATTTACTTATGAAATGCTTTTATCCAAAGTGAGGTATAGTAACGATTGAGCAGTCACACTGCTTACTCCGCCATTCAAAGCTGCAACCTCCTGATCACAGGCCCAGCCTCCTACCCCCCTGAACCACACACCACCCCAAACTTATGACCAAAACATAGCTGGTGCAAGTCCCAAGTGGGCGTTGTGTGAGCTTACCATATACGGGACAAGGAGACCACCACCCAAAAAATGGCGGGACAAGCTAACCAAGGCTAACCAGACAAGGAAAGGGCTAAGACACGGCTGCTGCTGCTATAGCACAGGTCTGCGAGCCACTGACCTGAACCGCTCCACTCACACAGCAGGCTGCATGGATAAAATGAACAACAGAGAGGGGCTCATTAGCGACTAAAAAACCTGAAGGCAAACGGAGAGCAGAATGTACTGGGGACAGCGAGCGAGCACAGGTGCCGAATATGTCCTGAAAGCCGCCCTCAGGCTCTGCGCACTACAGGACGGGGCGTCAGCTCACTGTGGCTAGCATCGGGTCCCGGCGGAGGGACACGATCCCACGCCTAGCGGCACAAGTTCCGTCGCAGCTCGGAGAAATCTAGGAGCTAATGCTAATGCAGCTAACCACGCCGGAAATCGCGAAAATATCTAATCGTGCATGCGAGTCCCTAAACTCTTCGACAAATGCCAAAAAACGCGTATTTTAAAACATTTAATCACACTCCACAGTCGGCTGTTAGACCTCTGGCGTGGTTGCCATGGTAACGCATGGGCATTATTGTCGACTGCTGCTAGACGTGCGCGCACACAGTCACACGTGCCGCGCGCGCCCGAGACATTACGCAACAGCGCATCACCCACGATGGTGAGCTGAAGCTTCGCTGGCCCAGGTGGTGGACACTGGCTATTACACCATACTTCATTATCAACCATCTCTTAAAACGTGAGCTCCTGCATCAAAACTACGCATGTGTGTCTAGACCAGGGGTCTCCAACTCCGGTCCTGGAGAGCTACTACCCAGGAGGTTTTCTGTTCTACCTGGCTTCTGATGAGCCATACCCGTTTACCTGAGAAAAGCTGTGGCTCATCTAGACAGTCGTAGAGTAAATCGCAAATTTGTGCCTGATTAACAGAAATCCATGGCGGGAGGGGGTGCATCCTGTGGCTATTTAATTCAAAGGTCTGCTGTTAAAATAGATGATTAGTGAGACCCCGAGAAAAATGCAGGATTTAGTGGGAGGAAAAACTGTTCTTTGATCTTAAATGCTTAGTTTAATAGATCATTCCTGCTTTGCCTCCAGAAATCAATACAGAACCATCTCAGATTCAGATACCAACCAATAAGAGAACGAATTTAAATGAGGTAGTGAAGCAGCTCTGCAGATATTCAGGGGACATGCTGGCTACAATAAGAAACTCATCACATTACTCCGTTCCAGCCCTTTGAAACGTTCCTGCCTTTGGCTCAGCTCCACCTTATCATTGCGCAGGGTCATGCATTACCGACAACCGCCAAAAGATGGCAGCAATGGCCAAAACAACACAAATCTAAAATGATTAGTTCGTTGAAACTGATCTGTTAAATGTAAATCTGGCAAACGGTATCCCGTTTTTAGGCTTCAGAATACGCAACCTCTCAGCGCCAGGCTAAGCCGTCAAACCATTAATGTTCTGTATGGAATCAGTATTGGACAAAAAGTTACATACTGGAAAAAATATACACTTTATAGACCAAAGTAAAGAGACACATCTCTTGATTGCTGAATTCAGGTGTTTCATTCAGATCCATTGCCACAGGTGTATAAATCACATCTAGCCATGCAGTCAGGTTTACAAACATTTTTCGTTCTGAAGACCTCAGTGGATTCAAGCGTGGTGCAGTCACAAGATGCCGGCTTCGCAATAAATCAGTTCATGAAATTACCTCCCTGTTAGATATTCCACAGTCAACTGAAAGTAGTATTATTGCAAAGCGGACGTGTTTAGGAACAAGAGAGACTCAACTCTCAACCACACAGTGGCAGACCACATAAATTAACAGTGCGGGGTCACGGAGTGATGAGGTGCATAGTGCGTTAAAGTCTCCAATTCTATGTTGATTCAATAATTGAGTTCCAAACTTCCTCTGGCATTAACCCAAGCCCAAAAACTGTGCTGGGAGCTTCGTCGAATGGGCTTCCATGGCCGACTAGTTACATGCAAGCCTCACATCCCCAAGTGCAATGCCAAGTGTTGGATGGAGTGGTGTAAAGCATGTTCCCACTGGACTCTGGAGCAGTAGAAACGTGTTCTGTGGTGTGACGAATCACACTTCTATGTCTGGCAATCTGATGGACGAGTCTGGGTTTGGTGGATGGCAGGAGAACATTACCTGCCTGACTGCACTATGACAACTGTAAATTTGGTGCAGGAGGGATAATGGTATGGGGTTGTTTTTCAGTGGTTGGGCTAGGCTCATTAGCTCCAGTGAAGGGAACTCTTAATGCTTCAGCATACCAAGAAATTGTGGGCAATTCTATGCTTTATATGCTAACTTTTTGGGAACAGTTTGGGGAAAGCCCTTTTCTGTTCCGGCATGACTGTGCCTCATAAAGACATGGTTGGGTGAGTTTGGTATGGAAGAACTTCACTGGCCTGCACAGAAGCCTGACCTCAACCCCACCTAACACCTTTAGGATGAACTAGAACGGAAATTATGAGCCAGACCTTCACATCCAACACCAGTGCCTGACTTCACAAATGCTCTTCTGAATAAAGAGGCCACAATTCCCACAGACTCTCCCCATAAAAAACTTGTGGAAAGCCTTCCCAGAAGAATGGCAGCTGTTATAGCTGCAAAGGAGGGACCAAGTCCATATTGATGCCTATATATTTAGAATGCATTGTCATACAAGTTCCTGTGGGTGTAACGGCCAGGTGACTTATTACTTTTCTCCATATAGTATGTGTAACAATTCATCAGATTACATAAACATGAATTAAACATCCTTAACATAGGAACACTTGACAAAGTATAAATGAAATTAAGTCCAGCTTTTACTGGTCTGCAAGATTTCTATAAAATGTAATGTGTTATTAATTACAAGACTACAAGGCGATTTCTGTAAGAAGCCATGCCTCACAACACAATTATTCTTGTCTGGTTTAGCACCAAGCACAAAAGGTGATGCCAACTTAAATCTTTAACGTTGCAGGTAAACTCCGTCTGCATGTGGCCCATGAGGGGCTACTCTAAGAGAGGCTGCCAACCATCCATGTGCAGGTTACTGTGACTAATCTGGGCTAGGCTTCACCTGTCAAACCCTATGCTGCTGTTCATACTATTGTCCACTAGAGGGCAGCCTGGCAGCTAAGAGGCCTTTCACAAGTTGGGCCCCTGTGGATAAACATCCTGTGCATCCCATAGCTGGTGCAGCCTCTTGCCACTGATGAACACTGTGCCTTTCATCTCCATTGATATGGGCACATGCCTGAAGCTCTCATCTGACTGGGTTAGACTTCTCCCTCTCTGAACAAGGGCAAATGGAAACATACTTTGGGAGAGATTTAAAGGCGGAGAGGAGGGGATGGGGGAAACCCCAACTATTTCAGAATATTTTGAGAAAACAAACGGCACTCTGTTCTCCACTTTTCGCAGATGTTCTGCCAGTGTGAAACACCCTCAGAGGACAGCCAGACTAAGGACCAGCAATGGCACCACAGCAGCTAATGACCCAAAAGAGGAGGCAAGCATGCAGATCACAGAGGACCGAGTTTCCTAACTTGCTCAGCCGCGGTGGGTCCCCCAGCTACTGTCAGCGTACCAAAAGGTGACGTGTCACTAATGGCATGAGCATTATGAGCGGCCGGACAGGGCTCCAAGTTTTTAAACTTTATTTCAAAGCAAACAAGTGTAGTGCATGTGAAAGCTATTGAACAGGAGTACCAGAATGCACTGCTCCAAACAACTGCAGATACTGAAAGACAGAGTAACCAAAATGTTATATTTCTTCAGGGTCTGAGGGAAAAGGAACAGGAACTAATCTATAATACAAACTTGCTACACCAAATGGCATTTAACTAAGCTGGGATAATGCTAATAAGGATATAGCCTTCAGCTTGGCTATGCTAAACGCACTTAGCATACAGCAGTCAGTCAGGTTAGCATCTTAGCACAGCTAGGCTACTAAGAAAAAGACAAGTTTGCCTATGTTCCCGATCTTGGCGCAGCCCCTGTCCAGCAACGCGGCTAGGCAATTTGTGTGGGCCGGGGCGTGTGTGTTGTTTTGCCTTCGATAATGTTATTCCAGCGGGCCGGCTCGGGCCGTGGCCCACACATTTTATGAGCCTGCCCATTACGCAACAGGCCGCATTCCTTAGCGTTTCTCCCTTTTCGCTTCAGCCTGCTCCATTCCTTGTGCTGTTAACTGGACATTATTGTCCCCACCCTATGCGAGGCCGGCCTGGCCTTGGTGACATCAACAGGAGGTCCTGGCACTAAAACCCAAGCTACGTCCACAAAGTCACACGTCAGGTACCTTAACCAGTACGCCTCCTACTGTCCGAAACCTTGCTTCCCCCAACCGACTTTCTGCTGCTTTTGAGACGAGTGGAAATGAGCCAAGGCCAGTCCAACACCCTCACAAGGACATGCACAGCACAGAGGCAGGGTGCTGACTGCCGACATTCGGTGGAGTGACGCCGCGTGCCGGCCCGGGAGTTCACGGGGACCATCGGGAACAGGATGTTCCCATGGCTGCCCGGTGGAGCGAGGCCACCAGCGTCCGTGTGACTTAACCCGGGGCCAAGCTGGCACCAAGCACTCAGTACATCCGCCAATGCCTAGTAACTACCACTCCCGTCTCAGCCTGGGGGGGTACGACCCTTTCCTAGTGAATCACATGAGCCCAAGACCTGCCTATGAAATACGAGGCCAAATTACAAGCATACCAGTGTTTCAAAAGATCCCCCGCACATCATGATTAAATGAGAATGAATGAATGAATGAATGAATGAATTAATTAATTAACACCTCCACAGCATCTCAGGTCACCAGTTCTCTAAACATGCTCAAAGCACACCAGCCACCAATGGATAAGGAAAAGTCCACTTTTCATTCACAGATCGAGCCTTCTCAAGGAGCGGGTTAAACAAAATAAATAAATGCGTGGGAGCCCCAGACTGAAAAGCACCGCCCTCTGGGCCAAATCGAACCCAGCTCCACAAGCAAAGGGGGCTCTGTGCCGTCCCCAGGGGTCTGCCGGGGAGTTTCTGCAGCCTTTGTGACCACTTCCTCCGCTGCTGAACAAAACCATGGATCTGCAAATCTCCAGCAGGGAATTCCACTTAGAATGAAAACAAATATTTGAACAGATGTGGAATTTTTTTTTGCCCATTTCTGACCCAAAGCTTAACTGTCGAGTACAACAGACTCTCCACCATGGGAGAGAAAGGGCAAAGCTTTGAAACATAGATGTTCAGTCAGTCAGCTACAGTGAAACCTGTAAACAGGCAAGATGTCTACTAAAGGCCAGCAGCAGCTCTAACACCCTAGTGGTCGTGACAGTGGTTGTGGGGCTGGCGGGGGAGGAGTTTCAGCCGTTTTTCACCCTGTCACTTCCTAGGTTCCTAGGGAAGGAGATGTAGCTCCAGTTCTTGTTATTGGTGAAACCAATCAGTCACAACTAGCTACATTATCAAAGGCAGTCTGGCAGGCATCCAGGTGACAGGGGTCACATTCCTGTGCTACAGTGTGACAAGGTCATCGGCGATGAGGATATCCTTACCTCTGCCGCCGTTGTCTTCATCCTGCGAGAAAAAAAGAAAAAGAGAGAGAGAGAAAAAGCCATGTTACTTCCAACCTGCATTTGCTCTAGACCAGGAGTGGCCAATCTTATCCACAAAGGCCCAGTATGTATGTAGGTTTTCAGGATAACCTTTAGGTCAGCTATTCAAGCCCAGGTGTAAGAACTTTTCTGCCAGTCAGTCCTCTAATTAGTAATCTAATTAGGGAGTTGCAGTGAAAGCCTGCATACACAACGGCCATTTCTGGATAAGATTGCCCACCCCTGCTCTAGCCACTTAAGTACATCATTCTGCCCAAAAATGGAGATATGGAGACATTTACAGAAATGACACATCGGAACATCCGGCAGCAACGGGCCTCCAAGAGACGTGGAATTAAGGCTCCGTTTCAAATGCTGTATCCACAGCGAACAGCGAGAGAAACGTCCATTTGCTCTGAGAGATATCAAGGAAATAAACTACTCGGATATCAGAAAGATAAGAGTCCTGTCAACCAGCCTGCTAATTGCCATTGCTATCACTGAGAATCACAGCTCACACATGGACTGAAGTGTTTCACACTGGTGACATAACCATTTCTGGTACCACCCAGAGCTGAATGTAGCAAACAATATGATTGGACACTCAGTGTACACAGCGGCTGGCTGATCAATAGATCGCATGACTCCATATATGGTAAGGGCCTCCTGGTAACCATGCACTTCCGGTGAGCAGTTCCGCAAGCCTGCAGTGCATTGTGGGAAACGACATAAATATGAATCGACATTAAAACCCTGCACGTTTGTGTGTTCCTTTAGTCTAGGAGATCAGATCTTGTCATTATTCTCTTCCTCACTGGGCTGCAGCGACAGACTCCCAGATGAAGGTGGCAATAACACCCATGCTGACTTGGCCGAGTTCGGCATGGCAGCCTTCCATTGGATGGCTGAGTTGCAGAGAGGCTGGAGTCAGAGGTCACGCTGCACACCCGGAAGCAGGACATCTCATCTGCCATCCTGAATACACCCAGTTTCTTTCTTACTAGCGCTGCGTGCTACGGGCACTGAAAGCATCACCGGAATGCTGTAGCACACACCTGTCACTGCTTTGATTACATACAGCTTTTCTGAGAGTGGCGCAAACCTCAGCTGAATGCTGCTAGCGTAGTGCCGTGTGAGCGAGAAGGAGGGGAGAGAGGAAGAGAGAGGAAGAAAGGCTAGACAGGAAGAGAGAGAAAGGGAGATGGCAAAAAAGTGTGCGCAAGAGAAATTTCAGACATGCTGTTAGTTGGAGCTGAGAACAGGCTGCGAAATCCCTTCCTGAAAGCACATCCTGTCGCTATGACAACACTGGCGGGAAAGCAACGGGGATCAGTGCTGAAGGCACAGCGGTGTCACCCGTCAGCCATGACGGCAGCTTGGTGTGAACAGCGGGCCTGTCATGAAGCTGCTAGCTGGCCTCTGGTGTGTCTGTGTGTGTGTGTGTGTGTGTGTGTGTGTGTGTGTTGGGGGGATGGGGGCTCACCTTAAGGGAGAAGTGCACAGCAGACTCAGGGGGGTAGACTATGAAATGACGCAGAGTGAAGCCGAAGCCCTGAGACGTGCGGCGCAGCCGCAGCGTCTTCGGACCGGGCCAAGCGAAGGGCTCCTCCTCGCTGGGCGATGGCTCTTCACTCTGCTCCGGCGCGTCCTTCCGCTTAGCCTGCAGGGAGCGACAGAGAGCGCCGTTAGAGCTAGTCTGTTTACTGCTGAGTCTTAATTCTGATTTCACTCACCTCCGGTATACAACCCTTGCAAACACTCCAACGGTCACCAGTGTCATTCTGTCATCACCAGCATAACTACTATTTAAATCTGTAAATCTGACTCTGGACTCACACCTTCGGGGCTGTGGCTGTGTTTCCCACCTGTGCTGGTGTACGCAGTCCAAGTTTCCCTCAGTGCATGACTGTGTGTTCCCCCTAATACACTGTGCTTCGAGCTACCTGGGAAGTGTTCCAGGCTCGCTTGGGAAGCTATTACGGAAGATGGATGGGTAATTTAAAATTCACAATACGGGCTGGAGCTGAACATAGCTGCTAATTCACCTGAAGTCCAGCCTCGCACTACTATAATCGCATTTTTGTGACAGTGAAACAGCCTGTACGCAAGAACTCGGGATTATTCAGAACACAGCCACGACATGTGGAACCGGCTTACCCGCTGCAACGTTGTCTTTCTGCGAGAATCCCGATCAGCAGTCACAGCCGGATCTAACAGGGCTCGGTGGATTGTGTACACAGGCAGGAAATGCAGCTGTCTTACCGCGGTCCAGAGCTGACCCACAGCACCACAAGAACTTTAGTGCTGCAGATACCACGTAGGCTTATAGAAACAAGTCACGCCTACAAAAGTACAGTTACACCCCCAGAACCCCTCAAAACCAGCCCCTCGCTCTGTATTAATCCACAGTAGAGGCCATGTCCCCCCTTCCCCCACCTAGCGGCAGCCTGAGAGCCCTCCAGAGAGTGGGCTGGGATCGCAAACCGAGAATGATCTCATCTTTCTGACCTGGGATTCCAGCAACCCAAACTTAGGCCCGTTACCAGGGAGGAAACGGTGAGTCAAACAGCTGGAGGAGAGGGCCGTCCTTCATAGGGAGGGGGTGCACGAGCCATTGGAGCGGACCATCCCATGCATGTGAGGGTTTGTTGTACGCTAGTCTACTATCTGCATGTGTCCTGCATGCTCCTTACTTTCTGATATTTTAATGACATTAGTCAACAGTGCAAATCAATAAAAAATACCTCCCCCCAGTCATGGCTCACTGAACCAGCTCTGCTTCTATATTTAAAATCTATAATCCATGAAAATTTCACCTTAGTTGAGAAAACGCACAGCTCGCTTTGGTGTAGAGCTTTTCCACCAATTTCCATCTCTCACACATTTCTGTTCCTCACTGTGTGACAAACAGTTAACATGCTTATTAGAGTAGCTGGTTGGGCGTGAGCCCGAGACCCATGACTGAGCCGGGAACCCATGACCAATAGGAGCGTGTCACGTTCATTTGCCGTCCATGTTACGGGCTCGGTCATCATGACTGTTCTGTGAATCCCTGGCAGCACCTTTTTGAAACATCAGCAGTGCGTTTCCAGGTTGATATGCAAGACTTAGTCGGACAGAGGTACCGCAAGGCTGCAGAGAGTCTGCAAAGGGTCTGCAGATGTTCCAGGCTCCTACCCATCCATAAAGGAAGCTGACCCCCACCAGACACCCAGTTTACTGAAAAGCTACCAAAATAAATACAGACCACCAGGCACTATATTTCGGTACCAATACACATTCAAGATTTTCGGCCAAATTTGTTACAAGGGTTAACCCCCACCTACCCATAACAGCTGACTTGCCTTCAAAACACTGAGAATGTGGGGAATGCTGGCTTCTTCCACCAGGGAAGCCAGCACTCTCCATTTTGGGATCTTTGGAGCAGTGTGAAGCTTCTACACAAACCTACTGCAAAGTGAAGCTTCAAATCCACTTTCCACATGTCCCAGAATGGCCAGAGCAAGACCTCGGTCTCCTTTAACCTTTTCTCTGTCTTTAACAGTTTGGTTCAACTTCATAGCGCAGTACACAAAAACAGGTATCACCAAACCGGACATAATTTGGGATGACAACATGCCCATGCAGTATTCCAGGAAACATGTTCCTCATTCTCATAAAAGCCTCATAATCTTACCCCAGTGCCATCAGAGTTTCCTTTCGAAGCCGTTCCTTGTCTACCTAGAACAATTCCATGGAGGTACTTCCATTCTGGCTCCAGGGTGGCCCAGTTCAGCAGCTGAAGCCAGCAGGATTCCAGTAACCATTCCTCAGGTCCTGCTGACCAAGCCCACGGTTGTCCTCCACTTGGGGGCTACAGTCAACCTCAACCAGCCTTGGGCCAGCCTAGCCTTCCTCCATAAGAGCCGGGAGAGGGACAGCTGCGGGCTGGTTTCTCTATTCCTGCCTCTCGTGGTCTGCCAGCATGATGCACACCCTCTGCAGACTCCCACAGTGACACGCTTCTGCAAGAGGAGCAGCCAAGCTGCCTCACACTGCATGAGTGCTACAGACTGGCGCCCACGTATACACAGAGACATCTCCGTGCAAACACATCTGGACAGTCTTCGGGGGAAAAAATGAGGGGGAAATGACTAACACTATAGCACATCTGGGCTCCACAACTATCACGCTCGCTGTCACCGATGGATCAGTTACGACCTCTCGACCCGCCTGCCACACCCACAACCCACTCCGTTCCCTACCGTTGTGGGATAAGTTCAGCAGAAATTCCTTGTGTCGCACATTCTAGCAAGTGAAGGACAAAGACAGCACAGACTTGCTAGCTAGGATTGGGAGGTCCGATATAGTCCAGGTTCGAAATAGATCAGGAAATGCCAAATGGAGCTAATTCTGTGCCTGTTTTACCACCCAGATTTTGTCAGCTATTTTGGGGTGGTTTCACCTCTTTTGCATCCCCCAGCCCGCCTTCCTTGGCTATTACATAAGAGTCAGCAATGCATGGTTCCTCAATGGCTGCCAGTAAACTGAATTCCGCTGGGATCAGGGCAGCTTTAAGAGCAGCTGGCAATTGACAGAATGTGCTCAGTGAGCATGGGTTGCCTTAGCACAGGGCTGGAGTCAAGGGGAACAGGATCCGGACATCCCGAATGCAGGGGTGTGGCCTTCAAGTGAATCATCCCTCAACCACTGTGAAAAAGGACACAGCCCATGAGAGGTTCCCATTCGCTACTCGGTTAGTCCAAAACTGAACCCAACACCAAAGGTCTTTCTGATCTTGTCTGTGGAGAACTCCCCAGAGCCATGGCTACCCTGCAGTACCGAAGGTGCCAGCAGGTTCCATGGAGCAGCTGAACCCCGGGCATCAAAACTCAGGAAGCAGGCCATCCGTTTTACGGTAAGGCCACCCCGGATCAAGGCTTTTTAGAAAACCATGCCGCTCTCTCATCTTCCTGCAAAGACCATGAAGTGATCTCTGGCTGTCGTCTTGGATACTGAAGCCTTTTCCAGTCCAACTTCCACTGCCCTGAGCCAGTGCGGATCTATTATCTGCAACCTACACCTTAGATAGAACCACTGTCATCTCCAAACCATGGGTCCTTGCTAATTATAACTGTATATTGCCTAGGGGGAAGCGGGAGGGCTTCCCTAGAACCATCTACACTCTGTTGCTTCTTTTTTCAGAGCAATATAAGCAATCTGCATGTAGTAATCTGACATGTGGCCTCCAGCCCCAGCTCCAGCTTCAAATTAAAGTCAAAAAGTCAAAATACAGTCACACAGCAGGACAGATTCCAACAACAGACAGCCTCATTCTCCACCTAAGAGTAGGCATGATGGCAGAAGAAAGTCACCTGTCATTGGACTGGTTTCTAATCAATCATCCATAACCTGATCATCGTCCCACTCAGATAGTCTTCATCCAGCACCAAAGTCCATTTGGCAACCTAAGAAAAGTTCACCATCAGCACCCCCATCAGTACCAAAATCAGTTTATTAAGTTGATGCCCTGTCAGAAGATGCTAACCTAGGAAGCTGCCTATGTTGAATAAAAAGGATTGACCAGCACTGTCCCCCTCCACAGGCCTGCCTGCTGGTAAAATGGGAGCACCACCACCTAACAGGGATTACCTGGCCAATTATGGTATGCATACCGTCCTCAGAACTACAGTCAGTCCTGCTACAATGCGATATAATGAGTTCCTCAAAAACCTCACATTCACTAACACTTGCGTACTAAAATACAGAAATTCAATGAGAAAAATAGGGTTAGGGAAATGCGACTCCAAAACTTAGTAACTTGCAGCAAAGAAATTTAATTAAAGAATATGAACAGTGATACTAGTGGCCAATAATGTATTTATATGCATTTAAGTAAATAATTAAATAATAATAATAATTAAATAAGTAAATAATTAGAATACATTAATAAATGACATCATACACATCTCCTGTGGGTCTTGAGTCTCACGAGAATTGCCTAGTAAGCAATTCAACAAAACGAGCCTAACTTGTCGACTGCCGATTGCCATGCAGCCGGGC
>JAODKL010000001.1:18124927-18141125 GCA_026780765.1 Petrocephalus schoutedeni
TCTCACGAGAATTGCCTAGTAAGCAATTCAACAAAACGAGCCTAACTTGTCGACTGCCGATTGCCATGCAGCCGGGCGCATGTATAAGGGAGTACAGTATGTGACCAGACATGCACAAAGTGCATATATAAGGGAGTACAGTATGCAGCTGGGCAGGCACAAAGTGCATGTATAAGGGAGAACAGTATGCGACCAGGCATGCACAAAGTGCATATATAAGGGAGTACAGTATGCAGCTGGGCAGGCACAAAGTGCATGTATAAGGGAGTACAGTATGCAGCCGGGCATGCACAAAGCGCATGTATAAGGGAGTACAGTATGCAGCCGGGCATGCACAAAGCGCATGTATAAGGGAGTACAGTATGCGACCAGGCATGCACAAAGTGCATATATAAGGGAGTACAGTATGCAGCCAGGCATGCACAAAGCGCATATATAAGGGAGTACAGTATGCAGCCAGGCATGCACAAAGCACATGTATAAGGGAGTACAGTATGCGACCAGGCATGCACAAAGCGCATATATAAGGGAGTACAGTATGCAGCCGGGCATGCAGAAAGCGCATGTATAAGGGAGTTCAGTATGCAGCCGGGCATGCACAAAGCGCATGTATAAAGGAGTACAGTATGCAGCCGGGCATGCACAAAGCACATGTATAAAGGAGTACAGTATGCGGCCAGGCATGCACAAAGCACATGTATAAGGGAGTACAGTGTGCGGAGGAGCATGCACAAAGCGCATGTATAAGGGAGTACAGTATGCGGAGGGGCACGCACAAAGCGCATGTATAAGGGAGTACAGTATGTGGAGGGGCATGCACAAAGCGCATGTATAAGGGAGTATAGTATGTGGAGGGGCAGTGAAGGCAACATGGCTACAGAAGAGCAAATGTAACAATTAAAAGCAAATGTAACAATTAAAAAGGGTTGCTGTGTGCCTTTATTTGATACTTTGTCAAATATTTTTAGAGTTTTAAAATCCAAAACTTAAACCTGTGCAATGCGTGGATGTACAAAAAATTTTAAATTCTTTTAGATCTAAAAAAAACTGGTCAACTGTTTCACTGAAAAGAATCAGTCATCATTTGTTCATCATTCATCGGACACCACTATTGTTCACTAGGAGGGCTGCTTTTGTGTACAAGTAGTGTTTCTTGCCAAGACCAAATCTTTTCTCTCCAACTGAAAGTCTCGCAAATACAACTACAATTCCGTGTTGGACTTGGGCGCTAATATATCAATCACGTTAGAACAGATTCACGGTGTGATATTACGTGTTGTGACAGGACAGACTGCATCTAACTTCCATGACTACATTATGGAATCTATAGCCAAAGAGCATTCTGGATGGATACAAACGGCCTCAATGTATCAGACACCAGAAAAGATTACAAACTCCCAACAGATGCTTCAGAATAAAAACAAGCATTTTATTTCTGAAAACTGAACTGGAAACTTCAGAGTCGAGTTCACAAACTGCAACGGGCAGCCTCTTCCACTTCTGCGATCTTCAAAGCAAATCGATGCCTCTAGCCTAGCAAGGCCAAGTGCTTAAGAAAGTCTCCTTAACGAGCTTTGAAGGGGCCAGATTTAATCAATGGAAAGTAGTGCTGCCTGGCCATCACAAGCTTAGACAAAAAAATCGGCAGGGATGGTAGGAGATGGAGGGTTTATGCCCTTATGAGTGACGACACCACGACTATAGACGCTGGAGTGTGACCGATCCAAACAAAAGGCAGCGATGGGGCACACAGCCAGCCTGCCCTTAAACCCCTCAGCCCAGGGGGCCGGGGAGGGGGGGGGGGGCAGTCACAGGAAACGCCGACACTCTGCACCTGGACTGAAGGGTCATATTAACAAGCAGCTAAAGGACATCCGGCTCTGTGGAATTAGATACCCCATCCATCTTCATAGCAGCATCAGTGCCAATGCAGGGCAGCTACGCTGGTCCACGGAGATTACGAGGGAGACCACCAAACACATGGCAAGGGACTGGCCAATGAGGGGTGAGGACTAAAATCACCCTCCCCCCACCACACACACACATTTACACCCAGCAGCTACTACCAACCACTGTTGTCACCCACTGCTTCTGTGGGATGGCTGTCAGAGAGAGAATATTAGCACACTTTGAGGGAGGCAGACACTCAGGCACCTCTGATTTAAGGGAGGCTAGAAAAAATAAGGGCTAAAAGTCTGAAGTGCCTAAAGCCTCCACTGATGTGTGGTTTGAAGGGGGACATGAGCAGATGAAGGCATTCGCACCAGTTTAACACACACACGCCTCCGCTGGCCATCCTGGAAGTTCTCAGTTTTCCAAACAACCGCATACAGAGTGCATCGCTACAGAAATAAACCAGTGACTCAAGCGAGCCCATCCAAGGATGGGGCTGTGCATTCCTACCAGCCTGTATGGAGGGTATGACAGGCCCGCCTGGGCAGAGGGGGCTGGTAGTCAGATGTCCCTCCAAGTATCTGCTGATGGGGGGGAGGGGGCACACACGTGTCCACTCCAGACACAAGCCTAACAGATTTATCGTGAGTGGCAGCGCTCCAAGGTATGGGGACACACCCTGAACACCCCAAGATCCACCGTCTGTGTTTGGGATCCACACACAGGCCCTTCTCCATCTAAGCAGGACATTTCTTCAAATATGACCGGGGGGGGGAACAACGAGTGAAAGGAAATAGCACGGTTCTGTATGTGTATATCATTTTTATATTAAAAAGCTGTATTTTCTTATAACTGAGCTAAGGCCTAGAAATGCAAAGATTCTTAAGATTCCTCCCAAGGTCGTGTTCCTCCCAGAAACGGGAACGCCTCTCCCTGGCGCCCCACACCCGCGGCTCGGAAAATGGCACGTGTCCCTCAGCTGCAGGCCACGGCTCAATTTCCGTACCCCGACGAAATATTCACGGCAACTTCTCAACGAGTGAGAGGGTCCCAGACCGTCCCCACAAACTTCCTTCACCATAAGTCACCCCTAACGAACATTAACAGAACGCTGAATGGCAGAGTCGTATCCAGAACTTTCTGTGGGCTTTCAAGATCTTCCTCACAGATAGGACCCATTAACACTTTAGGCGACTGCCTAAGGGCACCATCTTCAGGGGGTCGTCGGTAGTGGAGCTTGTCTAGGGCTTCATGTGGGCTTCAACGGCAGGGCTCACAGATACTTACCTGCCGGGCACATACTGTAAGTGGAGTGGACTCACATACATCTTAGGGATACATCTTAGAGGGGGCCGATACCCCGAGGAGTCCTGTTCGCATTTGGTGACATGGTCACTTAAGGACGATTAATCCCATTGGCTGGGCCTGGGAGGGAGGCTGGCCTATCACCAGCCAGGAGGACGGGAAAGCCGCATTTAACAGAACTGTCAAACGGAGTCAAACAAGGTCCCAGGCGGCAATTGAAACGGAAAGAGGAAGAAGGTTTGAAGCCAGCTGAGCTAGACAAAATCGGTAAAGGTGTGGCACTTAAAAAAATAAAAATGGAAATACTGTACATTGGGTACAAAGTTCAAGAAAGAGAGAGAGGAAAACTACAATAAATTAACTGGTCAGATGCACTGTAAAATCTACAGGCTTAGTGGGATGGAGGGCCGAATTGCCAGGAGATGGTGGCATTGGTGTTTTACATATAAAAACAGCCACCCCTCCGCCCCCAGCCAATGGGTGTAGTCCCCAAATGCCTTCCAGACAGGCCACCACCCTGCCCTTCCACACTCGCCAAGGAAAAAGAGTTGTTTGCATGTCTGTCTGTGATACAGTGCTCACCCGCCAGAGGATAACCATCCGCATTGGCCCGGGACCTCGGGGATGCCGGTGGGAGGTGGTGCACGCCGTCCCACACTGCACTGGGGCTCCGAGCCAGGCCAGTAATGTACCCAAAAAAAAACTGCCTGAGTGCTTCACTCACCACTGAGCCAGAGACAAGGTAGAGACACGGGTATGAAGAGAGCCGTAAAAAACCATAGAAAACCGGCCACCCCCCGCCCCAAGCAGGTCTCCTCAAAAGGGAAAGATCAGGGCATCATATAAGCTGAATGCATGGATCTTCTCAGGAGAAACAGAGGAACCGCTCTCTGCTGGCCAGGCCCCAAGCTCCTCCTGCACTCGCATCATGGTCTGACATGCCCCACCCCACTGCCACAGGTTCCATCTGTGAGGTGTGAAAGTGAGACCATTGTGGTTTACATTTGCAAAGGCTAGCTAAACCGTGACCCCACCCGGGCCACGTCTGTCAAGTGAAGGCCATTAGACTCTGATGGAAATATGGAGTCATGCTTGGGAAACGTGAGGTATCCTTTGCTAAGGGACAGGGAGAGTGATAAAACAATGGGAGGCCCGTGTGGGAGGGGCCGCTAGACCTTCTCACTCGCTTGACCTGCTCCTGCTCGCGCAACAATAGGCCGACTGTTCCTGAATGTCAAGAAGGGAGCTTCCACAGACTGTTTCTGTTTCAGACAGGCTGCAGATACCTGGGGAACGCATTCTGAACGCCGTGTCCGAAAACACGCCTGTTCCTGCTTCAAGAGAACTCAGAGCCGGATACCGAATCGGTCACAAGGGGCACGTTTCACCTGCATGAGGGATGTCAGGGCCAGGAAAGGGAGAGGAGGGGGGCAGAGGAGGTGCTGAGCCCCCCAAAAAATGAGGAGCCCCTCTAAGGGCATGCCAGCCAGACACTCGTGTTTATACATACATAGCGAACGTGCATTAGCAAGAAACACGCCGGTGTTTGTGTATGCGCACGTGGACGCGTCACCTTCAGGAGCCCCGATGTCACACTTCTTGTAAAATGGCCCGGGAATTATATACTGCCAAATAAAAAATGTATGAGGACAGTTTTAAGCCCCTTAACCCTTTTAAAGGGATGAACAAAGTCCGTCTGTTCGAACCAAAAAAGCTGCTAATCTCAAGCTGTAAAGAACGAAGCCTCTGGCTCTGTGTCGGAGAGCAGCTCTCAGGGACACTTTGCTGAGTGACTTAACACCGCATCCGGCACTCCCCGGGTCACGTCACGGAAACTCGGGCCGGGAGCCGACCAGTCAGAGAGCAGGGCGGCCAGGCCCCCGTGGGAACCCTAACCCAGCAGTGTCGCGGGGGCCCGGTCGAGGGACAGATGGCGGTCCCAAGCTAGCAGCCGAGGACCGAGGCCAGGTTGCTGTGGATCAGCGGGTTACCGTGGGTGACACGGCAGAAGTGGAGCTGGGGGGGGGGGGCGGGGACAAGAGCAGCAGTCATTAATGCATTAGCATCAAGACATTAAAGACTAAACTGGGGACACCTCCCCCCCGCCTAAGCAGAAGGGCTGTGGGGAGCTCCATGGGTCTGCAGTTGTTCGGACAGCAATCTAACACGTGAAACACTTTTAGCAAGATGACACACTTATAGCACCCCCCCACCCGACCAAAGGTCGGTGAAATAGCAAAGTGGCCCCCGCTTGGGTTTGTCGGTTTCAGCTGGGCCTCGACACCCCTGCACACTGAAATCAGCATTACCTATAATCCTCCCTGAGAAGCGGGTGCATAATTCAGACTTTATAGGACGCAGAGAGACACCAAAGAGCCACCAGTCGCCACTGTCACAGGGAGCCGGCTTTCTGGCCTTCTCCGTCACAGGTGTCCCGGCATGCAGCGGCAACAGAGGCAGCTGTATCAGCTGATCGGATCACTTATCAGCTGTGAAGGGGGGTGGGGGCGGGGGCTCTGACCTTGGCGCTGCAGGTGGCTCGCCCCACCCTGATGATCCAACTGGCACAGAGATCAGATGGGAACCAAGGACGTCGGGACAGTGGGCATCAGCGAAGGGCAGATGGGAGCGGGATCACCAGAGCAAGGCGACACGCGGAGGGAGGAAGGAACGTTCCGGAAGATTAATCCTTTTAGAGGCGAGGCTGCGCCTGCCTGATCCAGAAATGACAAAGTGGCCCATAGATGACATAAGACCCTACTGCTTGGCACAACCAGGGGGCGCTAAACAGGCACCCGTGTAGAAAGGCGTTACCAAGAGCCGTTCATGACAAATAACTTAATTCCTGTCCCCGAACCAGCCTCACCATATTTAATCCATTCTATGTCATACGCTCCCTCTGCAACCCCACACAGGTCCTCCAGTGTGCCACTGAACTATTAAAATGTGATTTCCCTCCGGGAAAAGGGAAATGTAAATACTGTATGTAAGAGCAATGTGACTGGGTCGGTGGCCTATCACTCAAACCTGAAGGGCGAATCAGTTTACAGGAAGCCCCATCCCAACTGAATGTCAGAGACCAATAGATGTAGCTGTGAGGGGTTACCACATGCCCATTCCATTCTCACAGATGGCAGGGAGGATGACATGCAGATCATGTCCGACTCAACACATGGCTCCCAATATAGATAAGGGCAAAAAAAAAAAAAAAAAACAACCGTGGTTTCCAAAAACACGGTCAGAACTGTTTTGAGTTAGTGTGCTGCTAATGGTGGACAGCAGGCCGTCACCAAGAGACCCTGGGATAACAGACAGACTCTGAGGGAGGCAGAGAGATGGGCAGAGCCCAACTTACACAGCCAACAGACTGTGGACTTCACTGCCAGCTACAGGCCCACATTCAAGAAGCCCCAAAGCAGATGCAGGCCGAGCACACACCAGGCCCAGCAGAAGACGACCAAGTACAGACCCAGAACTGTAAAGCCCTGTCAAAACCAGGAGGAGCGACGTCAGGTTAAGCCTAATATCCTGCATGTTCCCAAACAGCGACCTCCAGTAATCAGAGGGCCCATACATGTGAATCCCCTTTCAGTTGTCCCAAGCAAACCTGTACAGCGACTCAAACCCGTTAACTTCAGGCCGAGAATTCCTCCGACTTGAGGAGTCCAGGCAGGAACATCTGGAAGCAGCCTGAGCAGCAGTCCCCTAAATCACCTCACGCTCCACAGCCGAAGCTGGCGTGAGTAACGCCCTGTGGAGAAAGCGAGTCGGCTCTGATTCCACACGGGGCCCGCAACACAGGGCCGCGACGTAAACTCCACCGCTGTCTGGCACGGTGGCTGTCATTAAACCCCGTGAATATGGGCGTTGCCCCGACCTGAGAGAAAGAGGCAGGCAAAGAAAAAGACAAGCAGAGAGAGAGAGAGAGGCAGAGAGGCAGGCAGACAGAGAGCGAGAGAGAGGCAGGGAGACAGGCGGGGGGAGGGGGTAGACAGAGAGAGAGTGAAGCAGGCAGACATACAGGAAGAGAGAGCGAGACGGAGGCAGAGAGAGAGGTAGGCAGACAGAGGCAGGGGGAGAAAGAGAGACAAGCAGACGAAGAAAGACAGGCAGAGAGAAAGAGGCAGGCAGAGAGAGAGACAGGTGGGGGGGTAGACAGAGACAGAGAGTGAGACAGGCAGATATACAGGAAGAGAGAGCGAGACAGAGGCAGAGAGAGAGGTAGGCAGACAGAGAGGCAGGGGGAGAAAGAGAGACTGGGAGACAGGCAGGCAAAGAAAGACAGGCAGAGAGAGAGAGGCAGGCAGAGAGAGAGACAGGTGGGGGGGTAGACAGAGAGACAGAGAGTGAGACAGGCAGATATACAGGAAGAGAGAGCGAGACGGAGGCAGAGAGAGAGGTAGGCAGACAGAGAGGCAGGGGGAGAAAGAGACTGGGAGACAGGCAGGCGAAGAAAGACAAGCAGAGAGAAAGAGACTAATAAGACAGATTTTTGGAAAAAGGGCACCAGGGAATTTAATGAGAGCAGGACACTGCTCTTTCCAGACACTTTTTGCAAGTGGCAGCAGCACCTTTCACCTGAGCCTGAAGGCCACGTTCTAAGGGGCTGAACAACACGGGAAGAATTCTGCAAAGGAGTGCTCTGACACTAATGATGCACTCCACCTTGCAATCCAAGCAAACCTCCACACGCAGCTACGAAACGCAACACCCTGGCTAAAAATTCCAGGCAGAACGTCAGCGCACTAAATGGGCAACATGATTACTTGGCTCATTGATGACCGATAAAGCGAACATTTAACCAAACTACCCTGCGGAGGTGGGATGAGGGGGCTTCAAACTACAATTTGCTGTTCATTAAGACTGCCCTCAGCCAGACAGATTAAACAAGTCACAGGCAGGCCAGGAGAAACTCACGTCAGAATTAATACCTTCTGGAAAATTCCACAGCTGTCGCTTAACGCATCTACGCGTACTCATGGGAGGGGTGAATGGACGGATTCTTTGCGCACTGAGCCACAGGCCAGGCCACGGGTTCTGAGTTGGGAGCAGTACCGCCCAACAGGTCCAGTGGGAGAGGGTGAAGTCATGGGGGGGGGGGGGGCAAATATAAATACGGGTGTAAAGTCTTCAAGGCACCCCACCCAGGCGTCAGCATGTGGCGGGTCCCACACATGGCGCCAGGTCAGAGATCTATGCAGTGTGACACGCATACAGAGGGGAGGGGGGACCCCCCCCCCCCTTTGCCTCAGGGCTTGGCCGTTGACCCTTTGACCAATCAAGTCCACCAAATGAGGTGACGTTGTCACTGCGCTACCTCTACGCTGTACTGCGCAGCCCTGCTGACGGAAGCCGGGAGCAAATTCAAATTGTGTGAAGGAATGCCTCCCTCCCTCCCTCCCTCCCAGAAGGGACACACAGCCCTCTGGCTCGTGAACCTGGATGCACTCGCGATCAGAGCAGCCTTTCGAGGGAGCTCAGGAAGCCAGCCCCGGAGCAAAACAAAACTCACATCACTGTTGGGGACGGCCTGGAGGAGCCTGAGCAGGGTGGGTCAGAAACTTAGGACGATCATCCAGCAGGGGGCAGAGGAAGTCTCCCCCCCCCACACCCCCTGCCCCATTTCTGCACATTACTCTGGGTCCCTACCACTTTATTACACTACATAAGGATGTAACAAGTGAGGTAATTAATGCACAAATACACACGACGAGGAGATTCATTGGAAAAGGAAAGGACCAATTTGGCTAGAATAAAAAGCATCTGACTCCAGTGGACAGTATCACACACAAAACAGCCTTCATCATGCCCAAACCCCAGAGGGGACCCTGCCTGTGAAAAACCTTGCCTTTGCAGACCCGAAGACAAACATTCCCCTAGATGTGTGTGCATATGTGGGCATGCGCGGCCAAGCAGAGAGCGCACACGTGCGTGCGCACTGCTTGGGGGTCACGCCACATTCTGTAAGAGCTGAGGAGGGAAGCGATGGAGAAGGGGGGCATCGATTCTGAGAGCAGCCCACAAACACGAAACGGCACCTGTCCATGCCAGTGCCAAGGCAAACACGCAACACATAAGAGCAACACACACACTGGGGGGGGCGGGTTCTTCACTACACTCTACAGCACTTTAACGCGATATTAAACAAATTTTTAACACCTAACAACAGCCTGCCAATTATTTATGCCACGCCTCGTTTTCACATGGCTACAGACATGCATGTAGCCCACGGGCTGTTACATCACACCTGCGAGTCACAAGCATGGACAGCCGCTTTGAACAGACTGGCCAGATGTAAGGGTTTCATCAGCAGCTGGTGGCGAGTGGGATGATGTCACTCTGAGGTCATGTGACTGGAACGTGTGACCTCTCTCTCCTGCCGGGGTCAGAGCTGGGAGGGGCCATGGAGTCCGGGGGGAGGGACATCACATGATCTGCACAGACGCACTCTCGGCATTCCGGTCGTGCCATAATGAACCCCACCCCGTCCCAGCTGTGTGGCGTCTCAATGCTGATCCCCCCCAAATCACATGTGGAGACAGGAAATACTATCAGAGTGACGGTGGCGTGACGCGGGTGCCAAAAAGCACCACAAAGAGATGAAAATAAAAACAAATGCAAAGCAGATTCAAGCTCACACACACACACACAGACTTCCTGATGCATCTGCAGCAATATACACATCACGCACGCTCACACTAAAAATCGAATTCCTTCCCTGTACAAGACGCACTTTAATCTCCTTAACAACTACCATTACACAAATCGTTAGCACACCCGCTAACACACTGGCACCTCCATGCACTTGCTCTCCTCACGCCGGCACCAGCGACACCCGACACGCATACGCTCTGGCACACTGCGCGTGACCAATTAACACCCCTTTACAGGGACCCTCGGGTTATATGGAGAAAATGGGACACACGGCTGCCCCCCCTCCCCCGCTAGCGCCGTTGTTTTGGTATGAGCCGGCCTGTCAGTGGGAAGTGGCGGGAAGGGAGAGGTGCTGCTCGGAGAAGCAGGCGCCGCGGTGACCTTTCTCGGGAGATGCCGCCTGGTACAAGCACCCCGCAGCTCCGCCGCCGCCTCTCATCCGCGTCGTCAATGCAACGCCCCCTCCAACCACAAAATGGGCCCGCTTTCTCGTCAGCGGCAGCCTGCCAGGGTCACACGTTGGGGCGGAGAAGGCTGGGGGGGCGGGGCGGGGCGGCTTTATGAGGTGGAGAGAGAGATGGCAAGGAGGAGAGATGGAGAGAGGGACAGCGTTTCTGCAGTGCGTCAAAGCCGACTCCACCGACAGCCAGGCCACAAAACCAAAAACCCCCCACCCCCATACACCCATAAATAAAACAATATAACCAAATGGATAAAAGACAAAGGCAGCCCCCAACCCCCAGGACAGGATAAACATTTGTCACACAGAAATCCAGGCTGGGCACCTGACCTGCATAGGCCATAGTCATCTTTATCAGGATCAGCTCAGTGAGCAGAAAGGGGAGCCCGCCCGAGTCTGAGTCCCCCACCCCCAACCCACACCTAGAGCAATGCTCCATCCGCAAACAGTCCCACCTCCAAAGCCCCACCCATGAACAGTGCCCCGCCTTCACCTTACCCATGAATGATGTTCCGGTCAAGAGGCCCATCCTATCAAGATGGCACCCAAGAGCCCCACCCCAAACTATGACCTACCCCCAGTGTCCTACCCACCCAGCCACGGCTCCACCTCCTGCACTTTGTTTGCAGAACGAGGTTCTTCTCGAGCTGAAAAACGCTGAGAGATGCTTTTCTGCCGTGAATCAGTGCCTTGTGCCAAGACACCACCTGCACCTGCGCGAACTCAGTTTGGGCAGACACGGGGGGTGGGGGCTGCCCACCACTGCTTTTATTTCTTGATATTCACAGGAAAATTATAAGGAGGCAGAATCTACCAAAGCATCTAATATTCCGACTGTGCAGGAAAAGCCAGCCTTCGATGAACAGTGACCAGTCAACCAGTCAAGGCAATCAGGAGCCCCGGGGACAGACACAGTGACAGGGGGAGACAGGGGAATGGGTTTTCATAGTGCGGTCAGAGACACTCAATTGCTGACCAGACGGGTCGTACCAACAGGCTGCACATACCCCCTCGTGTTGGAAAGGACCGTTCACAGCAGCTGTCCTCTCAGGCAGAGCATGTCAGTCTGTGCACCCCAGCCAGTCCCACAAAACCACCCCCCCCCCCCCCCCGCCCCAAGCCGGTGGCACATTGCCTGTAATCCTCACGAGCGAGGCAGGGGGGTGGGGGGATCTCCACCAACACGGGGGGGCTCCCCCGATGAGCGAGCCCACAGGGGTCCACACAAAGAAGCTGGCCGGCCGGCGTCACGGGGAGCAGGTGGACCAATTAAGTGCTGCTGCGCCCACAGATGCAACCAGAGAGCGTCCATAATTGGAAAGCTCAGCACCGGGTCATGAATAATTAATATCTCCTCTCTAAGCATTCAATAAAACCTTGACAATACCCTTTGAGGGAGCAATCTCTGCTCTCACACACACTCGCTTAACCCAACATGTAGGAAAGGAACCCCCCCCCAGCAAAAATGCAGCAGCCCTATACAACCGCTGCCCGTTTGACCAAAGCAGACTTCTCTGCCTGGTGCCTGGTGCTCTTCTGCCAATATGTTGTAACACAGCTGATACAGAAAGTGCCAGAGGAGCCCAGAGCCCGGAGCCCCCACCGGGCCACAGCACTAAGCAGGGGGCTGCCAGCCCACCTCGGCATGCTCAGCATCTATGCGGCAGCTAAAATTAAGCCACGGGGTTGACCAGGGGGGTGGTCTAAATTAAAGATGACACTGCATAGCTTCTACAGAAGATCACACAGCGTCTCGGGGGGGCTGCAGCCAGACAATGAGCACAGTGTCAGGGCCGGGGGGGTCGGGGGGGGAAGCACATAACAGACCCAGCACTGCACCCAACACGGCAGCCCCAGGGAGGGACACACACACACACACACACACACGTCACGTCTGGATGCAGACGCATGTGCCCAGCGTGATTACACAGTCCAGGGTGCTACACATAACTTTTACCGCGTTCAAGGACGGAATAAAGAGCCTTTCCAGGAAACGGATTCACGGTTTGTAAATGTCAAGGCGGGGGGGACTGCATCCGGAATCAGATCAGAGCGACAGAGGTGGAGGCAGCCAGGAGAGTGTGGGACACACCGCAGGCGGAGAGCGGGCACGGCGTCGCGGGGGGTTACATAATGCGGGATGGGGAGCAGGGGGAAGGGCTCACGGGAAGCGGCAGGAATCTGCTAATAAGACCAAGCAATGAGAAATGCGCGGTATTTGGTGGGTTAGGGGGACACAAACCTCATTATTCCAGGCGCAGTACAGGTCGCAGATCGTGTTCCAGTTGCGGTTCAGCATGCGGTCCAGCACTCTCAGGTGAGCCATAACCACAGCGCCGGGATGCCCGGCCCTGCACTGCCCCCCACTCCTCAGCAGGCGGCAAGGACACCTGCTCAGAGGACCCCCCCCTACCTGCCCGGTGGGCGCCCCGTGGCGAACAGGACCCCCCGATCCGAAAAGAGTATCATCAGAAACTAGAGTGTGGTGAAAAAACAAACAGGACTGTGATGTAAACGAGAGCGAGGGAGAGAGAGAGGGAGAGTGATGCAGGAGGAGAGGAGGGAGGGCGGGAGTGAGGGAGCGAGCCTGACTCAGCAGCACTGCCGAACGCCTGCAGAGGGGCTGCTGCTTATCTTCAGAGCCCCCAGACCTGCCGAGTCACCTGGCGGGACACTCGTGTGTGTCCAGAGCTGCCGCATCGCTCAGGAGCACCGCAGCTCCTGGGGGGGGGGGGGGGGGGGGGGGGGGGGGGGGGGGGGCAGTGACGCAGACGTGACCGTGACGCAGCTGCTGGAGCCAGCACTGAGCGGGGGAGGTACCACTCTCAGAGCGCCCCTCCCCCTTGGAGCCGCGGCCCGCGTCTCATGCCGGCGCCAAGCGAACGGCGGGCGGGCGGTTCAGAGCTGCCTCGAATGCCGCAATATTTACAGTGCCGGCCCAGACCACTTCGGGCCGGTCCTCACGACGTGTCCGTCGGGAGGAGAAACGGCCCGCGGGAACCAGCAGCCTGCTGGCGGGGTGGGGGGGGGCAGGGTACTGGCGCCATTGCAGGATCACCGGCGGTCTCCTGGTCCAGCTGCACTGCAGATGTGCGCTGAAAACCCCCCAAATTATGGGGAAACCCGGGGGTGGGCCGGTACCAGGACATGGGTTCTAAACAGACGGCCCGGCAGAGACAGCGCGTTCTGGCCAGGAGCAAGATACATGGGAAGCTGATTCTCTCACTCGCACATGTAACGTACAAACTGCTTCTAATTAAAACACTTAATAATAAAAACAGAGAAATCAGCTAAATGACTAAAAACAATGCAGCTACAGGCTGCAGCCTCTTGGGGGAAGGGAGGGGTAGGAGGAGGCGAGTCCCAGCTACAGAGAGAGAGCAGAGGCATGAGTGAGCCAAAGCACAGAGCCATGATCCTGCGGGCAGATTGATGAGGCGTATAGACCGGCAGGGGCCTGGCGGCGGCGGCACGCAGGGATGCACTGGATCAATGGGCCCGTGTCGCCAATTCACACCTGATAGGCTGCAGGATCCCTCTAAAACAGGAGGGCGGGGGGTGTGAAGCCTGCTCAGTGAACCAGGAGGGTCCCACCTGCCCAGCAAGGGCACAGCAGTCAGACCCCACTCAGCCAGGCTCAAATGCCCTCAAGGGGGCGCTGTGCACAGAGGGTATTTATCAGAGAATCAACAGCTCTTCGGGAACAGAGAGGGTCAGACAAGCTGTGTCCATCGTTAAAGTCAGTCACATGCCAGAGAATGTGCCCTCACCCATCCGCTCGCCACCAGAGAGGGCGGGGCCCTCCGCTCCTGTGACCAGTGTGAATGGCAGGCCGCCATCTCCATGCCAGCAGCCCTCTGTACTACAGAGGGGAGGGCCCCCATCTCCAAGAAACTACAGTGGCCAACCATGAGGAGTCTCATCTACTGGAATGTGTAGACAAGCAGAGCACGGCAACCACTGCTATTGGCTGCTAACATGACCTATCACCTTCTACCCATAAGGCTTTGCAGCAACACTTTCTATAAAAGGTCACAAAAGGAGGTGTGTCCTAATTTTACAACCCATGCAGAAGTAGAGGCATAAGGATGAATGCTTTGCAGTTAAGTTATTGTCTAGGTTTAGCTTTTATTGCAGTAATGCCGAAAAAACAAGCCATGAGGTAACATTCTGCCATATTCCACAGCTCCCATTTACTCATACAAAGTTACGTACTAATGATTATTTCTGCCTACACTGTCAGCAGGCACCATCCCCTCTACGGAAAACAGGCCTTTGGAAGCTCTGCCCCCATGGCAAAAGCACTGCCTCCTGCATAAATAGGCCTACAGAAGCTCCGTCCCACGGCAAATGCACCACCTACTCTATAAAAATAGGGTTATAGAAACTCCATCCTCAAAGGTACAGGCACCTGCTGAAAAGAGGGCTATGCACGCTCTGCCTCCATCAAAGCCATAGCGGAACAGGGCAGTAACAAACCGGCACAAGGCATGGGATCTGACTAGCTTGGTATGATCATGCTTGTTGCTGGAACTGTGTCTGGTGGACTGAGTACTGTTTACTGCCTCCTTCAAAGCACGTTCAGAAGTGAGCAGCTCGTGCAATTTGGGGGAGGCCACTCGGCAAACGGCGAGGATGGGCGCCTGCTTACACACTTGAGCACGTAAAAATACCTGGAGTGGACAGAGGTACTGGCTCCAACTGAAAGCTGATTGGCTAGAGTGCTGTCACTCACTCATGCAAAACATACCATTGGCTAATAATAATGATGGCCCCTCTGTATGACTCAAGGGCCTTCTTTATGCCACCCACCCCACCCTGAAGGAACTGCGATTAATCGCCAGGACATGTAATCCAGAGTGCCAAGACTGTAGAAGGGAGAAACCCTATTAATTAACAGCCTTCCAAATGGGCAGCTCCATCCAATTCATTAACGAGATATTTCCTGGAATGTTACAGGTTCTTTGTTCAGGGAGCCTACAGACAGCCATCAGAAGGGGGCTGGCATCATCCATCACCACAGAGACCAGTGGGCAAGAAGCTAGCAGGATGTGACTCCCGTAAAGACAACCATCCTGAAAGAGATTCTCACCAGAACTCAGATCACACACCCTTCGTTATGTGACCCCTCCCCCCCAAGCATGGCCTACTTCGCTCTCTCATGCAGTGAAGCCAGCTTACCACATCCCTCCCAGCTGGGAGACACATCAAGCCCTCAGTGGCCTCAAACAGTTCCCAGCAGGTACCCACCCGCCAGTCCAGGCTACTCTTAGCTTTCCACTGCACCAAGGGCTTCTGGGAAACAGTGTTAAAAAACAAAAACAAAAAGGCTCTAATACATGCTGCCATCCACTCCACAACAAACAGAGGGAAAATGTTCTGGTAAGCAATTCTTTTTCAAAAGCCAGGGGCAGTCCCCCGTTCACACAATTTCCTTGACCTTTCTTTAGAGGAATTCCCGCAAGAATTTTCTTTATACACCCGGAACTAAAATCAGGAAACCAGCCTCTGCACCTGTCTATTAAAAATGAAAAGCTAATTACCGGCTCTTGTTGTTGGTCACCCTTATGTGGCAACATTATGGCAATTTTAACAATAAAAAAAAATGGGAGCAGATGGGGAAGCCCCCCCCCCCCACCTACACACAGCATTAAACAGATGAAAAGCAGTCGCATAGTTAAGTACAAATTAAACGAAGGAAGCGATCTTCAGGCAGTGGCACGTCTGGCCTCATCACGGCCACAGCGGAGGGGCCGGCGGCCGAGGAGTGTGGGGTTAACGCCGTGACAAACTAGCGGCTTCGCTGGCACAGCCGTAAACAAACGGCAACGGCACGTGCCGCGAGGTCAGAGAGGGGGGATGGGCACTGAGGGGGCGGGGCATGTA
>JAODKL010000001.1:18141225-18167066 GCA_026780765.1 Petrocephalus schoutedeni
GCACTGAGGGGGCGGGGCATGTAACAGGGATCCAGTGCTGGGGGGGGCGGGGGGGCACAATTCTAATGACTAGGAGCAGCTGGGTCTAAATTACTCTCCACCGTCCCTCCCTGGACACCATGCAGAGGGAGGGACTTTAAGTGGGGGATGGCCAGGGAGTCCTGTTCATTAATGAGGGGGGGCACCTATGGGGCTCTCAGCTATACTCACTATAAATGGCACAACATGGGCTGTGCCAAGAACAAGGCACATAGCTGGGGGGTACCTGGGTCGAGCCCCCTCCCCACCCCCCGATGCCCCTACAGTACTCAGTCAACCAGCCACAGCCCCATCACAACTAGTGGGGGTTTGTACCTGTCCTGTTCAGCTTTGGCCTTAAGGTGGCTATATAATTCAAACGACATCCGGGCGAAACAAAATCAGTCACACTGAGAACAACCTGCTGCCGCCACCTTGTTCTGCGTCACGCCGCAACCCAAGACGGCGCAGAGTGTTTCTGATGCAGCAGACAGGGCACTCATTTGCACAAAATGTACAAAATAAAAAAAGAATCAAAAACCATAAGGAGTTAAATCCTGTGTTCCCCATTAGCGAGTACAGGGGCGGTTTCCGTCTTGCTCCACTCCGGCCGTACACACACTCGGATGATGGTGTCTCACATGTTTTCAGCAACTTATCCGAATTGGGTATAATGCCAATAGACAGCTTTGGTGTTATCAACTACTCTCCCTCTCCAGTGTTGGAGGAATTAATTTGCAAACCAAAATGATTATGACAGACTGTAACCAGGACTAGCTGTAGCAAACCCACAGCCACAATTAACAATGTTATTTATCTATTTATATATTGTAATTTAGGTTGTGGCCTGGTCAAGAAATGAGTTGATTCATTTCCCTGTGTGTGCCAAACTGAAAATGATGCACATGCACATTATTGTAACAATGTACTAGGGCTGGGCAGTAAGTCAAGACTTTAATAGATAAGGGGCTATAAATAGAGCATGATGCAGGGGGTATCGTTTGTATCCAGTTAAATTAAGTTTTAAATGTTTGGTGCGTTTTCATTATGTCTTTTTAATATTGCATTTTACTACGCATTTTTTATTATTGCACATACTTAAATATTACTGAAATATGCAAATCAGAAAGCCAGATAACTCTAGTTGGCACCGGTATTGTAGTGTGGGTTTGTGAGGAGATAGATTAGAGATTTTCGTGTGGAAATCACAGGTTGTTTTTGGCGTCAAATTCCTACATTTTGATTTAAAAAAAATATTCAGCTTTAGTGCTGATAGTGGCAATTATACGCCACAGGTTCTGGGTCCATCCCCTGCTGACAGAGAGAAATCAAAGGCCAATTTCCACAACTGTTTATCCTGTTAGGGTCACAGGAGCCTATCCCAGAGGCTACAGACGCAAGGCAGGGACCAAACCAGGATGGGGCACCAGCCCATCCCAGGGTGCACTCACACACCATTCACTCACACAGGCACACCTATGGGCAATTTGGTAACTCCAATTGACCTCAGCATGTTTTTGGACTGTGTGGGGAAACTGGAGGAAACCAAACAACCACATGGGAAGAACATGCAAACTCCACATACATGGAGCCCTGGTGGAGATTCAAGCCCACGTCCCAGAGGTGATAACCACTGCACTACGTCGCCCCCTAATTTTGGACCCTGTATGAGGATTTGAGGAAACATCCGGAGATTGTGCGTTTGTATATGGTGTATGTGGGGAAAGGGGGAGTAAAAAATGCATACAGATACTTTGGAATTTTCACGGTCATCAATGGGAGCATGCAGCATAGAGAAAAATGAGCAGTACTGCACTTTCAAAACACACTGCAACGCAGTGCACTGGTGGGAACATCTGCTTTCTACACAATGCATGATGTTCTACCGGATCGCAGGACCGCTTGATGAAAAGCACGACAACGCGCAGAGTGGGAACGCGCACTCACTACACTGCAGGCTCCACTACATGCATGCAGGCTGCGATGGGCTTGACTATGGTCTACAACCAGGTTACAAAATTAGTGTAAACTTAACACCATCAGACATATTTATATGAACTGCACACAGACACTTGTTGATGTGTGAAAAATAATTTTAACAACTGGCTATTATTAACAGGTTGGATTTATTGTGATCTGTCAGTCACTGAAACAGTGTATCAAAAGAAGAGCTGTAATCAGTGACTGTATTAAGTAGCCCGCTCCTTCTTTTTAAAGTGCCAGTGCATGTATTGCAAGTTATACCTGAGTAAATAGCAGATGGTATGGAAGTAGTTATAAAAATCTTTATGCTAGGATGAAACGCTTAGATAACACCACCTCAGCAAATTAGGCTGGCTTTACAAGCTTCTGCTTTTTGCACAGTTTTTTTTACAATATTTTATTTAGGAAAACCTAAATAACTTGTAGACTACACTTTATTAACTTGTTTGTTAAAACAATCAGGAGCATGCAAGTGACAGGTCATTATTTGTTTATTTTATAACATTTTATGCTTGCTGCAGGCTGCATTTTAATACAATTTCGAATACATTTACAGAACTCCTAGACCTGCCAGTTTCTGTTTACATTTGAATCATGTTCTTAACCTGTAGCCTAACTGCACTCTGAAAGCACTTTCAGATACAGTAGGCCTGTTAGTAAATTATAAATTAATCATAGACTACCTTTATTCTACCATTATCGTGTTCAAGTGTTTTTGTGAAATCTGGTATCGCTTTGATTTACAACTGATTTTTTCTCCCGCTTCATAAAAATCTTAAGACATATATCGTATATCACCATTCATCCATATTATATCGAGATATGATTTTTTGTCCGTATTGCCCAAACCTACAATGCACTGATAAATCCTCCTGGCAGAGCAGCTACACTCATCACTCTGGTTGAATTAAAGATATTTAACCCCCTTTTCACATGTTTTTTTCTGCCCCCTCCTCCCCTTTAAATTAAAGGAAGTTAGCCCCCTTTCACCCTTAACGAAGAGCGTTAAGGTGAATAACATAACCGGCTACACCACTGTGGTGTGTTTGGACCACAACCAAACAAACAGTTTTACGTTTCATTATGTCAGATTTAAGAGGGTTTAATACTACAAGCAGCATAGATAGGGAAGCTAACAACTTAAACTGCACTCATAGTTACAGACTAAAGAAATACACACAATCCGCAGCAAACTTCACAGGGTTATGATATTTACCATTAACAGAAACACATGAATAAACATTAATTTACAATATTTAAATGGTGATGCAGTGCCGACCATGCTGATAACTGCATAATTGGTCCTGCTGACCAACCCCGCTGCGTCACATTTATGTCAGCCAATGGACAGTGAGTGGGATCACAAAGGAGGTGGTCTGCGGCCCCATGCAGGCCGACGAAATGGTGCACCCCCATTTGTGGAGATAAAATATTAAATAAAAAAATAAATAAAATTTTAAAAAGTCAACCAACTCTGGACAGGCCAGCCTGGCATTCAGAGCCAAATCTAGGGTGGGGGTTATCACCTTCAAGGTGAGGAAGGAGAATAAAAAGTCAAGAAGAGCAGAAAAGGACAGAACCTCATTGATATCACGTACAGTGACTGAGATCACCTGGAAGCAACGAGTGAGAAGTCACATTGTGCAGCTATAACAACAATAACTCTCTTTATTCATAAGCAGCATGACCAAAAGTACCAACTGAGAACCACGGCTGATAGATCACCCGACGTGAAGGGCCTCCATGGGGTGAGACAAGACAGCCCTGGAGACACCCGCATGCATGGAATCCCCACCCAACCCCAGCCAAAAAAAAAAACAACATGTTTGCAATGACCGATGGGCTGCAAATTGCATCGAGACCATTAGATTATAAGTGACTGGAGGGAGACCTCTTCTACATCAGCCCAGGGTTCGGAGAGCACAGCCTAGACTTCTGAAAAGACACACGGCAGATTTGAAAACTCACAAAGCCAACCCCCCCATCAATATAATGAGAACAGCTCCAAAACGCAAACCAGGCTGACTCACAGAGAACGCCTGCTTTCATCAGAAAGACTGTAACAAACACCACAACAACTTTTCCCGGGATCAGAGGAGGTTTTGTGTAGAAGTTCCAATGTGATTGCAGCGTCATGACCTTCAAGAATTTTTTAATTATTAATTCTTTTATACAAAGCAAACCACAGTTTATAATGAAATGCAGCTGGATATTTTTACATGAGAGCAGAATTAAGCACCCTGGGTGATGAATACACTACCAACTCCCACCCAGAGACTTACGGGAATACAACATCTGAAGCCCGGGGGGTTGATCCTCGATGGAGGATCTCTCAGTTGGTTAACTTAAGCTAGAATGTCCCATAGACATGCTCCTTACCTAAACTCTTAAGGGACAATCATTACTCCTAGCTAGGGCTGGGCAGTAGGCATTTATTGACACACAACATACCGGGATATGAACTGAGAGTGAAAACCTAAATGACAAAAAGGCCCTGGGGGAAGCGTGTGTAACTGACAGGTCATTACTTGCCTATTTTCTTTTATTTCATAACATTTTATACTTGTGGTAGGCTACATTTTCTTATAATTTAAAATACATTTGCAGCACTTTCACCTGCCAGAATTTGTTTACATTCACATATTTTGTTTACATTTACATTATGTTTTTAACTTGCACCCTAATTGCACTGTTATTGAAATACTTTCAGATACTGTGAGCATGTTAATTATAAGTTGTCAGAGACATCAACCTTTATTTTGTTAAAGTGTTTTTGTTACAACTTGTATTGATTTGACGAACAATTGATTTTTTCCCCCACTTCATAAAAATATTGAGATACATCATATATCGCCATTCAGCCAAAATATATCGAGATACGATTCCTGTGTCAGCATCGCCCCTACCCCTACTTCTAGTTCATGTTAACCCAAATAATAAGCTATCGTGATTCATGGAACACCCGCCAGACCTTCCACCGCCATGCTAATCACTACCGGCAGTTCACTGCTGAGGAAGCACAGCCCTCCTACCACCGCAGTTCCCGGACACATCCGCCAACACCTGTGAGGTGGACTATTAAACCCCGAATTTCCCCATTGTCTCCCACGATGACGCAATAATGCAGTCCCACGGCTCTTTGACCCTTCCTGCATCTCGATCCAAGCGCTGCATCATCCGCCCGTCCAAGGCAGGGGAGGGTGGGGGAAGCTGCAGCTAAGACGCCCGGCACGTCTCTCCATCCCGCGAGTGCCGCAAACTCCCAACTCGCTTAATTCACAACCAGCTGCCTTCGAGTGCTTCCCTGACAGGGCACTGGTGCCTTTCACCGTGCAGCACTATGCCTACGGTGCAAATTCAGCGAATACCCACATCATCCCAAAGCACATCCATTCACCCCATTAACGATTAACGGGCAATACAGTTAAAGCGGTGTCAGGGGTCCGGTCCCGTGAGCATTCGCACGCCAAACCCAGCCACGGGGGTCCTTTTTATTCTCAGGCACTCCCCGAGAGCATCACGCATGAACACTGTATCCAAATAACGAGGCAGAAGCCACGCAAGAGCGAGACTCTGAGACGTGGACCATCATCGACGGGAAGAAGCCACCTCGGCCCAAAGGTGGGGGGGGGATCATGGAGTGGTTATGGGGAGGAAAACTCGGGGCTGGTTTCAGACAGGAGACGAAACCACATTTCAAAGACCGAGGGCAAAATGCTTTAACGCGGAATTTTAAAATGCATGAGCACTGGAGCCGAAGGAGCGGAGAAAGCAGCACGTTTCCCAGCCAATGAGAGCGCGGCGCACTCCACCGTATTCATGTCACGTTTCCATCAAAGGCGAAAATAAAAGGCCGTCTCCAGGCCGTACACCTGCTCCGCAAATGTATGCCTCCGCGCGCTCCAGTGAAAATGAATTAAAAAGTTCATTTTTCCGATCGATACGCGACTGAAATGAGCAGGCATTTCTTTCAGCCCCCCGGGGGCAACGAGCCTTAAATCAACCATTAAAAGCGAAAGTCCCGCACCCTCCGGCGCTGCATTTGCGGCTCTAGGCACGCCGCGTCTCACGCTCCCTCCCGGGGTTCCCAGGCGCTCCTCCGACGGGCATTCCTTACCTTGCCGGGCGGGGACGCGGGCGAGCGCTTTCTCCCGTCATTTTGGTCCGGGGGCTCTGTCCAGCGTGTCGCCATTATTTCATTTCAAATCGCAGATCCTCCGGAGCCCGCATCGAAAAGGCAGAGAATTATTTTTTTTTTAAAAAGCAACCAGATCCCAAAGCGACGAATCCTTCAAGAAAATATTTTAATCCACACCGACTTCCGTCTTCGTCGCATCGGTCAGGGAATTCTGTATCCAAATGTAAACTCAAAGTTAGTCAAAGATTTAAAGAAAAACACTTGTCTCAGCACTGTCCCACGCTGGTTAAACGCAGTGCCACTGGAAATTCTTACCTCCTTAACGACCTTTTACACTTACATTCACATTATTTTTTTTACAATCACTTAGGGCTTTTTATTATATTGGCTTGGTTTGAGACTAAGTAAATATTGACTGATCGTGCTACATTATTTTGACATGGAAACACCTACTCCCTGGGCAAATTAAAACTGATCTACATCGGTTTAGTGAACGTGCAATGGCTGTACATCAAGTAATTGAATTAAATTAAATTAAAGATATACATAATTACATGGAATATATAGAATTTCATTTAAAACAGATAATGTGAAAATGTGCTGCAAAATGAAATCCTACAAGAAGAGTATTTTTTGACTGTTGTTTTATTTAGGTTACTTACCTGTTTTCCAAATAGAAAGTCCCTTTACTTTGCATGCCACACTACCTTCTAGCAAAGCGTCCTAAATCCAGTGATCTCCCCTGATCTGCCACTAATTCCCTCCGCTTCATCCCGAGTGCCACCTCGGCTCGAAAAGGGACTTAAATAATTAAATGGTGGCAAAACTTTTGTAGCAACAATTGCCATGATAGATGGCGATCTCGCAGCTCAGCTTATTTCAGATGAATGCAGGCTGGATCTCGCGCAGTTTTCCAGTTCCATACAAAAGGGCCTATGTCAGGCTTTTTTATTATTTAGTACGTTTGATATTTTGCAGAATACTAGCTGAGCATATCGGGCTCCCCATTTACACGAAAGGCTACGGATTAACATATGAACCTTTCATCATCCTTAACGCTGCTGTAGCAAAGTAGCTTGACGGGTCAGATATCTCGACAGCTTGCCATCTTGCTGTATCAATAAAAGGCACGTCGTTGACGTCGACTGCCGTCTTTCTGCATCAAATTTATTGCCGATTTCAGTCCCCCGTCCCGATTTTGACAATCGAGACGAAACGTAGCGATACCGACCGCTGTGGCATGTGAGCTGGTGGGGAGCGGAGGTGGTCAGAGCAGATCAGCCGTACTAGGCAGCATGCGATCGGGCGAAGCAACCTACCTGCCGCAAATCCAAAGAAAAGACCGAGCAAGACTCCGGCGATCCACCTCCTCCCTCATCTTTATCCGAAAAGATTTCATTCGGAGGGAAAAAAATACAGCGGGCAGCGCCACCATTCCTCCCTCATCGGCCAAAGTTGCAGCGGTGATACATTGTTTCCCTGGCTGCCAGCACTGAATAATTTGTTTAAAAAAATAGCAATAATAATAATAAAAAATAGAACACCAAACGACCCTAAGCTAGCGAACTACACAGCAAAGAGACGCCCAGCTGCGCACATTTCGCATGCAATCACACAACGATCCCAGTATAACAGCAGAAACTGATCTCTATGTGCGTGTATACACTCCATGCGTGCTCTCCGTTGTCGATCGCAGGATTTAAACAAAAAGTAATTTCCCAGAGTGTGCGCCTCCCCCCTCCTCCGCGCTGGATCGCACTGAGGGACGCGCTAATCGACGGGTCCCCGCTGCCCCGCCCTACGCCCCGCCCTCGACTCGGCAGCGCCGCTCCCACCCAATCACATCCGAAATTGGCCGATTTGCATTTCAAACTCAGCCAACCGGAAGCCACCTCGCATGGCTGGCCTGGCCGATCGGCGGCCAGTCCACGTAAGTTTGGGAGCGCTTTCACCTAGTTTATTAACCACTCTATTTATAACACGATTTCAGCCCCTTTCATCTACTGGTTTGGAAATAAACCGACCGACGTTACAGTTATTGTTTCAAACTCATGTTATCCTACTGTAAAATTCTAAGTAAGTATATTTTGGTCAGCGAGGTGTCGGACGGGGGCCTATTGGAAATTTTGAGGGATGCAGAGGGTTACTGCTGAAGGTTAGGAATTCGGTAGATGACTTGTTTTATCATTATTATTATTATTTTAAATGATTTGAAGTCAAATGAGATTTGCAGGTTTCAAGTTATGTCGGAGCATTCCAATGATACAGTTCTCTGCCAATAAATAAGTATGCTTCAATGTAAAATTGAGTGATGTTAATGATTAACGATACTGGCTAGCTTTACCTCCAACTGAGGGTTATTCAGGGAAAAACACGGCCATGTATTTGTAATCTCGCCTTTCTGCGTACTTGCCCTGTTTACAGTACAGCAGATAGCGCCGTTCTGGGTGTATCACTGACGGCTATGCGTGTGCATGTGTGATCCCCGCGCTCTTTAGCGGGATATCTCACCGGATGGCCTTGGAGCTCTCTTCCTCCTGGCCCCCCGACAAATAGTTTCCTGCACACGCGTGGAGATAAAATACACTGGATCGTATAGCTCATCACCTCTGATATTCAGTGACACATCATATCAAGGACGTTTTCTTTTGTCAAAACAAAGGTGGGCAAGTAGTGATTGTTTTTCATGGTTAAACCTGAAATCTTTGTACCCTTTGAATAATATTATTTATCAATATTATTTATAATATCTGTTATAAACAATAAATATATCGATCTATCCTCAAACACTTTAAGTTAATACCTAGGAGTTTTCTTTCATTTGACTGTTTACTGGTACAATTACTTTACAAATTACAAAGTGACATGCAATTAAAAACAAGAGCTGACAGTCCCAGTTGAAAGTAAATGGATTTTAAGGGTCCTGCTTGGGGTCACAAAAACGACTTCAACCCAGGGATTTGAACATGCAACCTTTTGATCACAGACAGAGTAGGCCATCCCACTGAGATTCACAGCACTGTACCCTTGGTACCAGCAGATGTTGCTGAGATCAGGATGCTTTAAGTGGCATGTTATGTTAACTGTACTGTGTCTTTCCACACTGATTTTACCCCTGAATTCTCTGTCACAAACGGGAGCAACTTTTAGTCAATGCAGGTGCTCCCTTAAGTCTTTGGTTTTACTGTGCATCGATGTTTATTAATGAGTTTCTCTCTTGCTGCTAGACTTCTTGCTTCTTTCAAGTTTGGAGCTTTAACTCTGCCTTCGAATAAAGGCCCATGTTGACATTGGTTTATAAAAAGGGAGACATCCTCTCCTTTCTGTGACATTACAAAAGGGGGCAGAGGGTTCACCTTGGCACGATCAGAGGCGCAGAGTGGAGTCCCCCTGAATGCATATTGTCTGTGCATTTTTTCTTGCTTGAGCATAAAGGGATTTTATTATCCCGACGGACAATGTGCTGTTCACCTCACATCGTTTGAAGTACACCACAACGCCGTTGCTACTGTTTTTCCAGGCACGACATGGCTGGGTGACCACATGCTCCTGCACTCTGTAATGGGCTGGCATCCCCTCCGGACTCTACCCCTGCCTTGTGCCCCAGGCTGTCTGGGACAGTTTCCAGTCCCGCCCCCCCCCCCCCCCCCATCCCAGTTCTGGATAAGCTGCTGAAATATTAATAATGACCCTCGACAAACATGAAAATTCAAACTCAGCAAACAACATGGCTGTACTGAACTAGCTATGAGGGTTTTTAAAAGGCTGAACTGTTTTATGCAGCTGGTTTCAGTGCTTTTTCTGGATTTGTGCGACTTAATTGTCGACTTGTCTCAAAGCTCAGAGAAGATGCTTCTGTAATGAGGTTTTATTTTTTTTTATCTTCTTGGCACCAGTGAGGAACCTCACATTGAATTACACAAACTCATATTTCAGGCCGTGTGGCAGCAGTCCACGTCCAGTCCAGCCCCTGCCCTCCCTGAGAGCCTTGCCAGTACATTTGTGTACATACTTCACACCCTGTGACTCCTTCCTCTCTAAAGTGATCACCTCCGTCCTTCCTGCCTTCCTCCTGCTCTTGGAACAGACCACAAATGGAACCTTCGGCCACACGCAGATCAGGCGCTTCGAGGGGGGCCAGTTAGTCAGATTACCATGGTCACATGACCTGCCGGTTCACAGTAAGGTCGCTCGGGGCTGTAAGGTGCTGGCCTGGTCTCCGGGACATGGCCCTTCGACGCAAGAGTAGGTCGGGTGTGACCATTACAATGGGGTGGAGCTAGTGGGTGGGACATGCTTGCCAACAACAACCAATCAGCTCTGCACAAACATCAGTCGGGGCCTTGGAATAAAAAGAAAGCCACCACGCCAACTGCCACCGTCTGCCGGCCACATCACCATTGCTACTCTGAAAGGGGACCCCCAAAATGCACCTAGTTCCCAGTCCTCACCAACGTCTCGCTCTTTCTCTTGTTACCGCCAGCCCACCTGTCTCCCGGCTGCTCCGGCTTTTGTTCCGACACCATCCCAATCAGAGACCCCCCCCACCACCACCACCACCGTAATGCCTGCCTGCCCGGGGAACGGCTTTCGCTCATTCTTCCGAGAGTCCCACCTCCATGCTGGAGACCGACACTGGAGTGTATCCTTTGTCCGAGGCTGAAAGAGAAACTCACATACCTCAGAGTCCACTCTGGAGGAAAAGAAATGTCAGGGAAAACAAAAAAGCCGGAGCCTTAGATGGCAGCGTCAGACTGAAAAGCTCAAATCAGAGACGTGCCTGTTTTGGGGCGAAAGGAAGTATTTAAAAGAACTGTTGATTGTTATTTGAGAGCATTTCTTAAATTCTGAAATCCACTGTCTGTAGAAACACCATGCTCCTTTACCCTGTTACCAGATAGCTGTGGATTTAGCAAAGAAGGAAAATTAAATCTGACAAAATCAACAGATATTAAGCAACAACTAAAGCTCAGAATCACAGGTGATCAGTAAAGCTGACTGAGGTATTTTAACTGATGTGGAAACACTTGTAAAAAAGTTGGTTGAGAGAGAAAAAAGCAGTGTATCAAATCGAGCCCTGCTTTACCCACGATTCTGAGGGTTTGGACGCTTAGGCAGAGGGTGCAGCTGACTGGTCATTACTCCGAGCAGCTCAACATATCACCGTTTGTCTTTTGGCCGCCCTCCTTGGATCCCTGTTGGAGTAGGCTGAGGGGTAAGTCAGCCAGGGAGGTGGTGAGGGCAGTGGGCGCGAGCCACAAAGGGCCGCTTTGTTGCTAGACGCCGGGCAGATTTAAGGCTCAGTGGGCTGACAGGAGAGGGGCTGTTACCTCCCCCCCCCAGCTAAAGCTGAGCCCTTTCAGAAACCCGTCTGCTGTAACCGAGACATTCGGAGGTACGAAGAGGCCCATTGAATGAGGAGAAACGCAGGTGCGGCGCCCCCCAGACATGCTTTCATGAACTGCAAATCTCCACATTACTTAAACATTTATTAAGCATATGCTGAGGATCAGAGATCAGGGTAAGGCAGTATCCCTGGAGTTTGCTGACTATGGGACTTGAACCAATAACCTGTGAGCACAGATCTCTAACTTGTTGAGCAGCACCACCACAACCCCCGAGTCGGACAGCGGACAGAGTGTGATTGTACTGCTGTCTTTTGGTCTTCGATTTGGAAACCCCCGTTTTCAGGTTGTTTTCCGAACCCACTAAATGATTGCGGGCACTTGCCTGTTTCCATTGGAGGCTGATGAATGTGTAAAGTGATCCAATTCTGCTTCAAACCTCATGAAGAGTCAGAACCACAAGCCAAAGGAAAGCAGAGAAGCAAAACCAAGCCCATTCTGGGGAATTAAGTAGTCGCTAGTTATCTTGGATGTCGCTCAGCAGTGCATACAGGGGCCCTGGGCCCAGCTGAAAACTGATGTGCCCACATTCCTGTCAGTCATTGATCCAAAACATATCATTAGCTAATGATAAAGCTGGCCCCTCCACATGAATTACAGCACATCTTATGTCCCCCACCTTAAAAAAACTGAACAATTGCCCATAATGTAGCTCCAGGAAATAGATGGTTAAAAAACTCCAGATACAAAAAAAGCTGAAACTGACCTCAAACAGAAAGAAAAGGTGCATAAAATGTTCAGTAGTGTAATAAAAGTAGCCTGATACGCTATAACTGCCAGTTAGCGGCCAGCTGTGCCAATGCGCCACCCCTGATGAATAGCTCAAGCAGGATTTCAGGCAGCAGTACTACCCTGCGCTGTGCCCTGCAGGCATGAATTCACGCAGAAGAGCTTTTTCTGGATGAGCAGGCTGCACTGGTGCGTCGGCGGCTAGTTCACGGGAGCCGGCGGGATATAAACGCGGGGCATCCAGGCACACCCAACATCTTGCTGGCAGGCAGAGCTCAGAAGCCAGGGCACCGGTGGCTAGAGAGCCCTCTACACTGATTGTCAACATCTGTTTAACATCAATTCATCATTAATGGGGGGAGGATGAATTCAGCAGGAAAGGGGGGTTGAGAATTAAAGCACCAAGCGATTATTGGGAAGCCCAACAGAAACATGCCTCATCGCTTTGTTGCAGTGTGGCTCCGAACCAGTAGGGGGCAATAGAAAAATACTAAACATTCACAACCTTAACAGAGAGATGAACCAGGCAAAGGAGATGAGATTAGTCATTAGACTTTTTAAGTCGCACATATTTTTGCTGAGTGACGCTAATTTTTGTGGTTAAATTACTACAATTCACATTTCCAGGAGAATATGTGTTGGAACAACTGCTCACATACATTATGGATTCAGGGCACAAAAACCAAGCATCCCTGCAGGATGAAATTAGATACATGTTAATTTAAAGCTGAGATTTATGAGTGTTTCTCAACAAAAACATGCTGAGTTGAGACTCATCCTGAGATTAGCGGAAACTACAGTAAGCCTCCATGTTCAATGTTATCAACACGTGACAAATTTCAGACACGTGTTAAAAGTGCCATGATTTGTATGAAAGCTCAAGGCTACATTACTACCAAAGACTCCAGAAAAGACCACAGGTGCCGGGCTGTACATCAATACATCTGGAGGCGTTGTGAGCCAGAGACTGTGCTTGTGATCAGAATGTCATCAGTTCAAATCCTAGGGTCAAATCCTAGCATCATGATTTCAGTCAGGCCATTGAGTAAGGCCCATAAGCCCCAATTGCTCCAGGGGCTATCAGATTCTACCATTTCAAAAATGTAAGTTACTTCAGACAAAGCATCTGATAATAAATAAAATGTAAATCTTACTGTAGGGAAATGGATCTGGAGACTAAAAGACTCACCAAGGCATTCTTGCATGCTCAAAGGATGCTATATAGTGCCTTTTACAACAGAGTCGCCCTTGATAGTTGTGCGGAAATACATTACTTTATCATTTATAAAGAATAATTCATGGAATAGGGAATAAGGGAAGATTGAATGAATGAAAGCCAGAAGACAATGTGAACAAAGTGAGTGATGAGGCTCTGAAGGAAGGGATACATGTATGGGGGGCTATGGAGGGGGGGGGGGGGGAATGAGCTGCTCTCTACTCTACTCGGCCAGATTTTTGGCCCATTTTCAGACGATTTTTCACTTGTGCAACTCTTTTTTGGATCGGCCTGAGTTCAGCTTAATTGTGTGTCGTGCACTATACATGGGGTAACAAGCAGTGATTATCCCCTCACCACTAGCTCCCGATCGGCAATCGTATGGTCAGATGAAAATCAAACCTGCTTGAAATTCTGGTCGCCCCGCATGAGGGTATCGCACTGTTGACGGCCCCTATAGTGTGCGCACATAAATCGGGGGCTTTGGCTTTTCAACAGACAAGATTTAGTCATACAGTTTGAGCTGGAGGTTTACAAAACGATTGGAAAAACGCACAGCGTAAGCCCAGCTTTAGTGGATAAGGTTATCATATGTCACAACCTTCAAGATGCCATATGTTCATTTGTTATGGTATGCAAAAACTGTAAAACAAAATAAACTGGAAGATATCAAGTTTTTATTTCATAGATATTGTACATATCACATGGATAAATAGTACTTGGAACATGACACGAAAATGAAACTTAAGATTGCATCAAAATGGCTTATCAGTACAAGTAATGTTCTTACTTAATTATTCAAAATGTACAAGAAAATTTATTAAAATATCAAGTTATTCACAGATTGCATACCTCTCGGTAAGCAAAATTAGTCAAAATAGAAAAGCATGGGACAGAAATCAAGGCGTCATGTAGGACCATCTCATCCACTTGAGAAATCAGAGCTGCTACTGAAAATTAACATTAAAGCTAAGGGAAAAAAAACATGATTTTTAGCACAAAACTGACCTCCTATTAAACCGTTCACTTTGAGTCGTTTACAGTCGTGTACACATTATTAGAAAAAACAGGTTAAAGTTGAAGCAAGTTGAGCTGTTCTCCGGAAAGGTCCAATTTGGACCTAAGGAGGCAGAGCATGTGTGTTTATGTGAGAGAGAGAGAATGAAGAAACAAGAACAAAAGAACATGAACATGAAGGCAGGTACAGCAGCTTATCACATAAAACATCCAGCACAGAGCTGGGAAGGGGCACAAAGTTAGTCAGCATTTATTAACATGATTTTCTATTGGCAGATATTAATTAACTAATTGCGAATTGGATTAAATGCGACGCTTCATGCTTTGCCTAAGGTAGGCACCGATCCATATCCTGGGAGGTTCTCAAAGTCTGAGGCAGCCCAGCAGGCCCACCGGTGGCCAGATCTGGACAGCCTGCCATATCGATGGAGTGGCGTGGGACCCTGCATTGTCCCAGTGCAGCAGGCTGTCAGACGTGCTCTTCAGACTTTGTATTTTATCTTTGCCGCCTCGCTGATGACACAAATGTGCTGGATGGGAAGGAACAAGGAAAATGGGGGATGAGAGTTTGCAGAGCACGGTGGAAACATGTCAAAGCTGGCTTGCCTGACTGAATGAAACATCGCGTTGACTGGTGAACATCCGAGAAGGTCTGATCCTCTGTAATTATCTAGAGCGCCGCTGAAACTTTGCACCAAAGTGGTTTTTCCTGATTACTGGGAAGCGTTGACAAGATATATTGGCAGGAAGGTCGACCCTTGAAGCTTGGCTCATTCCCAGTCTCTCGCTCTTGCTCTCTCTCTCATTCACCTTCTCAACCTGACATGATTCCTTATCTTCTCCTGGAACCCATATTCACAAGCAACAAAAAAAGAGCTACATGGGCATTTTTCTGCCCGGTGTCCTGATGAAAAATGAGTCAAGAAAAAAATGGAGTCAGGGTTGAAACCTTTATTTTGGCGCTGATGCCAACTGTATAAAAACATGACCCAGGACATCGATGCCTGGGAAGAGTAGTTAGTTATGTTGACTTAACACCACGCCAGCAACTAGGGCTATATTTATAGTGAGGGTATATTTAATATTAAAACAGATAAAAAAAAAACCAATATTAAAAATAAAAAAAAATATTACAAACAGATCTGAATAATCTAAGATGCTTAAGATTAACTTTTGATAAAAAGTCTAAAAAAGCCTCAGGCTTGACTTTACTAAAAAAAAAAATGAGTCAGTAAAATTATATCTTTGCTTAAGGGGGTAAAAGAATGACAGTACTATTAAATGTGTTTCGCACATCACAACAGTTAAAGGATTTTTGCATGCAAGATGCACAGGTGGATCTTCACCTGCAAGTACAAACATGCGAGTGGGCCCGGGATACCCCATACGGTTTGCATAAATGATCTGATCCCAACGATTTTTAGCATTAGCATTTCTCATCTTTCCCCTGGGGAAGAGAAATGTCAAACTGAAAGCATTAACATTCCAGAGTCTTTCCAATATCCTAAATCAACACTGAGCAGCAATTCAGGGAAATCTGGGCAACAAACTTCAACAGCCCATTATATAATTACAAAGAAAGCCGAACGTCTTCTATTGACGGGAACCAAAATTCACACTGGTGGAATTCTAGATTAAACACTCTCGCATTTACAAACATCTGGCTGCGTATGGCTTTTATTAAATAAATGTGAAATAAGCCAATAAATAAACTGTGGACCTCATACTAAAGCACTCGGCTGTTTAATTATGGCCCACCAAACCACCATCATCCTCTTAAATCTCACATGGAGTTGCTCGTGTTGATGTCATGTGGCGTGTGATGTCTTACATTGAGGTCTCGGAAGTACTCGTTGTAGTCGAGTGCGTAACCAACAACAAAACGATTTGGGATTTCAAATCCAACATCTGGAGAAAACAAAGAGGCAAGTGAATACTCAAATTTAGGGGCAGTAATGAAAAAAAATTAAAAACTAGACAAATACCACAGCACTCTGGGACAACACGGTTTTAAATGAAGATTAACTTGTTACAGTGATTATTTTTATTTGGCACAGCTTATTTAGGGGGGGGGGGGATTGTAAATGTTATCTGCTTGGCATATGATTAAGGGTTAGTGTTATTAGTGATGGATTCACTACGTACAGTCTGGGGGGGTCCCTAGTCCATTTGGCACCCGCTTCACCAATAAACTGAAAGAAGAAACAGCAAAGCCCTCAAAACTCTCACCCCCCTGAATGGTCTCTTCCACGCTTGTGTGTGTAAATACACATTGACATAGCCAGAAAATTGTTTATATTGGGATAATAGGTCCCTGCCGCACTAGTCTCAGGTATCTCTCTAGAATGAAAAATGAGGGGGCACTGTCAATTGCATGGTACCTCCCAGGAGCCAGATGGCGCTCTCTTACCCAGCGACCTTAACCATCTTGGGCCTGAAGGTCTCCACATGCTCCAGAAGGGCCTTCATTGTCTTTCCAGTGTCAACTATGGCCTGCGGGACAGTGGGGCAGCATCTTAGAGATTAATGGTCCTCATTGGATTACAGGTTTAAAATGGTTTGTTTGTTAATTAATAATAAATTAATGCCAGATAAGGCTATCTAGACCACAGTACACATTTAATTTGTCATTTGGTAAGTACTGAGACCCTTAAATGGAGTATATGGGTTTATTAAATGGGAAGCTATACACTAGTGAACCTGTTGATGTTATGGATAATCTAATAAAGAAGAGATCAAATTAACTACACTAGAAGATTTTATGTTTTCCCCCCATGACACTTCATCAGTTTTCATTAATTTCTGAGTGCTTTTCCCCCTTCTTACTGCACATAAAGTTTCAGTACTCTGACCTCCGACCACGGAATCCTTCTTTTCTGTTAAAATAGGCTGTATAATTTCACTCAGCTGAATATTACATCAAGCAAACACAGTGCTTTGCCTTTAATGAGCAGGAAAGGGGGCCGGGGGGGCTCATGCATTTCCACGACCTTTGAAATACGTTTGTAAAACTTTCAGACCACAATGAACTCGTCTCAGAGGGATTTTTATGCTGTTATCATCATCGCCAAAATGAGCCCAATGCATCTCTGGGTAGTATAATCACAACATAAGAACCAGGTCAAGCATAACTTCTGAGCAATTGTCTTGTAACTCAGTTTTCAAATGAATAACAATGCAGTTTAATGGCTGACCCTAAAAACGATCATTTGTCATGTTTTAATGAGACCTACTTCCTCAGAAAAATTCCTCTTAATCTCTTCCTATATAAATGCTACACTTATAAAACAAAACAACCATAAAACTCTCCCCCGTCACTTTATGCTCCAAAGAGTGGTCAATTATGTAATTCATTTTGACAGGGGCAGCAGATAAAGAACCATATTGATTTTATGTTGAACAAGAGAGAACCTCCCAGAAAGATGTAATTAAAAAAAGGCTTGGAGCCACAAAAAAATTACCCAAAATGCATCTGGTGTCATCCTGACCTTCCCAGCGATAATGCTGGGGGACAGGTCCACTGTCGTACACATCTCCTTATCGGCTGTGTTACAGCAGTGCTCACAGTTTGTCATGGAACTATTAAGACTATAAAGCGATGCCGTTGTATATCAATTGTACATCAATCAAAAAACACATTTGGTGCCTCTTACCTCTACAATCAAGACGTTCTTCGTTGGATGGCAGAATGACATAAAAAGGGAACAAAAGGTGAGCTCATACTCATTAAAATCAAGAGTTAATGCAGTTACTGTTGCTTGGCAGTATAGATATGCAGAACTATCCGCCTCATATCAGCATCAGAGTGAAACAGCCACCAGCACCCATAAAGGTCCTGAGCGGACCCTCCTCATACAGGCACCTTGCAGAACTCAATTTCCCCCAAAAGCTCAGAAGATGAACACAAGCAGTACAGTTTCAAAACTTGTGGGGACGATCTCATTGTGACCAAAAGCCCCAATGTTGTCATTATGAATTTTCACACTTTAGAAAAACAATCGCATGACAGTTAGCTGGTTGGTTCATGCTGTTTACTGGGCACCGATGACACATGGCAGTTTATGCTTATTATTAAACTGGGGCTACAGGCATTAATGGACATGACGTCTTTGTGGGAGCCGTAGCTCCCCAGGTCAAAAGGGCGTTTCACCTTGGAATCTGATAGCGTTTTACTGAAGGGAAACTTTGAGAACACATACTCCCGGGGAGAGCCGACCTTTTCTGGGTGGTTCAGCTCAGGTGTATGAAGCAGGCCAGCTTCTGACCACAGCACTGAAGCAGGGTGGGGGTGAAGCCACAGCAGAGGTGGACGTGCTTTGATGTTTTAAAGACTGGGTGATGCCTCAATTCCTGGATTCAAGTTGTGGCTGTTAATATGAACGGCGACAGTGAATCACCCAGCACTCACAAAAAAAAAAAAGAAAGAAACTGACGTTGTTTTGAGGCTGCAAGCTGTTGCCATGGCTCTTAATTTGAAGCCGTTTCCCGGTTTCATCACGAGGCTCCAGACCCTGGCTGCCCCCCCCCCACCCACGACAGCGAACAGAGAGCCATTCTTCTGGCCCTCCACACCCCAGGGCCACACAGCCTGGAACGCTAAGCATCACGTTTTTTGACCCGGATCTAGGAATGCAGTGTCCCATCCCCAGGAATCCTACCATCAGTCCCCCCGTAGCCAAGCCGCTCCCTTCCCTCAGAAGGGGTGGGAAAAGAGCGAGGATCAGGCCAGCATGTATCTAGGTACCAGCTCGGGCCAGACTTCATAGCCATAAAACCAGTTTGTGAAGGAACCGTCAACATGGTGGCTCTCCGGCGCTCAGCAGTCATCTCATGAAATGTATTACTCAGTAAATTGTTGCTTGAATAAGCAGATTCCTTCGTGGCAAGAAGAAGACGCTGTGAAGATGACAGAATGAACCCCAAATAAGCCCTATGTCACCAACGTGAGGCTCTAAATGGCAGGCCGCAGCATTGCTGCAGGGCTGTCCACCACCAACCACCAGGGGGCATCCTCTCACTGCTATCCCAGTATGTCTGTCCAGCATCTTTCAGTTTAGCAATAAACCAAGCGCTAAATAAACAGGTTACACCCCCCTATAGGTTACAGGTGGGCTGTTGACGCACCCTTCTCCTACATTACCCCCCCTCCCCCCCCAAACTGGGGATTAAACAACGCACATGGGGAGGGATTGTGGGAGCGTGTCACATCATTGACTTGTTTGTCCTGTGATCCTCTCCGTGGCCGCATTCCCGATGCGGTCGCTGACAGACGCTCACATGCCACTGCCCAGGCACTGAACTCTCAGGCAGATGGTGTCAGCCATCTACTGTCCGCCACCCCACGGGGCATAAATGTCATTATCAGGCATTGCCCTCTTGTGTCACAAGTATGCAACTGCAACTGAAAGATTGACACAAACTGATGAGATGATCAAATGCATTCATTTGGCAGCTCTGAGAGTTATCCTTTTTCAGGCCAGGCTCTGGTCTTATACTCTAGGTATGTTTAAAGTTACACCATAGAAAGTGGAATCACAGCACCTTCTCAGAAGGAGTCAGTTACATCTCACGGTCAGCAGCCCATAAGCTCATTACTGCTGCCCTGCTGAACACTCATCTGGTGCATGCATGAACCCAGGGAGCTGAATAAAACAATCAGGTAACTGGTGGTCATTCGGGAAATTACTCCTGGCCACAAAATCATCGTCAGTTTATCAGTAACAAATAACAGGAATGTTTTCCAGAGTGGTTTGGTTCACTGATTGTGTTTAGTTCGGGTTGAGCAAAACAAATAATTGAAAAGTCATGTTAAAACAATACAAAGTTTTAAAAATCCCCTAGGATTTATTCCTAAAAACATGACCGCAGTGAGGGATTCTTGAAATGTTTTGTTAGCTGTCTCATGGTCTTGAAATCAAGAAGGAGAGTCACTCCAACCAAAACACACCGACTCTTCTAATCCATCCAGGAATTCCTGTGCTGGTTAGCATCCTGCCTTACTGGTAAGCGCACAGGGGTACGTACCTTCCCACTGAGGACAGACAGGTCCTCCCCACCAAGGATATGGAGGTCTTCTGTGGACTGGTCATTCTGGTGCAAGAGGAATGAGAGAAAAACAAAAGCCTTTAAAAGATGTCACAGGAGAAAGCCCTTCCATCCAATCAGCGTCGACCCTATGACTTGTGGTTACAAATTCTGTTAATGCAAAACACTGGTTTAGTGTGGGATAGCATGGAATATGGATGGATGCCCCTTATGGGTCATTGCTAAATTTCCCGGAGGGATTCTCAAACCCCAGAATTCCCCCTCAGATATGATCTACAAAACCAGTCTAGTTGGGTTTCTCCAAATAAGGGCGTGGTGTGTTTTCTTCAAAAAAAGCAGATTCACAATCCACCAGTGACAAGGGACAGTGTGTCTGCGAGCCCCAAATGGACAGGCTGAGTCTCCCGGGACATTACTGGAGTCTTCCAGAATGACAACTCATAAAGCCACATGGAATTGGAATGTGAATGTTGCATTTAAGGTGACACTTAGGTTACAGGCAGAGCGGTTGAGGGAAACGTTCAGCCCTTTGGAGTGGAGTGCGGAGACGATAGCACTCCTATCCTTGGACTTGCCATCAAACAACAGAACCTCGGGTGTCTGCGCATTTAGTGAGAAAAGGATTTCAGTCATCCGGGTCTTTACTTCATTAAAGCAATTCGCTCAAGTGACAATAGAAGCAGTGTCATTAGGCTTAGCTGAAAAGTATATTTGGGTATTCACTCTGAACATTCACTCAGCACCAATTACCAGCGATCAAAGAAAAGAAACCTGCATTCATTCGTTCTGCCAATCACTGATCATTTTAACCTACTTCCTATTAGTCAGTTTACTAGCTATCTGGTTATATTACTCGTTGAAACTGTTTTGCTGAAATTGATTGACAGCCCATAATACTCCACATCAACCTCAAATTAGTCACCCACAAGGTTCTGGAAACAAAACTTTAATCTCTAACAGACTGCAATTTACATTGTAACAGGTGCAAATAACAGCGAAAGAAAATTTACCCAAATTTCTGTAAATGAGGCAACACATTATGCAGTAAGCCTTCAAACTGTGCAAAAATACACTAGATAATATACAAGCCAAAACAAGAAAGGGCAGGCAGCCACAATCATGTATATCCTGGGTCAGAATCAAGCATAAACTGATTGCTGTCAAACTAACCAGAAAACTGAGCTACAATGTTAACTCCTCTCCAGCCTTGTACTCTTACATACCTAAGCATCATTAAGTTGGATACTTACTACATGAGCTTAGGAGTCAAAGAGTTTCCTGAACAATAGTGATGTAATAGAGATCCTGAAGCCTTGGAGTTTGCTTTCAAAACTACAAAGCAGTATTCACCAAAGTGTGATTTGATGCTTGTATCATCACGGGAAGCACACAAAGTCACATCATCGAATGATGTCCGTGGCTTTTGTTCCATACACACCCACCTGACTCTACCAGTAACAGTTCGGAAGAGGTTAAATCTTGTTCAAACCAGCATGTAGCATTCCCCATACACTTGATTTAGCTGATAGGAATGGAACAATCTAGGAAAAGAATTCGTTCTCAACATTTTGTGGGAACATTTTGCTGTACAATCTCAAGTTATGTCATAAAAATATGTTCATAATCCTAAAGTCATCATTCCTTGCATGTAATGGCACATGAATATTTTCTCATGTAAGGCCCAGTGTCTGATCTGGTGTTAGCAACTGGAGTACAATAATACCACCTGATCAATGCATAGACATTTCCATGCAAAGAAAAGAGAAGGCACCAGTATCTGAAGGTAGTCAAGGTACATTCAGATGTCATGATGCAAATAAATAAATCATATATTATCTTTATATTATATATACACACGCACACGCACATTATATGTATATTATACATCAATGTTTCCCAACCCAGTCCTCGGGGAACACCAGACAGTCCACGTTTTTGCTTCCTCTTAGGTTGGTAAACACTGTTATACATAGTCACATGACATATATATATGTCATGTGTTATTGTTCATTTGAGCTTATATTTACCTCCTTTTACAATCTGCTAAGAATTTTTTGGTACAGATATATAAAACCTTAGAATTCAAAGAGGGTGTACTTTCTGTTTCACATGACACCCTCTTTCACACACACACACACATATATATATATATATATATATATATATATATACACACCATGTCATTATGAATTTCACAAAACCTTTTCCGAGTACAGAAGCAATATGCAAAAAATTAAGTGCACCCTCACTGCTTCCATAGGAATAAAGAGGGTACGTAGCACCCAGGTGCTGCTAATGAAATGCACGTAATTAACTGAAAATGTGACCACCTCTATAAATACAGAAGTTTTGGCAGTTTGCTTTCTGGAGCATTCAGGTGTGTATTTACACAATGCCAAGGAGGAAAGACATCAACAATGATCTTAGAGATGCAATTTTTCCTGCCCATCAATCTGGGAAGGGTTATAAGGCCATTTCCAAACAATTTGAAGTCCATCATTCTACAGTGATAAAGATTATTCACAAGTGGAAAACATTCAAGACAGGTGACAATCTTCAAGACAAACTTCGGAGGAGTGAACATCCCAGAAAATTCACCCCAAGGTCAGACCATACAATGCTCAGTGAAATTGCAAAGAGCTACATCTCAGACACTATGGGCTTCAGCTAGCATTTCAAATGTTAAAATTCATAACAGTACTATTAGAAAGACTGAACAAGTATGGCTTGTTTGGAAGGACTGCCTGGATAAAGCCTCTTCTCTCTAAAAAGAACATGACAGCACGGCTTAGGTTTGCAAAGCTGCATCTGAACAAACCACAAAACTTTTGGAACAATGTTTTTTGGATAGACAGGACCAAAGAGGAGATGTTTGGTGAAAACCAAACACAGCATACCAGCACAAACACCACATACCACCTGTCAAGCATGGCGGTGAAGTCATGATGTTTTGGGCTTGTTTTGCAGCCACAGGACCTGGGTACCTTACAGTCATTGAGTCATTGATGACTGCTTCTGAATACCAAATTATTGTAGATTCAAATGTGAGGCCATCTGTCCAACAGCTAAAGGTTGGCCAAAACGGGGTAATGCAACAGGACAATAATCCCAAGCACACCAGCAAATCTTTAACAGAATGGCTGAAAAAGCATAGAATCAAGGTGTTGCAATGGCCCAGTCAAAGTCCAGTCCTCAATCTGACTGAAATGCTGTGGCAGGACCTTAGGAGAGCTGTGCATTTACAAATGCCCACAAACCTCAAGGAACTGAAGCAACACTAAAGAAGAGTGGGAAAAAATTCCTCCACAATGAAGTGAGAGACTGATAAATGTGAGAGAGTGATTGCTTCAAGTTATTGCTGTCAAAGGTGCAAGCTACTTACTTAATTCTTCCACTTGTGGCTGCTCCATTTTGGCTTCACTTTTGTTAAATAAATAAATGAATAAAAAAATAAATCACACAGTGGACTGTTATGTGTTCCTTCACATCTGAGGTTAGATTTAAATAATTTAGAACCTGGTAAGCATCAGATTTTGATGTCCTCATACGTAAAATTATATAGCTGAAAGAGGGTGTACTTTCTTTTTTCACAGGACTGTTTGTGTGTGATAAATATAAATGTGTACTGAACGATTTATCGATTTCAAATCGAAATCGCGATTTTAAACAATGTAATTAGCAAATAGCAAAGGCTGCGATTTAGGATATCTATTATACAGCACATCTCACCCAGGGTTTAAATTGTCCTGAGAATAGTTTTGCAAATATATTCCGTCCTCCTTGTTCGTCAGTCTCACCAATCAGAAGTGCCGTGCTCCTCACGTGCCAATCATGCTTACCAATCAGAAGTGAGCCAAAGTGACTGTGTATACACCCACAAACAACCGACACGTGAAACCCAAGGAAAACGTTACATTCGCAATGCAGAAAAATATCAGCTCCGCTGCTGAGCCGTAAGTGGATTACCTACCTATTTAATGGTCAGAGATTGTTCACAGAAAGGTCCTAATATTACGGGTCCAAGCAGCGTTAGCCACAAGCTCCCTAATGTTATTACTGGAATTGTTTTATTTCCATCACTTTATTTAACTTAACACTGTCGCGGCTTTCGTAATAGTTTTATGCGTCATTGTTCTCTGCTAATTTGACTCATGTACATGGGACTTTCCGGAAACACTCTACTAAGGGTAAAAAAAATGGTCGAGCGCAGTTTGCAAACGCGGCACATAAAATGTGCATGTAAAAAAACAATCACTTTACCATGTTCGGGTTGCTTGAGAATTGTTCTCTGGTTTATTAGGTGTATGTTTGATATCACTTTTGTTAGAATAAATACATTTTGGATTCAGTTCATCCATTTTCATTTTTAGCTTTGGATTAATGTATAGTACAGTTCAGATTTCAATGTACGGTTGTGCTCAATACATATAGTGAATACTGGGTTAAAAAAACAAAATCACAAATCACAATTTCTGTCAGATAAATCGCAATTTGATATCTTCTTAAAATCGTTCAGCCCTAGTGTGTGTTGCTACAGGTGCCCCGAAGGAGATAATCGATGAACCAGTAATGAACATGTAGTAAATGCACAGACCTTTTCTATAGTAGAGGATGCTGGATGTTGGAATTAGTAAGAATACCATGTAACTGAAAGAGGGTGTGTACATTCTTACTCACTTTACTGGAGGAAACATGAGTGTCAGGGTCAAAAGTGATACCACCCATGAAAATGCTGAGACAGTCCTTAAGCTAAAAATGGCAAAACTGGCAAATGAGAAGGCCGTTCACCTTAGCACCTTCACTACTTGAGCCTACCTACACTCTGCCTACAAGATCTGACTTAAAGGAAAGGCCAGTGAGTAAGTGCAAAAAAAATTTAAATCGAAGGAAAAGGCCTGGTGCAGAAGTCTGACTTGTGGACTTCCCTTCCTAGAGATACATGTCTTGCAGTAACCTGCCATTGCATTACTGAGTCCCATGAACTGGCTACAGTGCTGCCAGAGGTGGGAAAATTCCAAGAAGCTCACACTGCTGCAAATTTGGCTGCAGTAAACCCACCCTTGACGGCGGATTGGGGTGTCCAGGGGCCTCATGTATAAACGGTGCTTACGCACAAAAATGTTGCGCTCGCCCGTTTCCACGCTCACGTTGAGATGTATAAAAACTAAACTTGGCGTACCGCCACGCACATTCTCACGGCAACCCCAGACAAGGCGTACGCAAGTTTCTGCTCGATTTGGCAAAATGGAGGCACCTACTGGCAAAAGAGTGCTACTGCAGTTTCACTGTG
>JAODKL010000001.1:18181559-18201450 GCA_026780765.1 Petrocephalus schoutedeni
ATTGCATTACGGACAATAAAGAACTTTATCACAATATTCTAATTTTCTGTGACAGTCCTGTATATATATATATATATAATGCTGTTTAAATAATGTCTTCTCTTTTGAAGCATGAATTATTAGAATGTGATGATAATTTCTAGCTGCTGTCCTGAAAACAATACACTAAAAAAGAAATACAATAAAATTCAGATATAAAACCTGCACGCATCTTTTAAACATTTTCACCATAAGGTCTTCTCTTGTGATTCTGGTGAAAAACCACTTATGAGTACATCCTCCGTAGTTATTCTTCATTCTGGGAGGCAGTGCAGTCTGTGGATTTATTACTGGGGGCCGGCTGAGAACTCACGTGCTATTTTTAGAGCCTTGTGCTCTTCGCTGTCGGAAGTGTTCCCTCTAGAACAAGACAACTTAAATTGCTGTGAGCCTGAGAATCGTACGCGCCGGCAGCAATTTTTGGGGGACGGGGGAAGTGGCTATCGAAACGACGGGGCAGCTCTCTCATTGTGACATTACAACCTGGATAATTAATTGATCTCAGCGAGGCTCCTGCCACGGTAATTGCCAAGTGCAGTTGGTAGAGAACAGGAGGCGTCGAATGCATGTTTGGAGTCTCCTCACCCCCCTCGAAGATGGCCGGGGGCGGCAGTCGGAGGCCCCGCGTTGTCTGTGTCCTTTTGTCCCTTCTTCTCAAACACAGACACACCCTGTTGAGTGTCACGTAGAGTTCTGAGTTTGCCGCACTTTGACAGCTCACTACTGCCCCCTAACGTGTAGTACCTAATTTTCTTTAGGATTGATATTATTATGAGCCAAATGGGGAGAGGGAAAAATGTAGTTGAGAAGCAAATAAAAAAATGTGTTAAATATGGCAGGGAGGTGGAGAGGCAGTTAATGCTGATGCTGCATGATGTTAGAGGCTGGTGGATTTGGAGCTCGGAGCTGTGGAACTCCACAGGATTGCTCCGGAACAGCTGAGGGGATGTGCATTTTGTTCACACCCACGCAGTGATATCAGAATCGGCCTGAGGGTGGCGCGGTGGTCTGTTCCTGGAAATGTGCCCCATTGGTGTTGTGGTACTGTGACTAACCGCTGGCCTCACGCATATTTCAGGCTCTGCTTTAGCTCTCTTTGCTCACTCGGCTGTCTCTTGTGGGTCTCTGCGTTTCACGCTGAATTCTGATGGGATGTCACGATGGAGAGCGGCTTGGTTGTCAGCTGCAGCTGATGTTCAAACTATTTGGGGGGGGGGGGGAGTCTCATCTCCTCACTAAACTGCAGTTCTTCACCCACATGACCGTCAGTGTGTGCCCTGTTAGGTTCTGGAATCCCGCACAGTGTGCAGTGCTCACTTTCTCCTGCGATAGGCTGCCGTTCCTGTGCAGGTACAGAAGATTAATTGATGCTTTAAGGCTCACAGACTCATATTATGTTACATTAGCATCTTAGGCCAGATTAACCAGTTGCAGTTTATAAATCCTCAGTCTCACAAATCTATTTTTCGAATTTGTCCTTGTTCCTGCTGCTTTCATTAAGATCATCCAGCTGCAGCTCTGGTGAGTGGTGATACTTAATAAAATTTGGTCAGTGAATTACAGCAATCCAGCACCAGCCAGTAAGTGTCCAGCTGGCATTAGTATGGAGAGTGTGTCATCGGAATGGCTGGCCCTGTTTTTGCTTTGGGGAAGCCATTTTCACCCTCTTTGTCCCCCTGTCATAGAGCGATCCCTGGATTTCTGTTAGAGATAGAGGTCAACCACAGGGGCGGGGTCACTGGGGCACTGGCCCCAGCTGTAAGCTAATTGGCCCCTGGAGTGCCCCATTCTTTGTCACTCACTGATTCAAAATATTTCATTGGTTAATGATAAGGTTGGCCCCACTGGATGAATTATGACATCTCCTATGGCCTCCACCTTAAATAAAAAGATTGGATACTAGAATCGCCTCTGGTCAACTGTGCTCCTGTCCAATCCATGACCCTCTCCCAGTCTGACAAGGAGGATGGTAACTTTCCCAGCTGACTGTTAGCATCAATAGCCAAAAACAGAAGCCTCATTAAAACATCATTTGCTACAGGTTGCCAGGTTGTCGATGGTATTATTTACATTTCTATTGTACTTGTGTAATCACCTGGGCATCTTCCAAAATTTTAAATGCTGATACTTTAAAGCTGAGAGGAGAGGATGCCGTGCTTCTCCCAGGGTTTGTGGGATTTCACATTTCAGACCCCCAGGCTGACACAACAATAGCAGCAGCTAACACCCTGTTTATTTTTACCCACCTGCACAGTGAAGACTTTTGCTGAGTGCACTCATCTCACTAGCGACAGGAAGCTGGTTAAGTGTGAAATTCACCCTGCTAACTAATAATCAGTCGGATGAAATGATTGAGGTCAGTGTGGCTGGGGAGAGGAGGCGGAGACAAAGCAGAATAATGTCATCCTCTGGAATTGATGCAGGAATCTGAATGGATGAGCAAGGAACTTCAGTTACCTTAGCTACTTAAGCTTCTTGCTCCAGGCACAGTGATGCACATTCCCCAGATTAGTTCCAGTTCCATTGGGCAAGTGGAACAGGGGGTCATCCACTGGTAGCTGCTCTCTTACAGGAATGGGGGGAGTGGGCATGGAGCTCAACAGTGATTGGGGTGGTGTGAGATGTCTGCTGATATGAGAGCAAGAGGAGCTGGTTTTGGGGCAGCTGCCGGGGGGGTTTTCAGGTCCTCCGCTGTAGCTGGATCCAGTCTGAGGGAGTTCTGAACCAAGCTGCTTGATCTCCACGGTCGAGAGGACACGAATAATTGCATGTGCCCAGCTCTTTCCATCTCCTTAATAAGGAGCTTGCGGCTTAATAGAAGCTTTTCATTTTGCCGCTACAATACTGTCCCAGTTTTCCAGACAGGAAGTATGACCTGGCCCTCCCTTCCTCCACCCAGGGTGTTAAGTCAAAGCCTCTGACAAAGAGCAAGTCAAGCAGCCATTTTGGGATGTCAAGACCCCTGTGGGGAATCCTTACCATGTGAGGAGGTCATCCACTAAATGCAGGAAGCTGTTCTTACTATATGCTTGTTCACAAACCATGGATCTCCACCCACATACCCCCGCCCCCCAGCTAGGGCTATCTACAACCACAGAGGATGAGAAGGTGTGCTTCAAAAGGAATCAGAAATATTTTTGGCTTTCCAGCAATCAAAAAATTGCTCCTTAATCTCTGGCCTACCTCCATTTTGGCCATTAAGCTGTGTTATCTTCATAATTAAAAATGCTGACATCTGACACTGTTCCATAGTAGAGGCAAACATGGTGATTGACTCACCATTAAGAAAAAACCCTCCCCTTAAACCCTGAATTGCTCATTCCAGTAAATTTGGATTGTTCTTGGGTAGGGTTATTGTAATTATATATTGTAATGCGCTAGTAACTAGCAGAGATAAGGCTTTGACCGAATGGGACTAGGGTTAAACCAGTGGTGATGTTATCCTCTCTTGTAATATGTGGTTCCTGTCCAAGATGAGTAGTGATTTGTGAGTAGCAAATTTTTATAACAGGCATCAAACTTTACTTTTTGACTTTTTCTTTTATCTACAGTTGATAGGAACCCTTCACTGAGATTAAAGAAGTGTGACCATCACCTGCTTCTGCTGCCACTTGGCGGGAGTCTGCAAATAGCGAGGCATTTAAAGTGCAATGTTTTTTTTTTTAATTTAGACATTTCCCTTGTGGGTAGAATCACATGATAAGTTCTGGTCCAATCAGTGCTTCCCATTTGCTTTCATTAAAAACATACACATACACACACACAAAAGCACAGACAGATTCTTTTTATGTATGCTTTTGGTGAAAAAATAAGTGGAACAGGATTGATTTTTAGATAAGACCTATGGGAAAGTGTAGGGTCTTGTACATGGGCAGACTTTGTAGATTTGACATGGAGACAAGCATAACATTGTCACACAGCCTTTGGGAAACCTGCGATTCAGGATGCACCTCTCCAAAAGAAGTGACAATGGATGGCCCAGAAAGAGTGGTGCTAAGCAGTGACCGACAGGTGTCTGACAGATGGGGTTAAATATAGCCAAAGTAGCCAACCTGCACAGTTTTGAGCAACCACCTCCTAAGCTTGCCTTTGCAATGGGGGAGATGGCTTCCGACAACAGAGAAATACACACCTCTAGCTAAATTGGGTTGCTCTGGTTGAGCAATATTGGGATTCGTCCTGAACTGTTCTGTGAGGAACTGTATATTGTATATGTATATGCGCTTGCTAGAGATGTCACCTCTCAGATATTGAAGTCACAGCAAACGTATTCTCTCTCAGATCATTCACAGAGCAATGTGGAAATTTGAGTTAAGACACTGACAGAGGTTTGGTTATTAATTGTGTTCAAGATTCGTTTGAAAATAACATTTATGTCAGATTTTTGTACAGTTCTATTTCATCCACCCAGCCTTGGAACTTCTGACAAGTCTGATTACACACCTAAACCAGAAGTCAGACTGTGGAAACTTCCAGAAATCCATTGTTCCTATGCAACCCTGCTTCCCTTATTTGGTTCCTTCTGTTACACGCATCTGAATGGCTTTTCCAGGCAGATATTTGGAAATGCTCCACACAGATGTTCCTCTTCACCTGATGAGTTTGTTTGTTGTTTGTTTTCGTCACTCTTGACTTGATATTTCAGGTGATGCCGACTGAATCATTTGAATCATACTTCTTGATGTTATCTCCAGAAAATTGCCTCTTTGCCTCATTAAGTCAAAATAAAATAACTGCATCAGTAATTGTTGGTATTTCTACCATAAATTTTGGGAAGGAAAACTGAAGAAGAGGAAAGTTCACTGATTCGTATATTGCAAGAGCTTATCAGATCTGGGTCATGCTGATGCAAAATACATTACGGGGAACATTAGGTGCGGACTACGGTACATTCTGGAAGAAATACTGGCACGTCACAAGGGCAGTTGCATCACGCACAGGGGGGGGGGTTCGACTCACCAGTTCACCTGGAGGGCTCATAAAGGTGGGGCTGAATTCAAGCCCATAACCCTGCAGGTGTGGTATGTGGTATGTGGTATGTCTGCATCATTAGGAGAGCTAAACTCACAGAGACCAAAATTGGCAATTAAACAAGGAAACTATCAAAACCTTAGGGTGCAAATTTGCCAAAAGGTATATAACCCTAAATATAACATTCTTTATCTTTGTTAAAATGATTCATCTGGATAGATCTTGGGGAGAAATTATAATTGTGATGTGCAGGCATAGATGTTGTAATGAAAGCTCTGCCAGATCCAAGTGCAGAGCCAGCAGTTTTACGGATTCACTGAGAGGAATGATGTGTACCAGAACGAAATGCAAAAACCAGGGTCAAATGCAGGCTAAGTTTAGCGACTGATCCAGGGTGATACAAAGTCAAGATCATGTCCAGAAAAGTATGTTAGATAAGCAGGTGAGAGTTCCAGAACTAATATTAGCCAATCAGAAGGGCAGCAGGTGAACAGTTCAACAGTACTCAGTACTTCATTCAGAGAAGGTCCTTTATCTCCTTTAGGTCACTTCCAGTCAATCCATTAGGTGACATAGATGACTGTTTGGTGCACCATCTACTGACAAGGTGCTAACTTAGCAAGTCAGTTTCAGAGCTGCTAATGTAACATAATTTACACCGTTTCATGCTGCTTAAAGAATTTGTGATTGCACTACTGCACTTTGACTCACCATTCTGTTAAATACTGTGCATCTACATTATATATCATTTTTTATTTAAAGCATACAGTGGGTGGGAAGCATACAGTTTTGTTGAACCAGTGCAATAATAATAAAGATATTCGTTTCTATTCTCCTGTTGTGTGCCTTAAGCGGGGGGCGCCGGTAGTAAAGCTTGCCTAGGGCGGCACACAGGCTTTGCCCAGTACTACCTTGAACTAACCAAGAAAGGAAAAACAGGTGTGTCTAGAAACCAGGGCGTGGTCCTGATGGATGAGGATGCAGGCATTTCTGACTGGAGGCACATGTCACTCAATTGAAATTAATTTAATGAAACAGGAATCACACCTGCCTTAGGCAAGTGGAAATTCATTCATTCACCTCCTATACTGCTTGCTATATACCGGGTTGCACGGGTCTGGAACCTATCCTGGAAACAATGGGTGCAAGGCAGGGAATAACCCAGGATGGGTTATCGCTGGGATCAGGTGTAAAGTAGCCCCGCCCCCAGCCAATTACACCAGGAAATACCACAATAGTGTTTCATTTTAAAATGCCATCAAAGTACCATACTCCGCAGAATGTCTGCACAGTATGATGGTATTAAAAAGTTGATACTGGCCAAGTGTAATGCTGGCTGGGGGTGGGGAGGGTGTAGGGCTATGGGGATGCTGGCGGAATAATTGTAGACCAGGGCTAGAGAGTGGCGGTAAATTTTCTTGACTGGGTGGGGTGGGTATATGGCGGTAAACCTGCTTGCCGGTTAACTTTACTGCTGCCGAATAGCGGAATGGCAGATTTCTGGGATGTTGCACACCATTTGCTGATGTCTGGGAGCTGCTGTCAATTTGTGGGAGATTCCTGGAACTTCTTGGAGAGGCGGGATGTCTGTTATTATATACATATATATATAAGTGTAAATGCAAGGATGACAATTCACAAAAAACAACCTCTCTATGCATGGCTATAACTATGAGATGTTATGTTCAGCTATTTTTTCGCAATACATTATTATCATGCCGCCATAAAATACAGGGGTGGCCATGTGTCACACCCTGCCCACCTGACCCTCCTGTTACCTCCTTAGTGTGGCCCTAATGAGCCACACCTGTTACTCATTTGTCTTACCTCTCATTCCTGCCCTTGTGTTAATCACTCCAGGTGCCTCTCATTTGCTCCCTCATCAGCCTTGCATAAATATGTTTCCCAGGCTTGTATTCGGCAGTCCTGTTATTAATGTCAGACTTATGTGTGCCAGCGCTCGTCCTCCTGGTTTGGATCTCTCGAGACCCCGTTTGTTTTCTGCTTTTGTTATTTAAGTCCAATGAAACCTTTGATCATTTGCCATAACGCCTGCTCCCATGTCCTTCGTCCTGCACCATATGACACCATGGCCATCTTGTGTGTTTTGTTCCAGCTTCCATTGTGGCGTGATCTTTGCTGACGTCTGAGACTGTCAGGGTATTGTGGAAGCCCCTTGTGTGAAGGGGACATAAGAGTGACATGAGCCATATTACGCATTACCCCGTACTGAATAAATGAAGGTCAGAGCTGACCGAGTCATTTTTTTCCATTTGTTATGGGAGTGAAAGCATGTGTGTTTCTAAAACATATATATATATATATATATATATATATATATATTAATTCAATGTATGTATATACTGTTATTGATATCAGCTGGATGCAGCTCAAAAGGAATCCAGAATGGATTTTAATGTAAAATATTCCAAAAAAGATGTTATTACATATCATGGCTGCAATGCCTGAGGGGGCAGTAGAACGTTTTTAAGACTTTAAAGCTATGGTTGTGTACCATCCTTGGATGAATTTTTCTAATTTAAGAAAAAGTGAATGTGTGTGAATAGTTCTGGTCACCATAGACGATGCCTATTCTTCAGCAGAATACTTAGTGCTTTGATTGAACCTTTAATTCACCACTTAAGTAGATACATTCTGAACTGGGATTTTCATGTATGATTTGTCAGATTGAGTTTATAATTCAATGAAAAAACCTGTGGAAGCATCATAGAAGTGTTTAATGCACTCAAAAAACATGAATTAGTTGAAGAAACAGGCAATTTTAGCACAAATACATCTGATAAAATACATTAGTCCAAAAAGTATATAGGCCTACCAGTGGTGTCCAACCTTTTTTAAAGCAAGAATTACTTTCACAAAGAAAATACTTTGGCAAGCTCACGAATCGCGATGGTATGTTTTGCCAACAAGGCGTTTCCCAACGGTATATTTTACAGATTGGTGAGGGAGAGCCCCCTTGAAATTGTCCCTGTTGGTATATTTTGCTGACTGGGGGGGGGGTTATATACTGTATGATGAAATCCCCTTCAAATTATCCAGGATAATAATGTAATGAATGTTTTAATAAAATCAAAACTACTGAAGCAATGATGTCGAGCTGGTGGGCAATGTGGAATGTTCACTTTCGTTTTTGAGTTGCTCTTGTTCGTTCCATGTGCCTTGATGCTACACGCCTCCCCTGATTTTGCTGTGTTAACTGTTTCTGCACTTAACTGTTTCTGCGCTTCCCAGAGTCTCCCGGGATCTCCTCCTGAAAGACAATCCCCTTTCCTGTTGTTCTGTCACATATAAATATTGATCCTCCACAGCCCACAGAGATATAAGAACAAGTCTCCCAACTCTAATAAGAGAAAATCCCATGAAGATTGCTTGTTGCCTTTTGTAACATCAGAAACACACCCGCACACACACACACACACACACACACACATACATATGCTACACCTCTGTAGCTTCTTCACCTACAACATGTCCTAAGACTTTTGTGTTGGTTAATAACAAATCTTTCCTCTATGTATCACATAGTTTTCCTTGATATTGGCTGAAGATATTGGCACTCAGGAAGTTGTAATATAATTGTAATGGCTATATCGCACAGAGTTGCTTTATTCATTTGACTGCTTAATTGCAGTAATTCAATTTCCTGCTTTGCCTCCTTGTGGGGGGGGGGGGGGGGGCACTTGAACTGCTGCCCTGTGTTTTATTCACACATTTAGATGTAGGTGATGATGTTTGTGGTTCTTCTGAGCTTACACACTATGTAATAGTCTGAGTAGATTATCTATGGTCTGGGAAACATTTTAGATATGACTCGATCCCCTTCCAGATTTTTTTTTCCGGAAAGGTCTCAGTCTTGACACACCAGGCTGTCTGCTCGTGCACATCTTTTGAAAGCGGGGCTTCTGGAAATGAGACTTTAATGTGCTTGATACGTCAGAGACAGCAAGAAAGAATCCTTCATCATTAAAATGCAATTTAAATTTAATACTCAGCTATTGAGGTTTAATAGAACCTCCTACATGCCATAACACTTTTGTCAAACAAGCCTTTTCATAGATTGGTAAATAAACACAGTTTTGTTATTTATGAATATTTCACGACTGTGGTTACGTTGAGTGCCCATCAAAGGCCAGATTCTGTCTCATAAAATAAAAAGACAAAAGTGCAAGAGACAGTAAGATATGTCTGCCTTGCTCGAAGTGGTTTGCTTTGTTCATTTGTGCAGATTCAAATGTATGGGGTGAGACAGTAAGCTTCCTTTGGCGCTCTGCCGGCCTCTCGAGCTTGTGGTTTTAAATACGGCACTCAGGTCAAGGAGCACCAAAGCCGTGCATCATTAGAGGCCTTAACAAGAGCCCTCTTTCTCCTATAATGGGGCAAGAGAAAGACAGCCTCTGACAGAGCTCACCGTGACCATAGCAGGGGCGCAGCTAGAAATTTTGGGCCCCATGGAAGCACATCATATTGGCCCCCAACCCATACTAATACAATTATGTGCCCAATTTTTGAAGGCTATTGTTACTTAGAGGCCCTTGGGATCATCCTAACTCCCCCCCCCTTTATGGTGCCCCTGGACCATAAGTTGGTAAGAAACACTCATATTTGAGCATTTTTAAAAGAAAGGCAGATCAAATACTGAGCTTAAAATGGTATCAATCCAATTCCTCACTATCCATCCATCCATCCATTCATCCACCTATCTATCCATCCATCTTCTAACTACTTACACTGACTCACTAGTCCTCACTATTTATTTTTTACTAATTATTTTTCATTATACCTAATATAGGTTATTTCAACTATGCTTAGCATGGAAACGCAAAGAGAAGATGTCCCACAAAATGTGTTTTAGTAGTCGGCTGTATTTTCACGATTTAAAGAAGCTAATTAATATCAGTTAACTCAATATACTTTTTTTTCAAAGCGTATTAAGGAATTAAGCGTGTGGAGAAATTGCATTTTAACCTTTCTGTTCAAATACGTCATTAAAAAGGCTCAGGAAATAATTTATCTGTGCTACACAGGAAAGGCTGATGATAGCTGACAGGTGATGACAGATTTCAGCACCCTATTCTCTCATATTTATCCTTAGCTGAGCCCTTTGCAGCAAGAAACTTGACCAGGTCTGTTAATACTGGTGCTATCTGGCTTTTGCTTTTAATTGGGAAAGCATGTTTGATTGAACATCACACCAGTGGTTTGGGCCTACAGGATCATGTGACACTCGCTGTGATTGAGGTAATGAGTTAGGGAGTGGGGTGGGGGAGGGCTTCATTGGGGAGGAATTGAATTGTATGCCACACAGAGAACTGAAATTCTAATAATTGACCTAAATTATGTACTTACACGTCATGACCTTTGCAGCAGAGGTGGAAAAATCCTGAAGACTGCTACTGAATACAATTCACCTATATGTAAGAACTGAGGAGTTAGTCACTGAAGGGATCACTTCGTAGAGGAGCAGTGGCTGACTATTAGGAACAGAACACTGGAGATGCTCACGGTTCACAGAACTGGACAGGAAGCTGATGAGAGGAAGCTGGTGATTATCCTGTTTATCCAGGAATGATTGTATTCATAAGCTTATTTACACATACCCCAAACGGCTTGTAGCCTACATTTGGTTGTCTTACTTTATTTATACATTTAGATGTTTATTTATTGTTTGGGTTTCATTTTTCTACCACTTTTTTTTCTTTCCTTTTATTAAATTAATTTTTTTTTTATTAGTTTTCTTTATACTTTTGTCTAGATTGTGTTTACATCATGCTACCACCTACACCAAAGCAAATTTTATGTATTTTTTTGTTCTTGGTGAATAAAAAGATTCTGGTTCTAATTCTGATTCTGATTCCTTATGGGTCCTAAAGGCTAGTGAGAGTCAGGGGTGTTGTGCTACCTGTAGACACCTTGGGTCCCCTGCATCATGGGCGGTTCTTCTCCCACAGAATAAAGAATGAGTCCGGGTCCCCCTGCCCACTCCCTCTGTCCACATAGGCCAGCTACTACGCTCTCTTCAGCAGCTACCTGTGGGGCCTCAAATGAGCTGGACCGGAGGACAAAATCTCTAACTTGTGCCATGTTAACAAAATGCCAGGAAGTGCACCCCATATCGTCGCTTACCACCGGCTGCTGCTCGTCTGCTTTGGGTTTTTTCCCATTTCCACTAAAACCTGCTAAGTAAACAATATCAGCCGGGGCTTCCTATAAACCCATCACTGGTATTTTTGACAAAATTAGCCCATGTATCCCCTGACTCCCCCGGCCCCCTGATAGTGAAAAACAGTGCCATGATTCAATTCTTCTGCCTTATGTGGTTCACACTGCATGGACATAAACATAAAAATGGACATAGCCTATTGCATACATCCCATAATGTCCATAGCAACTACAATGTTCTGATTTTAGGTTAGTGGAGTGGACATTTGGAGCGATACATTTTAACATATAAATAACCACAGTTAAAACCACACCTGTCTCTTACTCCTGAGAACACCACATTCCTGGACTTGAATATGATTTGTCCAGGAGCAAGGATCCTATCAGCATTGTAGGCTGTTTTGTGCTAATACTCTAGCAAGGTCGTTTAATGAATCCACTTTCTTCTTTAACGGGAATTGTCTTCGCCTTTAAATGCACTCCAAATAAGGCAATAATAATGCACAATAGACTAATGGCACCCTGTGCTCTGAGCTGACATGAAGCCTTTTCTCCATTCATTATCTGGAACGCATTGTGAAAACATGCTCCAGCTCACACTCATCACACAAATAGAGAGAGCCACCCAAGCTGTCACGCTTTATCCTTCAAAGCAGCAAAACAATAACAGTACTACTGTGCTAAATTGCTATTTTAATTGCCTTTAGTTGCCTTTAATTGCATTTACATTGTAACTTCTCACTGTTATCGATACCCTTTAACTAGTAGCTGTCTCTTCATTGTTACATCATCTAGAAACAATGTTTCACCAGAGTATGATTATTGCAAACAAAAAAATGGAGCAAATTATGTTTTGCAGTCCTCTGTGGGTAGGAATACACAAATTACGTTATTGTAGAATTAAACAACATAAATAACTGATCCAGTTAACTGGGTAGTGATAAAAGGTTTTAGCCTAACCGAAATTGGGATTCTTGATCGGTCACTTTATGGTTTAAATCAGTAGCATACAGCCAAATAATCCTTGGGAACTTGATCAAAGCGGCTGGCTTTTGAACGGGCTCAATGAATGCCACTTGTTATGGATTTTTAGGTGTTATTTTCCACCCATGTGACACCTAATTAAACAGCCGTTATCAGGTTCAAAACATCTAATTGGAAGTCAGAGAAAATGTACAAACTGTATCAGATCACCAACCAATAACACCAATAATATTTTCTCTTTAGACCAGTGGATAATTAATCTATCATCTGCATAAAAATAAAGCTTAACTTTACAGGGAGTTATGTTACAAATTACAGTTTGCTTCCTGTATTATGCAAACCAGCACATCTTGTTAGGTATCAAGATAAATAATTTTCCATGAGTTTGTCCACATTTCTGTTTATGTGTGCGTGGTTTATTTTTAAATTTATTTTACAAATGCACTTTTTTGGATATGTTTCTTCATTTGTTGAAACTTGGCTCAGAGTCAATTAAATGTAAGTTTGGGAGTCAAACTACAGGAAAGGATGCATCTGAGGACATTTCTGAAGCAGAAGTTCAAGTGAATAAACCAATAAGTGATTCGTGTTAAGTGTGTTACTTGAGGGTAATACAATATGGTGCCACTTGGGTGTCTACACGATAAACCCATGAACTGCCTGTTAAATGTATGCACACATGGTTTGGGATTTTTTACTACCTTTTGTTTACTCCCATAGAAGATCAGTGCCTTAATCAATTGATCAATGCCCAGGTTGAATTCCTCAGTTGTTAGACCTGCAACTAATCACATGTCTGGAAAGGGGCTGTTTTTATTGGAAAGGTCAGTCCAGTGACATCCAATCCTTTTAGATTTTCAGTATCTACCTTCTCTTGCTGTTCTGGATCAGTCTCAGCAAGCCCAGTAATTCCATTTAGGGCATGTATCTGTAATATTATTTACATGCTTAACAGGGACTATATTACAGCCACTTGCAAAAGCTATTTTAAAAACAATATGGTTTATTTGTTTATACCTGTGGGTATTTACTGAAAGAACATGAAAACAAAATCTGCCCTTACGGGATTTGAGCCTGCAACCTTCTGTCCGGAAATGACGTAATCCCGCACAACCACCACACCAGACAGCCTCACAATCCAACATCCTTATGACCTACGGGTTAAATGGTTTAGATAAAGGACTGCTGGTGTTGAGAAGTCTTTTCAGTGTTTGGGAGATGTGGGTAACTATTAATCTCCCCCTGCGTGTGCGCGTGGCACGTGTTAATAGAAGCTCCAAGACCACATGGCGAAATATGGATGGGTGGGTCTGGAAACGAAATGCTTTTAAAATGTAGAAATGCTTTTCTTTCTCAAAGAGTATCAATCATATTTTGAGTTACTGTAGCTGCATATGCTGCTGTAATATGAAATATTAATTAATTAAAGCCATCAACTCTAATCCACCCCAAAAAAGACCTGGAGCAGTGATTCATAATAGCCACATTTTACTTGTGCGTGTAAAAAAACTGTTCTTGCAGTCACTGATTGAAAAAGATGTCGAAATCGCTCATTCATATTATCACTTGCATTAGCTTTAAATTTAATTATTAAACGACAGATTGAGAAACACAATGTTTTGTCAGCAGCTGTACATCTCTGTAAACCCTCTGTATTTCTTTTGATTGTTCTGCCTCGTCTGCATCTGTACGGTATTCCCAGTTACACCTACATTATTTAATACGTCGGTAAATACGAACTCTGATGGTCTCCCTTTCACATGTGGACTTCAGGCGCTTCTGAGAGACGACGCTTTCTCTCGATCACTGCATTTCCCCGTCCAGTGGTGCCGGTATCCCCCCTCCCCACCCAGCCCGGCGCCGCTTTCAGCACTGGACAGCTCCTCAGTCTCTCTACCGAACGTCCCCCAGCTCCGGTGATTGACAGAAAAAGTGGCCATACACGAAACAAGGGTACTTTGTGAAACCCTATAAGACAGTGAAGGAGACGGGCTCTAGGAGCAAATGGTTCCTACCTCTCCCCGTTGGGTTTAGTTACTGCATGTTACGGGCAGAGGAGGGCGGAGTGTGTTTGTCGCTGAAGTGTGAGATGAGACTCCGTGCATCCCAGTAATCGGATTTTTTTTAAAGCTCCGGTGTCGGTCAGCGATCCCTAGCTGAGAAAGGCATCAGGAAACTCGTGTCTTATGAGCAGCGATCTCTGGGTTTATGTACGATTCTAAATGATTTTCCCCCTGCTATAATAACATACAGACGTAAACAAGCTCGAGCCGCTCTCTAACTGGAAAAGGGGCTATTTAACCCGGCGAAACCGAGAGCAACTGTACCTTATACTCAAGAGCCGACGGGAAAAGACGTCTGGATTCACTTATCCACAGGTGAATGCGATCCGGTGCGCTAATTAAACCAGCATTTACCCCTTCGCTCTTGCGTATGAACTGAAACATTCTATTCAATCCAGACGGAGAGAGGTATGGCTGTTTTTCTGCTTTCCTTACTCTTGCGAGTGGGATTTGTTGTCGGATCGAATTATAGACATGATAAATGGTCAGACCATGAGAGGGAGTCTGAAATCACAGCCAAGCAGCCTATCTATAACATTCCTATTAACAGCCAAGAGCAGCCTCATCATTTGCCTCATATATTTAAATCTGGAATGGAGCAATCCGCCTTCCTACAGAAAATCGAGGAGGACCTGCCCCGGGTGGTCATGGCTTTCCTTCACACAGGAGATCCGTCGACGTTGAGGCACGCAAACTGTTCCAGAAGGTACGAGTTGAGCGCTCTCAGTGGTCTAGTGTACACAAGTCCGCACTCATCACTGCATGGTGTGCTTAACGCGGTGGCACAAGCCACCAACTTCTTGAACGTGATACTGCAAGCAAACAGGTCAAGGCTGCATAGCTTGCAGGGGGATGCTGAGTGGTACCGGGCGCTTGTCCACAGCATCTTGGAAGGGGACCACAAAATCCAGCGAGCTGCCGTCACATTCAACAAGGATCTTCCGTCGCCGGGACACCACACCTTCCTCCAGGCTACCAGAACAGAGAACGGCATTGTTCTCCAAGACCTCTCGTCCACGGCCCACCATCGCCTCAGAAACAAGACAGTGGAGACAGAGTGGTTCAGCGAGATCCGAGACAGACGCAAACCCCACCTCCATCGGAGGGTCTTGAGCCAAGAGATAAAGCCACCCGATGTATCACTGAGAGGAGGGGACAGCTACGTCCTTGATAAAACTGAAATCAAGTGGTCGGCGCCCTACCTTGAGTGTGACAGAGGAACCTTCATCCCTCAGTGGCTCCTAACCCTATCAGCTGGTTTCTATGGTCTGAAACAGAATCAGGTTCCGGAATTCAGGTAAGTGTGAGAACTTCCATGGAACACTGTTGTTTATTCATATAAACGAAGGGCTCTGTAGATTGTCTTTACATACAATTTACGCATTTCTTCCACTTTCTTTTCTGTGACATCTTCATGACATGCATAAAGGCCAGAGCACCTCAAGTAAAATGGAGCAGTTTTCAGCTTATGGACAATGAATTTAACAACTAAATATAACCACAAAAGATCAAAGGTCACTTGACATATGTTAGAGGATGTAGGACTAACAGGAATAAAGCAGGTAGCCTTGTATCCAAGATACTTTGGTAGACCTGTGGGGATATTCTGCATCACATGTTTCAGTATTTCTTTCCTATGTGAGACAGAATAAGCTTGCCTCAGATGCCCTGAATGACAGCGGTCGCTATTGCCATGGAAATCGCTGCACAGATAGCAAGCCGAGTTCTCTGCAGGTGCACGGCATGTGACTAAAAATAGCTCTCTGTTATTTTGTTGCAGTGAAAGAAACCCCATGCCGTTTTATAATAATTAGTATTTTTTTAACGTGCTGGCATCTCTTAACATGAGGGAATCAGCGTAACCGATAAAGGTGCTGGGAGGTTCTCTAAGGGGTCTTTAAAATATCTGTGGTTACTATGGTATTGTTGCAGTTAATGCATGTACTTGAAGACTGATCTTGGGAAATCCTGTCTGCTGACGCTGTGAAAGCTCCCTTTTGTTGTTATAGACAACCTCCCCCCTCACCAGTTACCGGCTAGCACATCAGTGAGTCTCCACTTTACAGGACATCATCAAGACACCAACACACAAGATCAATGACAACAGAGTGGACTGGATTACAAGGATTTCACCACTGTATAAGCAGTTGGCATTGTTCCACCTTACACCCCCCATCCAATGTGCATCTGGACAGTCTTATGAAATTTTCACAATGGCTGTTGCTCTGATTGTTTCCAGTTGACTACAAAATCACCATGAACATGAAAGTATAAAGCTCCACACTTATGGGTTTTGGCGGGGGGGGGGTGTCACTACATTTGTTTGATAGGCTTCCCTGCACACTGTATGTCAAAGATACAGGAAATGCATTCAACATGTATTCAATGTGTATTCAACATTATCCAGGTTCGCATGAATTGTAGGCTCTCCAAGAATATACCAGTGGTTTTAATGGATGGTGCCAAATTGTGATTTGGCATTTCACAGTTTTCCGCATGATCTATATGGTAATATGCACTGGTACCTAACATATCTAGAGTTCTGCTAGCAAACTATTCTTTAAAGACATTAAAATCTCATGTAAGTATGTTTGGGCCAGTAACCCTGACCAGTGGTTAGAGATGAATGGATGGATGGATGAAAACAAGTGCCCTTCCCATAACTACATGAAACCTATGAATGTGGTTCCCCATTCTCTGACTTATTAAGCTTTACTTAAGAATGTCATTATCTTCTTTATATATCATTAGTAGCCTGATTTAAATTCCATAATACTATAAAAAGATGTTCTCAACACTCTGCAGTTCTGATCGGTGAATTTCTTCATAGTTTTCCCATTACAGGAATGCAAGTTAACTAAATGCACACTCACGCCATCTGTAGGCATAGTCATTAGTATTTTCTATACTCCTCGTTCTCATCCATATATAATTTGGTGGAGTGTGGGCATCTTAAACAGCAATTAAGCTTCATTTCCGAGTATCAGATGATGGTCAGGAAAAAAGCTGCATTAATGGGAGAAGTCTCCGCTGAAAATGAAACTTCAGAAATAGGTGATAAAATAAACCACACTAGGTGTTATATACCTGTGATATAGATCTATTTTCACCTTGTTATTAAAAAAAGAGAAAGATAGAGAATGGAATGGGCTTGAGCTGAATTGCTGTGTATTAGGAGGTATGACATCATACCTGTTCTGAGTTTAACCCCTTCTGGGTGGGGGCTGGTAGGCTGAGGAGAAAAAGGGAAAGTGAGGTGAATCAACAGCTTTTGCAGAAGGATCTGTTTTCTACTTCCACAAATCCCAGTATGGGCTGGGCTGGAAATGATGTTTGTTTTGCTTGGTGACTTATATTTAATGGTGGCCTTTGCTTAGGAACACAAAGTACCCTTGTTTCGTCACCTGCCAAAATACATTTATCTGGAAAAGAAACCTGCATATTGAATTCGTATTTCAACATTTGTTTGCAGCCTGGTCGAAAAACAAAACAAGGATTTGGGCCCAAGCTTTTTGGTGTCTATGGGAGGTCACTGCTTGCAGTTTCAGCCGAAACACTTTGTAATTAATCTTTCTGGCCATTGTCGTGAGAGAGCAGGGACCGCACAGCACCTGTTTAAGTCGAGTGAACCTCAAAGGGAAAAAAAGGAAAGAAAAGGAGTTCAAGATTCAAGATTAAATTACCATAATCTGGGTGTTTCCTGTAGCAGCAGTAACTTGCTGCCCCTTTGCAAAGTCAAAGCTAAGTTCACTTGCAGTAGCACAAGATGGAATCATGTCTTGCACTGCCGCCCGCCCTGCTGTTGGCTGAGGACCCTGGGGTTGTCTCAAAATGTGCCCATCTAATGAGAGTTGAGTGACGTGTGAAGGATGCAGATGTCCAGCCGAGCTGGTGAGGACTCCCTTTCTCATTTCCCGGGATGTCTGGGAAAATAACTGTGAAGTTTGTTTGTTTTTGTGATGGAAGCAGGGCTGTGTTTGAGTTAGCTAAGATTTCACCCCTCGTCTGGTGTCCAATCCATGTTACCAGAGTGACCAATCAGAAGGTCAAGGGACATCACAGAACAGTGCATTTTTAAAGTTCACACACTTCCTTTTTTTGTTCTTCAGTTTTTCCCCTATTTTTGTGCACTCTCCATTGGGACCACAGGCTTAATTTGAAGTCATCACATTTCGCACACCTGTTTATTTTTGTACACCATCTTGTATTTTTAAATTTGCCTACTGAACGAATTCAGAATATACCAGGTGTGTGACGAGCCGGGAGCTTCTAATCTAAGATGCTAGGCACATGACTTTTCCCTGAAATAGATTATTATTTTTAGATTGGGTTAACCACATTAATCTGCAGAAATCCGATCATGAAATGTACAAAATGAAGTGTGTAAAAGTGCAGCTGGAAAGTTACTTCATTTATCCTGCCACTAGTGGGATACTTCCTAAATTGATACTGAGATTCATCCAGTATCCTGTACTGTCCCCTAAGCAACGCTGCTGTTTTTATGAAATATGTTATAGGCCAACATAAACAGTTAATGGCTACATCTTACAGGGTCAGATAGGGATGCACACATGTATTGCCATTGTCACGGTCTGCCCATGTGATCCTTGTGTGCCACGCCGCCTTGTTCCCCACGTGCGTTTCCCTAATCGTGCCCAGCTGCCCCGTGTTTAGTCCTTGATGTCTTTCCCTATTTAGTTGATCTGTGTCATGCTCCCATGGTTGGTTATTGAATGTATTGAATGCATCGTTCATGGTTGTTGCCGCTACCTGTGCCTGTCCTATCGGAATAAACGTCTTTGTCAAGTACAGCCTGCATCATGGGGCGTCGATCCCGCAAAAACCGTGACAGAATAACCGACCGCAACCAGCGACCCAGCGGCTGTCCTCCTGAGATTGCCATAGGCTCCACGGTGTGCTTAGAAGACCCGCTCCTGATCCTGAATCCGGCAGTATTTGGCCCGGACACCTCTTCTGCTTCTGCCCCTACATCCATGCAGGCAGAAGAATTCTTCGCCTTACAAGAACTATGGTGGAGGCTAGCGGTAGACCCAATGCTGCGCGAGGATCCCGAAGCCTCCCAGTCCCTCGACTCCCTACAGCAGGCGTTGGCCGCCATCACCCCGATCTCCTTGCCCTCGGAGCAGGAGAAAGTACGGGGAATGATGAGCGACCTACTGCAGCGGCGGAAGAGTCTCGCCCGTACCGCCGCAGCACGCCCGTCTGGTTGGGAGGAAGACGCGGCAGCACACCCGTCTCGTCGGGGAGAAGACGCCGCAGCATGCCCGTCTCGTCGGGGAGAAGACGCCGCAGCATGCCCGTCTCGTCGGGAGAAGGCGCCACAGCGCGTCCGTCACGTCGGGGAGAGGACACCGCAGCGCGCCCGTCTGCGCCCGCAGCTCCGTCTGCAGCCCCGTCTGCGCCCGCAGCTCCGTCTGCAGCCCTGTCTGCGCCCGCAGCCCCGCCTGCAGCTCCGCCTGCGCCAGTTCCTGTTCCCGCAGCTCCGCCTGCGCCAGTTCCTGTTCCCGCAGCTCCGCCTGCGCCAGTTCCTATTCCGCCTGCGCCAGTTCCTGTCCCGCCTGCGCCAGTTCCTGTTCCCGCAGTCCCGCCTGCGCCTGATCCTCAGTCATCCCCACGAAGGCGCAGGTCCCAGA
>JAODKL010000001.1:18211255-18229093 GCA_026780765.1 Petrocephalus schoutedeni
ATATCTCTGAGGAATGTTTCCAGTACCTTGTTGAATCTATGCCACGAAGGATTAAGGCAGTTCTGAAGGCAAAAGGGCGTCCAACCCGGTACTAGCAAGGTGAACCTAATAAAGTGGCCGGTGAGTGTATATTCCCTTTTTTCTTGAGTATATTTACTCATGCAAAATGAAATACGATTAATATAGATTAAAAATGAATGATATTTAATTATGATTAATCAAAATTCATCCACAGTAACCCTGCGATTAATCTGATTAAAAATTTTAATCGTTTGACAGCACTAAAATAATACATTACAAAGATATCATCTGATTTATACTATGCAACTGTGCTATCACATCCTTAAGTTAACTTGGTTATTGTTAGATTAAAAGTGATCCCTGATGCATAAAACTAATCCTCATCTTGAGAGAGTCTCTTGCTGTGAACTGCCGGTTATTTCTGGTTCCATGAATAGCTGACTGCCCTCACCTATGGTCATGAGCTGTGGGTAGTGATCGAAAGAACAAGATGGCGATTACAAGTGGCAGAAATTAGTTTCCTCCGGAGGGTGGCTGGGCTCTCTGTTAGAGATAGGGTAAGAAGCTCGGTCATTTGGGGGGGACTCAGAGTAGAGCAGCTGCTCCTCCGCATAGAGAGGAGCCAGATGAGGTGGCTCGGGCATCTGGTTAGGATGCCTCCTGGACACCTTCCTGGTGAGGTGTTCTGGGCATGCCCCACTGGGAGGAGGCCCTGGGGAAGACCCAGGACACACTGGAGAGACTGTTGCCCCTTTTCCACTCCACTGGTGCCAGTGCTGGCACTGGGGCTGGTGCTCGGCCGGTGCTGAATTTGGGCACCAGCAAGAGCCGTCCTGCATTTCCACGGACTTGAGAGCCCAGTGGGAACAGTGTGACAGCACTGCGCCCATGTCACAAACCACGTGGACTACAGTGCAACAATGGCGCCCACCTCTCATGACGACACGGGTGCTTCATCCAAACCAGCAAAGGTTTGGTGCCTGTTCGAAGCCGATTTTGTGGCACCAACGCCATTTCTTTTTCTGTGGAAAACATGGCACTGGTTCCACGTCTGGGATCGGCACCGGCACCTTTTGCAGTGGAAAAGGGGTATGTGTCTTTCGGTTGGCCTGGGAATGCCTCGGGATTCCCCCGGAAGAGCTGGATGAAGTGGCCGGGGAGAGGGAAGTCTGGGTCTCTCTGCTTAGGCTGCTGCCTCCGCGACCCGACCCGAAAAAGCGGTAGACGGTGGATGAATGGTGCATGCGGGGAACGAATCGCGCACAAATTGTGCGCTGACAAGGCTTCGACGGGAAGACCGCACTGCATGCCAAGAATTCAAGATGGCTGTGCCCTTTATCAAAAGTAAAAGTAAAAGCTGTAGTTTTATACTGTTTACTAGCAATTATAGATGTTATTTGTGGCTCGTTAAATCGGGTATACACACATTACTGTTCAACCGCTATCTGTGGACGTGTTGCTACGGCGTTTTAATGCGCAAAATACCGCATAATGTACAGTACATTTGCTTGTTGTTATCATCTACTATTGCTAACAATGGCTAACAATTAACTGGGACAGAACTGTGGGGCCTATAATTCAGAAAGGAGGATACCTTACTTAGCTGAATAATTTGTTGGATTTATGGTAGTCTGGGCTAAATGTATGTGAATGAAAATAATGGCTATTTAAACTCGGGTAAATTGAATTCGGCTAAGCAAGAAATCTTACTGTTTGAAAAGGGTCCTGGAATTGCTAAATGGCTTTCGAGGTAAACCCGTGTCTGATGTCTTTTCGAGTTCCGACCTCCGAGATAGATGGTACAGATGAGAACGAATAACCCCCCCCCCACCCCCCAACACATTTACATTTCACTGGTGTTGTACCGGGACCAGTGCACAGGTGTGAAACTGTCTGCAGGACCACAAAAACACCACTTTAGAAGAATACTGTTTCCACATACCCCAAAAATAATCCCATCATACCAATCATTTACATCATCATTACAACTCCACCATATGCCCTCCAACCTCCCACAAAACCTTGGACCAATGCAGGTGTCAAAGCTGTATGTGGGCACTTTTCCACTGCACCAAGTACGATCCATCGACTTCCGGTCGAGTACCAGTTCCAAAAGTCCAAGTACCGAAAGTGCCGAACCAGGTGGGGTACTTTGGTACTTCGATACTTTGGGGCGTAACACTTTCTTTGTCGATTGGTTATGCAAATAGCCCGATTCTGAAACACAATACAACCGCCGTCTTGAAAAAAAGTTACGAACTCGGAAAACAACAATGGATGAAGTAAAAAAATAATTTCGATTTGGTCGGAAGAACAGATCAGGATGGCATAACAAAAAAATTTAAAAGTATTTTATTTAATTTATTAAGGCAGCACGATATTGGAGAATTTCTAAATACAGCAATGTGATTTTGTTGTAGTAAATATTGGGGTATTTCCATCCATCCATCGACTTTCCAACCCGCTTATCCGTTTAGGGTCGCGGGGGGTCCGGAGCCTATCCCGGAAGCTACGGGCACGAGGCAGGGAACAACCCAGGATGGTCTAGCAGTGGTTTAAACAGATCAGAATGATTATGATCATCTCGGAGAACGCATGCAGCACTCAAGCAAAACCAGCGGAGGTAAACTTTAAACTGATTTAAAAAACATATTTTGGGTAATCTATACAAGGAATAATCATTAAATTTGCAGAGTTGGCTAAGTTTTTTCCCCTGTGCCATAGTAAAATGTCCGTACAGAACCGAAAGTAAGAAAGTCTGATCTTAATGTAACTGACTAGCAATGTAAGAACTGCATGTGCATAACGTTACGCAATGTTAGATTTAATATCCAACATAGTCTAGCTTTATACTACAGCAATTTTTCGAATTCAGTACAAAATTCCTCGCCTCGCGTTGTGCTTTTATCCAGCGCCAGTACCAGTTTTTACACCAGTGGAAAACCAACACAAAAGAAGCACCGAACTTTTGGTACTTTATAGGGGTACCGAAAGTACGGTACTTGCTGGGTGGAAAAGCGCCCTAAGATAACAACAACACCACTTTAGAAGCATATTGCTTCCAAATGACCAAACCTATCCCATCAGACAATCATTGACATCACCACCAACAATAAAAACCCTATAAAAGGTTATATTGTTTAACCCAAAAACTCTGCGGATGTACCAGACCCACATTCTTCATGTCATAAACGTTTAATATAGTAAAAATAAGCTTTGTTTAAAATGTGCTTTTGAAAAATATACAAAAAATACACCAAGCTGTCCTTGCAAACAAGTATACTTCAGTTCAAGTATGATTAAGTACACTAAAGCATATTTACATTTAAAGTATGTTTTTTAAAGTATACAAACATTATACCACACTGTACTTAAACAAGTATACTAACTATTTCAAGTAAGCTAAAATATAGTAATTATCACATTTGCATTAGATGTATACTGTTTTAGAACATGCAAAAGAAAATATATTTTTATTATACATTCAGTAGTTGGGGCACATTATTAATATACTGTAGTATAGTTTTTCACTTGGGTAATATTGCTTTGGCAAAAGTTCTTGGAAGATTCCCTATTAATGGGGTTTTACGTTTACACCTTCAGTTTGTCATGACTGGCTTTTATGTTTATTAATGTGTGTAATTTTGTATTCTGTGAATGGTTTTTCAAGTTTGGTTTTAGGAACGTTATTTTAACACACTCACATGAAGTTCTTCTTTGGTTATTGTTGTTGTGCAACGTTTTGGGAATGTTAATTATGTTAATTAATTATATAACGTTGCAGAAGAACCTTCTAGGACCCTATGAGGAACATTCCCTGTTAGCTGGGCCGTTACTATTTTACATCTACTTTTGAATCTTCAAATTATAAATTACTTGTATTTTATCATACCAGTATTTAGCATTTTATTTTGTTATATTTGATGAGCAAGTATTTGTAATTTGAAAGGAAACACTTTTTGATGCATTTGTGCCCATCTCTGGGGTCCCAAGCGTCTTGCATCGCAATGCACAAAACACACGCTCCACCCAGGAACAAGGCCGTTTAGCATGCAAGAGACAGACCGGGTTTGCTAAGGGTGCGGATCCGCCGCAGAGCCGCGCATTTGCTCGCCGGTATTTTAAATCGTCGGGGCTTCGATGTCAGAGCGAATTTACCCGTGATCCATCTGTTCAGGCCAAGCTGTGATAAACAGCAAAGGAAGCCGCCAGACCGAGGGTGTTTGTGTCTGATTTAGTGAACTCGGTGTTGTTGACACATGATGAAGGAGGGATTCCTTCATTTTAAGACCTTCCTCCCAAACGGGTCCGACGCATTCTTCTATAAGTCTGTTCCCAAGCTCATTCATCATCTTTGCCATCATCGCTTCACAGCGAGCCCCTTTTAATTGCCTCATCCATTTATTCTGAAAGGCACAGTGCCCCCTGTGGTCCGGATGTCATTCTCCAAGATGGCACTGCACTTGGCAGCCACGTCTAGCATATTTCATATATTTTATACTTTGCTTTTTTTGTTGTTCTTCTGGTTCTTTCTGTATATTTAGTTTTGTCTTGTTTAGCTACATTAAAATGTTTTCATGGAGGCATATAGGTTGGAGACAGAGGAAGAGAGAGAAACGGCTGCAGGCCATACCTGCCTGCAGTGATTAGTGGGAGCATCAGGACTGAGGAGCTCCTTGCCTTGCTGCGGAGAATACTGGTAGATCAGCTCTATGAGCTTCAATGAATCAGGGCACCAAAGGGCTTTTAGCCATGAATGGAGGTGGAGCTTCTGCCTCTAACTCTCAGAGGCTTAATCCCAAGCAGCTGCCCGGACCCTGAACTGCTGGATTTGAGCTTGGACCTATTCTACCCATGCTGGGAGCTGTAATGGCCGCTATCATTTACTTTCCATTGTCATCTGTCATACAGACCACACTCCTCTGCCATGTTTTTAAAAAGAGCGCCATCTCTGGTGGCTTCTAAAATACAGATTCACATGGCATGTGTGGTGCAGGTCAACAGAAGGCTGGACCTTGACGTCATCGTACACCATGGATGACATACTTTCCTGTTATTTATTATTTAATTTATTATTGAGCTGGGGTTTATTTAATATAATGCTGCCAGACATCAAACCCTTCACCCCTGGGGGATCAATAAAATTCCATCTTTTTTATAATATTTGATCTTATCATGTAAGTGCTGAGGATTTACATAATCAGGGAGCTCACAGAATGCCTCTCGTTTGGAGTTAATAAATATTGACCGTATTTCTCCCGGTTACCCCTCCAGAGGAGTAAGGATGGAGATGGATGCCTTCAAAGGATTGTGATGCTAATGAGAACTGGCTCCCCTCTCCCCTCTCTGTGCTATGCTGTTCCGTAAAACTTATTAACTATAGTCTAAACATCTGCAAGGGTCTCGCTGTTAATATTTATACCCGTCTTTCCCTGTCATAAGGCATCCGCTTGTCCTCCTGGTAGAATAAGTGGAATTCAGGATCCTCCAAGTCTACCATCCTCCTGGTAACTCTGATGGCACGTGTGTTATCTTTGAATAACCCCTCCACACCATAATTTCTTATGCTTGGCTCCAAAATAATAATTAGATAATAAAGTTATATAAAATGTTAGATATCCTGCACCTTTCTCTGACAATGAACATCCTACATTTATGGGGTATTAACAGGAATCTTGTGTAAAACTAGATATGGTGCACATTAAATATCTGTACAGGTGCCTTTTTAATTATGGGTTGCTGATGTAGTAGACTAGCTGGTTAGTTTAAGCAAATGTTAGACATGACCAAGGAGGATGTTGTTGTCATGCCATCAACAACCTTAGTTTAACTCACATGCATCCCCTTTACCTGAATAGTAAAAGGACTATGATGGCTGATGATCTATAACTTTGCTGCATTATCAGGTACTTAAATCACTGTGATGCTGCAAAGTCTCATCTCTCTTGCTTATTTCCGATTTCTGGTTCTCTTGTGTATGACATTTGGTGGTTTCCTGGCCTGTATGGCTTGTCCCCAGCACCCAATGACAGCCCACTGTGAACACACCCACTTTGATATGTCGCCAGTATATTAACTGTAACAGATTTGCCAGCTGGACTCTTGTCCAAGTTGTCTCCTAATTGCTCCCTGAGCTTCCTGGGACGGCCTCACCGTAACCTTGTACTGGATAAGCAGACGATAGATGGATGGACACGGCACCTGGATGCCGTTTTAAATTACTCCTCACTTTTCTTACTTTGTATCATATTCCCTTTTGGCTGTACTTGTACCCTGGTGATCTGTTTGAATCAGACATGGGAGGACTTGACAGGTTGAGCAAAGTAGTTTTTTTTTGGGTGGGGGGGCCACTATGCCAATAAAACTTTGGGTGGGAGGGTGATGATGTCCCTGCGGCATTAGTCTTGGTCGTCGCGAACTACTGTTTATGTTTATGCCAATCAAAGCATACTTGGTACCCTAAGCAGGCCACCCCACCCCGGAAAAATTCACCTCCCACTTTCAGTTTGTCTCAGATGGTGCTCTGTGTGCTCCTTGCACAAAGGGGTAGGGTTCCCCCTCAGAAAATGGCATCCTAGGCAGCCGGCAGTGTCTCTTAACAGGTTGGTCAGCACTGGCCACATGGCATCCCCACGGGAACGCTAGCCTCGGGGCCCGGCAACACGGCGCTAACTGACTAATGCCGGCTAACGTCTAACTTGGTCTGACACATTGGCAGCCGCCATTCGCGCTACGCACATGCACCCACACACATGTACGCTAACCACACACGGAGGAGACATCAGACTGATGAGTTCACGGCTCGGATTATTTGTCCTGGGGGCTTTGACGGCAAACAAGAACTTGCAGGAGCTGAGAGACGATCCCCTCTCCTTAACCTTCCTGCATTTCCACTGTAAAACAGCGCTGGGAGATTTGCTGATTATCCCTGGGATAGTGTTTTAATGTGGTTAACGGACATGTAAACATGAGAGGTTCCTAGACTACGTCATGTAAATCTTTGACAAACAGTACAGGGTGCAGCATGAACGTTCTTAGGAGAAACAATGGATTTTCAGTTTTATAGTAACCATCATCACATCACCATTTTGTAGGCTGAATGTTTACTACTTGCCTTTGTCAAGCATGTGATCAGAATAGGTGGAGCCTGAGAAGTAGAAGAGATCTTACCATAATGTCATTTCAGTTTGTCATGAGTTTGGAGTAGAAATAAACTGAGGCTTCTACAAGAGCTTGCAGAGATCTATGCTTTAGATCTGCCTGTACCGTTGGTTCCTCATGAGAATTATTTTTGCTGTGGTGGTCTTTGTCATTGCAGGACACACGCAACTCAGTGTAATGTAGAGAAGCCTGTTTAGTGATGCATGTCTGTGGACTATGGGATAACATGCAAATGCAGTGAGAAGATTCAGACTCAGGGGGTTTGGGGACGATAGTGCTAGTCACTGAAACTCCATGTCTATTCCTCCATCCATCCATCCATTTTCTGAAACCGCTTTTCCTTCCGGGTCATGGGAGGTCTGGAGCCTATCCTAGAAGCTAGGGGCATGAGGCAGGGAACAATCCAGGATAGGGAGCCAGCTCATGACAGGGCCCATGTCTATTCAGAAATTACAAAAGGACACTTTCTACAGTACTGAAAAAAAATCAGTACTAAATGGAATGTGAAGTAAAATTTAACTGCAGACTAATGAACTGAACTGGGGAAGCCATCGCCTAGTCATGGAGGAAACATGGTGTATGTCGAGTTTTATCCATGGTCTGGCTGTCGGACATCAGCTGAGGGTTAGGGGCAGCTTATATGAAGCGTTACAAAACCTCATCTTTCGGGCCCCCAGGTCAGGCGGATCTAGTTACATTTCAGCTACCATGCAGCCCTGTTAACTACCACAGACTATTAATGAAGATGTAGAACTAAAGTGCCAGGACAGGATGTCGCGTCTCATTGATAATTAGAACTGGCACGGGAAGAAGTCAGCTATGTCGATGGTTGGACTATTAGCTTATGTACATTATGCATACTGGTGATACCGGAGAATACACAGGATTGTAGTGATCGAAGCCCAGCCATCATAAGGCATAAGGTCGCTAGCTGTCTTTAAATGGCTAACTTGAACTCCTGTTCCCTGGGGATAATGTTTGAGTGACATGAAGACCTGCGTCCTCTTCAGAGCTCCCATCTCAATGTGTTGTCTGAAATGCTGCTGGTTTTTGACAAACTGCACAAAGAGTGCAGTGCTCCTGAGTGCTCCTAGACTAGAGGAAGTTCACTGAGTTAACATTAATATTAATTCCAAGAGCAGCAAAGTGGGATGGAGGTGTGATCTTTGGAGAGGAAATCCCCATCTGCACATAACATTGCACATTGGCTGAGACCCAGCGAACTAAAAGCCCTTTGCGGTAACTGGCATCTGAAGCCCAGCTCAGAGGGGAACAAATGTATTCGGGGAAAAGAGCATAGTCTGAATCACTTGCAGATCGAGGCATCTCCACCTGGGGCAATCCTCGACTGAAGGTTATCCCAGGACACACACAGAATTAAAGGGGGGGGGGAGGCAGCAGCCTTGTAACCAATTTCCTTAACACAAGATTAATTTTTATGTGGATATTGTCAGTAATTTTGTTGTTGCATCAGATCATGTTAGCTAAATAGGATAATAACAATCTAGTGAAAATGACCGGTTATTAATTTTACAATGCCCCTTTTGTTTGAAATGTTTTGTTATAATATTAATGCTGCTAACTGTAATTAACTGTAATTAATCTTCAGTTAGGATATGTGTGTGTCTCCATCTTCGTGGCACCCAGTTATCTGCACCAGTGAATCTATGTGGTCCTAAAGGAATTGCTGATCGAAATTTTTTTTTAAAATGAAGGCTGCTAAAGACAAGTTGCAGAGCTGGAATTTTGGGGCAATGTCCCGTTGTGATACCTGACCTCTCGAGCTTGAAAAACGTACAGGCGTAAGCCAGTTAAGAAGCTCGTCAGCGAGGAGACACAGCAGAATGGATCAGGATAATTGGGGAGGAGATTCTTCTGCTCCTGCTAGTGCCAAGCTCTCCCTGGAAGGTTCTGGAAAAAGCAAGGTGAGGACAATGAGTGCCACATTTTAAATGCTTACACCTCCCTTTGTTTTTAAAAGCAAGAACGTCTTGCTGAAGGTTCCCCCGATGTCTCTGAGATGATGACTGTTAGTGTGATGAGTCAGATGGACTGGGGGAAGCAATTTTTTTTTCATCCTGGATGTCTCACGCCTGCGAGGCTGACGGCCTCCTGCGTCAGATCGCTTTATCTCTGACTCAGATGCGTGTCATTGAGGAAACGGAGGAGTACTGGGGGGGACACTGCGTGGCATAAATCCACCCCACCCCCCAATGAATTATCACCGCAGGTCAGCACTGGCCTTGAGGTGGGACATTTTCTATGATAAAGTGGGGCTGGGCTTTGTTTATTTATCAAAGAGTGACAGAAACGTTAAGGTGTCAGCAGGGGTGTTGAACAATTTTTTTTTTAAACAATTACATCTGTAATGAAGTGGTGGAATGTTATTCCAAATTTCTCAGTAAACTGTTTTCCTGAAACTTTTCAAATCAGCCTTTACCACTCACAAATAAGAACAGCATGGAAAGAGACGTGGATGTGCATTATTCAAAAGGTCACTGTTTAAAATACTGTTGGCCTGTGCAATGTTAATTTCTCTTCAGGCCCTAAAGTGTTGTTCCTGTGGTTAATTCCCCAGCACTGTGCTTTTCAGAAATATCCGCCAAATCTGTCAATTTTAAAAACAATTTTGGTTACCATCTTGAAATGCAGCCTTGCTGTTGATTAAGTCGTTTGTTGTTTTCCTGTCCTGTCAATTAACAGGTATCATTATGGGACCATTTACAGCATGATGCTGGAGGCCGCAGAGGCTTTTTTACCGGGCACTCGGTCATCCTTCATTGAATATTGGTTTATTTGCTTCTCAACCGTCAGGTGAAGGTTAATGCGAGGTCGCATTCTCCAAACACACTCCATTGTCCCCAGTTCATTTATTTAAACTAACAGCTGAGCCCAATGAGCCTTGATGGCCGTTTCCACACATGCGTCACATGTACACTGCTAAGCAGCTGGTAGCATGGGGGTGTAAGACACGGTCACCAGATCAAATCCCAGAATGGTCCTGCTGTTGTACCTTTAAGGAGAATTACTCCGGTGAAACATTCAGCGATAGAAATGGATAAAACGATTGTAGACAATAATCTACTAATTTAAAGTCAACAATAATACTGTCTGGTGTTTTTCATCAGTTTGCCGGATGAAGAGGCCTTTAGTTTCAATAACACTGAAAATTGACCTGTGAGTGTTTAAAATATTGATAACTCTCTAGCAGTCTAATTCCATTAATTCAGCTGATTTTCAGCAGTTCATTAGACTACAAATACTCGCTAAAAATGTTACTGCCTACATCCTTACACAACAAAAGCAGACACTTGCTGGTGTGACATGCCAAGTAATCAATTTGACCAACAGCTTAACAACTTAATCAATGCCATAGTATATAGGCCAGATGATCTATAGTTTTTCCCCCACATATAGTTTGAGTGCAGCTCTGTGAAAGCCTAATGATTCTACTAAGGCTGGTTTTGTCCTCTGTTTCTGTGATTTATGAGTGGTATGAAGTACTTTTGGACTCCTGCAGACATCTGGGCAAAGGTTTTGTTCAGACGTCTACGTGGCGACATCCATCCGAATGTGGGCATGTCGATAAAGGGCTATTTCAGGATTTCGCTGCTCTTTTGACGAAAAGGGAGCGGATTGAGTTGCACCAGACGGCATCGCCAGTATCGACAGCCTTGAGGCTGCTCACCCCTTTACAGAAGGGTCAAAATGACCCCAGTCAGAGGTCAAAAGTAACCCTGGTCCCCTAAAAGTTGCCAATGGGAAAAACAGGCAGCATGTAACAATGTATATTAAGCAGGATTTATTATTATTATTCCAGAGATCAGAGGGGACCAATTCACATTCAGCGGTTGTACAATTACTGTAGTCTTAAATCCTCACAGGGAACATTAATTTTTAAAGTCAGAACAGTGCAGTGGTTTGCAGATCTGGAGACATGCATTGAGTGCCTATTAAAATTGGTTATTTTAAAGGAGAATTTTAAAAAGTGCTTTCCGTGCACACTGACCATGAGAATGGATCGGCGCTCGATTCCCAGGAACGTCAGACATCAGCTTGCCTAGTATTAGTTGACATAGGACTGTATGGTAGTGGTCAAAGCCCATGTGGTGCCCCAGGCAGGCTTCACCACACTTAAGGAGTGACAGAAGCTCACTCTTAACAGACTGAGCTGTGTTTAGTGGGGTTTGTATGTGCAGGGGCTACCTCATGCCATGTCAAACTATTTTTATTGTCAGCTTGAAATACACAATGCATGGGTCATACACTAAAGTGAAATATTGTTATAATTTCTCTTAGTGAAAATTAAATGTAATAAATCGAATGGAAATGCTGAGATATATAAACATGACAGTTAACCATCTGATAGGACAAGGAAGGCTGTGCAGATTTGGCATGTAATTGGATGATCTGAAATGTGCAGTAATAAATAGATTTTAGAGTAATGAGTTCAGAGTTTTTAGTACACTAAACAGAAGTAGTAAAGCCTGTGCACCCATCGTGGTGAGCCTAGAGCCCATCCCAGGATGCTGTGTTGTTCGACCTGACCGTGTCTCCGCTTGTGAAAATCAAACCCCCTGTCTGTTGTGTTCACAGTGCGTGTCTCATCCAGGCCACGGCTTTGTGCTGGACAAGTACAGGTGTGAGTGCAAGGAGGGCTTCTATCACCCAAGCCGAGTGACCGCCAGCAGCTTCAAAAGTAAGTTTCAGCAAGACCGCAGCTCCGAGTTGCCTGCAGTTTATGTTGTCTGCTTCACGTTGTTCATGATCTGCTGATTGAAACTAATTGGTGCCTCAGTTTTCCTAGCTGAGTCAGAAATGCTGTTGCGATAAAAAGAAAATGGCAAAACAGGAGGTATGGAGTTCGAAGGAGAAAGTCCAGGTATTGTATAAGTAAGCTGTGTTGCAGATTCAATAAACTGTTGAAGGAAAAATCTGCCTTCATCCTTACCTACAGTAATTAGTTCAGGGGAACTCCGACCACCTTTAGGTGAATTCGCTACATAGACTTTCCATCTCTGAGATGTTTTTCCTGCTCAAAACCCCCTAAAATGAGCTACTTGTTTCAGGTGTTTGTTTTTTGGTTCTGTAAGCAGATTTTGTGTATTGTCTGCCCTTCATCAGGCCAGATGGCTGGAGACCCCAGGCTGAGAAGTGTTACGGTAACGGAGGCCCCTTTGTATGAACAGCACTTTTCTGTCGCAATGCTGGGCAGATCTCTGTGTGGTTGCTGGGGTTTCATTCAATCATGTCCTTTACCTAATTAACCTGAACTTTTTTAGCCACGGATGAGCTGTATGTAGGGGTGTAAGGGTTTGGCTTAACTTGACATGTATTCGCCCTTTTCCTGAAGCATTATTGTGCAGGGTGCTTTGGTGGGTAAAGACACATTCTTTAATGTTTCCAGGCTTTAAATTATAGACCAGTGTCATCTGTCACTATATCATTTTATTTCCTGGAATTTAAAGTCCCTGAATAATTAAGCCACTGATTAATCCTAATTAAGTCGAAGACTAATTTGTAGTGCTATTTGAAGTGCAGGAACTCAGTGACCCATCTTCCTCTGCATCCACGTGAATGTTATCATCTCAATCCAGATTTCCACTGGGCCGACCCAAGCCACTCAAGGAGAAATCAGCTTGAGCTCGAATTCGCTATGGGGCAATGCTCTGGGATCAGTGACCCTGAAGCTATACCTTTGGGTCTGCACCTTTGGGTCCACACTGCTTCCCAAACAAAGCTCTGTATATCAGACACATTGTCTTTCGTTCTTTACATCTGGCCAGATGGCAATATTTTGGAGTAAAAGATAAGGACCAGCCAGTCGTGATATTTAATCACTGTAATACAACAGCTCTGGGAATTCTCAGAGTGCTGTTGGAATTCTCAGACCACTGTTGGAATTCTTGGAGTGCTGTCCTAAGGGGTGTCTGTGTCTGCATATGAAAGGTGAACCCTGCTTTGGGTTTTCCTCTTTGGAACAGCAATCTGCCACCACCGGTCTATGTCTAGGTCCGAAACCACAGTAATGTAACTGAGGAGAACATGACTGTGGTGTGGAGCGAGATACCACCACAGCACCATAAGAGTGGCAGCTCTTAGTCCTTACCTCCTGCCTCCTTCGTCTCTGAACAGGAGGCGGGACCCAGTCAGGCGTGTTCAGCACAGGTCGGCCCTCTGCTGCAGTTGGTCCAACATCAGGCCCGGCCCTCAGGGAATGTCCTCGGAGCTTCTCAGAACTGAGCTTGTGGGTCACGTTGATTTGAATCTGACCCCCCACGCTAATATCTTTCTCCTGCTGTATAAATTGGCTTTTTTTTGCCGAGTGCCTCTAGCTGGTCTTCTTCATCCCTCTTCTCATCAGTGGGGCACAGACAGCTGGCGAAAGGTCAGCCAGGACGATGCCGGGGGGGCAGAGCAGCGGGCCGCGTGCCTTATTTTTTTGCAATGGTCCATCGTAGCCTTTGACGGCGTCAGATGTGAGATTAGCGAGCTGTCGTGGGGCACAGGGCGTGGGCTGGGTGGGCCAGGGTTTTCCTCCTGCCTCCTCTGCTGAGAGGTCACTCCATTTTCAAGTCCTCATTAAAACGGGCAGGCGGGGGGGGGGGGGGCAGACAGGCGTTATCGCCTCGGCAGGTGTCTGCAGTGTGGGTCTGCGCATTCCTGCACTTGCTGCCATGTGTGCCTGCGTATGTATGTGTGTGTGCGTGAGAGAGAGAGAGAAAGAGAGACATACACACTAACCCTCTGCACATGCTTCTGTTGATAGGGGCGTGTGACATGCATCTCCTTCCCCCATCTAATTAATCACTTACACATCGCCATGCATGTTTTAATAGTGCTGTAATGAGGAGAACTACAAACCCCTTTTCACTGAGCTCTGCCTGTCCCATAAAGGCATATCTTAATGCTGGAATCTTTATTAAAAGGTTTTGGGCCTCTCCATGTCTGGGCTGGCACTGTTCATACTTCCCCACAGCAATGCTTCAAAGATAACAGGGGACAGAAATCCAGGATATTCTGGTCAGGAGAGCGGTCCAGGCGACTGCTCGAAATCCAAGTAGATTACTTGGCTTTGTTAGAGTCCATGTTGATTTTCAATGGACGACTAGTGGCTTAGGCTGCCGTTATCCACATAACGACCTCAAGATTCTCTTACGCTCATGGGAGTTTTTCTTACACAAAAATGTTTTGTGGGTAGAACGAAAAAAGGATTGATTCAGTGAGATACCTGATGTCAGACAAACCAATCAGATGTCTTGGTCCCGCCTCCTTTGGTTGCTTTGACCTGCCTCCTATAAAATCCCGTTGGTTATCTCTTTGAACTAATAATTTTTTATTCTGTCCTCAGAAAATGTTTGTGCAAGTAAAACTCCCAGTAGCTTCTCTTACACTCTGGATTTTAAGGCTGTCTGCAAAGAGGCCTGAGTCTGGCTCTAATGGCTAAATGTAAAACACTGGGAAAGGCCACCTGTTTTAATGAATGAAATCTAATGGGTGGAGGGTGTAACTGAAAAGGCTTCATGCTGTGTTCCATTTACCTTGGAGGTTAGAACTTGGAACTGGGAATGACGTCACAGCCGAATTAACCGCATTCCAGTATAGCAAGTCGGAAAGCCATTTAGCAACTCAGGGACCTGTTTCAAAAAGCAAGCTTTCTTGCTTAACTGGATAACTTGTTGGATTCAATTTACCCCAGATTAAATGTACTTTGTCTTCATCCATTTACATTTAGCCCAGACTACTTTAAATCCGATAAGACATAAGTGCTCTTAAACAGTATACAGGTTTAACTTCTGTTGATAAAGGTTGCAGCCATCTTGAATTCTGTGGCTGGGGCTGGGTAGATTACTCTGATTGCACAAGTCGGAATTCAGGGGGTCTTCCAGGTGAAATTTCCAGCTAGGAACTTGGAATTTCCAAGTTACGAGTTCAAATGGCATGCACCATAAGTCCTATTTAGCCTTGATAAGCATTCTTCCCCCTGAGTGGAAGATGCCCGTCACCCTGCACTGAAAGGTTTACTGGAGTGTCACCGGCTGGGTCCCACTCAGAGCCACATCATCTGAGTCTTGGTTCCAGATTCAGGTGCAGGAGACAGACAGGATGATGGTCAGGGCTGTTCCATGGAAACCCAACAAAACCAGAGGGGGGTGATCTCAGCAATATTGAAATGCATATCTTGAAATGAACATATCCTTCTTGGCAGACATCTGCTGAAGACTGGGAATGGAGGTGTGGGACTTAGACTCAGCACCCCCTGCTGGGGATAATTGTCAGTTAATTGATTAACAATGTCACCCTCTCTGCTCCAGTACCCCAGCTGGCAAAGCCATCTAACTTGCTGCCTGCTGGCCATGTTGTCTCTCCCCCCAGGGAAGGTGGAGAGGGCGGAGTCTTTAGGGAGGGACACCAGGGAGGGCTCCAGCCACTGCCTACCGTGCCGCAAGGGCTGTGCCTACTGCAAGGATGACACACCGTGTCACACGCACGCCGACGGGCCCCTCCGCATTGCTGCTGTTGTCTTCCAAGGGCTCTGCATGCTGGCTGATTTCTTCAGCATGGTGGTGATCTACCGTTACCGTGGCAACAAGGTAACAAAGGTCGCCGTGGCGATGTCTCTGTGACGCGTGCCTGCTTTGTTAGACTGCATTTCACCACAACAGTCCTCTCCCCTTGGAAAAAAAACTTAAAGAGAAGAATGAAGACTATTTGCACAAATAAGATCCAGTGCAGGGTGATATGAGGCTGTGATCTGGTGGGTGGGATTTGACCAAAGGGATCCAAACAGAGCCCAGATTTAACCAATGGAAGCTAGACAGAGCCTGTATTTGACCAATACCAATCTCTCCCTCTGTGGCTTGTTGATCTTAATTTCTTCTTCCTTCAACACCCCTACTTATATCCATACATCTCCCTACTAAGGTATTTGTATTCTCATTGCACAGCCATGTAAGGACATTTTGTACCACAATCACTGTCCTGACACAAGAAGGTTAGTGGGTTCAGGTGGGCTTGTGCATCCATCTGGGCATCTCTTCTCTTCCAGAGCATCAGAGCATCAGGACTCGTGCTTCTGGAAGCCATCTTGTTTGGTGCACTGCTGCTCTATTTCCCCGTGAGTTTCCTCTCCCTCTCTTTTGCTGTTTATTCATCTGGCCCCTTTGGGCACATCTCTGGAAAGCTCCATGGTGATTAAACGTAGGTTTGTGTAGATCTCACATTATGTCTGATTCATCTGGACCTTCAGGGAGCATTAATTACTGGAAGCGGCGGTCTTGCCTAACCACAGATGATAAATGTAATTAAGATGAAGCAATTGTGGAGCCGGTGATCGCTGCCAAATGGTAAAATGTTAGCAGGTTAAACTCTAAGGGTTAATTAGGTGATGGAGTTAGAGATGAGACATCGTGGTGGATTGGCTCTCAGAAGTCTCAGATGTTGATGTGGCACACACTGACTCGTGGAGGGGGGGTTGTAATTGGAGGAAAACATAATATTTCATTCAGCTCTGAAAATTTTAATTGCAAATGCTGAGTATTTCAGTTAGTGCTTAGAACATCGGTGAAGTGTTTTGTTCGTAACGTCCTTTTAAGGTCAAAGTCTGGGGAAATGTCCCCATAAAGAGAGAAATGGATACTACTGCATCACTGCAGTAGATTTATACCAAACCAGCTTGGTGGAGAAATGTGTGTGTGTATTTTTTCCTCCACAGTACGTCTCTCGTAATAACTTCTTCACCCACTGACAGAAATAAGAGCTGACTGTAGGGGCAGTGAAACAGGCCTGAATTATCCTGTTTGGGACCCAGGCTGGGGACTACAGATGCCCGCGCTTGCAGTTGATCCACAGGCTTGTTTTCCATCGCCCCCACCATCCCCACCCCCAGGCAAATCTACCAATGAAAGCTTTCTAATGAGCTTTACAGTTTACAGTTTGCATTAAAATTGTATTTATTTAGCAGACACTTTTATCCTAAGTAACGTACGTTTTTGAGAAAGCGGGGTCAGCCAGGCCTTGGAGCAGCTGGATTTCAGGGCCTTGCTCAGGGCCCCAACGATGACATCATTCTGCCACCCCCGGAGTATGAACCAGCAACCTTCTATTCACAGGCATGGGACATGTCCCTACTTTCCATACCTAAATCTGTGCCATTGGGGCAATCAAAGGAAAGATCCGATATATAAACTAATGATTTTCCTACCAATATTGTAGGAGATACCACGTGATTCAGGGGGTCGGATGTTCAGGGCTCATTTGGTCCCTACCGATACTGAAACCAAACCTTGAACTGGCCTCAAATAGATTTATCTTGACTGTAATCTGTGAGGTCCACTGCTATTTGTCCCGGTAAAAATGCTGCTATGTTTTTTTAGCATAAAGAAAGGTTCATATCAATGTGCAGCCTCCATTCCTACCCTGCTAGTATTACCTTGTCACTGGAGGAAATGAACGCCTGGAAGATTCTATCTGGAACGGAATTGGCTGATTGGCATGACTTTCGGTTGGGGGGGGGGGCAATGGGATATCATTTGGGGTTTTGCAAAACTATAAGAAGGGGTGAAAATCGGAAAGCAACCATTTCTGCTTAAGCACAAAGGAATGCACTGTGGATAGATGGGCATTGGGTTGGGGCTCAGGCATTGGGCTAAAAGC
>JAODKL010000001.1:18229193-18242136 GCA_026780765.1 Petrocephalus schoutedeni
AGAGACAAAGCAGACCTCATTCATATTATTATACGGGTGCAAACAGGCCCATCCTGGGATCTCCCCATCCTGGGATAGTGCTTGTTATCTAGATCACTGTTACTCAGCTCAGTCCTCAGGGACCCCCCAGACAGTCCACATTTTTGCTTCCTTACAACTCCTAGCCAGTGAAAAACACAGAATACCAGGTACAGGAGTTCTGGGAACTTGGAGAATCTGTCTGGGAGTTCCTGAGTACTGGCTTCTGAGACCATTATCTGGAAGAATCTGTACATGAAAAGTCAATTAAAGGTGAAGTTTATCTCAGGTCACCAGCATGACAGAAAGGGTGAATTTAGGAGTAAATATATAGAATGCCTCAAATCAGAGCTTTTTTTATACAGGGGCTCCACTGCAAAGATTCCCGAATTGTGTTACACCTGTGACAGGTACCGTGTGACATCACAGCCTAAAAATAAGGCAGCAGCATTGGTGCCATGCCTGACCCCCCACCCATCAGGCGTCTGTCTTCTGACGCACAGATGGACCCCTCCTGGTGTCTGTCTCTCTCCCTGCTGTGTCCCACTCCACCTCCAGGCTTCCCGCTTCCCTGCTCCAACAGCCCCTCGCAGTTACCCCTCCCCACCAGCAGGATCCGCTACCTCATCCTAGCCTCACCTCTCAGTGCGTCTGTGGCTTCCCGCTTTGCTGCTCCGGCAGCTCCTCGCAGTGAGCCCTCCCCAACAGTGGGGACCGCCACTTCAATCCCAGCCCATCTGCAGCTTTCCACTTCGCTGCTCTGGCAGCTCCTCGCAGCGATACCTCCCCTCCAGCAGGGACTGCCCCTTTAGTCCCAGCTCCCCGTCCCTGGTCCCCATTGGAGTTTTGGTGGTTCCGCTCTGGGACTGCCATCTTACCCAGGATAAAACCACCAATGCCGTTATGATTAGCGATAAATGTATGTATTCTCTCCATTACTGTTTAACCACATCCATGCTTAATCACCTTCCTGGTTACGGAGGCTGGTAGAAAACACCAAACTAGATGCCTCTTTCCACTCACGCTATGGGAGCCCCTGGTGGAGCTAGTGTATCATTCCACATTCCCAGGCCAATGAGAGCCTGTCGGTGTAAGCGAGATGTGAAATCAGCCAACCAGGAACTGTTTGGTTGGTTCACGCAACAAATTAACTAAGAGCTAAGCAGACTGTCATTAACTTGGGTCAGCAAGTTATGTCGTGTTAGCGCAGTACTCGCTGTTAGTTAGGAGCTTGCATATCTATCCTCAGTGACTGAGAAATTCATAAGGAATGAAAGACTGTTCCTGGGCTGTATATCTGAGGATGAGCTAAATGTAAATAATACTATTGTCTAATTGATAGTTAAATCCTCTGACTTAATGTGATGACTGTGAGCAAAGTAGAATATTTTTTATAAATGTAAATCCAGATGCTTCACACATTCGGAAAAAAAAACTAAAAGTAAAAGTAGCATCCATAGGAGCTGTTGTATTGTGGGATATTTTGAGCATTTCACAGGGTCACCGTAGGGGTGTAGGTCAGTGACATTGACCGTCTGGGTACAGCTGACCTAACAAGAAAACAGTCCTGTGTTTGAACAAATTCTCTCTCGTCATTAGTAAACCCAGCTTCTAGAATTGCAGGGGTGAGGTAGGGGCTGTCACAGCAGATGCAAGGAATTATGGGAAACGGCAATGCCATCCCAATGGAGCTGTCTCCACAGCCCCGGAGGAGAATGTGCCAAATGTAATTTACACTTCGCCAGGCCAGGGAGAGCAGCGCCATCACCCCAGCTTTTAGGGGGGGGGGGATCGTTTTCCGTATCCTGGCAGGCTGCTTTCATATTCTGCCAGTATTAAAGTTTCACAGATCAGAAGACAATGGATGTGAACTGAAAAAAATGACCATAACCGAGCTGCAGAGATCCTTGGCTGCCTGACGCGGCATGAAGGAGGGAACGACCAGCAGGTGGAGGTTTTCACAAACCTATCAGTGGCATCATTCTGTCACTATTGAAGACAAACGTAATCGCTGCATTACAGCCCAAAGTCATGTTCCCAGGAGGCAGCCGTGGGTGATCCACCAGAACTACCGAATCCTCTGAAAACATGTAGCCCTGGCGGACTGCCTGAGCCATCGGAAGGTCGCCGGTTACAATCCTGTGCTCAACAGAGCAACCGCATCTCTGCTGGGCCTTTGAGCAAGGCCCTGAGCCCCCAAAAATGCTCCAGGGGCACTGGATGAATGGCTGTCCCTGCCCTTTGTGACCAAACTATATATGTGTGTATGCGAGAGCAAGGTGGGAAAAATAACACATTTTATTGGACCTGTTCTCATAATTGGCAAATAAAGCACCATTTCGTCCATGGCTGACTTTTGCGAAATGTCAAGTATGCACTATAGATGTAGCTCTGATTCCCTGCAGACAGCATTTACCTAAAGTTTTAAGCAGCGGTGATGTAATGGGCAGACGGCGAACAGACGGCCACTTAAAGGCACTTTTACACCAGTGGCCTTGACATTGGGCCCAACGGGGTTCTGTGCTGCCATGCTGGGAGGAAGATGGCTGCCCTCCCCTCCAGAGAGCAAGAGAATCATGTCCATAAGCTGGATGTAGACTTCCGTTAAATTATCTCTTCAGTTGTGATTGTCATAAAAATGGTAATTTGAAGAATTTAATAAAATTACTAAATTTTGAATTATGTTGATGATTTGAAAAATCATGTAACTTTCATTTAACCAACATTCGCTTAACCTGAATGATAACCAAGGGATTACAATGAGTTAATTCTATCAATAACCTGGTAAAGGTTCATTTAGAGGATATTCAGAGGAGTGAAATGCATGCTGAGTGAACAGTGAAAATGCCAGTACAGACATGCTCTGTGATTTCTCTCATACGCGTATATATAGATCCAAAAATAATCCAGAAAATCTCCATATGCTATTCCATCAGATTTCCAAAATGTCCTTTACTATGCTATTTTTCACAGGGACCATGGCACAATTACAATGAATCTTTACATTTCCTGATGACCCCCTATGTTGTGAAACTAATCTTTCTGCCAAAATGTGTGAACAAAAGCAGCAATGGTGTTAGATGTCTGACATCTGGAGCGGGATCGATACTGGAGACCTGACCTTGGCTTGGATGAGCAGTCCTTTAAGCTGCTCTGATTTGTTAACTGTTTGTTGTATTGATTAATTCCTCATTTACAAGATTATTGGCTGCAGAATTTAAATTGTGAAGAGGGAGTGGTGGCAGTGTACTGTCTGGGTTGTTTAATAATAGGGTTGCTCCCATGTTACGATGTGGGGGGGGGATGTTTATCTTTTATTCTGTCTGGAGTTGCATCAGAAGCCTCATGTTTAAATGGTCTTTATTGACCTTGATATCTTGCTTTCTAAAGCAGGGTTCCTGCTAGGGAGTTGGGGGAGGGGTTGGTTAATTTTCAAAATAAGTTATGTCTTTTCAAGCCGCGCTTTTTTTAAGATCACTGGAGATTGCAGATTTGCGATTTGATTGGTCAACAAATTTTATCACCAGCATCCCCTCCCCTCCTTGTCGACCAGGTCAGAGTCACCAAAAGGTTATGAACCCCTACTCCTCTAGATCCCTAATGACATAATTTCTGCATCTACACAACAGAAACAATTCATGCTGCCAGTGAAGCTTTGGTAGTTCCTCTGACTCAATTTGGCTTTGGCGGTCTGAAATCCCGAACAATCGTCGATGATGCTGAAATTAGGAATTGTACCAAGCTCAGCTATGGAACTCATTCAAGCAATCGTCCACTGGGTTCCGTGACAAACATCATATTTGAGCTACAGCTGAGAGCACAGCTCCAACAGTGTCACACAACTCATTAGCTGGGAAATCATGAAAATTTGCGATTTGAGAATACGACCAATATAAAGTGAGAAAGATGCTGACTCTGAGTTAAAAAATCTAACCACAGTGCCTCCTGTCCAAGGCTGTCATTTTCAGGATTCGAATACATGACATCGCCCTCACTCCCTACCTAGTCAGGGCTTCTGATGGATGTTGGGGGCCCTTCAGGATAGCCAACACGGCTCAGTTTTGATTATGGGGTTGTGACTTCTTTAGCATGTAAATAGAAATTTCTGGAAACATCTGCACCCTTTGGCTAAGTACAGTTTTAATAACTAAACGATGCATGGTCAAAAGCAATGGAATGGATGGATGGAGGGTGCCATTCCTTCATCAGATGAACATTCACTCCTTTGGAAGCATTTGCAACGTGTTCCTTCTCGAGGTGTGGGGGCAACAGTGGTACAGTGCAGAAGGGAGCTTCTGGCTCAGTTACCTGCAGTCACTTATAGAGCAAATTTATCACATCTTTCTCCTCCTGAGTGTTTTCTTTTAAGCTGTGCCACCGTTGGCTGGACCAAGGAAACCCTTGTGATGCAATAAATTGTAAATCAATCACTACACTTAATCATTCATGCTAAATCACTCCATATATTTTGGCACTATCCAGTTTATTGTGCCCTTGAGTCAATACATGAACACTTTTCATTTCCTGTACTTTTCCTGCTGTAATTAATCGATTGTGTGCCCAACTGCTTCTAGTCTTTGTTCTGGCTTATTTAGCAGCTGAGATTTTTCTTGAATTTCCAGAGCCTTCTCTATGCATGAAATGTGACACCGGTAGTGCAAAATGGTGCATAGATAGATATACTTGAGGAAAATGTCAGAAGTTGAAATAAAGACCTCTTTGTTGATGGCTGACTGTTGGCTGGAGATTCAGCTGTGTTTTGTGTTTATTGTCAGGGTTTTGTATTGAAACATACTATTGCTCCTATCACAGATTTAGCATTGGGTCAAACTACATCAAGTAACTTTTAGTTAGAGAATTGCATAAACGCTCAGTTGTTACTTACTTGCATACACCTGCTTGTATGAAAACTACAGAGTCAAATAACAAAAAATTGAAACAGGTAATATGAGACCAAGGGCATCGATTTTAGTATGGACAGTAGGAGCATGTCTCTGTTAATATTGTGGGAGTACCGTGTTCAGGGAAATGGGAGGTTTGGGGTTGATTTGGTCCCTACCAGTGTCGAAATCAAACCTATGCCCTTGTATAAGACCTTGCTGACAGAAAGTTTTACTGTTCGACAAAGATGGAGGCAACAAGCTCTGGACAGGAGAAAATTAATTTGGAATCCAGGTGAGATTGAGTCTGGTCTTCCAAGCATTAATGACTGACAAAAATCCACACTTCCAGATCTTAAAGATGGACAAATGCTGAGTACATTTTTATCTTGGATGGGGAATGAACTGCAAAGACAATCTGTCAGATTCTTTCAGATGCGAAGGTCCTCATTAAATAACCTTAACAAATAACAAATAACCTTAGTTCATGGTGGCAGGGAGAGTAAAAGAGAGTGATAGAGGACAGGAAATGACATAATGGTGCCCTACCTGCGCAGTGCCTTGTATCTATTATACTTTGTCTTATTGCTGTTATTCTGTGATTCACCGAGTGTGATGATGTAATGGGATTATTACTGGTAGAATATAGAAGATGCTAAAGGAAACCAGAGAGGGGGCTGAAATATTTGTTACATAAGAGGAGAATCGCATCCCAGTGATCCAAACGCGATCCAGAAAGTTCATCATGCCTCTTCCCAGGCCTCCCTCCCAGCCAAAGCCCCCTAACCCCCCAGAGGATGCTGCTTAGAGTGGGGCAGGAGGCTGAAGTGAGTTTATGGCATCCCATTTTCAGGGACTGGCCTCCTTGCTCTGGAAGCTGTGTGAAAAGCAATGGCGCTTCGGCTCATGTGTTCATTGTCCTTCAAGCAGCTGGACAACAGCAGGTTGTTCGAAATATGAACCAATCATGCCTGGTTACCTTGTCTTAAAATTAATATTACCATCAAATGCTAATATTATATTAGCATTGTTGATATGGATTAAAATGAGGGCCAAGGTGGATTTCAAGAATGGATGTGTGATCACCGGTAAAAGCCTGGGCGATATTACTGACCTCACTCTGCACTCCCGGCACTTAGCATTGATTATTAATGGAGCGTTTTTCCTTCTTTTAAAGCTTCTAGACTAGTTCCTGTGTCCTCTCGTGCGGTGTGGCGTGTGCCGTGCCCTCTCTCACCAATACCCTGGTGTCTTTCTCACCACAAAGATCCGAACTGATGCCGGTAACCTAGTCCAGCATAACGCGAGTGCAGAAAGCCCCTTTGCAGTGGGGGAGGGGCAGAGATTATCCTCACAAAGCGGGACTGAGATCCCAAAACGGAAGCTCTCATGTTTCAGCATCTGGGAGGGAAGCAACACTACCCTGTTTAGGGGGAGTATTAGAATTCTCAAAGTAGTATTTAGAATGACACTGAACGCAATTCAGAATAGCTTTTGAAATACACTAATGGCTGTTACAGGCAGACTTAAGAGATCTGTTATGTTGTTCACTGCTCCTGGAAAATTCATTTTAGCTATCGATATAACAATGCTTTTAAACAATGATTTAAAGTCTAATTACATCCTCAATGAATCTTGAGCTTGGAACAAAGACCTACATTTTTCCAGTACCAATATTTAGACTTAAATATGTCACTCGCTTATAGTTGCTGCTGGACTGAGTCGAGAATTAGCCTGAGGCTATTCCTTCAGTTTTGGTTCTGATTTGATGACTCATATTTAGGCAGCTTAGCTGTTTTTTCCTGGAAAAATGGTGCTTCTAGAACATCCTGTAGCGCTGAGGGTTAAGTCAATGGGTATGTTTGCCAATACAGATTTTGTGGCTCAAAAACTGGATTGGGGAGTCCATTCCCAACAATGTACTAATAAGCTTGAGAATATGAAGAGATTATTGGCATGAAGGTTTAGAATAGAAGAATTAAATTGGAACAAGAAAAGAAAGGTGGGGCAGGATGTTCCAGTATCACTTCCATCCCTGAACAAAGTAAAAGGGCTGTCAGGAGGATGTGTGGAAGTTTGCTAACCCTCTGAGGACCCCATGTTTTGGTGCTAGCATATATACATCTCAGGAGGCTTCTGTTCTCGCTCTTACCAACCCCTTGAGGATCCCAATGTGCGTCAGAACTCCATGGCAAGGTGAACTTGCTTTTTACTGATAAAAAATTCATGAGCTGCTTTTCTGATTGGGCAGAATTCTCCAGTTATGTAAAACGGAACTTCTAATCGATGGAGTGACTGTTATTATCACTACCTCTGATCATCAGTAACGGTGTATCTTCCGACCGCTCTTCTTGTCAACTGGGTGCCGTAAGTGTCAAGATATTTCTTGACAATTAGTCATTTAGACACTCTTACCCCATGTACTGTGGCAGAGTGTCTTCAAAGCAGGAATAGGAAACCTGGCTGAGACGAGACAGCAACGCACTAGCAGCTCGTATTCCCCCGGGGTCCCCAGACTGCCTCAGACCTGCTACCAGAAAATGTTTGCCTGCTCGCTCGCCTCGCCGCTGCTTTGGGAACTTATTAATGCCTCTGCTAATCGGATTAGCATCCGATCCTGCTGGGAAATCATAGTGTATCTGCAATGCCCAGATAATTAGCTGGCTTCAGATGCTTTCCTTTATTTTTGGACAGGTTTCAGTTTTTGTTTGTTTCAGTGGGAATCATTTGTGTAGTTTGCTTTTGTTTAATACACTTGCTGTCTGAGTCTGTGAATTCTGCCATGGCTTTGGTTAGTTTATTATTGCCTTGGAATTTTCACATGACTGTCATGTCGCTTAACTGTGAAAAGGAAAGTAATAATTGGATTATTATTATTATTATTATTATTGGGAAAATTGATGACTATTGATCTGATTTTAATTGTCCTTTTCTTGGAGTTTGTCCCCTGAGATTATGGCTAGTTCCACAGCCCCCGTGAAAGTTTGCATACAAAATTGCAATACTGTATAAGATAAAAAAAAATGTGGTCACAATTTCAGCCTCATTAAAGCAACTGGAAACTTAAGGATTACCAGATCAGGATTTGGTTCCCAATATGGATCATCACCATTACAGCCACCACACTGGTGTCAGAAATCAGAATGAAACTGCAGGTACGCAACTCTTCTGTAGGTGACTGTTACCCAGTTTAGGGGGCAGGGTCCCCCATGGCATAAATCACTTAATTTACGAGTTGATGTGACTGTGTGATTAGTGTAGACTTTTTGAGCATGGTACCCTTGAGGTTTCTTGTTGTTATTGCTAACCTGTCTTGAGAAAGGAGCTTGAGCTAGCTGTTCTTGAAGACTTTGGTGTTTACATTGTTAATTGGTCCTCCTTTCTGCGGACTGCTTCCCCCCTCAGGCCTCTGCAACTCGACCCCAGATGGCAAGGCGCAACAGTAGGTCATTAACTTTAAAAGAATTAAAAGAATAGGTCCTTGCAGCTGTGTGCTTGATGACCAAAAGTTGAGCAAACTTATCAACTTATCAAACATACATAGCCTGTGGTCATCATGGCGGTGGGGGTCATGTGGCCAGTGTAATTCTTGCTGATTGGTTCTATGTCCCCCACAGCTTGTCATAATTTGCCCAGTTCTTGCAATTACTCTTCATTTGTCCTCAGTATGCCAGGCCCCTTGAATCTGTTCATGACATGCTGGCCCTGCCTTACCCCAAAAAGCAAACATTTATGAAATAAACTGCTCTCACTGCCAGATGTATATGTTCTCAGCCAAAAGGGGGAAATTCTGAAATGGGACCCGTCGTATAAATGTGCTGTACTTTGGCCAGTGTACTGGGGCCTGGGCTGTGAATGTGTTGAGGTAGCTGTGGGGTCTCTTCAGTTGCAATGATAGCCTGTCGGCAGTTAAAATCTACACTGACTCATGCCTTGTGATTAACCCAGTGTTCCTGAGATCTGAATAAGTGCCTGTGATGTTTTATTTGATTATAACCGATGAATATTTCCCCACTTGCAAATATCTGGCCAATGGGTCATCAGAGACAGGTGTTTTTATAACACGCTGGAGACAGGTGCCCAGCTGTTTGCATGCTTTCCAATTGCTCCATGCGATTGATTTTATTTATTTTTGTGGGCCGATGGAATATGCATTGGATTCAGGAAGAGTGGTGAGTTTCTTGCCTGACCTGAATAAGGAGTTTATATTGGAGGCAGCGGCACTGACAGGGATGGCGTTCGACTAGAATTTTAATTCGGACGTTGGGTATTCTGGCAGGAACAGCTGAGGCATGGCAGCCCCAGCATCCATGACAGCAGAAATTCCCCACCCGAGACGACATGCACGGTTTCCTATTCTTCTGCATGTATCGGTTTCTGAAGTCAGAAGCTTCCACAGCAAACTTGGTTCAGGGTTGCTGATCCTGAGTTGGATGAGGGATTCCAGAAAATGAATCAATGAAATCATTAAGTGACAGAAAGAATTTACCTATTGTCTATACTACCGTTAAAATTAGACTGAAGTCTACACACAGGGTAAACTAATCTTGCTTATAGTGATACATATTGTGAACTAGCTGTCAGGACACATATATCAACCTCCTTCTGGTACTACTTCTCTCAAGTAAGGTTTTATGGGTAGACAGGGGTTCACTAAGCAATCATAACTAACCTGAACATGAAGTTGAATGTAACAAAAAGAGAGAGAGTTGCAGTTGATTATGGAAGGGCATGTTTCAGTTTTTAGCATTTCCTCAAAGACAAATTTAATTTGACTTAATAACTGGTGGTGATGAATAGGAACATTACAAATGGCAACATTGGCCTAAAGTCTTTGGATGTGTTACTGTATGCTACTGATCTCCGAGGGCTGGGGGTCTTCCGCGGAGTAGCACACTGAACTTTACCGAACCCAATGGAATTTACCAGACTTCCGGGCATTCCCATCATCTCATTCTTTGTCTCACTTCCTCTTATCTTCAGGTCACTGGAGTCCATCAGTGTTGCACAAGCAAGACAGCGTCCACCTGGCCTGACCTTTGATTTGTCATGGTTTAAGGAATAATTGTTATGCATAAACAGAAGTGCTGGCTTTAATACCAGACATTGTTTTCCAGCGTTTTTCGGTCAGAGCACAGGGAGGAGGCTGTTCCTTACTCAGGCTCAGATAGCAGGTTGCTTTTGTTGGTGCAGTCAAAAGACGAAAGAGAAGCACTTAACCAGCATTGCAGGCCCTGAATTCCTGATTTGATTTCTCTTCTTTTTCAGGTTCTCATTTTATACTTTCAGCCCAGCACGTTCCGCTGTATCCTACTCAGATGGGTTCGCCTTTTGGGCTTTGCCATCGTTTACGGGACGGTGACACTCAAACTGTACAGGTAAAACATTAATGACCCCTCTGCATTGGTACTTTGTGGTAAAGGACATAACCTAGAGAATCCAAAATGGCCACTTTTCATACCAAGCTTGCACTATGCCTGAGAATTTCCCCTTTCAAAGAAATGCATGGCACATGTCCTGGATTTATGTAATAATTCTGAGGTTGGTTATATATTCATTCTTCCAGAAGAAATAAATAGTGCCAGAAGAGAAAAGACCAGATCAGTTATGCAATGTGTGCTGACCCTCGATTTGTCTGCATTTCTCACATGACTTGCATGAGCCAATGAGAAAGGAATACACTCTGAATGCAGAAATGCTACAAATACATGAATGCTAAAGTAAGCTCACGTTACTGTACTTTGTCTGTACCAGTAATGGAGCTAAGAGCACAACTTTCAGCTAGCCATTGAGCTAAGTGGGCAGTGTAGCAGGAGAAAGATTTAAAGGCTGTCACTTGTACTTTAGTTCAACCGCCTTAAAGCAATTAACATATGTCCATTCATTTTTCCGAAGTATATCGTAAAATGTCAATCACATACAGAAATGTATAAATATAATTTTAAAATTAAGCTGCAGGAGTAGTCTGAGTTTGACTCTGCAAGGCACTTCTGACTCCATAACATGGTATATAAAATTGCCCATTCTATATTATTTATGTGGGACAGAAGATATTGTTTTGTGAATGTATGTACTGATTTATTTGTGCACCAACATGTTTCCCCTATGAGTCCTTATCCCATCAAATTTCTAACAGTAAACATGTTAGAAGGATGATGGGCAAGTTTTTAAAGGAACTTTCCAAAGACAACAGCAAACATACCAATCGGGGGGTTAATCAGTGTGTCATTGGGGGTGGAGTTAAAGATGCTCACATGCAGGGTAACAGGATAGGTAAAATAACACGTGACACTTTGCTGATGGTTCAGTCATCCCTTTTGGGAGTCTGGAAGGAGTTTGGGCACCTCATTAGGATGGTGAAGGCGGAAGTTCTCCCCATGGAAGTGACACATTATACCCTGGGGCCAAACTATTTCCTGCATCCCCCTCAGGCCAATGGCCACTTCGAGGACAGTATTCATGCAGTTTCGCCTCTAACCCATCAGCTAGCAAATGTGGAGTTAACGCTGCTCTCAGGCTCCAGTTCCTCCCCAAAATGTTGGGCCTTGTCAGGTTAAATGAGGACCTGGCTTAATTTTTTATTTTCATAAATGACAGGATTCCCCTGGATTTTTCTTTTTTTTTAAACTCCACTTGACATGCGTTTTGCTGTCATTCCCTGAGAGGATTTTCAGCTCTGCTTAACCTGCCGAGATAAACGTCTCTCTTCAAACCGCAGCCATTTCATTCAGTTTTAATTGTCTGTTAACATAATAGGCTCGTGCACAGTGGAAACACTCTAGTCCATAAAAGGCAGAGTAAGAGGTTTGCGGCCTCGTTAAGCGGGATGGAAAGTATTCGTCTAAGGCTGGAACGAGCCGAAGAGTTCAGGACATACTGCTTTTTTTCTTACACAAAAGACAGGTGGGAGGTGGGAAGTGGGGCAAGAAAGGGAATCTGTAAACTGAAGAAAGAAGTATGCACGACGAAATAACAGTAACAGGTCAGGTCTCTGGCACAGACAAGCTAGGAGAGATAATGAGATGTTTGTTCCTTTATTTAAATATGGTGGACTAAGTATATGTTACAGGTTAAGTGCTGAGCTCAAAGACAGTTAATGCAATCCTTGATTAAGGAGAGGGAAGTGAATGGGCTAGAAGCTAAAGGCTAACCTTAGCCTAGTCAGGCTAAAGGCTAACTTAGCCCAGCTGCACTGCTGATTTCTTTCACTTTCTTTCATTGCTCTGTGGAGCATTCATTCGTGAAAAATAGAAAATGTCCATTACGTAAACCTCGTTTTGCACTTGTTTTCTCCAACTTTTATTGTTAAAATGGCTCTTGTGTTAAAGCTGGTGTATAATGGTTACTGGGCTTTATTTTTGACCGGGGTGTTCCAGCACTAGGAACAGCCTGAGCTGCTGTAGTCAGCACACTGGAATAAACAGATGAAGTTGGGGGAAGTATTTCTGGTTAAGAGACCCCAGAAATGAAGCGGATGATGGTTTTTTCAATGCTCGATGCACAACAATTAGCCAAGTAGAGTCTTCTGCTGAAAATGAGTCAGCAGTATGTGTTTGCAGGGAGATGTACCTGGTTTATGATTCCTTTTGGCCACAAATTTCTTAGATGGTTCCAGGTGTATATCCCCCTATGAGGACAGCCTGTTTAGCCAACCAGGTGACTCATGAGGTATTAGAACCCTTTGGTAGAGCAGTTCTAGTACCCTGTGAGGTTACTGATGGAAGGCAAATAGCTCCTACAGAAGGTGATAGATGGGTAGAGGGGTTTCTGATGTTTGTACTGTTTTTAGTGGAACGGGCAGTCATGTAGAGTTACTGTCATTGGAATTTGTGTAAAATCCTAAAGCGTGTGAAGTATTATGTGATTTGCATTAGTACGGCATGATGGTATTGTGGGATTAGTGCCTCCTACTGGTCTTTGGATTATAGCTCTGGGCCGGTATGCATACTGTAGAACATTTTACTTGCGTCACAATTCTAAGAGTGACGTGATTTTGGTCGTACTCTCAGACTTAAAAGTAAGTGGCATGTATAAAAGTTCATAAG
>JAODKL010000001.1:18269047-18281638 GCA_026780765.1 Petrocephalus schoutedeni
CCCAGAAGAGCTGGACGAAGTGGCTGGGGAGAGGGAAGTCTGGGCTTCCCTGCTTAGGCTGCTGCCCCCGCAACCCGTCTCGGAACAGCGGTAAGAGATGGATGGATGGATGCTTTAAAAAATAGCGTTTTCTTTTTCTTTTCAAAGTAACTGCAAAAACAATGGGCCATGATTCCTAGAGATATGAGCGTGGGTTTGTAGACATCCAAAAACAAATCTTTACAGTATTTTTTATACAAATATTTTATTGTACGTAGTGTTTACTGTGCGTTTGTACACATGGCTCTCATGTACAAAAGCTCTGAAAACATGCCAGCAAATGCGAAAATGTGTCTGTCAGTTCAACTTTAAACTGTATTTCTGTCGTCTTAGCACATGATGTGTCGTGCTCCTTGTCGTTTGACTGCATTTTTTCAGAACGAATGGGCTAATGTTTAAGTATGGACCGTGACCGCTTTTGTCATCATGTTTGAGTTAATGTTTTGTTGTACTGGTGCGCTTAAGTGATTTTTTTATTACTGATAATAAGGTATGCATAGCTTTATTATTCTTATGTCAAGAAGACATGGTTACTGTCTTTCATTGCTGGTCTTTCCGTCAACGTGGGACTCTCTAAATGCGATCGGAGGTTTATTTGTCCACCTTGGGGTGCTCATGTTGCATGAAAGACCCCATTTGTCCAGCTGGGATGGCTCATGTTGCATGAAAGACCCCTACGTCTTGTTTTTCAGAGGTTAAAAGCCCTCTTGCATAACATTCATATCACTGTTTTCCATGGAACGTGGTCTGAGCTCAGCTCTGTCAAGTGGTTGAGAATGAAGAGGTATGTTTAACGGGTTAACCGTTAACGGGTTCTAGTAAATCTTCTGGTTGTTGTAGTTTCTATAAATATCCAGAAGATGGTGACAAATCCTTAAATGCTGACATTGCTGCTTGGAACGCATTGCAAACCCAAATTAAAAATCTTAACTCCAGGTGAGTTTCTAAAAAAGTTTTACACATCCACATGGCCGTGTCGATTTCATTGGCTCTCTCTGCCCTGCGCTATGCAACCTGATCACGTGTTCGCCTGATCATGTGACAGGAGGTGTGTCCCATTCTGCCGTTGTATAGTCATTCACATTGAGACACTATTTTCCAGGAACTTTGCTCGTTGTTAAAATTTATTTTATTTTCTCTTCTGAAGGCCAATTGTGTCACGTGTTCACTTTCATCACCAGATAAATCACATGCATGTCCAGCAAGACTTATGACAAAAAAATCTTACATATGATGGCTACAGATCTCACCACAGCATGCTTTTCAAAGAGTGATCAACCTGCCAATATGTCAGGATGCAGCGGAGGCTTGTGAGAAAATGGTGTTTTGTTAGCCAGCAGTGGCCAGTGTTACTGTGCAGGTCTCTCCCAATTCCATGCTGTATGAGAAGCCATTTTAACCTTAAATAAGTATAGGCGGGATTGTAAGGTTAGATATCTGCATTGTAATTCATGCAGTTAACTTGAGACTGGTCAATTTTAGACATTGTCTAGTAATAATTGATTTTCAGACATCTAAAAAGTAAAAATGTAATTTCAGATATTTGAGATATCTAAAATGAAATTGTTGCCCTCCAAAATTAAAACCTCAATACAGATGAATGGGGAGAATGATGTTTTTCTTACTAGTAAGAACTGAATTACGGGTGTCTCCTATACTCATTTGTACTGTGAAGAACTGAATTAGAGATACCGGTATGTGATATGCCACTTTGTACTAGTAAGAATTACAATGCAGATATCCAAAATTACTATCCAGCCTACTTAATGTTAAAACGGGCATTTAAATTTGTTAAAGATATGAATTTATGTTAAATAAAAATTTGACTAGGAGAATCTTCAAATAGCCAGACCTTACTAGTAAGAACAAAGTTTTGGATATCTCTAATTTTCATTGTGGCTAGTAAACATACTATTCTGACTACGAGAAATAGGATTCTGGATATATAAAATACAATTATATATAGGAAATGGGTATGTTCAAATGTTAAAACGGCTTACCCAATACCCGCTGATCATTACAGTACGTTGTTCTTACTGTGCACTCCTACGTGAGTGCCAAAGCCTCTTTCCGCACAAGCATGTACTGTTTCTTTAATAGTGCCAGCTGTCTGGTCAAGATGGCCCCAGCTGTCTGCTATCCATGTAGGGCTCCTGTGTCGGCTTCCTGGCTTGCGCACTTCCCTTAGGGTGGCCAAACGGGACAAGGGGTCCGTTTTGTGGGAACGGAACCGTAAAACAAATAGCAAGTAACAGAGCAAACTAATCTTGGGCAATGTTTCACGTGTCTTTCCAGTTTTCATCTGCGTTTTGGCAGCCCGATAAAGCAATTTTAAATGTACCTGCACTTCATGACATTGATTGAATACACATACGAATGTGTAATGATTATACGTTTCAGGATTGATTATGTTTTCACTGCTTAACTCCCCTCTCTCTCTCTCTTTCATTTCTTAACTCTCCCCTCTGTTGAATGCAAACCAGGAGAAAAATGTATTTTCCAATGTCAGTAGATGCTGTTACAGACAGTAAAAGTTGTACATATTATTTTTTAACAATTTTATGTAGTTACATTTGAATAGATCCCAGCAATATCTGTCATGTCTTTAAGTGAAGGTCGAGGAAGGTTTAATTCCGCTTGCCTGTAAAAATTCTGTTAACTTGTATTACAAAAGACGTGTTTTCGAATATATTTTGTGTGTAGGTGTCGGCAGAGATTAACTGGTTAGCGGTTCTGGGGTGTGTACCAATGCTAGTCTGAAAATAGGCCTAATTACGGAGGAATGAACACACTACAACGCCTCAGTTCTGTTCTGACTGGAACTTGCCAAAATAATAATAATGATAATAAAAACTTATTGACGCATACCCACGTACATCACGTCAATTCTAGCACATATTATTGGGTGTCATTGCTATGTATCGCATAGTATCTGCATTAACTAAACAAATAGTCACATTTTACAACTTAGAGTACGCCAGCAGCAGGCCTATGGATATTTTATTTTCAATTCCAACTAACAAGCCTCGGAGAATTAAAAACCTAACATATCGAAACGTTAATACGGGTCACATATTTAGCAACGAGGGATTGTTGACGATGCAGAACAATCCCCAGGCTGAATAGTTTGTCCTCCTGTTTAAAATTCGGCTGATGTTGCATTCTTGCACGAACGCTTGTTCTCTGAAACAGTGTACTTATTGTGAAAGTTCCCCTAAAAGGACCTCCAGACGACATCCCCTCAACGCGATAACCGTCCCGATTTGTGCAAACCGTAAGGTTGATTACGGAGAGGAGCGCTATTTAAGTCCATAGTCTTAAATAGACTTTATTCTGAAGAGTGAGTCAGACGTTAATTGTATGGATGCAATGAATAATTAATGGCACAGATCAGCAAAACAACAACTTGAAACTAATCATCAGCAGTCAGGAAAATCCTCTGCGTGTTTTGTGCTGTCTGTTAGTATGGTGTCTTTAGAAAGACACTATCAGGGTTACCAGAGTCCTTTGCCCGATAACCTGCATTTTGTGCCATTGCCTTTCACTCGTACGAACAGGGAGCGCCAGGAGTCTCCCGTTTCAGATATGCGCCGCTTGAAAGTGAAACCTGGTGTATCTAATGGAGGGCTGAGACCCAGAGAGACACTGGATACAGGCGGGTGTATGGGTGGCATAGAGGGCAATGCCCGCGGTGATCCAGCCTGATCCCCGAGCTTCCCATGCGGATATCCGCCGATGGTCGCACAGACTAACCAGAAATGTAAGTGCTTTGGCAAACGTGGAGTTCCCCTCCCTGTTCGCAAAAAGTCAGGGAGTCCATGTTTACTTTGTGATTTGAAGATGTATGTATAGTTGGATGCATGGATACTCCCATATTGAGATTCTTTTACATTTAGTAAGTTTGAAAAGTGTATAAAGCGATATTTTGAGATGTCGCCGACTTGCCCCGAAGCCAGAAAATAATAAATGGACCTACTGCTTGAATAACCAAAATTCGTAATATTTTCGTGACCCTTAGCATATTTAATGTTTTATTTTGTTATTATATTCTAAAAGTTCTAAAACTTTTAATATTAATTTGGGGTTTGATAATATTCCAGATCGCCTTAGTGCATTTAAAAAACAGGCTAATTGGGATATTGCCCCGAAACGGGCGGTTTGGGTCGTTGTGCCCGGGGGGTTTATGGGTGTGCATGTGTAGTAAATGGTTAAAGCCGGTTCCGGAGTTTGACGTCAGGCGGGGCCGCTGCAGCACCGTCCCGGGCCTCATCAGCTGGAAGGAGAGACGCACTTCGCTGGCAAGCCGAGTATCCTAGCTTGAGCTAAGGAAAGGAATAACGAAAAAATGGGAAACGTTCAAGTGGGTACCGCGTCCGCGCACCTCTTTTTCAACGAAAGGTTGTTAGTGTCTGCGGGAAAATGCCAGGATAATGTTAATCGTACATCCATATTCGCGATGGGTTATAACGCTACTGCGGATCGCTCTTAAATCACTCGGATCGTACGTGCAGAAGTTAATGCGGATTAATAGGTTACAAAAGGCGAAATATGGCCAAAACATACCAATAACGTTGTTACATTTGGTTATTGTAGTTGTACATTTTCATTTTTAATGCATTGTGTACAGGATTTACTTGAATTATGTACCCGTTATTTTAAGTTTTAATACCGTAGCTAACTTAATCACGTTAATGTATTTGGCTTTTTTCGTTTGTTGTATGGCTATATGTGTCGCTTTTTGATAGGCCCGTATTATTTTAGTGTCCAGGGGGCGGGGGAAGGAGCGACCGCTCCTTGGTGGAATTCGCTGAGGTCCCGTTAGGTGGAGGCCGGCCGAAGGCGTCCGCTTTCTCACCACCGGGGGCACACACCACGGGGCGGAAATTAATCAGTGTTTCAAACTCAATGTACAAAAAAAAAAATAACAGATTGAGAGAATCTCTTTCACTGAACTAGAACTGTATGCTCTCCAGAAGTGTTTTGTTAATAGTAGTGAAAAAAAATTGTTTGATGCTTAAACGCGTCTTTTTGTAAAAAAAAAAAAAAAAAAAAAAAAGCAAAAATAAGCCTAAAAATGATATAAGCAAAATAAACCTAAACTTAATGATCACCGCGGTTTTTTCTTTTTTTTATACTGAATTACCCATATACAGTAGATGCAGCAAAAATCGACACATTCAATTTAATTAGACTTACCAGATAATTCATTCCGAACATTTTGTGATACTTCAGGTTTTATAAAATACTTTAAAACCGAAAGGCTCTTGTCCCCAACGAAATAGTTAATTTCCTCTTGGCTTTCACTGGTTCCTTTCCTTGATTGAAAGATTCATCCAGCTGTTTCACATTAATATTAGTGACACATGCAAGATTATAGGATACTGACCAATCAGCATGCAGTAAGAACTCGGTGCTTGAGCGAAATCCAGGTCCTTTTAATTGAAATAGTAGTATACAAGTCCTGTCCTAGCTCAAAGTGTCTGGGATGACATGGACTATCTGGTTACCCTAATTTAACTTCCAAGACTATGTCTAAAAAGCCACGTTTGAAAAACTGCTTCAACAGTTATAACATACTACTTAAATACTTTTATAAAATGTATTTCTAGATTGAAATGGACCTTACTATTATTCCTAGCCATTTTTATTGGTAAAAGAAACTGAAAATAATCTCTGTCCTTTCGTTATCCCAGCCAACAATCGTGCCCTATGCAGACTTCAATGTTGTGGCGGACATCAAAGCAATCCGAAAAGCCTGCAAGGGTCTGGGTAAGTTAAGTGTTGTTTTCTTCCATTCTCCAAAGTAGACTCTGAATTACTGTAGCGCTGAGCCCCCTCCTCTAATGGGCAACCATACTCACAGCGGTATATCTGGAAAAACTTGGATGCCTTGTGCCATGTATTAGCCATAACAGTCTACCAACCAATTTTAAGAGCTGCTCCTCTCAGCGGTGGCCCCGAGTCTCCCAGAGAGTGAATTTTGTTTTTATGTAGGAGTTAGGGAAAATTCATTAATATTCATGAGAGAAATGATACCTGATTGGCCTTAGAAAAGGACCGCTGTCGATGGGAGCTCGGTCACCATGCCTGTCAGGTGGCTCCTCTGTTATGAATATTAATGAATTTTCCCGATCCACCATGTAAAAAGAAAATTCGCTCCCAGAGAATGAAGGCAGCCCTTATGAAGTGTCCACTGTAGGCGTGCCGGAGATTAGCTGTAATAGTATGGTGACTTGTAAGCCTTCAGTAAACATTTGGACCAGTAGTATGTCAGGAAGCAGAGAGTGATACATCACCGGGAGGTGTGACTCAGTGAGTTACGATGCCGATCCTGTAATTTGAAGGTTACCAGTTCAAATCCCAAGGTTGGCAGAGTAATTCTGCCACTGGGCATCTGAGCTTTGGATAAAATCATTTGCTAAATAACTGCAAATATCTTGTACATGGGCTCTAAAAATCACTGAATACAGTACATCACTCTTTTTACCTCTCCAAGGTGCCTAATTAATTTCTTAGTTTTCTCTTGTGTATTAAATAGTAAATTGGTGTTATTTAAGCTGTATAAACATTGCAGTTTTATGGCTAGGTGTTGAGGTTGGTCCCCGTCTGCAAAGCACTCTTTCTCTGATCAGGGACTGATGAGCAGGCCATCATTGACATCTTGGCCAACCGCTCAGTGGTCCAGCGTATGGAAATCAAACAGGCGTATTTTGAGAAATATGATGACGTGAGTGTTTTATTCTGCTTCTTCTCCTCGTAAAGAAATACATGTTTTACCAAGCTGTTAGCCCTGGGCCAAGCAGTGTTCCTAAACACTTTCAGCAGGACATTTTAGCCTCAGTTTAAAGTGTGTTATTCATTTTGGTAGGCTTGTAGATACTTTATTAGAAGCAACTTCTTACAGTTGTTCACTTTATTTGGTGATATTGTTAGATTTAGAATAAATTTGACATTTGTGTATAATTATTTCAGGCTACACACTTAGACAAAGTTTTGCATCACCTGGTCACCTCAGTGTCATATTATAGTCCATAATCACCATGGTAAATGTTCATCTCTCAGGAGCTAGAGGAGGTTCTGCGAAAAGAGCTGTCGGGCAACTTCGAGAAGGCCGTCATCGCCATGCTGGACCCGCCACACATCTTTGCTGTCAAGGAGCTACGGAAGGCCATGAAGGGGATGGGCACGGATGAGGACACCCTGGTTGAGATCTTATGCACCGCCACCAACACGGTATGTGACCTCTGACCCCAGAAGGACCTCCAGCCCTATTAGCTTAAACTAAAAATCTCCTATTGTGAGTTGGCTCATGGTCAAATACATTCTGTTTTTAATTGTAAAACTTATTGCTGGTATCAGATAATACTTTGTTTCTGAGGTAATATATTTTAGTGTTTTGTAGCGCTAAGCAGGATTTGTTTCAAGAAAGACCAGCACTGATTACCAGTGGGGAATTGAAACGTTTCAGAGAATAAAAGTAATGGTAAAACTGGGTAATTATTTAAAAACGTACAAGAAACAGATGCAGAATAATCAAAGAAGTGGCATTGGCTGAACTTAATGTTTGTCCTCAAGTCTTACTGTATTCATCAGTCCTCACTTTTTATCTTTTAATCCAGGACATCTTGAGATATAGAGAGGCCTACTTTCAAGGTATGAACCCATTATGAAATATCCTGTCTAATAAATCTCTTCTGTCATAGCTCTCAGGTTTTTTTAAATTTAATCCTGCAGTTATGAAGTGCTTAAGGTCCCTGATGGTGGTAATTATCCATCCTTTGAAGGCTTTTTCTGTTTTCCCCAGTTGATAGAGAGATTTTCAGAATCCAGGAGATACAGCCTTTCCAGTTGCTTTGTTTGCTGAATGTGTCTATGGGTTGTTGGCCTTGAGTTTAACAGGAACTTATCTCTGTACCTCATGGTTTAGATATTGTCCAGTTGGGATATCAGGATAAACAGAACAGGCCACCCCCCACCCCCCTTCTCACTCTTTCTTACTCCAGTCCATGAGCGGGACCTGGAGGAGGACATCGAGGGAGACACCAGTGGGGACGTGAAGAGGCTGATGATTGCTCTCCTTCAGGTAAGTGGTCTCCATGGGTCCTCTTGTTTTTGGACTATCTCAGGTATAGCTAGAGTATTCCTCCATGACCACTGTGGAAAGCCAGTTCCCTTAGCCATTGTCAGAGATGTGCTCTGCTGCCTTTCAGATGTTTCCAGTTTTTTTTTTTGTAAAAATGTTTTCCTTCAGTTTTAAAGGGTTGATTTCCTTCATTTGTTTTATTAATCTGGAATTGTTCAGATTGTTGTTTCTGTCTGTCTCTCTCTCGCTCTCTCACTCCTTCACTCTTCCAGGGTAACCGGGATGAGGGTTATGAGGTAGATGAGGCTCTGGCTGAGCAAGATGCCACTGCACTCTTTGAGGTATGGATGGTCTGGAGCTCTCTATGGATGCATCCTGACAGGGTGGGAGGCTGATGGTGTCATGACTCATTCATGGACAAGTAGAAAAAATAAATTAAGTCTATGGAAAAAATGGCAAATCTTAATCTTGCATTGTGACGTTGTCATAATTTCTAGGTAACCTCAGCCAAGTCCTGCTTTAACCTTCATGGTAGAGAACATTCTGGTCTTCTCATAACGATGTACTAAGTCCAGTTTATTTTCCTTTAGGCTGGAGAAAGTCGCTTTGGGACAGATGAATCAACCTTCAGTTACATCTTGACTCAGAGGAACTACCTGCAGCTCCAGGCTACATTTAAGAAATATGAAACGGTATGAATGCATTGCGCTTGGCTAAGCATTTATCTACTTGTATACTTTTGTATTTATGGTGATTCAATTCATCACTTGGTGTGCTATGATCAATGTAGGTCAGTGTTTCACAAACCAGTCCTCGGGGACCCCCAGATGATCTACGATTTTGCTCCCTCTGAACTCCCAGGGATTTGAGAGAGTGCAAAAGCGTGGACTGTCTGGGGTCCCCTAGGACTAGTTTGAGAAACACTGGTGTAGGTAACTAACTTGGACACTAGGGTTGGGCTGACATCTGATTTTGCAGTGCCGATTATTGCCACGAAAAATATGTAGATCATAGATATCTAAACACATGATCTTGAATGAGTATGTTTATATACCCTATTTTGCATTTCCTTTTGCGAGCATTACATAGGCAGTGTTGCTTGTTAAAATGCCCTTAAAACAATGATGTACAGCCTACAATTTCTCATATTTGGTTCACATGTTTTTGTGCAACATCAGTTACAGGGCAGATATCGGGAAGAAAGCTTTACAGTCTAACGCAAGTCTAGCACATGAACGCCCCTTTCTATCTCTAGTTCATGGCACAAATCCAAAAACTACACAATTAAAGCGTTCTTTTCATATTTGATTTTTCCCAGTTTAAACAGGAGCAGGAAATGCTGCCCAAATAAATAGCACGCTCAAAGGGGTCATTATTGTGTAACGAAAGTAATACAATAATACAAATTATGGAGTTTAATAATGATAACCTTCATTGCTAGGGTTTAGCTATGTATGCAGTGGATTTGCAGTGTGTGCCATCCTTTTTGGCATGTGTGCTTATCACTGAGCTGCAGGGGGAAAAAAAGGATTTTTTGTGTGTGTGTGTTTTTTTAATTGGATAATGTAGTTTGACCTGTTAAAATAGAATTGGTTTTAACTAATTGAGTATTAGTGGGTATTCTTTGGTATTAGTACTCTTTTCGTAATAAACCATGAATATAATGTCCATTTTAGCTTTTAGTTTGTCTGATTTGGTGCTTTCAGTTTTGACCATTCAGTCCTCTACCCTCTATATTCTAGCTGTCTGGGACAGAGATCCTGGATGCCATTGAGAGTGAAACATCTGGAACACTGAAGTCTTGCTATCGTGCTCTTGGTTGGTATCTGTTTGTGTGGTCTTCATGCTGGTCCTGAAGGACATGCAGAATTGTATATTGTATTCCCTAACAGTCCTGGAAACTACAATCCTAACCATACTGGGAAAACATTCTAAGGGATTTAGTAGGTATATGATTGATACTGCTTTGTCTGTTTCAACAGAATGTAAGCTTGGTGTCAAGTGTTACCATCAGCCCAAAATCCCTTAAACGAAATTCACTTTGCATTAGCTGCCGGAGTGTCGAGAACGGGAAGGAAATGAGTCTGATTGTGTGAGAAATTTTCCCCCAAGAACTGCTGCAGCTTTTGTGTCAGATTACGGAAATAATGATGACTAATGGTGCATTCTGAGGAGTTTCCTGGTGAGGGCAGACGGTTAAGCTTTTGTAATGGTCCTTTTAACCCCATACATGCTCATGTATGGTATATACACCATATGGACAAAAGTATTGGGACACCTGGCCATTACACCCATAGGAACTTTTCTGACATCCCATTCTAAATCCATATGCATCAATATGGAGTTGGTCCCCCTTTTGCAGCTATAACAGCTGTCAATCTTCATCCCAAAAGTGTTCAGTGGGTTGAGGTCAGGGCTCTGTGGGGGCCAGTCAAGTTCTTCCACACCAGATTCTCCCAACCATGTTTTTATGGACCTTGCTTTGTGTACTGGGGCACAGTCATGCTGGAACAGAAAAGGGCCTTCCCTAAACTCATCCCACAAAGGAAGCATCAAATTGTCCAAAATGACTTTAAATGCTGAAGCATTAATAGTTTCCTCCATTTGAAACTAAGGGGCTTAACCCAACCCCTGAAAAATAACCTCATACCATTATCCATCCTCCACCAAACTTTACTGTTGGCACAGTGCAGTCAGGCAGGTAATGTTCTCCTGGTATCCAACAAATCCAGATTTATCCATCAGATGGCCAGACAGAGAAGCATGATTCGTCACTCCACAGAACATGTTTCCACTGCTCCAGAGTCTAGTGGCTGCGTGCTTTACACCACTTGCACTTGGTGATGTGAGGCTTGCATGCGGCTGCTCGATCATGGAAACTCATTCCATAAAGTTCCCAACGCACAGTTTTTTGGGTGGGGTTAATGCCAGAGGAAATTCGGAACTTTGCTGTTATTGAGTCAACAGATCGTTGGCGGCTTTTACGCACTATGCCAATCCCTCTCCATTACTTTACGCAATCTGCCACTTCGTGCCTGAGTTTTGGTTGTTCTTAAATGCTTGACTTTGCAATAATACTGCTCATAGTTGACCATGGAATATCTAGCAGGGAAGAAACTTCAGGAACCGCCTTTCAAAAGTGGTAACCTATGACAGTATCACGCTTGAATCCACTGAGCTCTTCAGAATCACCCATTCTTTAACTAAAGTTTGTAAACCTGACTGCATGGGTAAGTGCTTGTTTTTATACACCTGAGTAAATGGATCTGAATGAAACACCTAAATTCAGTGAAGGAGAGTTGTGTCCTAATACTTTTACCCATATAGTGTGTTAGGTGTTTGTTTCTATGAAGTGGAATTAGCTGACACTGATTAGCATTTCCTGGACAAAACAGGAAGTATATTTTTTGGTCTGGGGCTCATTCTTTTGCTGTCTGTCGCCGCCTACAGTGCGGGTTGCTAAACACCCCCAGCTGTACTTTGCCCGTCGTCTCCACAAAGCCATGCAGGGCATTGGGACTGATGAAGACACGCTGATACGCATCGTCGTGGGCCGTTCTGAGGTAGGTTGTCCTTGCTGGCGTAATGGTGGCCAGTTTCTCACCTTTCTGCCATCACCGTCACCAGGGTGGAAGCTGTCTCGGGTCCTGAGTCTCTTAAGGCTCCTGGTGGTCCTTTGGCTATCAGCAGGATCTCCATAGGCATCATTTTAATGTAGTTTAGGTGACATTATGACACCAATACGGTCATTAAAACTTATTAATATCACATATCAGTTTTCTCTAGTTCTTTAAAATTAGTTTGAAGACAGACTCAATGTTAATGTCTAAACTGTCGATTCTGTTTCTGGGGTAGTTAATCTGTTCTATTATATTAATGTTTATTTCTGTAATAAAATTATTTCATGAAATCCAGAACACTAGTTAAAAAGAGAATGATGAAACAACAAATTGAGCAAAAAAATGCATCTTATCATACAAATAAATTATTTTGGGATGCATGCGATAAAATTTTTAAAGTCTAAAAAAATTTACATCTAATTTTGTGCTGTATGGTTTTTGAGGGATTCTTTAAATCAGAGCATCAAGTTACATAAGATTAATATATCTACCGAAAATAAGACTTACCCCAAAAATAAGCCCTAACATGAATTTTTGGGATGCTCTACTCCAAAAATAAGCTCTAGTTACTGTCCCATGGATCGGGCCTGTGGAGTTACGTCACTGTCGCATTGAATCACAGGATATTCAGCATATCATCAATCACACTGAATTCACCATATTCAGAGGAACGCAAATAACCGGGTGCGTTTCCCAAAAGCTCCCATTAGCAACTAACACATGGCGCTTTTCCACTGCATAGTACGGTACGGTACGGTTCAGTTCAGCTCACTTTGGCTCAGTTCGGCTCGGTTTGCGTTTCGACCGCAGTTTAGTGCCGCTTTAGAGTGGGCGGGATTATTCACGTGT
>JAODKL010000001.1:18282253-18297664 GCA_026780765.1 Petrocephalus schoutedeni
ACCAGGTACTGTTCCCAGTGGAAAACCCCGCGAAAGTGAGCTGAACTGAACCGTACGGTACCGTACTATGCAGTGGAAAAGCGCCAATAGTTTGATCCAGTTACATGGTCCTAACCATATAAGACAATATCGGAGTTAACTATGCTTTTGGGAAATGCACCCCAGATCTTCACACTGGAAGAAACGCGAAGATGGAGAAAGTGAAGAACAGTGAGAAACTGAAGTGTGCTGCCAAGCAAATGTATTTGCATTAGTTACTGGCGATCAGCAGCGTTGACCCTTATGAGATGCCAGCGAACAAATGGACAAAGGATCCAATTTTTACATACACTTTTTGAAGTTTTAAAAACTACAAATCTCTCTAAGCGCACGAACAGTTCGCTGCTGGCCGAGTGCATTTTCAAGGATTTTACAGCACAGCAGAGATGGCCTGGGGAATACTGCCGAACTTTTATTGTATGTATTTATTGGTTATTCATTGATGCTCACGCTACTGCGGCACGTACACAAATGCCATTTTCCCAGCATCAAAAGCAACACTAATCTTAAGTGTGTCGAGCTCATTGTCCCTCATGCAGATGTTCACATCACCGGTAAATGTACGGTAGTTTGTTGTACATCCCTCGAAAATAAGCTCTACTGTGTCTTTTGGAGCAAAAATTAATATAGGACCCTGTCTTATTTTTGGGAAAACATGGTAAAAATTTCCTGAGGATTTCGAAGAAATCCTCAGGTTCCTGAGAATGACCCAATAAGGACAACATTCTCCTAACAGTAATGGGAGTAGCAAGAATACAGCCATCTTGTGACAGTAAAACATGGTTTTCCTGAAGGACGAATGTCATTTTAAAGATTCACTTCATTTCGGTGAATCCCAGCATCAATTTTCTGTGATAACCTGTGCATTCCTGATCTGCCAGATCGACCTGGAGACCATCAAGGACATGTACCTGGAGAAATATGACATGTCGCTGAAGGATGCCCTGCGCTCGGAGTGTGGTGGAGACTTCAAGCGTCTCCTCCTGGCTATTCTGCACTGAAGAGTGGTGCAATGGGCCATTAGAAGGAGAACAGAGACGGCTTCAATCTATTAACAATACTTATAATCAGAATAACTGCTGACAAAAGCAGGTCACAGGTGTGTGTGTGTGTGGGACTTAACTCTGTCCAAGCGCCACCCAGGGGGAGGGTTCTAACAGATTCTAAACATAAATACACGATCAATATAAAACCCTAATTTCTCACCATTTTTCAAAAATAAAATACTCTCCATATGATATAATCGAAGTATCAGTCTCCTATAAGATTTAAAATTCAAAATAGATCCCAATAATTGGGTAACTCCCACATCCACAGTTGGGCATTAAAACAGTCTGTACATGTGTTACTTGGAAGACTGTGAATGGCTGCAATGTGACAATTTGAAAGAACCACCAAGGATTCTGAATTAACCTGCTGTCAGCATATTTAGTTACACTCTACAGTTACTCAAAAGAATGGATAAAGAAATGAATCACTCTAATACTTTTAGTTGTCACAATCACAGCAGAGAAAATATATACACTTTCACTTCTAACATTTTATCTTTTTGAAAAGGAAACTAAAATATGTAACCTTGTGTGTGATATATTTACAGAATCAGCTTGTGCTAGTTACATGTAGCTAATGAAACGTAACTATATTAGATCAGATTCTGAAGTCGAGTTTGACCTAGTAACAAAGTGTTTAATCTGAAACAGAGAACAGCTTTAATTTTATATATTTTGTAGTTGTTGTTGTTGTATGATGTATGGCAAGTTAACAGTAACTGCCAGTTAATTTCACCATGGCAGCTGTGTTCACTGTATGTTTCGGAATTGTTTTCATCCAACCCCACCTAGTGGCTGTCGCCTACCATTGCAGTGCAGTTTCACGCTGTGAAATGGAGGTCAACCTTAAACATTAATTTCAGACCTTCAGACTAAATGTTAACCGACACGAAAGCAATTGGGACCAAGACACTTTAAAGGCAGAGACCACCAGCTCACTGTAGCCAAAGACAAGCAGTTCATGAATAAATTAAAGCGCATAGACCTATCTCTGTTTTCTGTAACACATTTGAGAAAATTTGGCGTTTGCATCATTATATCCATCCACCGAATAAAAAATAACCTAAATCGATTAATATTCATCATAGTGCTTTTGTTCCCTATTATTTATGTTGACGATCATTATAATGACAACCAAATGATTCAGTAGAGCGCCACCCCGTTTTACATTATAAAATATTCAGTTTAATTATTGTATTTGTATGACATATGAATTGATATTGACATGATAATATTATTTAATGTTTAGCATTGGAAATGTGTACGAAATGGATGAAGGAGTTGGTTTTCTTATTAAAATATCTGACGATCGTTTGTTTATGTGACACTTCTATCCAAAATGACGTATGGTAGAGGGAAGGCTTACAATTTACGCGTGCTTCTTGGATTTGAACCCACAACCTTAGCATTGTCATCACAATGCACTATTTGTTGAAGTACAGGAGCATAGAGCAGTTGTAACTGCAATGCAAATATAATATTTGCGGGATTGAGCTCAGCATTATAATCCGATCCAGGAAAGCCGGCTGTTCTTCCCAGGTTCAACATGTCGATGTGTTTATTGTCCATGAAGCTGCAGCCAGCAGGTGGCGGTGTCCAGATGCAAACTCCTGCAAACCAGATGGTTGGTTTCAGTGTAAAAACCAGAAAGGGATGACATCAGTGACATTGTGCCACAGAGAATTTTTTGGGGCTTAAGAATATTTGACCGTGACTTTAAATTGTACAGGTAATATCACGATAGCAGCAGAACAGAGTAAACACTCTGTAATGTAAATACCTGCCACGTTGATATTCATCGCATAAAAATTGCATGTAAAAGACTTTGTACCAGAGTACAAAAATTCACACTTAAATAAGAGAGAATGTGTCCAAAACACATTTAATCAGTAACAAAAAGGACATTGGGCAGTCGGTTGTATTACTACAGGGTGCGCCGTCCAATCCAAAAACCGCAAAAGCAGTGACGTCATGTATACCCCTATGCAATGTCCACTAGGTGGGGGTAACACATAATGTGAAAGGAGAATCACATTGTCACTATCATTTTAGTATTCTGCTTATTTGGCTATTCATTTCTGGATTTATCGATTTCAGAAATAACTGTGATTTTATTGAAAAGATACCAATGGTCTTTTTGTGTAGCATACATCATGATTATTTGATGTATTAGGCACATAATAATTTTAATTTTTTTTTGTCTAATTTAGCATGAACACTTGTGCCTCTGTAAATAAAGTGACAGAAGCCATTTACCTGTACACATTTTCATTGCTTAATTTTGCTTAGATCTATTTAATTATAAATATTTTCTGTAATTGAATATACACTTACTCTGTAAAGCAATATAACCAAATACTATTGAAACAGTGGGTCATTGTAAATACATTTATATTACTGTTTGTACATTATTTTAAATATAATTATGAAAACTGAAATAGATAAGTGTGCTCAAACCCTTGTGACAGTTTAAGTTCATGCTGACATGCTGACTGTTCGGGTGTGAATGGCCAGTCTCGTCACCTCCTTCCGATTGAATGAATTCACTTGCCTAAACAGGAGTGATCCGGAATCTGGCCCTGGCTGTATGTACAGAGATAGTTATAGGTTTTTTTTATTGTTTGACACGTTCCCATGGGATTATATTAAGTGATGTGATCCATGCATATTAATAACAGACTTATAAACACTAACAAATAGTACTATTCTTGTTTACTTTATTAAGTAAATATCGAATCAATATAAATGATTGTGGTTTTCATTGGCCACGTGGTGGATTGTTTTAATCATCGGCAGCCGCTTTGGCTTTAAAGAGCCGCAACCTTTTTGCAGAATCGATTATCTGTGTTTGATTAAATCCACAGGCAAGAGGAGACAGAAGGGCTACATCGAACCGCAGCGTTAACCTGCCATTAATCGCACGCGCAGTTGCTCATCTTGCTAGGAGTATTCCTGGAAGTGTGATTAATTCTGCGCAGCTTGTTTCAGCAAGATGCTGAGAAAACTAAATCAAAATTATTTTTTGACGGAAAATCCATTATTTCAGTTTGAAGACTCGCACTCAGATGCTACGTTGCAATTTAAATTGGCCGAGGGTGATGAGAAAGAAAACCCATTACAGTGTGATGGGGTCTTGATTGGGTCCTGATGGGGTTTTGATTGGGTCCTGATGGGGTCTTTATCAGTCTTGATTGAGTCTTGCATGAGTCTTAGTAGCTCCCTACTTCTTCTTCCTGTGTTTATATTTCCAAACATGATAATGATTTTTGTTTAGTGCCAGTGTATGTGTGAACAATCCCCCCCCCCCCCCTCCCCGCCCTTAGCCTAGTCTCCTCTGTGATACATCTTCATGAAATTAATTGACATGCTATTTCAGTTTTGTTACGAGTGATGGATCTGAAAATCGGCCGCCACCTTAAAGCACACATCACTTACTGTTCAAGAAAAAGATTTCCAGCAGTTTGAGCCAGCCCCCAGGCCTGTGTATACAAAACATAAAGCCATAAAGTGGTTGTTTCAGCAGTACTCTGCCGATATGTTATAGTACAGAATAGTTTGCCCCATGTGTTTATTTGTTTTTTTCTTTTGTCTATTAATCTAAAATGTACATGTAAGGCATACACAACACTACCCTGCCATGGAGTAACATCCTGTCCAGGGTGTTTTTCTGCCTCTTGACAGAAAAGTAATGATGAAAGGGTTTTATTTTACCAAAATACATTGTGGGATATGTCTGTGTATCAGTGGGAATGTGGCAGCAGTTTGTCATTTGCCCCTGTTCTGTGACCCATCCAATGGAGGCTGGAGGACATATAGGGACACTGAAATGCAATCACGTTCCACTTTAAATGGCTGAACAGACTGGAAACGGAGTGGCCATTTTAGGTAGAGCAGGTCACAGCCAACAGGGGGAGCCATCTGCCGTCTCCTGCCCAACAAATACCGTACCTATACCCCTAGGCCTGGGCAGCCAGCCCCCACCCCATAATGAGGCCACATCCATTTCTGTACTTCCGAGAGATGTACCCCGTGTGTTTAAAATGCGCGTCTGCTTACCTGACAGTGTTTTTCGAAAAAACTAAATATTCCTCTGTCCCCCGATCTAAGACTTGCCTTCTCACAATATTCGAAGCCCAAAATTTCAAGCCCGAATATTTCCATTACAAAAATCTGAAACCTGATTCTTATCTGTGGCTGCCTGATTTCTGTTTAATTACATTTTTATAATGAAGCCGCCACCCCCTTCCCAGCTACAAGTTAGAGTGCAGTGGCACAGCAGATCCGTTTTCCATCTGCTTCCCTCTGATAAGACCCGGGAAGGGGAGCGGGGTAGTCGGCTTAAAAGTGGCGCTCTGATGCTGGAGCAGTCACCCTGCAGGGGTGGTGGTGGTGGGGGTGTCTGAGCTGGTTTGCGGGGGATTCGTATAGGGGGCTTAATTTTTAAGAGAAAATTGCTCATCTCATGAAAAAGATTCAAGCATCGCATGGCTGAGAGACTCACAGCTGCCTTTATAAGGTTGTGAGTACAGACAGAACCATGGTTTAGCGGGCAACTGCTGAAATTCCATATTCCAATCTTCTGCTTCAGTGTGTAACTGCAATGCAATACAATTTTATTTATATAGCACATTACCACAACATTACATTGTCTCAATGCGCTTTACATTTTCTCTGCCACATAAAGACCCCCCAGTGAGCAAGCCAAAGGCAACAGTGGCAAGGAAAAACTCCCTAGGACAGGGGTGGGCAATTCTGATCCTGGAGGGCCATGGTCCAGCACGTTTTGGTGATTTCTCTGCTCAGAAACACCTGGTTCACCTCACGAGTTAATTGTCAGGTTTAAGTGAACCCTGAAAATTAACTGGTGAGTTATTGCAGTTACTGCAGTGCACCATTTTTCTTACATTTCCATTGTTTGTAATTCCCATACAGGAGTCACCTGGAGATAACGGGTGGTGTTTGGGGGAGGGGGGCACACGCAAACACAAAAGCAGTTGCCGGGTCCTCCCTTCCCATTGGCTCATCCATGGAATGATGTGATGCGGATGTCACGGGGACCAAATTGGAAAAGTTCAGCCTGGCCCAGAAGAGGTGATGCCAGTGACTGGGGGGGCTGCTTGTAGTGGTGGTCTATGGGCTGGTTCTGATTTTGACCAATGTCCCAATGGCATAGAGGATCATGGATAGGAAGCCACTGCAGGCTTTAAGTATTCAGGCAATCCTCTCTAATAGGACGGCATGGGGCTGGGCTCTGTAATGTCCCTCTCAGACTTCGGCAAGGCTCTGCCCTCTCGGCTGGGGAAGACCCAGAGAAGCTTGGCAGGTTTTTGCAGATGAGGTGAGCCAGACTCACACCTCTGTCCAGCGTGACCTTTGGCAGGCTATCGGATGTTAATGATACCACAATTCCCTGTGAATGTCGAAGGGTTTGCCTGATGCTTGGGCCAGTGAAATTTTTAGAGCATGTTTTAGTGTCTGACTGCTGTGATTGGGCAGTAAAAACAAAACTGTAGTTGGATATCTATTTGGTCTATGCAAGTAATAGTCGTCTCTCTTAAAATCTCATTTGACCTCAAACTGGTGTAATTTTGTGTATGTTTGTGTATGTGTGTTTTAAATGCATTTAAATTTGAATTAAAGATTTGAAAATGTTGACCTTGGAGGTTCTGTTGATTCACAGGTTTTATTAAACTGTAATTCTCTGGTTTTGTTCGTTCCGGCGGTCTATTAATGACCCCACCCCATGACCTCTGTCTCTTTTCTTCATCCACAATAACCCCTCCCGAACTGGAGTACCAGAACTAGCTGTCCTATCAGAAGGGTGCAGACAGGATGGCATCGCAGTGTCATCACAACTGGTCATGTGGTCTCAGAAAGGCCAGGCCTTTGTGCCATTTCTACTGGTACAATATGGAACACCTGAGAAGAGACAATGGAAACTGGACTTGTTGTCCTTCCTGTGCAGTGACAGGATTGTGGACAAAATTGATAGGTGCCGTATTTCACCTCTCCCCCCAGGGTGACAAGGACAACTTCAGTCAGGCTCACTAATCATCATCTATACTGTGTGTGTACATGTGCTAAATAGGTGACAAAAACAGTCTGTTATGCTGACTGGATTCAATGCACCCACCCATCCACCTCTTTTCTGCATCTGCAGAGCCGTGGGGGTCCAGAGTCTATCCCAGTGACTATGGGTAGAAGACATGGAATAACCTGGGACAGGGTGCCAACCCATCACAGGGCGCACTCAATATAAGCAGAAATTTGGTAACAACAGACAGTCTTTATTTTTCTGTCCAAACATAATCAAAATAGCAATTATTATTATTGTTATTATTATTATTTATTTGTTTATTTGTTATTTATTTATTATATATTTGTGATTAGAATATGCTTACATACAGAAATGAGCATGGAAAAAGTCTAGCTCGTCTAGTTAGCAGCAGGGTATATACAGGACAGTATAATCCCTATAAACTGTATTCAAGCATATTTAAAAGATTTTATAATGTGGTCTCCTGCAAATTTCAAAGGGCTTTCCATGTGGAGGTTTAATTAGGAATGTATACATCAAAGCAGGCTCAAGTATGAAATCAATCACTGCCCCAATAATGACTTCAAGCGCACCACACCAAATGCGAATAAATCCAGTGAATATCTACAGCAAATTGTCCATTCATTTATTCACCACATAAACTGACAGATTGCTTATTTTTTTAAGATGAAATTGACTTTTTACATTCTTCGTTTAATTTAATTTTAATTTTTACTCAGCAGCTCAAGGTCTGATACACATTTCTGTATTTTGTTTTTCTTTTTTAAGCCAACAGAATCTGCCAGTTACTGCTCTCCTGGTGCCTTCTTCCTCTGCTGTGAGTTTACCATGTTTCCAGGACTCTTGTCTTTTGGTTCAAATTTTGTCAGCTGGACACATTTTTCTCAAGTTTCTCATGTGAAATTTGTGTGTTTTAATGCCCATAGCCGTATAGCTTCTTGTAGCCTTGCAATCCATGTTATTTGTTCTGATTGGCTGTCAGCCCTAGTGTTTGTTAATTAATCTATGCAAGTACTAATGCAATAGGGTGTGTCCTGTGCATCTGTTCTCCACATGGTCCTGTACTAGAGAAGCAGTTATGGAAACTTTTTATTTACTGCCACATCTCAGATACCTCATCTGTACGGAGATCATTCATTTTCTCACATTCTGAGTCATTCAGAGTGTCTATTGCACTTTAAGGATATCCTTTCTTCTGCTCTTTCCCACGTGCACCCTGGCGGTGAGAATTCAGCTCGGACACCCCAAGCCTAAGTCTAAGATGGCTGCTGCTTATCTGTTCTCCATATAGCCTGAATCTTAATCTTGTGTTTCACATCCGTGTGTGTGTGTACAGGTTTTGCTATACTTGTGAGGACCAAAGGACCTCACAAGCGTAGCAAATTCTCATTTTTTTTGTCCTCACTACTAGACTTAGTAAACATGCCAAAAGTCTTGTATTTTGTTGTGTTACTTAGGTTTAGGTTAAACCTGGATAGGGGATAAGGGTGTCGTGATTTGGATCAGGGTTTTTCCCATAGAAATAAATGGGCGGTCCTCAATAAGATAGGTATACAAATGTGTGTGTGTGTGTGGGACAAAATAATGTGATAATATAGGTCCCCACAATGAAATAAAAACCTGTTATTTTGATGTTGTGACCACCACAACTGGGCTATCTGTCAGCCTGAGTAGTCTTTGGGACCATAATCCCCAGTATGAAGATGCAAAGACTGACTGGAGGTTTATAACAGAATAATGGCAATCTCAGTTACAACAGAACATGTGACCAACATGTAAACTGATACCTTCAATGGATATCTATGTATATTACAAAATCCTGCTATACCCTCATCTCCCATAATAGATGTTGCAGTCAGTTCGAATATTTTAGAAGCTCTTCCTGTATTTTGTTGTTGTTTTTTGTGTCTGTGTTTTTAGACTGCTAAGTTTATTTATAGCAATCAGGACACACATGTATTGGTATGTGTGGTGATTATATGATGCTAACTTTTGGAAGCCCTGGATTCATGTTGTATTTAAATGAGCAAGCTGGTTTTTTTGTTCCACTAATGCCTACATGCCCTTTTGACAAACAGAAAATGGGAACAAGCAATATTGAAAAAGCCACCACAAGGGCTGCGTGGGCTTTGGATGGCAGTCAGGCTTCACCCACCGGGTCCACTCCAACCTGGATGGGATAATCACGCTGCTTAAAAGCGCCTGTACTTCTCTGAAACACATCATTGGTGCACGTGAAGTTTTTCTATGTGTCAGAAGAGGACAAACAGTGACTCCTGGTAAGAACACCATGATCTGTTTGAACATGAGGCAAAGTTAATGTTTTAATGTGATCTTGGCTTTCAAGGTTATTTTTAAGCATTATTATTATTGATGTTTATAATTATTAAGTTTATTTATACGTTTAAGTCTTCAGAATTTAAGATTCAGACTGTTGTTTGACAAACACTATGCATTACACAGAATAATATAATTTAATATAATATATGAACGGTGTATTCTGTGCTATACATAGTATATTCCATACTGATAATAATATATGTCGTGCTGTAATGGCATATGCTATGCTGAAGGTGGTATTTTCCATGCTGTATGATGATGGTACGGTATATGTAATGATGTGAAAGGCATATTCTACCCTGTAGATGGTATATTCCATGCTGTAGATATATTTGCTGTAATGTAGATGGTATAGTCCACAATATAGATGATATCTTCCATGCTGTAAATAGTAAATGCCGAGATGTAGATGGTATATGCTAGGTAGATGGTATATATATAAGTTTTTGGTGTTGACTGATCCAAATCATGGGAATGTTTTCTATTTTTTTCTCCCTTGTCCTGTCTCGATGCATTAGACAAGCAGAATGTTTTGTCTGGTTGCCTTGTATAGTCAGGTCAGATTTGCTCTGCAATGGAGGATGTAATACTCCACCTACTGCATACTTTACATTTATTCTGCCAGTGAAGGCACATTAAGAGAGGACAGGGAAGTGGACAATAACAACAAAAATACATTAATACAATAGAATAACACAACAATACAAAAAAAAAACAAAATAAATAAATAAATAAAAAGGAGATGGGAATACAAAACACAGTGAACAATACCAACAATAATACAATAGTATAATACAATAAAGAAAAAAAATGCCTAAATGAATAAAAACATAAAGGGGGATGGGAATACAAAACACAGGCAAGATAAAAACAATGGAAATGTTTTCTAAATGTCTGTGGGAAATGAGACAATGAAAATAGTGACTGCTTTGTGTGATTGTATTTTATTAATGTTTAAAATGCATTTTCTTAGAAATATACTAAAATAAATAGTTATTGATTATTGATTAAAGCCTGAGAACTCAGACATGTAGATCTACTTTAGAAGAAAACAGTTACCACTGCAAAAAACATAATGACGTGTGATTGTAATCACTGTGCCAAGGGTGCACTGTCAAACTGCCTTCCACTGAGCCCTGAGGGCATAGCACTAATGTTTTACTAATTGTTAGGCGTACTTCAGTGGAACAGATCTTATCATGGTCAGTTATAATCTATATTATAACTGCAGTGAAAGGCTGATGAGCTGTTAAATGTTGGATTTACCAATGTTTTTGACTGATTTCTGATTGATTTCTTAGCTTGAAAGAAATGCTTATCTTAGTCGGTTAGAATAATGACAAATTGCATTAGTGACATACCTATAATTAATGGTCTTTTAGATAATTTCAGAAAGTCAAGTAATACCAGATATCAACAGAAACTCAAAAAGGGTGGTATAGGCAATCCATACTCCTCGCCTAGTCATCTTTTTATACCTCTGTAGTGTTGCAGCATGGGTGACATCCCTAGTGTTGGGGAGTAATGGAATACATGTAACAGCGTTATGTATTTAGAATACAAAATATGAGTAACTGTATTACAGTTACAATTTAAATAGATGGTAATTTGAATAGTTACATTGTTGAAATTAATGGATTACATGAAGGGATTTATCTATTTCACATGTTTATTACTCTCCAATTAAATTATAGCCATTTGATGCATTTCCCAGAAACGATTTCACGTGTAAGGAACAAAAAGGAGCGTAACATCATTGTGCAGCCAACCTCTATTTACCAGCCAGAAACTTACTTTCTGCATCCAAAAACTTCCTAAAGAAGCATCTTCAAGTAAATTTATTATTTTTTTGGTCTGGCTAAAGTCATCCACAGCTTATTGGTTAGCTTGCCTGTCTGCCAGGCTCCTAATATGGCAAGCCAAATTGTCTTTTATTCATATATTGTATTTTCACCTCACATATCCTAAATTTGACTAGTCAAAAGTCATATTGTAGAGCTCTGTAATTCAATTCTTACTATGGTGTACTAATGTACTATTTTTGTCCAAAGTTCAGGAGAAGATAACTGCTCAACATTATTAACCCTTGGAGGCACACAACATACTGGATAGATTTCAGTCGGGCTTGCGCCCGGGACACAGCACTAGGACTGTCTTAACGAAAGCCATTAATGACATGGCAACTGTTGACTGTGTTAATACTTTTGGACCTTAACCCCTATCCCGTGTTTGGGGTCTATCTGACCCCAGAGCATCATTAAACAGTAGGCAAATTTTACATGGGGAAATTATCACGGGAAAAGGGTTAATGCAGCCTTTGTTATGATTGACCACCTTACCCTATTACAAAGACTTAAATTACATGTTGGGTTGTATGAAGTGGTGTTGAAGTGGTTTAAATCTGATTTGACTAACATATCAATATGTTTAAGTGCAGAATAATCATACTAAAATATGGAGTACCACAGGGATCTGTTCTTGGTCGTTGTTTGCCTTGTTTTGCTGCCTTTAAGTAATGTAATGAAAAAACGAAATCCAAATCTACGTTTTGGTTACGGCTAACGAAACTGCATCTATTGTTACTAAAGCTAACTGCTTTAACGTAGACCTGGATGACTGAAAACTTTTCATCACTAAATGCGAAGAAAACCAAGGTTCTGTTGTTTGAAGGCAAGTCCACGGACTGGAATGCTATCACTTCCGCACTCCACTCCAAAGGGCTGAACTTCTTGTTCAACAGCTCAGCCCGTAACCTAGGTGTCACCTTAAATGCAAGCCTCACATTCAAATCGCATGTGGCTGCAGCATCGAAGGTGTGCTACCTACTGTACAGCTGTGTAACACTGACAAAGTAACGATTCCTTACTATCCAAGACACTGAGAAGTTTATACATGTTTGTACACAATAAGCCAGACTACTGTAATGCTCTGTTATCTGGGAGCACACACCGCACATTAAACACCTTGCAGCTTATTCAAAATGCAGCAGCTGGAATTTTCACCAGGAGCAGGAAGTTTTAATACATAACCCCTGCTCTTAGTTCCCTGCACTGGCTTCTTCTTAGGTTCAGGACTGACTTCAAAGTTCTCCTGCTTACATTTAAGCACATGCCTACCTGATGAAAATACTTCAAGTTTACAAGCTGCAACGGCCACTTTGATCACAGAATGCAGGTTTCCTTGTCGTTCCCCATATAAATAAAGTGACAGCTGGTGGTAAACCATTCTGCTAGAGGGCTCCCATATTATGGAATGATTTGCCAGCCTATGTTCAGGATGCCAAATCGGTCTCAGCCTTTAAATCACAACTGAAGACCTATTACTTCCGTTTATCTCACCTGCAACTTATCACATAACACACTGTAACTTTGGCTGCATTAACATACAAGGGTAGTAAAAACTTTTAAACATATGATTTGATTTACACATGCACTGTGCCACTGTTTTTGTTGCGCAGGAAAACCATTTGAACAGCTGTTCAAAAACAACAACCAAACAAAACATGTTTTTGCATTATAGGAAAGGAAAGTAAAATTGTTTTTGACCACTATGTCAAGGAAAATTAGCAAGATAAAAAGTAGCAAGCTTTTATGTGATTCCCAAATACAATATAATTCTCAGGGTCGGTGCCCGTCCTACCCTGTCTGATGTGTTCCTTGCCCCTAGTGAGTTACCATTGTTCCCCAGACTGCTGCATAGCTCAGTGGGCTGAGCATGTGGCTCAGTTATTCCCTGCAGCATGGGTTTGAGGCTGGCCTTAGGACAGCTTTATCTGTTACTTTGTATTTATTGTTGTTTTGTATTTTATAGGTTTGCCCTGCTTGTTTCCTGTTCTCCCGTCTTGTGTAATATATTTGGTTCTATATCCTAGTGTATTCCTTTGGTTTCAGGTAGTGTTTTAGTTTCAGTGTCTGTAGTGTTCCTTAGTTCTGTGCTGGTTAGTTTGTTCCACCTGTTGGTCGTTGTCCTGTTCCCCTAGAGATTTGTTTAATTGGATGGTCCTCACCTGCTCCTTGATACCTGTAGTCCTGTTAGCCACACCTGCCTCCTGTTAGTCGTTGTTTTCAGTGTATTTTAGTGCCTGCCTGTGTCCTCTTCTTTAGTTGGTCATTGTATTGTGTGAAGTGTGTGGTGTAAGCTCTGTTTTGTTTCCCTCAGTTTTGTTTTGCATTTTCCTAGTTGTTTATTATTGTTTTCTTTATTAGTTCTTCAGTTTTCTTTCTGGTTTTTGTTGTGACCCCTTGTGGTCAGTTTTCTGTTATAGTTTCCCCAGTGTTCCCATCCCAATAAACCTTGTCTGTATTATCTGAGCCACAAGTGGGTCGTCCCCCCGTTTTTTTCCACACTATACCATGCCTCGCTGGCGGCAGATCCCTGACAATAAAGTTTTCACAAATATTAAAAAAATGTGTTTTTGACAAGTAATTCCACCTGAATAGTAATTCTGAGTAGTAAAATTACAAGCTTTATGAATCAGTAGAGGCTGAAAATACGTTTTTAGATTAGCTAAGCACATTTCATTAGCTAAAAAGGCTCCAGCAGAACGAACAAATACTCCATAAATACGGGAATAGACCTGGAAGTGTGAGGCCTTGTCGCTCCCCATTGAGTCTCTCTGCCGCCCACGATAAAAATGGTAGCAGCTTTTCACGGTGAATTATTAGCTCGTCCTCTCTCGGTGTGTGTCGCCATGGCAGCCGGGCCATGCCTGGCTGGGCGGCCGCTGATTAGGGCCCCGCTGTTGTTGTGCCTATGGCCCCACGCAGCCAGGAGTAACTCCTGCCATTTGTTAATCACTGGAGCAGGAAATTGCCTTGTTTGCACCGGTAACAGAAGCTTGGGCATCCGGTTGTGGGAACTTCAACTGAACCGGGACCCCACTCAAAACATTTTGGGTCTGCGAGTTCCCGCCCACCTATAATGTGTGCTTAATGTGCTTATTTTCTTGTCTGACCTTTCTTCATGGTTGGCCTAGATGTTTCCTGTGGGTGACGAGCTCAGGGGGTGTGTAATAATGGCAGGTGGAATGGACCAAAATGCTGTACCCATATCACATTTCACAAAGGGCTACCAAGACCATGAAGAAGCAAGCCGGAACTACAGGAGAACGTAGAGGATGCAAAGGTCGCAGTCTCATCTTCATAGACGTAGTGGTCTGAGACTTCTCCTTTACGGTTCATGAGATTGTACAGATAGAGGAGGGTGTAATTCACAGGCAGTGATGACCAGTGATGACCAGAAGCCACAGCGTACACAGCCCAGCGATCACCGGGCACAAAGAATTAGAGGTGTCCTGTGAGAAAGGGCATGGTATGCATGTAGGTCGGCCTTCCTGTAGGTCAAAAGGACACTGGGGAGGCATTATTTGAAACTGGGAAGAGAGTGTGAGCATGAAATCCTTGAAAGATGGAGTAATGTAATACAGGCCTCACTGCTGAGTACAAATCCTAGGGTGAATTAATAATGAAGATGGGCAAAACAGATGCTGGGTCAGTGACACCAAAGTCCTGTTATCCCCCATCCTTTGGTCCTGGATGACTCGGCCCATTCAAGACTTTGGGAAACAAAAGATCAGTGGTTAAATTTAGAGGTCTGATATAAGATGCTCTAAGAAGATTGAGGGGAATGATATATATAGATGATATAAGAAGATTGAGGGGAATGCCTTGCATGTTCTCATACTCTCAATCTGTAACAGTTCTCAGTAATTGATTATGGTCACTGTGGGACCCCCTTTTTTTCTAGTAACTTTTGTGTCATACTGTATTATTGGGTTTATATATTCATGATACATTGTAAGTGTAAAATTACTTGTATCTTCTAATTTTAAAAAAAGCTAATTGCAAAAACTGTTCCTGTTTTCCGCTTCAGCCAGTGAAAAAGGTCATGGAGAGCTGATGTAGAGGCTTATGGTGCTTCTGGTAC
>JAODKL010000001.1:18321672-18336102 GCA_026780765.1 Petrocephalus schoutedeni
CATGAGGGACAATGAGCTAGAGACAGTTAAGATTAGTGTTGCTTTTAATGCTGGGAAAATGACATTTGTGTATGTGCTGCAGTAGTGTGAACATCAACGAAAAACCGATAAATACATACAATAAAACTGCCGCAGTATTGCCTAGGCCATCTCTGCTGTCCTGTAAAATCCTTGAAAATGAAGAGGTCTTGCACTCAGCCGGGAGTGAACTGTTCATGCGCTTCGAGATTTGTAATTTTTAAACTTCAAAAGTGTACGCGAAACTTGGTTGTTGACAATGTCACCATAAGGGAGCACATCGGGTCCTTTGTCCATTTGTTCTCGCAAGGGTCGATGTTGGTGATCGGCAATAACTTCTGTAAATACATTTGCTTGTCAGCGCACTTCAGTTTCTCACTGTTTTCGTTGCGTTTCTTCCAGTGTGAAGATCTGGGGTGCGTTTCCCAAAAGCATAGTTGCTAACTACGATAGCATCTTATATGGTTAGGACCATGTATCTGGGTCAAACTGATGGGAGCTTTTGGGAAACGCACCCCGGTTATATGCATTCCTCTGAATATGGTGCCAATACTCCATAATTTAATGCGACAGTGACGTAACTCCATGGCCTCCATGGGGGATAGTAACCAGGGCTTATTTTTGGAGTAGGGCTTATATCACGAGCATCCCGAAAAATCATGCTAGGGCTTATTTTCAGGGTAGGTCTTATTAAACACGGTAAATCTATACACATAGGTTTGATTATATAGGTGCATATGTGCATATGACTTTTGCATATTTTATTTACCCTGCCCTTTAATGGTAGGCATTTTATGTACGTAAAATATTTTTTGCTTTTTGTGTTTGTTTTCAATCTTTCCTCATTTTCCTCTTGTGTGGACTGATTGACGCTTTTCATATGTTTGCATAATCTTTACATAGTGATATAAGAACTCAACAGGGATTGCGACTAACTATTTAAAACTGATTTGAAAGAAAAATACTGGCCTTAAGGGCATATTTGCAGTGGCCGGTGTCTTCAAACAGGCTAGGCATTTTACATATGCAGAGGAGCCTGGGAAATTTCCTTAGACGTACAAACAATGACAGCTGCAGTAAGAACCTGCCTTTCCTGGTAATTTCCTTGGATAGAGAGTATTCTGACTTCATCCATCACAGAGGGATCTTTTGGCCAGACAGGAGACAGTCATCTGAGGATGTTTATTTGCGTCAACCGCAGCACCATTGCAGGTTCCTCCAACCGTATCCACGGCTTTGACAGCAGCTGAAGCATCATTATGGAAAAGCAGTCAAGCGTTTGAAATAAGGAAGGGCCCACAGTGAAATCTTGAGTATTTTTGATAATTGGAAATTGGCTTTCTTTATCCTTTCCTTAACCCTCGCTCTTTCGTACTCATGTATTTATCGGCTATTTTTGGATTTCTTTGCTGGTTCTTTTCAGTCTTTTTTGTGAAAGGGGTCAGCCAGATTAACGCCCCTGTCATTTTGTGCACTTCTCTCGTCCGGTTGCGCTGTAGGTGATCGCGTGCGAACAGCAGCTGGACTCCACCTACGACTGCCGCTGTGACGTCTGGTCGCTGGGCATCACTGCCATCGAGCTTGGAGATGGCGACCCTCCGCTGGCTGACCTCCACCCAATGAGAGCCCTCTTCAAAATCCCAAGGTAATGGCGCCTATTCCGTCATCCATTCTGTATTCATCCTCAAGTGGTTGTAGGGGGCATGTGTGGCTCAGTGGGGGAGGCTGCTGTGCTGGGTATCAGAAGGTCAGTTCCCATGCCCCAGTGAAAGGTCAAAACTGCTCTCATAGTTATGCATTACTTTAGGTAAATGCATCTAATAAACAAATAAACAGGTCTGTATCACAAAGCCAGTTTTCTCGCTTAGCTAGATGACTTGTCAGATTTAAAGTATCGCCATTCAAATGGCTTTTATCTTCGTTCACTTACATTTAGCCCTGACTACCTTAAATCTAACAAGTCATCCAGCTAAACAAGAAATTCTGTTTTGTGATACAGACCCCAGTACAACATATAAAACAATAGAATGTGTGTCAGTATATATAGTGCATTTATGCTTATTATCAGCCCTTTGAAATAATTGAGACTAAAATCTAGGGGTTGACCTATTGGCCTGGCCGATTATTGTGAGCCGATATTAGGCATTTTGTCGATTATCAGTATCGGTGTTTTATTTTAACGCTCACCAGTGTTAAGTAATTACTAGGTGTGCTATTTTGGCTGCCGTCTCTTCCTCTTCGTTCCCACCCCGTTGCTTAATTTTTTGTCCCGCCCACACCAATCGCTGACTATGTGCCAGACGAGTAATAGCTGAACCCTGAAGCCTTGCTGTTACTCACATCACACTCACTGTTGCCAGTTTAGTGACTTTGTCGCTAGATCTAGCGACTTTTCAGACCCCTTTAGCGACTTATTTTTCAAAAAGCGCCTAGCGACAAATCTAGCGACATTTCTGGCAAACCTTAGCTACTTTCTGTGCAACGTTGTCGTCAATATGGAAGTGATCTGAGCTCCCTGCTACTACGCCCGGTGTCCTGCCAAGTTGTGCTGCCTTGTCGAAACATGCTACCGCAGCACGAACCGACAGTTATGTCTATCAATCAGTGTTACTTTATCGCAAGGGCGTAAATTACGGGGGGGGGGGGGGCGCAACCCCTCCCATAATCAAAACTGGCTAACGCAACCCCCCACCCCCAATAATCATGTCACCCCCTAAATGGTTGAGGACCTCAACCCCCCCAATGTTCAGACCAAAATTACGCCCTTGCTTTATCGAACAAAACTACAATAAGGCTGCGCTCGCTCGCTCTGAACGACTTCAGGTCGATAGGTAGCGTGGTTCGTCAGAACACCGGCGCCGCCTCCCAGAGGGAGCGATCCCTGGGGCAGTCCAGCTGATGAGCTTATCACTCTAACAGTTAATAACATATCCTGTGCCTTTGCCACATCGGCCAAGTTTTGTTTTGCAAATACACATTCTTTTCTAGAAAACATGCACATAGTTTAAAAGGTAACTGCAATTTTAAATGGTTTGTGTGTATATTAATAGCCTGTAATTTTCCAGTAATTGTAAATAATATAAATATAATAGATGATTAATGAAATACTTTTAGCTGCGTTAAAATAAAGCGTTAGGTACAGAGTAGGAGAAAAGCGAACACAATGGGGTGGCACTTGAGTGAACACCAACACTACGTGATGGCATCATCGATATGTAAATTAGTATGTGACGCCTTCTAGCGATATCTAGCGACTTTCTGGGTACAGTTTAGCGACTTCTTATAGGAAATTGTTGGCAACACTGCTCACATGAGCGCAGCGTGAAGCCCCAATGAGGGAAAGAGGAGATTTACCTAAGCGCGGACTGTTGCTGAGATTGGTAGGTAAAGCAGCTGATGTTCCCCCAAATTAAAACATTACAGTCCTACATACTGAAGTTACAAAACACCACGGAGCTCCTGTGAGCCATTTCCATAATAAAAGCCTGCCCGCTTTCCCAGTTACACCACTGAAAATGTCCAAATAATGACCCTTGGTGTGGTGATAACGTGAGCCTACGGAAGCGTCGTGCATTCACTAAAGAGATAAACAACATCCAAGCGTGTTTTATGTAAAGTGTATCTCGACTTTTCAGAAAAACAGACCGGGTATTTTTTTATTTAGTGAATGCAATACGCTGCCGTATGAGCGAGCAATGTTACCTATAATGACAAAGCGTTAATAGCGTTATGTAGCGGCGACAGCTAATGTTGCAACAGGCGCTTATTTGAGCTTCCGCGCTGCTTATCATACTTTACATTACAGTGCTTACATTACTCATCCCTGTGAGATTCTCATGTTACGTGTAACGTAAGCTGAAAACAACTTGGAGTCTGTTACTTTTAATTTAAATGCGTTATCAAACTCTGTTGTTATTAAGCAAAATGTATTAATGGTATTAAGCATCTATTAATTTGATCTGTCCAGCTCGGGCATATACGTTTTATAAGATTCTTTATTTTCAATGTCTAATTCTTGCATAAGATGTGTAATGAATACTTAAGAATCTGTAAAAAGTCTATACATGTGTTTTTGTTATACTTCCTATAATGAATCATTTAAAAAGTAACATTCACTTTCAATAGAGCAGCTTTACTTTAGTAGTGGACATTATATCTCTCAATTCTCATTGCAGATGGATGCAAAATAAGCACATAAAAGCAAATGCATGTCAGCTACAAATCAGTAATATCAGTAATAATCGTCATCAACATCAGCCATGAAAAACCATTATCGGTCAACCTCTACTAAAAGCTATTGTGATTGAAAGATTTATGACTGCAATTCTTATCCTCCAGTCTATACCCGATATTCAGCTGGAAGCTGGGTGGATGTTCTCGTAATAATTAAACGCGAAGATAATTAAGATCATTATTATGTACCTTTCAAGTCTCTCATGTCAGTGCTAGATATGAAAATAATTAATGACATGAAAACAGATATTAAGACTTTGAGAAAGCCAGTCTACATTAGTGAGTAAATAGATTTATCTATATGTTCGCCCCATCAGCGGCTTTGTGGAATGAATTTGTAACAGGAACATATACACATACCAGCCATAATAAAATAAAATTTATCAAGTCTCACTCAGCCTGTTGGGCAGATGTGTGCAGTCATGTTTTGATGTCTTGCAATGGAAATGTGAAGGGGCATTATGGCTCTTCAGAGCCATACCTACCCCCCCCAATCTTATGGGCCTGACACTTCCACCAGGAAGGACCAAGGGCATTATGGCAGTGAGGAGATTAGAGCCTGCTGGGCTGTAGCCAGGGTCCCCCCCCCATTAACCATGGTAGAAGTGTGGGACCAGCTCCAGCCTCAGGTCCCCCAAGAATGGTCCCCCCACCAACCTCTGGAGCAGCTGTGCAACCCGAATGCCACACAGTGGCCTAGATGAGAAACCCCGTACTGCCCGCTGCCAAGCTCACACATATTCCAGGTTATTTTAGGTCTCTGCGCTTCCCTTCAGGGTGGGATCGTAATGGCAGATAACCGGAAGATGTATGCCACCCATCAGAGTAATTAATCGTTGTCGACGGCAACAAAGCAAGGGTCCTCTTGGTCATTAGCATTCTGTTTCGACTCCAGCACCCGGGGAAAGCTTGAGTGTGTCTTTTTAAAAGCCATTTAAATGGGACGGCAAATTATATCAAATTAGCATAATTGTTCTCCAGTGTTACTACCTTGTTAGCCACCTTCCCCCCCACCACTGCGCTAGTGATGGCGTTAATCTACTCCTTCGGTTAAGGAGGCCGAGTCCTCCCTCGCGAAGAAGGGTGATGTGTATTCGTCTTGGAGATGGTGTGATGTGTAGACAGCCAATGCGTCACGGGTGTGTTTGAGGCAGGGGGTGTGTGCGGCTACCTGTCCCCATCCCTCCAGGGTCTATAACTAAACACTGACACTATCTCTGTCATGCTCTCTGGAACATCCCCTCATAACTGTTTTTATACAGACAACCCCCTCTCCAGCTTCATCTGCCTGCTATCCCAGCCAATGGCATCTTAATGCCCCCCCCCAACCGGCCCCCACTGAACATGTTCGATGGAAATGCTTTCCCTCTGCCCCGCCAGGAATCCCCCACCAACTCTCTGCCAGCCAGAGCTGTGGTCCGAAGATTTCAACGAGTTTATCCGTGGGTAAGTGGCTGTACTACTTCTGTGGGCACACTGATGTTTATACATAGGCCTCTCTGCACATCCCTGCACAAGCATGTCATTCAGTACGGAGGATGGCTTATTTAAGGGCATTACCTAGGCCTCACTGCCCCTGTCTGTATATGAGCAAAAAATATGCTTCCCATAACACTGGACATAAACTTTGCAACACTTGACCTGCGTTAAGGTTACGGAAGGCGATGTAAGGAGTACGCTTTTCTGTCTATTACATATAAGGCATGTGATATCTGTATACATTGTGTTTTACATGGTACTTCATAACAATGGACATGTACGGTTTATTTATTAAAAGTGGTTCTCATGGAATTCCCACATATATTTGTTGTGTTTGTATAGTGTTTATTTAATACTAAATTGATTATGTATATATTTATATATATTTGTATTTATGTTTGCTGTTTATGTTATGTCATTACGGAGGCAGCTACAAAATTTTGTTGCGCTTGCGTAATCCACTTGAACACTGACAAGTAAAAGCCCTTGACTCCTGATCACTGAATTGAACAGCCATGTTTGTTGGCCGTTTCACTGAAGGTACCTGATTTTCAGAATGACTTGAGCAATTGACTTCCGCCCTCCGCAGATGCCTGGTAAAGGACTTTGAGGTGCGCCCGCATGTCCTTGACCTCCTCCAGCATGTCTTCATCAAGCAGATCGATGGCAAGAAGAGGCTCCTCCAGACGCAGCTGATGGAGCTCATTGATCTCAACCATCAGATGGGAGTGATCGAGAAGACCAGGTATCTCACCCGTCGATTGCTGTCGCAGCTGACCGGCACCCAGCAAATGGGCTAATTAATCCTGTCAAAGTCCTTCCAAACCATCGGACATGAGAGCAACATCATATTAAAGTTCCATAACTCTCATTTTTAATTCCATTTTTAAACACTTTTAAGACTTCACACCAGTTTTGCTTTTAACCCTATATGTGCTCTTATACCAGTATAAGTGTCATCAATGCAGTGTTTTTCAATCCGCTCCTTGGGGACCCACAGAGAGTTCATGTTTTGGCTCCCTCCCAGTTCCCTGCCCGACAGTCCATGTTTGTGCTCCCTGCTAGACAGTCCATGTGTTTGCTTCCTGACAGATAAAGCAAAAATGTAGACTTTCTGTGGGGCCCAGAGGACCGGATTGAGAAACACTGCATTAATCACCCCATCTGGATCCCAGTGTTGATCCTGTTGCTTGGTTATGGTATTAGGAATGTTTTCACTGTTTACCTTCTTCTCTTTCTAAGTCCTTCATGTTATCAATCATTAATATGAATCGTGGGAATTGTTTTGTAATCTACAGTGAAAGCAGTCTGACATCAGGATGCACAGAAATGCACAATCCAGATTGCACCAACTTGGCGGGTTTAGGTGCCACGTGTTCTAAACTAAATCAGTTTTCAAAGTGTCTCTGTCTCGTCAGTATAGATCTTTATAGAAACCAAAAACTGAAGCCTTAGCTCCCATTCTTTTCTTTCCCAAGAAAGCTGACACATATAATCCCTTAATTTATCTTTCGTATCCTTGTAAACTCAATAGTGCTAGTAACTGATACAAGATACCCTATAAATGTCTTTGACATCTCTCACTGTCTTTAAAAGGGGCACCTTCCTCATAACCACTGGAAGCTCCATGTTTAATTAAACAAGTGTGATACTATAGTGCGCTCTAAGTAACATGACAGGCAGCAGAACACGGCAGCGCAGGAAGGCTATCATGTTTTCCCTGCCGTTCAGGGAGTTTCTTGGTGTATTCGCCACCAACACCGCAGTCCAGACACCTACCTGTCACATGGCCTCTCTAAGCAAAAAGCAAAAAATGGACATGCTCAGGAAGACATGTTGTCCCAAATGACGATGGCGATCCAAATTAAACCATGGCCTACCAAGGCTTCCCAAAAGGACGCTGTGAACAGAGACGTTTGTGGCCGTAATCCAGGGCTCGGGACGGGTCAGTCCGCCCCGTGAATCTTGGTGAAAGCTTATTGTGCCCAGAGGGGGGCGGCCAAAAACATGTCACATTTCGTCACTGTGCTTTCTGTTGTTCAAGCCAAAGCGAGACGACTGAGAGAAGCACTGGCAGTGATGACAGGTACGACGAGGCCTGCCGATGTGACCCTTCATCAGGAACTTGAAGGTGTTTGAGCTCATTGATTGGGCCATCTCTCCAAACCATAATTTAATCTAGATCTAGTGAATAGAATCCCTCACTGGAAGAACCCCCCCCCGCTTCACCTCAGTCAGACTGGCAGATTTATGCCTCTAGTTTTTGCATTTAGCCCCTGTTCTCACACTAACCCTAAGACTACAAAGAAATGAACTGAAAATGTCAATAGATCCACTCAAATGGACTCCAGCAAATAGATCATCAGCACCATTTACTTATTTTTTTTGACTGGGCTGTAAAGGTGGAATCAAAGCTGTTTTATTTAAGTTCAATTACTGGTTAAGATGGAATTACAGTTCAGTAATAGTGTTAAGGACAAGGCTGCCATTAGTGTTTATCCTATAGGTGCAGAGGAGCAGGAACCCTGATTGAACCCAACACAGCTTTTAGAAAGGGGTCTTCATCTATAAGCTCTTCAATGGGATTAGACCCAACAACCATCACATTCATTGTGGGCGCTGTGGCTTAAAGTTCTTGGAGTCACATTCGAGGGGCACCAAGAGGCAGGAACCAAAGAATTTTTATTTATGATTCTCTCTATTGGATTAGGGGGATTAGGACCAGACCATTGTTTCTTCTCCAGTTTGTTGAGGTCAGATCTGTATCACGCTCAAGGTCACAGCCTGAATGACAGATTAGCCTAACAGAGTCAGTCAGAAATGCTATCCAGGCTTTGTTTTCCTGCTAGCTTGCATCCTTGCCTGTTTTTTGTCTTGAATAATTGTGACAATTTAGCTAGTTTTCTAAAATTGATTGGTAAGGCTTTGCTTGTCCGCATCTTTAATTTTCACTTTATTGTTCTGCTGTCGTACTAATTTGGGTCATGTCTAGTTGTTGCATTTGGAAGGGTCCATGATAAACAGCTTGGCTTCCAATAGAGAGACTGATCCTTTGTTTGGGTATTCCAGGCATGAACGAATCCACACAAAGAAAGGCACCCACATGAAGTCCGTAAGTCCCACCTCCGATGATGACGTTGACGACCTAGCTATCCTGGAAGTACTTGATGAGGTAAGGAATTCGCGATACGCCTGTGGCATGTCATGCTCTGAAAACAACACGGTAACAGAATGTTTATAAAAAAGGGAACCTGAAATAAAAATGCAGCTGCACCTTTTATGATGTTGCTTTGAATCATGCCATTCAAAAAGTCTGTGGCTGAGTAAAGATTAATCAAAATAGAACAGTGACTACAGCGGACTGAATTCAACCCCGTTTGGAGCATCTTCCACAACAAAAGAACTTCCAGAACAAAACAGGATTCTACACATAAACGCAAACTGCTATTATTAGGACTGAAAGCAGCATAGATGCTAAATCCCTATTGTTTTTATGTTTGTTATTAGCTTATTGAACCAGAAATAAAACTTTATTAGCAAAAACAAAACTCCATGAGTACAATGTCATTTCCTCTGTGGTTCCCATTTGCAGTAATTTCTTGTTTTGTTTTAGTTACATTACTTCCTGAAGGTTTTCACTCAGCTGCGCTTACCAAGTGTCAAGTGATATAACAATTAAAGTGATTTGATCAAATTTGAAAGCTGTGGGAGAAGCAAGGTCGACTAATGCTGTGGTTGTCTGCTGGAGATTATCACTAAAGAAGAAGCTATATGTTGCAGTGGTGTAAATGCGTCTTGCGGCTGTGTTAAATATGCTATATAAATAAAGTAAACTTGAAACTTGAACTTGTGTAAATGTGACTGCAAAGATGGGTCTTCGGAGCTGGTCTTGGGTCTATATGTAGCCCGGAACGTTAACGTTCTCCATCCTGCCTCATCATCAGAACACAGTCACGGATCAGCTGCAGAAACGCTACAGCAAAGGCCAGATCTACACCTACGTGGGCGACATCCTTATCGCCGTCAACCCTTTCCGTGAGATGGACCTGTACTCCAACGAGGTGTGCTCGGCCACCCATTACCTCGTCCTGGAGCACCCGGCTAGCCTTCTTAACCCATGTGCCCCTTTGCTTGTTTCCCAGCATGCTCTGCTGCACCTCAGCATGGACAGAAGCCTTAAGCTTGTGCTTGCTACTGAGAGTATGATCTGGTTATTATAGGAGTGTGGAAGGTCACCTGACTTTAATACAACATGGTCAAACCCCATGTGGTGCCCTAGGCAAGTTCTACCACCCACGCTATTTTGTTACCTATGTGACCTAATGGGTTGACCGGTACCGCTTTAATATAAGTATCTTAATAACTCAGATTTTCTTTTTGGGTTTTTTCAAGCAATCTGATTGACTAATATTCTGCTAGTGGTGGTTGTGCTATTTAAAATGTCCTGAGGTGATGTGTTCCTCAGAGCTGCCCTCTCTCTCCTCTAGTTCCAGAAGAATTACATCGGGGCCAAGCGAACGGTGAACCCACCCCACATTTTCGCTGTTGCTGACATCGCCTACCAGTCCATGGTGTCCTACAACGCTGACCAGGTCAATGTGGATCGCTGTGGATGCACATCTGATGGTAGAGCCGTGGCAGGGTCCAAAACCCTGCTTACCTGACCTTTGTCACCACAGTGCATTGTCATCAGTGGAGAAAGTGGGGCTGGCAAGACAGAGAGCGCCCACCTGCTGGTCCAGCAGCTCACGGTGCTTGGAAAGGTGTGTCATTGCCCTGAATCCAACTTCATCTGCCAGAAAACGTTCCCGGTTCATCGCACCCTAATATTACATAGAATCTGGGTGTTGTTTTCCCATTTATTGCGTTCTACTGTGATTGTTCTCAAGGAGAAGAGTCATTAGGGGTAAAGGAATGTTTATAAGAGGTCTATGAAAGATAATAAGGGCTATAGGAATGTTTATAAGACGTCGATGAAGGATAATAAAGGCTATAGGAATGTTTATAAGTAAGTGGTATATGGAGGTACGAAGGTGGGTATTCAAACCATCATATTTGGAAGATCAGAAGCTCTGATCTTTTGTGTGCTTTCAACGCAAAGGCAAACCCCACCCAGGACATGTATACTGTGTTTAAGATTAGCAGTCTGCAGATGGCAGATGGCTCAGGCCTGCAGGCCTTGATAAGACCCTCTACTGCCTGGCCTAATAATGGCCATGCTTGGCCCCAATCAGAGGAGCCCATGGCAGACGATGAGAGCGACAGCACTGATTCCACATCATGATGTGAAATTAGCATTTCGACTAGCCGCAGTTCATCAAATGTGATTTAATATGGACTGGATGAGAATGCATGTGCACCGAGAGAGAGAGAGAAATGTCTTTTGTGATAAATTGACAAAAGGCTGAATAATTAGGCTGTATGAGATGTGAATGTAAATCATATTCTCACCACACATATTAGAGCTGGGCTGAATGTAGCTTCATATTACCTGCATATTGTTTGCCAGTAGTATAACTATTTTCGCTCTTGATTTGATTCATACGAAATTATGTGACTGGATGCTTAAATGTCAGATAAAGATAATTTTTAATGACATCTCACTGTGGTGTTTTTCCATTTCGTCTTTTGTCTTTCCAGGCTAACAACCGGACACTTCAGGAAAAAATCCTGCTGGTGAATAACTTGGTGGAAGCATTCGGGAATGCCTGCACGGTCATCAATGACAACTCAAGCAGGTTCGGCAAGTACTTGGAGATGAGGTTCACCAACGGCGGCACTGTAGTCGGCGCTCAGATCTCTGAGTACCTCCTGGAGAAGTCCAGGGTCATCCACCAGGCCATGTAAGTTGTGGAGACTCTCTGGCCCAAGAGTTCTTAACTGTAGGCAGCAAAATACAAAAGTATATGTTTAGTTTTCCCCACAAAGTTTGTGATATTTGCTTACTCTATTTCATAATAACTCAGAGTAATAGGGGAGGTACTTTTACTTGTGATTTTATATAGCATGGGGTTTCTGGAGTGTAGCCAGGCAGTTTTACAACATATTAAAAGGGCAAGAAACCATTTAGCCATTTTAGGGAATTTTCAAAATATCTCTAAAACAGTAAGGTATTGGATTGGGATGGGAAGGTAGTTGACATGGAAGATGAGGCTTGTAAGCATATTAAGCCAGCAAGATCATGCTTATATATAAATAAAAGCTGGGACTGGCAATTAAAGATTTCTGTTTTATGTTGAATCACCCCACTAATGAGTAGACAGTAGCTTGGGTGAGTCTTAAAATACAGATTTAACCCAATCTGCATCTGAAATAAATCGCTCCCATTGAAACTGGTCTGTTTGATGTTCTTTTAATCATAATGGAAACGCTAATGGGAAAGGCTAATAGAGGAAACCCCTACATCTGGACTTAAAAATCTATTAAAATCATAGAAATTCTAGTCTAGAAACCATAGTACAGAAATGATGCATGATAAAATAAGACCCTAGAGTATGATTCTGATTCCCAAGCAGCCATGCCCAGCCCACTCACACATACCTTCTTGTTTCCACAGAGGCGAGAAGAACTTCCATATCTTCTACTACATCTACGCCGGTTTGGCTGAGAGGAGGAAACTGGGCCACTACAAGCTGTCGGACAGCAAAACACCAAGGTTAGTGTGCCCTTCCTACCAACACAATTCACATGTGCTGCTTGGGCTCCTCACGATCGTCTCTTCATGCCCTTACCGTACTTTCCTGTTTGAAGGTACCTGCAGAATGAGCAGATCAAGGTGGTGCCCGACATCGTCAGCAGCACGTACTACGTTGAGCAGTTTGAGGCGGTGGAGCAGTGCTTTAAAGTCATTGGTTTTACCCTCGAGGTAGGTGCGCATGATGGGGGTGGGGTAGACATGCTCAGATATAAATGTGGTTCCCCGCTGATGGGGGCAGATCATGGTCCTATTCCTATTTCCTGTGTGATCAAACTGTCATGGGCCTTTACTGCATTTCAGTTAGAGGGTGGGGGCATATTAAGGGGCAGGGCTACAGGGGCTCTGGCTTCTGGAGTGTCCCCGCGTCTGTCACGCAACTGGTTCAAAACATATCATTGGCTATTGATAAGGATGGCCCCTCTCATGCCCCCCCCCCACACACACATCTTAAAATCCTAGAATCGAGAATGGAGTTGTACAACTTCATGCAAGATACACATGCAACCAAACACATGGAAGTCTGAGTTGTGCCACGACTGTAAAGTCCCAGTCGTCAGGGCTGAGCAGGAGCATGGCAGGTGTTCCTGAAGAATGAGGATACTCCTCATCTAGCATTTCGGGGTAACCTGGGGCCGCCTCTCAACTGCTGTGTACAATGAAGCATCTTAGTGAGCTATAAATAGTAAACTGCCTGTGGGACCCACATGTCAATAGTGCTTATCTGCGTGATCCGGCATCCCATCAAGCAGAGACAGGACGCGGGGTGAGCAAAGCGGATTTGGTGGGTTTTGGTGATTGGTTAAGGCGTTTATGTAATCTGCTGAGTAACATACAGATTTGGGTCAGAACCAGATATATACAAGACAGGGATCATTAACACTTGTGATAAAGCAACTTTATAGCTTTGCGCAACTTTGAAAGATGAAAGATGAACATTGCAAGTGGTCGCATTGCGATTTCGTCACGACTGCTAAATATGAATCCATATTGGCGGTGAGCCCCTGTCTTTCTGTGCTCCCTTAGGAGCTGGGGAGCGTTTACAGCATCCTGGCTGCCATCCTCAATGCCGGCGACATCGAGTTCACATCAGTCGCCACGGAACACCAAACAGACAAGAGCAACATTGCGAACACGGGTGTGCTGGACAGTGGTGAGTTATGCCCCGGGTGTTCCTGCAGAAATGTGGTCTACTTGCCTTCAGCCGTAATGAAGAAATTCAAATCAACCTTTCAGCTGACAGTGGGTGTGATTACCCATGCTGTGTTATTGTGAATGTATTCATAACATGTCAATCAGTGATCTTAAGCAGTAATTGTAAAATGATACGACTTGCTCCCATTAAGATGGAAAATAGAGTTACATGATGCCAGCATTGGTGAGTGGTCATCAAACTGGAGAGGAGGACCGAAAACATGGACAACCATTTCGGCACACAGGAGATAGAGACGGGCATCAATTATTTTCGGACAACAAGGTCTGAGTTTACCTTGGGGCAAAGAGAAAAAAAGGAGACCATTTTATATTATATTTATATGGCAGAGAGGACTGAATGGTTTGGCCTGCCCCATGGTTCTGGGTTGTACCATTCCTGTTTCATAGTGGGGGGACACAGGGCAGCAGTTCTGCAAATATCTTGACAAGCAGCATGACCCAGGTAATCTGCATGGAGCGGTAATCTGCTCGCTGTGCTGCCGTCTGCGATTGGATGGTGACGTGGCTGTTGACGTGTGGCCCACACCCTGCAGTGGCTTCCCTCCTGTTCATCCGGCCAGACGAGCTGCAGGAAGCCCTGACATCCTACTGTGTGGTGACACGCGGCGAGACCATTGTGCGGCCCAACACGGCCGAGAAGGCCTGCGAGGTTCGGGATGCCATGGGCAAGGCACTCTACGGCCGCCTCTTCAGCTGGATTGTCAACCGCATCAACTCCTTGCTGGAGCCCGATGGCCAACTCAGGTGGGGTGGGGGTGGGGGGCATGTGTGTGTGGGGGGGGGGGGGGGGG
>JAODKL010000001.1:18356590-18377560 GCA_026780765.1 Petrocephalus schoutedeni
CTTCCGGGATAGGCTCCGGACCCCCCGCGACCCTGAACAGGATAAGCGGGTTGGAAGATGGATGGATGGATGGATTTAACATTGGTTCAATCAGACCATAACACATTTTTTCCACATGCTTTTGGGAGACTTGATGGATCTTTTTCTTTAACTTTTTTTTTGCAAAAATTTAGCTGGGCTACGGTGTTTTTCTTTGTAAGAAAAGGCTTCTGTTTTGAGACCCTACCCCATATTCCAGACATATGGAGAATACGGGAGATTGTTGTCACATGTATAGTAGTACACAACTAGTACTTGCCAGAAATTCCTGCAGCTCCTTCAGTGCTGCTGTAGGCCTCTTGGCAGCCTTCCTCACCAATTCTCTTCTTTTCTTCAGTTTTGGAGGGACGTCCAGTTCTTGGAAGCATCACTCTTGTCCTAAAATTTCCCCACTTCTTGATGACTGTCCTCACTATGTTCCACGGTATATTTAATGCAGCGGAAACATTTTTGTACCCTTCTGCTGACTGATACCTTTCACCAATGAGATCCCGTTTGATGCTTTGTAGGCTCTCTGTGGACCATGGTTTTTGCTGTAGGATGCAACTGAGTAAATGACAGGAGAATCCTACAAGGACAGCTGAACTTTATTTGGGGTTAATCAGAGTCACTTTAATTGATGGCAGGTGTGTAGCCAAAAAAGCCTGAATGTTGTAATTAAACAAAAGGTCTCAACAAAGTATTAGTTTAAGGGTGTGCACACTTATGCAACCAGCTTATTGTACTCTTATTTTTTAGTTATTTTATTTCATTTCTTTTTATTTTCTCCCTAACAGATTTGTTTGTTTTTCAGCTGAATTGCACAAGCTGCAGGTCACATTAAAGGTGGAAAAAATTTAAATGATTTATTGTGGCCTCATTTTTTACATCACAAAAACCTAGCGTTTTAACAGGGGTGTGTACACTTTTTATATCCACTTTATACTACGACCACCTATGCACCATATTATATTGACTATATTGACGAGAGCTTTGTGGTCACAAACAGTACTAGTCCAAATACCAGACAACCAATTGCGCAAACAGGACTATTTAGTTGTATTTATATATACTGCCCTAAATCGTGTTTAAAGTCAAAATTGTAGACATGCTTGTAAATGACACCCTAATATGTGCAAAATATATTTGAATTTGGTTTGACATTGCGCGTTTCTCCTGCTTTGTGGCACCCGGGTGACAGAAAAGACTGAGCGAGCCGAGGAGGCTGTGGGTCGGTTACGGGGGACATTGAGTTCGCGCTCCCTGAAGCGCTCCTGCGTTATTTTCTCCGCTGGAAGGACGTGCGACCTGACGTGTTGGGGGAAATCAGCAGCGAAGTGTAGGTCTTAATCTCTTAAGTCAACTTATCAGCCGAAGAAGTCAATCGCACTTTTATTCCAGTCGTGCACACGATGTCTTCCTCTGGAGAGGGGGACGGGAGAGGAGGAAGAGGACAACTGGCGCGTATTTGCGGTCACGACTAAATACGCAATGCTGTCCGTCACGAAGCGAGTCACGCAGGAAAGTCCGCTGTGACGAGGAAATGGGTAAGCACTACGCCGGCTACCGAGCTACTTATTAATCGCTAATTGTTGGTCCTTGTGAACTGGGGGTAATTTCTACGGTGGATTCATCCAAAAAGCTTTCAGTTATTCCTCTTCCCGGGAATATCTCTGCCGCGCTGCGCGCATTTAACGCAAGGGCGCAGAAAGTTGCATCTGTGTTGATATATTTAGGGGTGCATCGTGACATTACACTGCGTGGTTGCGTTCAGACATTAACCTCATTAGATGCAATAAATTGCCAGTGTTGGAGAAGCGCCGTAAAAGCCCCAGTATCGAAGGGAGTAAACGCATCCCTGCCCAAATGCATGTTTCGCCAGACAGTTTGGCTGCACCTGAATTTTGCGGGCAGCCGCCGCGCAGCCACACCGCTGATGCTTTGTTTTTCATCTGCCGTGTCCCTGTGGGAGTCTGACCGGATACTTCTTCGGTAAAGCAGCAGACTTTATTTTTTTTTCTGATTCTTCGTTTAGGTGCATTGCTGCCAGCGGGATAGAACTAGACACGCCGGGATCAGCACTACGACTCGGAACAGCTCCGCTCTTTTCTCCCCCTCCTTCTGCGTGCTGCGGTCCGTCCGGATGGGCGCTTTTTGCCTCCGTCTCTGACTGCTGCGACTGTTTCCGATGGCATCGCACGGCTTCTGGTCTCTTACAACTGACGACTCGTCTGACAACAGTAGCCAGGTCCCCAATACGAGTAAGTGAAAGCCAGACCGTAGCAGCTGGAGCATAACGGAAAAAACGAACACTTACGTGAATCTAATAACCAGGGCACTAGTCTGCTGAGATATAGTAAAAATTGGATAATAATTACACGATGCATTTCTAGCCAAACAAAAGGCATGGGCAACAATAGTGCATCAATAATAGAATATTGTATTGCCCTGAATCCTTGAATTTATTTTAATTTTTTGAAGGTCAAGGTAAAAATGTTTATTAGAGGGTGCATTGTCACCATCAATGTGCATATATATTATGATTACTCTATACTCACACTATCAGGATTAAAGCCATTTTAAAATATGAAGCTGATTTTTTTTATTCGCTTTAATAGATAATTTTGTCTGTAGCAAATGGAATGTTTTCTTTCCAATTTGTCATTTGTAGCAAGAGCATGGTGTCAGGCGGCCGCGCAGAAATTCACAGGCGGAATTGGGTCGAAGTTGTGCGGTATGTGTTTTAAATGTGGCGTTTAACAATTGTGATCAGTCAGTTCTACAGAACACCGTAATGTAAAATGTAAAAACAAAGATAACAATTGACTTATATTTAATATATATAATACGATTTACTGAAAGGTAGTATAACTGAAAACTGGCGCCTATATTAATAGTCATTTTGAATGACTGGTTTAGCCCTCCTTAATGTTGGAGAGAGCGGTCCCGCCGAATCCACCGCGAAACAAGCCCAGTCCGGCGCAGAAACGTGCGGCTGCAACAAGCCATGCAACTGCTCGAGAACAAACCAGGGATTCTCCGATCTGTATTCAACAGGTACGTAAAGTGTATGGAAAGACCCCTCTGAAATAATACTAATACTAGTCCAATACTACTACCAGTAATAATAATAATAATAATAATAATAATAATAATAACAATAATAATAATATATGGCAAATGAGAAAGTACATTATAAATGGCTTTCTAAAGATTTTTTTACATCTCAAAACTGACTATCATAATTGTTGTTTTTGTATAATTAAATTATATTACAATATTAAATGGTACGGTACTCTATCAGTTTTTTTCCTCATGAAATACATGTTTTTAGGCCACCGCACATACATAAATTTTGTAAAAGCACACTTTATCTTTTTTTATCGATTTTTTATCTTATTTTATTCTGCGATAATTTTACGTTTTGGATGTATAGTTAATAATAAATAAAATTTTACGCTTTACATTTAGTGAATAATAGTGAATAATAAATAAAATGTTATACTTAATGAAGTGCATGCACAAATTCACAGGCCGATTTAATAATACATACAAATTTATAATACTATTTTAAGCTTATATTCAGACGTCTAACTTGCTCAATTTGTTCCGCAGATTTACTGCCCGCGACGAATGGGGACATGAAAACGATGACCTTCTTACAAGAAGTGGTGGACATTTTGCTGTCGTATATACTGGAGTCGTTTGACAGGTCAACGAAAGTAATAGATTTTCATTACCCAAATGAATTGCTGCAGACTAACAACTGGGAGCTTTCGGACGAGCCGGAGACGCTGGATGAAATCCTGCTGAGCTGCCGCGCGACGCTGAAATATGCCATCAAGACAGGTTCGTCGTTTATCTACTCATTTATTCGTTTTTATTTCTAAACGGGTTTTAAAATTTTTCTAATAATTATTTACATGTTATCACCAAAACCGCGCCATGTTTAATCTCTGAATCCGGGTTATTACTCGTCATATTTGAAAATGAAGATAAAGACGGATTTTTTGAGAGGATACGGTTATCCGAGTCTGCGAGCTTAAATTTTCAGTAGTGGTTAAGTAAAAAATACATAGGTTGAATAGTTATAATAACGACATTCGGCTGTGAAATTGCTCTTCAAAACGCTGTGACGATAACCTCCTAGCTACTGCCGTACAATGCTGCAAATTGAACAGAGCAAAAAATAAGTTAAAATCAATTAAATCTACACTCAATCGGAAAAACAAAATTTTAATTAACGTTCTTTTCAACAATTACACCATCAGGAGGCCATCGAGTTAATTTTATTTATTATTATGTGAGCATAAGACAGGTAAACTTTTGCATTTAAATTAAGTTGTGTCCCTCCCCCCATATCAAACTCTCTCCTACAAAAGCGTAGTCATGGTCGAATACATAAATCTACATTTTTTTCTTGTGTATTTATTTAAAAACAAATAAACAGGTGAAACCTCTTGCCACCTACTTTCGAACAGATGCGAATTTAAAGCACACACTTAATATACTAAAAATCCGGAATGCAAAGTGACACCTTAAAATGGCGTGCACCGTAAATGTACCCCGGCTTGTAATTAAGCGGGCAGGTGCGCTTTAAGGACTCGCATTGTACCGGGCCCTCGGCTTTGGGCACTGAATGAGTAAGCTATGAATAAACTCAAGAGGCGGCCAGGCTACCATAAGAGCTCTTGTTAATACGGCCATTTTATAATTCAGCCATTCGAGTTATGCCGTTTTTCTGCTTATTCTAGCGCACCCCAGGTATTTTAACCAGCTTTCCACCGGACTCGATATGGTGGGACTGGCGGCAGACTGGCTGACTTCTACCGCCAATACAAATATGTGAGTAGGCCTGCTCCGGCTTGCGGTGTCTACACCCCACCTTCGGGAAAGGCAGCCTTCCCTTTCTCACCTGTCTGATAGAGAGTGTAAAGCTGCACCAGCCGGAAGGAGGACGAGTGAAACATTCAGTGAGAGTGATTCTCCGAGGCATTATTTAATCCGGTGACGATGTTTGTAGAGATGGCAGTGAAAGCGTTACTGTTTAATAGAACAGTTTTTAGAAGAATCAGACAAATGGCAGCCTTACCAAAATTTAGCGATTTATTGACTCATTCAGATAAAAATATTCTTGTAATCTTTTTTTTTTTTCATTTTTCTGTAAATACAGAAAAAATATGTAAATATGGCTACTGTTTTCACCTTTTTGGACTGATTTCAGTCCGGACAAATCAAAGACGCATTTGAAAAACAGAGATTCATATTCTTCTCAGCTGGCAGCATTGTTATTCTCTGATGTTTGGCTCTGTAATTTTTTCACCAAGCCACACTCAGAACAAATAGTTCCTTTGCAGGTGGCCCAAATCAGTCCCAGTATATCTCGCTGAGACCCTGCAGCGGTTCATGGTGGGTCGATGGTTGTAGGGTCAAGCTCAGTAACTGCTCCATGGGTAACCTCACTGGGAAGTGTGCGGCTTAACATGTGCACCTAAATGGAGACTTTACAATCTTCACTTTCTAGTTTTCTTAATCCGAGCATTAGACTCTCTTGGTTACCCAATAGGAGTTTTGTGGGGTAACCATTATGGAACGTTCCCATAATATGTTTGTGGAGTGGGCAGCGCAAACAGGATCTTGCTCTCCGGGTACCGGCCATGCAGTTATGGCTTCCCCTGGGCCCTGCAGGTTCACCTACGAGGTGGCCCCTGTCTTTGTCCTGCTGGAGTACGTCACGCTGAGGAAAATGAGGGAGATCATTGGCTGGCCGGACGGGCAGGGCGATGGCATTTTCTCACCGGGTAGGCGACACCCCTCCATTTCCTGTCTCCTTGGTCCTCAGCTGTCGCCACTGTTCTTCGATTTTAAATGAGATTGACAATGTCCCCCAGGCGATGGAGATGGGATTGTTTTTTTTCTTTCTCAAATCATGTATCCGAACGAAGATTTTTTTTTTTTTTTTTAACAAGATATTTTCCAGGTTATGCAATTTGACATTTGCAATAGGATAGCATTGTCACACCACAACTCTGGGGGTATGGGACCTATTGCATGTTTTCCTCATGGTCATGTGACTTTGATATGTCCATATGCGCCCAGTTTGCTCCCACGTGACATCCAGCTGAATTAGTGACCTTGAATTGCCCTTGAAGTCTAAGAGAATGGAGGTATACATGACTGGAGCCCTGGGCTTCGCGTTTCCTGGGATAGGACTCTAGCTGGTGTGATTCCCCGCAGGATAAGCAGCTAATCGAAATGGACAGGTGGAATGATGCGACTTCCCCTAAGCATAAAAGCCCCATCAACCACACATGGCACCGTGGAAAATAAAAGGTCCTGCTTAATCAACCATCATTAATCACCGTGATTGCAGATATGTGGTTGCAAGTATTCTGGAGCCAGTCACAAGCTGGTGACACCCTGGATGGGATGCTAGTCTGTCATAGGATACACAGAGAACTTATGGACAATGGGCCACTTAAATGACAGAATGTCTATAGACCATGAGGAGACGTGGGACTACAGAGAGGAAACCCCCAGAGAATTGAACATAGGACCTCACAACATAGTAATTCCCAATAATGCACTTTCTCATTAGCCAGTAAACAATACCCTTGAAAGTCCTGTCTTGGCAGTTCCAGTGTTAGAAAGGAGTCACTGTCCTGTGTTTCCACAGGACATCTTACAGGATCTGTGTCACTGTCTGCCCACCAGGTGGCTCCATCTCTAACATGTACGCCATGCTGTTGGCTCGATTCAAGATGTTCCCGGAGGTGAAGGAGAAAGGGATGTCATCGATCCCGAGGCTGGCCGCCTTCACGTCGGAGCACGTAGGCCCTGCTTTTCCATCGCACATCTTCCGATCCCAGCCTTGCTAAATGGCCAAAGCTAAAAGCAGCCACAGGGGGGTGCCATACAGAAGATATCATTTGGCACATCATGTTTCAAATCACTCAGACAGGGGCCCTGTATTTGCACCATGCCTCTGTTACATTAAGGGGGTGTTTCGGCCCATAATCTCTCCTGCAAATGTGGTTTCGTGTGGCCACGCTGCCTCAGAACATTCTAGAAGTTTCCATGGTGGGCAAAAAACAGGGGAACAGGAACATGAAATAAAATTTGTTCAGCTGGATATTATACCATTTAAATTTCTTTTTTTTTTTAATTTCTAGACCGAAATCATCTTTAAATATTTTTCCATATTGCAATAACAGTAAATTAGTTAATTCCTTCAGAATTTGTTCTCTATTATTGCCAATATGCACAATATACAGTTAGGTATTTCTACCACCTACAGGGAGAAATCATTATCAATGTTCTGAGTAGATAGCTTGAGTTTGTTGGCCAGTTCATTTCTGGGGATCAGATTTTATCCTTCTTCTTCAGAGCCATTTTTCGATAAAGAAGGGAGCCGCTGCCCTGGGAATCGGCACAGAGAGCGTCATCTGCATCAAGGTAGACGAAAGGTGCGAGGAAACAGTCGCCTGGCACCCCCTGGCGCATCACAATGGCACAGCCCATTTTCATGTCAAAAGCCTACTTGTGGTAAAAACTGCTCTCCCCACCACAGGGGGAAAATGATACCGTCTGACCTTGAGAGACGATTGGTCGAAGCCAAGCAAAAGGTAAGGGGCTGCCTGAGGGGGAAAAACACACACACACCCACTTCCACAGTTCCCATTGGTGTTGTGAAGCATTCTGGCATTTACCAGGCTCACAGGTCCTTTTGTTCTTCATAGTCTGGAGTTTAACCAAAACCACATCCCTGGAAGCTTCTGATGTTACCACATGTTTTCCATGACCACACCATTGGGCCTCTTTACCCAGGGCTTGGTGCCATTTTTCGTGAGTGCCACGGCTGGAACCACAGTCTACGGCGCCTTCGACCCCCTTATCGCCATCGCCGACATCTGCAAGAAGCACGGCGTCTGGATGCACGTCGACGTGAGATTCCCACTCCGCCACCCACCAGCTTCTGGAACCTACTGATGATTAAGATGCTTCATAATCTTAAACCCATGCCCTACTCTTCACACACCAGATAATCTTTCATAAAACTGCAAATAGTTATCTTCCTTAGATCAAAAACTGCTATTCACTTTCTAACCTATGTGCAGAATTTGCTGTTGGGACAATCTGATAACTGTATTGATTTTCTGTCGCCACTGTCATCTGACCTGAATACGCAACAATGGATGAATTTCCTTCACTGCAAATTAGAATAAAATCTGGAACAGAGATCATTTTCTTCTCATTTCCCATATGAGCTTCCCCTCAGATCAGTGGTCAGTTAAGTGTGTGCGATTCAGTCAGCACGTAGGGGCTTCTCTCGATTGGAGAGACGATTCTCTTTCAGCGCTCGCTTTTCTCATGTCATTGTGTTTTATTTCCATAAAAAGTAGGAAATCTGTCCAGCACTTTGCCCCAAAACCGATACAGATGCTTCTCACTTTTTGAAAATTCGATCATCATGCATCTGCTAACAGCGACATGCCATAGGATACTTCCTCCTTATGCTGGGCGATGGCAGCATCCACGCAGCCCCAGTGCCTGTCTCTGTAGCCATTGCCAGCATAAACATTGTGCACAGTGTTTAACACCACATCGTAGGGTGTTTTTTTTCTGTATTCATTCATTTACTTTTCAGTTACTAATATTTTGTTACACTATTAATTTAATTTACGTATTCAGTGACAGTATCTATTTACTCATCTATTTATTATCATATTCATATTTGACTTACAATATTTCCCCCTTATGATGGGTTCATCAGAACTTAACCACATTGAGTCACACCTATATTCTGCTAGCATTCTACTGTTCTTATGAAACTTGGGAATATCTTAATATATCTTGCTTTTAACCAGAAGAACAGGGGCAGTTTAATAATGATGCAAGTTTATCATGTGGGAGGAGAGTGGATTCAGCCTGCGAATGTTTGCATGCTAAATGCCTGTTTACACAGGGTGCTTGGGGTGGAAGCCTGCTCATGTCCAGGAAACACCGGTGGAAGCTGAATGGAGTGGAAAGGTCATTATGCTCAACATTTTACTGTCTATCTGCACCAGAATTGCTTTCCTATCTATTCAACTTGCATACATTATTGCTTACTTTGTATCACATTTCTGTATTTGCTTAACCTAGAAGTAATAATCTGTCAGTCAGCAGTATCAAGCTCTTCGAGAATAATTATACTAATAATTAAACAATAATGGGACTCTCTTGAATTCAGCTTCAAAAGGACGTTTATGAGTCTGGAATAAACATGAGAAATTGGTGGTGAGAAAGATGTGAGTCAGGGATGGATGTTGATGTCGCTGGTTATAGGGCTGATTCTGTGACCTGGAACCCCCACAAGATGATGTCGGTTCCCCTGCAATGCTCTGCGCTGCTTGTCCAGGAGGAGGTAGGCTTAACACAGATTCAAAGTCAAGCCTTAGTTGTCATGCTTCCTTGGTTAACTGCAGTTGGCTGCTTTAACCATAGCAATTATTTGTCTAACCTCCACATTGTTTATTTCAGCAAATAAATGAAATGTGTCTGAATACTATCTGAAAGGAAAAGTTTGAGAAGGACTCATCACCGCTTCCATTTAATGTTTCATCCATCCATTTTATGGACCCACTTGTTCTGTGTGGGGGTCACAGCCATTTTTTTTAAGAAATCTTGTTAAAGCAGAGTCTGTAATGTTACTGTTTGCTGTGCAACAGAAGCATTTGACTGCGAAAAGATTGCGCACAGCTGAAGTGTGCAGTAAGGTCTCCTTCACGCTGCTCTCCAACGGCCCCTGCAGGGACTGATGGCGAACTGCAACCAGATGCATGCCTGCTACCTCTTCCAGCAAGACAAGCAGTACGACCTGTCGTACGACACGGGTGACAAGGCTCTGCAGTGCGGCCGGCACGTCGACATCTTCAAGCTGTGGCTCATGTGGAGGGCCAAGGTGGGTCTCGTCTGGAAATAATTAGGGTTCATTTAGCTAGTAGCCATCCCTCAGCCAATCAGCCAATGGCAGCCAAGTCATATGTTAATTGCTGAATTCTGATTGGATGGCCCAAAGCATTAGTTCCTTAAGGGTCTCATTGCTCTGTGATATTCATCGACCCAGTTTCCCTTTCCCTTTTTTTCCCTCAGTGGTGACGTGGCTCCCTTTTGGTGTCACCTGACAGTGTAGTTTAGTGTCAAGTCACAAATTATCTGATCTCCCAGGTAGAGAACATGGCTTGCAGCTATAAGGGAGGCTTCATTTTAGTGTGCCTCTATTTGTTTTAAATATAGTTGTGTATTAGGATTTTTAAGTGAGAAATATTTTGCTTAAGACAAAATAAGATGAAGAACATTACTGAACCCAGGGGCAATGTGCAATGAGAGCACATATTGTGCAAATAATTAAAACATCCATATCTAATCTGTGTCTCATATTTTCGGCCCACAGCTAAATAATCTTTCGTGTCTTGGTTCCGTTGCCCATTTGAAACATTCCATTACCGTTTACCTTTACATTATAAGTCCCCTGCACTTGTAATGTGTATCCACACTCTGTATGTATACTGCATATGTAGCACCATGGTCTGGGGAACATTGTTTCACATCACAGTATGCAGTGTACTGAATATAGTTGGTGTGACAATGAAGTTCCACTTGACTTAACATGACTTGACTTGGTTGACCAGATGCAATAAGGAGAATGTAGTCCGTGCTGTAGCCCGATACCACACACACACACACACACAGCACACACACATGCACACACAAACCTCCTGGTGTTGCATTTTCTTTTCTTTTTATGTCACTCCACTCCAGTGATGCCTTTCCCCCTGCTCCCAGGGCACCATCGGGTTCGAGGCTCAGATCGACAAGTGCCTGGAGCTTTCTGAGTATCTATACAACTGCATCAAGAACAGGGAGGGATACGAGATGGTGTTTGACGGAAAAGTAAGTCAGCTCTTATGGCGCCACCGCTTGGTGGATGACGGTAACGCAGGTTAACCATTACAGAACCTGAGGTCAGAGGTATAACGGTCATCTCACAGCTAGTGCGACATCCCAGCGTTTTTCTTTCCAGCAGGCTTCATATTTTGGGAGGCTGCATTCAGCTCTGACTGACGGCACGCTTTGCCGCTGCTTTGTGTACCAGCCTATCGTCTGCTTTTATTCCGACGGCCTGCAATTATGCATAATGACGCATAATTACTCGCCGGTGATGTAATGAGCGGAGTGGCATTCGTGCCAAGCGAAAACACAATAAGCACTAAATATGTAGGGGAAGAACAGCACTCCATAGCAAGTGTTGAGTTTTATAGTGTATATTGTTGCTTATTTTGGGGGGGGTGGTTGTTTTCCCCCCTTTAAATCATTATTAGAATTAGAAATCATACAAAAATTGTTCAAGGCTTCAGACAAAATATAAACAGTCAACAGGAGGTCCACCTACAAGTCTCACTGCATCCAATTGATCAGCATCTGTGAGTCCCCTGGGGTGGGGGGGTACTATGGGGTGCATCAGAGCCCCCCCTCTCCCATCTCACACTCATAGGGGCTGATCTGCTGCTATTAGTTATTGTTTTGAATAAACAGGCATATAATGCTATAGGAGAGTCTGGGCTGGTTAGGACTGACCCACTGTGGCAAACACATGGCGATTCCTCATGCAGCCCACCAGGGCGTGAATGGTATGTCACTCAGCGCTCTCTTTCTGTCTCTCTTTGTCTTTGTGCCATGCGTATCCACCCCCACCACAGCCTCAGCACACCAATGTCTGCTTCTGGTACCTTCCACCTGGTGTTCGGTACCTGGAGGACAAGGAAGAGAAGAAGCGGCGCCTGCATAAGGTAAGAGACACCCCCCGCCCCACCCCCAGCTGCAATTCTAGGATCTTTAGGACCAAGTCAAACAGAGAGGGCCCAACCAACAATGTGCTTTGAATTGGTGAGTGACAGGGAATGGGGTACTCCAGGGGCCAATCAGCCTTCAGCCGCACCTGTGGGCCCGCCTCTGTATATACCTCTGCACTGCCTTCCACCCCAGTTGCTCCCACAAAGTGGCGGGGCTTCCAGGAATGTTCTTTGGGGACAATGTCAGTGACCACGTCCAGGCGACAGCTCGGCACAGATGGTGCCGTCGGGAGGTGGGGCCTCTGATCTGCAATTAAGGGAGCAGACGGTGATACGTGCTGGTTATACAAAGGGGGCCCTTCCACCCGGCCTAAAAATAAGCGGTCATGCTTTACCTGCTGCAGACACTGAACCCACCCCCCATTCCCCCAAAAATGCCATTCTCATTCAACCTAACAGACTCATGGTATCCGGTATTTGGCACCATTAAAATCTGGGGAAAATGTTGTAACTGCAGCTTAGGCACCACAAAACCGTCTCTGTGAAGATGGAAAGCGAGGAGCGTTATGCTTTTCCTTCACTCTGGTTTCATGAAAATGGCCCTTTTTAACAGGACACCTGCAAGGCATTTAAGATGCATTTCCTCGTTACAGTAATGGTGTGTTTGAGTGTGCACAAAAGGTTCATGTCTTTTAATGTGTGTTTGGATGGATGGGGGGTTGTTTCAGAGGGGGTGGCACTTGGACTCACCTGCCTTATTCAGGTTTTCTATTTATGTAGTATAAGATAGCAGAGAATTAATTCTATACTATAAGATGGCTTTGTTTCCATGGGAACACACATTCTCCATGTTAGCAGAGAGCTTACTGCTTAGCTATACAGAGACACTTGTGTGTCTGCATGGCTAATTAGATTTACTTTTTTGCTTTTTTGGTTTTTATCCGGTTTCATGCTTCTGGAAAATGTCGAACAGTTGCAAACAAAAATGGAATGGAATTTGAATTAAATGAAATTATTTTCAAAGGTTTCTGTGTAATCTGGGCTCTGATAATTACTGTATCAGAAGGTACCAGAATGTCTTTTCATTATAGAATCAGTCTGTTTATCTGTGATTATTGTTAAGCACAGTCGGCATTTTTTCACATTATCTGTGCTTTTAATCCTGGGCACTGGGAATCGAAAGCTTATCGGAGTATGAGAGCAAAACCAATTTAAAATACTTTGACCTGAATGCATTGCAAGATTCAAAAGAATGAAAGGCTGCAGAACATCTGAACAGAGACAGCTAATTTTGAACATCACAATGGAAAGTCTTTAGGGGGATGGAAGTGTCTTTGGCCACTCTGGCGCCTCTCTGTGGCTTTCAGAAAGATAACATCAATGGCGGTAAACTCAGGTCACCCATCAAAGGAGGTTCAGCCAGCCAAGAGTGATGATGTCACCGGTTCCTTTCACAAAGTCCATCAGACCGTAATCGAATTGGCCCCCAGAAGCTAGTCGTACATGGCGACTCTACCAGAAAATAAATTGCCTTGCTCTGATTTCCCCAAGATAAAGCGTCAATGGTGCTGTGAAAACTTTTAACCTGGCCAGATATATCCCTCACATCAAGCATCTTCTACAGCCTCAAGGAGATACCTGATGTAATTTGTACATATCAAGACCTACTGACTGAAATATTTGTTTGATGGCAACAATCGGACACAGATTAAAATTGAAACTTTGATCACCGGCTTTGATTTATGGTGAGAGTAAGAGGCAGGTGTTTCATACTGAAATTCCTGGACTGATATTCTTAGTTTTGAACTCCATTCTGGCAATATTCACAAGGAATAGGGGAGGTTAACCATTTCCCCTTCTCTCCCTCCTGCAGGTGGCACCAGTCATCAAGGCTAGGATGATGGAGTATGGGACCACCATGGTAAGCTACCAGCCACAAGGAGACAAAGTCAACTTCTTCCGCATGGTCATCTCGAATCCGGCAGCCACTGTGGAGGATATTGACTTCCTCATCGAGGAGATTGAGCGTCTTGGACAAGACTTATAAATAATGCACTGCTTTGTGGGAAACTTGAAATCGAAGCGTTTGTCGTGAATGTACCAGTCCGTCATGATCGTAACTCCAAATCCAGACATATAACTTAACTAAAAAAGAGAGATTTAATAAATATATTTCCATATGGTAGTGTTGATGTTAGCAACAGTGTCCTAAGCCGTTTTTGATGCTTTCATCTAGCTTTCGTGTCTAGTTTAGAATTTGCAATGTTTTGTCATGAATAGTCAAGAAAATATTACACTCTCAGTACAAAGTCAGCTGCTCCATATTGGTGCAATGAGTTAAAAACTTTAAAAAAAATTTATGCATATTAATCAGAACTGATCCTTGATCTTATTCCACAACAAACAGAACCATGCAAGGTGCGTAGATTAAGTGGCCAACACAGGTCTACTTCCGCTCTCTCTGTAGATGTGTCTAGAATGATGGCCTTGCCCTTGAGGAAACCCTGTTTGAGAAAGCACCAGTATTAACCTTAAATAGATATTGCATATATTACAGAAGGTGTAACGGGGGATAAAGGATGAGGTGCCTTCCTGTGTCGTGGAGCTTGATAAGAACTCAGTGTCCCTGTCCTCTGAGCTAACATTGCTGCTTGTTATAGTGTTCGTGAGTTTCCAAACAGGCCGTGCCTGTCATGTAATAATGGTGAGCTGTGCACGCCCGTGTCAATGTAGCACGAGGGGCCCGGGAAGTAGTATGTGTTTAGCTACTGTGCAGAATAGACTAGAGGATGGAGACTTTTAACATAAAGCGTACTGAATGAAACCGCTCACCCCAGAAATGCAATGTAAGAAAAACATCATTACGAGATTTATTTTGGGAAAAATGATGCAGGCAGTTGCCCTTTCTTAACACCGTGAGCCTACGAGCTTCTAATGAATTAGAGATGTGCCGATAAGAGTTGGGCCTATTGCACGGGTTTCGGGAACTTAACTTGCACTAAATCTGAGAGGAACGACGGGCAGCCCCACTGCCCCGTGGATTTTTATATTCTGATGTCAAGTAATACAGCTCGACTGGCATAGCTGAAGCTTCTCCGTCTCACCCAGTGAGGTAGCTTTGATCTGAAGTTCAAAAAGAAGCACAATTAGTCTGTGAGCGTATGCTAAGATGCTATTAATGTCTACTGTAAATATGATTTTAATCACATATCCAAGAGTCTATACATATATGTACATATATATTTCATATTATGAGAGAATTTTTTGTGGTATTGATAATTATTTTCACTACTCAGTATAAATACTTGAGTTGTTCTCGTAAGCGTGTCACACTGTAGTGTCAGCTTCACCCATCTGGAAGGGAAGGATTCAGAGTTTCTCGATGATTCCAAGGACATCAAACCCAAGCTGAAGGAAAGCAGCATGCAAGGTAGCGCCCTGCGCTGCACGTTTCCAGGCACGTTCCAAGCCATTCCGTGAAAAGCCCGGTAATACTCGCCAAAAGATGTATGCGTATTTCATGTTCTGTGTGTTTGTGACCGCCTGTTGCCTTGGTTACCGTTGCCAGTGTAATGTAGTCCTTTTTTCTCTGGGATTGTGCACTTTAGGGTTTTAATGCATAAATGGTTATGTATGATGTCCCTGGTTAGTCAGCGTTTGATGTAAAATTAATAATGATCTGTGGCTAGTAAAAATCTCTACTTCTGCGTCTATTGAAGATGAAAGCCTGGTTTTTATTTAAAGCCTTGTGTTTGTTGTTTGGTTGCTTTTGTAGTCTGTTGGAGTGATTTGTAGATAAAAAGTAACTTTATAAAAGCAAATATATAATATATATATAATATAATATATAAATGCCAGCTATCCTCTTCCAAAGCAAACATGCTTGCGATTTTCTGTGTTAGATTGGCAATCTCACTGTGAAACGTGTAGCTTTGGCAGTTAGAATGCCTGTCAACTGTCTGTTTTTTATTTTGCTGCTGCCGCTGATTGACTTGGCTCCTTTTGCACCTGCATGACCGCTGCTACCCTGCCAGCTTCAGATTAAAGCCACCGCTTTTGCCAGCTTCAGCTGAAGACCATGCTGCTGAATGCCTTTCCTGTTTTGACCGTTGCCTTGCATGCCCAGCTCGCCTGCCCTGCTCTGCCTCGACTTCTCCTTTCCGCTTCCTCTAGCAAGCCTCTGCTCCAAACGTAGAAATTTGTCTGTCTCTAGATCATATGCATAACTCTCTTTCTGGCACTTGCTCAGCTCTTGCTCACTTTCGTGACCTCTGCCCTTTCGCGGCTTTGAGGCAGTGGAATTACGCCTCGCCACTCTGGCCACCCTTGGCTGCCCGGCACGCTAAAGTCCATGAAGTATAAATGCAGGCTTTATTGCATGACAGTGTGTTCCTCATAGTCATCCATCAACTGCTTCACAGCGTTGTGTGACAGGGTAAGATTAGGACCAAAATTTTAAACAATGTGCTGGCTGATGTTAAATATTTAGTTGGTTAAATCTAAAGTTCTGATTCAGCAAGGATCTTTGGCTTGAAGATTGCTGACGTACAGGCCAGCCCCTTTGTGAAATGGTGTTTTTATTTTTCTTGAGCTGTATTAAATCTCTGGGGAACTAATAAAGAAATAAATAGCTACTTGATGAACCCGGCCCAGCTGCTTTTTGGTACTCCTTGTGTCCTTCCTGAAACACACTGTGTGAGTCAAACAATTTATTGCGTTCCTTGGATATAATAATATGCACTACTGCACCTGCTCTTAAGAAGCCATATTCATTAAGGCCTGACTGAATTTATTTTGTCGCCCTTTCCAGTTAGGTGACCTTTCCAAAACACAAGACGACACTCAGCAGAAACAAACTTAACTTCTTGGCAATTAGGGAGTCAAAAAGAGATGAAGACACTTTTAGTAAACCGCGATTGTGAGGTCTATTCCCTTTCCCGTGCAGATGGAGCAGTGCGTGGGCATGAACGAGTGCATTAGAGCATAAAAGAGGCTCTCTAAGCAGGAGCGAAGACCATCAAATGGAGAAGGATTACATAAAACCCTAGATCATCGGATGTGAGTAAGCCTCTCCTCGATTGGAGTGGATCTCCGAGTGCCTGTTCAGGAAAGGAGAAGGGTTTAAAACGCTCTAAAAATGGCCTCAGAGAAGCACTCATCATTGTATATAGCTTATGTCCTGACCACTCATAAGTTTTGCGCACTTAACAGCACAGCTTTGTTATGATTGTATGCAGTGTGTTTTCATAGCTGCTTTGCTCCTCTGTGAATCGTTCCTTGCTGCACTTAAACCTCTCTGTTTGGACTCAGATCTCCTCGCATAATTAGCTTCCATTACTACATCTAGCCACGTAAATGTGCTCTGCTGTGTGTGCATTTGGAAACCCTACACTATTGGTGAAGGTTAGTGAATAAAAAAGCAACAGCAAGCCTCTTTAATGACACAAGATCCACAAAGTGCTGTGCTCATCTGCTGTTCTGCCGATTCACTCCTGATCTGTGCTGAAGTTGTGATTCAGCAAAAGTCATGTAATTATGACTGAAACATGCTGAGATTACAGGGTGGTAAAGATGTTTCTTCCAAGGTTCCACCAAGAAAACCTTCACTTGGCTTTGAGGTTGTATTTGTTTTCTTTGTAGGAACAAAGAAGCGTTTATAATTCTTTGTTAAACTATTTGTCAAAAATAAAAACTCTTCATGAGCTGATATCTCTGTAGGACTGGACTTACCCACGAACATGGAGTGAATTAATTACACAAAACCTTCCAGGCCGCAGAGACATTTTTTCAATCTTTTTTACTGACATTTGGTCTTTATCTCCCAACCTGTCTCTCATGTAGATAGCTACACGGTTTGTAGATTCACACCATATAGGTAGCACTTGTAGTTAGACACCTTTTTGGTATAAACCATGTAGATATACACCGTGTGGGTAAATACCATGTAGGCACAAACCTTTTAGTTATACCCCATGTAGATACATACCATGTAGATATATACCTTGGAGGTACACAGCATATGGGTACACACCATGTAAATATACACGTCGTAGGTGCACACAATGTAGGTATGCACCATGTAGGACAGGGGTGGGGAACCTGATCCATGGGGGGCCGGTGTGGGTGGCTGATTGAAAGGTCATCCCAAAAACCCGCACCCACACCGGCCCTCCATAGATCAGGTTCCCCACCCCTGATGTAGGTATACACCTTGTATGTGCACACCATGTAGATATACACTATGTAGGTACACACCATGTAGGTATACAGCATACAGCATGTAGGTGCAAAACATGTAGATATACACCTTGTAGGTACACACCATGTAGGTGCACAGCATGTACTGTAGATATACACCATGCAGGTAAACACCATGTAGATTTACAGCATGTAGGTACACACTATTCGTCTGGAGAGCCTTGGTAAGGTTGAATTTTCATATTCAATTCAAAGGCAGCTGGAGTTCTGCTGAAAAAAGAGGAAGATAACATGATTTGTGATGCTGCAACACTAAAGGCAGATAGTCTTAGAGCAAGGGTGTAGGTTTGGTTTCATCAATGGTAGGGACCTAATCAGCCCCAACCCCCCCATCCCCTAAACACACATGATACTCCCACAATATTTGTGGGGACATGCCCCTACTGTCCATATCCAAATCTACTTGCCCTAGTCTATGAGTGATATTCCATCTCTGCGTGTACTGTATTAGCGTTTAAACCTCTAGATGTCACTGTTTCCACATACTCAAAACCTGGAAAAATATTTTGTTTCCTCCCTCTCTGTCTCTCTCTTCTGCGAGTTCTGTTTTAATTCCATATAATTTAATGCCCTGCCTTAATTGGTTGGCTTACTAAAAATATCAGTTTGTTTATTTGCTAATTTCCCTTCAAGTCACTGGCTTCCATTGCAAATCCTTATTTCCATAAACGCCAACCCTCCCCCCACAATCAAAGAGTGCCTTTTCATGTGATGGAATGCCTTTGTTGAAGAACCAGCGTGAGCTGAAGCAGGCACTATGCTCCTAGAAAACACAGAGAAGCACTTCCAGATGTTGCAGCTCCTCCTGGAACCACCCTCCAGCTCCCTGCTTCTTCTATAGGCGGTAGGGGGGCGGGTGGTCCAGTGACTATGGCTTCCCTTATGGGGGGAGGGGGCTATATTTGTTCTCTGAAATTTCGACCAGTGCTGCTGATCACGTCACCAAGGCTGCCAAGAACAATGTAGGCCGCTGCCCCACTCTCCGTCTCACAAGCTCTGGTGGTGGGGGGGGGGGGGGGTGCAAAACAGTGTCCCCTAGGTGGCTTTGCTGGATTAAAATAAATGTGTTTCCACACTGTAGTCTATTAACAAGAACAGCGTGATTCTGCCAGACAGTGATTTCTATGCAGTTACACAAAGGAGGCGTCATGCTCCAATGGCTGAATTCATTTTCATCATTTCAGGTTAAGTTGGTATGATATGGTATTTCAGGTTAAGTTTGAAGGCATTAGTGCTGTCTGACTTTAATTTGTGTCTGTTTCGCAGGAATCACTAAAGACTTGAATGGATGTAGGGGGAACTTTGGCGTCCCCCTTTGGCTGCTCCCAGAGGTGCATTTTACTGACCTGTGTGGAACAGTTCATCCCATTTGCTTTAATGGCGATAAAGACAACCCCGGTGGATTTCAGATTTGGTGCAGATACAGGCCCTCCTGGGATTTCTGCTCCAAACGGAAGTGTCTGAGACCCAAAGCACACGTGCATGTGTTTTTAGTTACTGTTTCTGGAGTAACAGTAAGTCAAGGTGTCCAACACAATATATTACCACAGAGGTGAAAAAGGGACTATGCCACCAATCTGTGTGCATGAGGGACACTCTTTAAACTGTGCTCATTGCATTTTAAGATTTTTTGTGGCAGCACCCCTCATTATGCAGAAATGCCCATGTAATGCTACAGCGACTGCGATCCACAGAGACCTTTGCCTAATTTGTGACTGTGCAGAATCTCTAAGGAAGCACTGCTCATTAGTGAAGCAACTATGTTCCAGCCACATCGTAACAAGCTCTTTGAATAAAAACGGTATGAGCTGAGGCTCACTGTTGACAAAAACACCTGAAAGGGATTTTTAAGCAGCACACACTGCTAGTTCTAAAAATACATAAATAAAAAGCGAAGGGTAGAAAATTACATTCATATATCATTATGACACCTAGTCGTAAGGCCTACATTGGATATACTTTTCACAGGCCAGTTCATGAGAGCAATCCCAGTGTCCATCCATCCATCCACATTCCAACCCGCTTATCCGTTCAGGGTCGCGGGGGATCTGGAGCCTATCCCGGAAGCTACGGGCACGAGGCAGGGAACAACCCAGGATGGGGGGCCAGCCCAATCCCAGTGTCCACACTCACAAATTCACAGACTTTGAGGAGCATTCCCACTAAGTAATTGAGGTCTTAGAGCTGTCTCATTGTTAAATGGATGAGGGCTCTCTTGCAGGTATTTTGAGCCTTTTATATGCACTTTCCGTAAGTCTGCATTTCTGCTGATTTTGCATAACATGTCATAAAAGTCATCACCAGGGGCCTCGTATAACGGCGTGCGTGGAATCCACACTAAAACTTGCCGAACGGACAAAACCAGAAATCTGTGTACACCCAAAAAAATCCAGATGTATAAAACTGAGTGTACGCAAAGTTCGACGCTCTTTCCCTTCTTAAATCCCAATTAGCGGGAAATATTACGCATGTGAACGAGCCACCCGCCACGCCCCGGTTCCTCCCATAATTAATATATTTCAATATGCAAATCAATATAAAAGATCCCCTTCGATCGCTGTTTTGTTGCCAACAATGGCCAAGGCACGTGGGAAAAAGAGGAATTTCACTGAGTGTGAAGTAGAAGTCTTGCTCAGCGAAACTGAGGCAAGAAAAAATATTTTGTTCGGTGGTTTAAGCACTGGCGTCAGCAATAAGAGAAAACTGATGGAGTGGCAGAGCGCGGTGGAGGCACTGAATAATGTAAGTCCAGAAAGTCGCACAGTGGGCGAAATAAAAAAAAAGGTCTGACATCAAAGTCGACGTGAAAAAGCGAGTCGCAGCTCATCGAAGGAGCCTCGACGCCACTGGAGGAGGTCAG
>JAODKL010000001.1:18400128-18410817 GCA_026780765.1 Petrocephalus schoutedeni
AAATACAAGACAATACAAAAGTTTGACTCTTGACTCTTTACTGATCCAAACAAATTAGCCTTGCTAAGTTGCTAATTCATTATTCCTCCAATCCCATGTGTTACATGCTACCAGCATCCTTGAACGAGCTGGAGGACAATGACCTGGATGCGCTGATGGCGGACCTGGTGGCAGAAATCAATGCCGTGGAGGAAAGTGTGGCACAGGCAAAGAGTGGTGGTGGGGCCTCAAAGCCCTCCCAACCAAAGACTCAGGACCACCCAGCCCCTCACCCCACTGTTCAGAACAACCTCGGCCCCAGCATCCCAGCCTTCACATCCTCCCCACAAGTGTCCTCTCTGGATCTTCCCCCCTTATCCCCAGCACTCAAGCCACAACTTCCGGTAAATCGGGGTTCTTGCTATTGTTTGGTGCTGTCTATATGATGTGGTACCATCTTTAAAGGGACAGTAAAAGATTAAGAACGTGTATATGTAGCTAATCATTGAAATGTCGCATTCCAGAGAAGATACTGTTACTTTAAACAGCAATGCTAACCAGCTATGCTGAAGTAGCATGATGATTATCACAGTGCAGCAAACCAGAACTATGGTAAAGAAACACTAATATACAGAAGAAGGAAAAAAGAAAAGATGCTTTGGAGGTATTTAACAATATTTTTGTGGGCTTGTGCTCAAAAATTGTCAAAAGAAATTCTTTAGCACTACGCTAAAGGAACAACAAATTGGATCATTAGCAATGGCGGAAGAGATCAAAATTCAAACACTGGGAAAGTGGTGTTTAATAGTCTGTTATAAGTGAATGTAAAACAGGCATTTTGTTCCTCAATTATTTGTTTTCCAGGAGGATGCAGAAGCTCAGGCCAAAGCAGACAAAATAAAACTGGCTCTGGAGAAGCTGAAGGAGGCTAAAGTGAAGAAGGTGAGTGCGGGGGCCAGGTGTGGGTGAGAACAGCACGGTGTGCTTGGGTTCCACTGGCACTTCTGGCCTGGGAAGTCAGTCAAATGGTATGTGAAAATGAAACAGGCACATGCCTGGATGGAGCCTTGGTAGCACATGAAGAGTGTGGTCTTTGACAGTGGAACAGTCAACTTTTTTCCCCGGGTTTCCAGTAGATGTTTTTTTTTCCCTACTAGTCACTCCGACTACTAGGTGTGTTGGGCGCTGAGAGGGAGTGAAAATGTGGAGTCGCTGGGAGGCCCAGAGAACTGCATAGAGAAACATCGCAGTAGATAATTGGCTTCCAATAAATAATGTAACCCAAATGGTAGTTCAGAATTGCAATTACAGTATGAGCCTGTATGAGTCATGGGGCCACATCTTCTTCAGTTTAGGGGTCTAGTGGGAATGAATGAGAATCCAGATTCCTTCACCCCTCATCTCACCATTTATGGTGATGTCACCGTCAGGTCATGGCTAAAGAGTAGGCGCGCAGTTTTAACTGTGACATAATGCTTTTTGACAGTAGCTTCAAATGTTTATTTTTTTTCCGAAGAACCATTCTCACGTGATAAATCAGTCATGCCCTTGACCTCTTCATGAGTAATTGCCAAGCCATAGTTGCCTGCAGAATTGGTCAAGTCAAACAAACCCAGAATCTCAATGGTGAAATTAATTTTATTTGACTTTTAACATGCAACTGGCTGACATGGTTTCAAAAAGACAGGAAGTAGATAGACGAAAAAGGAAGTTGGGTCCCCATACGTGTTGTTTTAAAGCGTACCTAGCTGCTATTGTGAAGGGTTTACTCAGTGTACTCAGTTCCCTCTCTTCTCATTTACATGCTTCCTTGATCTAGTTTTGTTCTGTTATTTTCACTTGTTTAGAAACCATTTTTGTTTATCTATCGCATGAAGGATTCCATTTATGATTCAATGTCTGCTATACCCCTCCAGGATTACATCCCATCATCCCACCTCTTCTTCTTGTGAGGGTCCAGTTATCGGTACCAGTTATCATTTGACAATATCTTCTTTTATATGGCACATTTTATTCCATCACACGACCCAGGTGACTGGTCTCTGGACTAACAGGATACTTATTTTTCAATGTTTTGTTGAGATCTTGCCCCTATCGCTAAAGGTCCCTTTATTTGAGTGGTTCAGTAGGGTTTCGTGGGCCGTATTAGAGAGAATGACTCCCTTGAGGGTCATGATCTTAACTAGCACATGAGCCAGGACAGCAGTGTCAAAGGATGCCTCCATTTTCCATACCTCCACCTCTCCCTGACATCTCGCCGTAGCTCGTCATTAAGGTTACCATGAGCGATGAATCCTCCAAGACCTTGATGGTGGACGAGAGGCAGATAGTACGAGACGTGCTGGACAACCTCTTTGAGAAGACACACTGCAACTGCAGCGTGGACTGGACCTTGATCGAGACCAACCCCGAGCTAAACACAGGTGAGATAACTCACTCTTGTAGTTCAACAAGTAGAACATTTTGCTAAGAGGATGATGGTCATAAGTTTAAATCCCTGGAAGCATGCATAAGTTGTACCCCTCCCCTCTACCAGTTACTTTGGATAAGAGCATCAGATAGATGAATACATGTAAATCTTCCCAGCTAGTACTTTCTACTTTGAACTTGGTGATGTAAAGGTGTTGCACAACTGCTGTTGTCAATGTTCATCTTCAGGAAGGAAGATGGTGCTTAGCCTGTGAGCTGAATATTGAAGCAAATATTTACAAGATCATCTATGGTAGTGACGCAGCAGCATTTTCAGACTCAAACCATAAGTGGAACAGGGACGGGGTGGGGCGGGGCTTGAGTTACTCAGAGTGGCACGCTAAGGCTTCCAAGTCACCAGAAGTGTCACCACCCAGTTCGGCACTTCAATGGACATGTAGCATTTTGTATGTCTCAGAATTATAAATTTCCCTAGTTTTCATCCCAGAGCCTTGCGGAAATCTCCAAAGCTGCTCCTCATGTTTTTTTCTGAATATTGAAAGGGTAATATGGGTAATGAGCAGTTATGGGTGTCAACACGAACACAGGGCTTGATTGAGCCACTTCAAAGGCAAGTTTAGTACATTATGCATTGAGCACAAGAGGCACCACACCCAACCCCCCTGTTAGTGCTGCAAAGTCAGCATGAGTCTCTGTGGGTAACCACAGTTCAGGGGAGGGAAGTGCATCAATATACACCCCTCCAAATGGTCAATGTGTGTGCTTGATATAGTTGTAAGATGGGAAAATAATAACATCTCCTTCCTTTTTCATCAGAACGAGGATTTGAAGACCATGAACATTTAGTGGAGACCTTGTCTGCATGGACACGAGACAGCGAAAACAAAATCTATTTCCTAGAGAAGGTCGACAAATATGCAGTGTTTATAAACCCTCAGGTAAGCAGATAAGGAACACTACTGTATGGAGAATTACATGCTACTAACACTCTGACACAAGTGACCTCCAACCCTTAAGGAAGACGAATCATACCTCTGAGAGAACAGCTGCAGAGAGGTTGGGGGTGGGGGGACAGAGCCCCTGCCATAACATGGACCTCCTTCTAAGCTTTTACAGACAGCCTCACCTTCTCCACTTTCATAGCTTTGAAAGATCTCATCCCTCGTCAGGTATTTTGGATATTTGGTATTTTCTATGTTGGGGTCCATGCTTCATCTACATAGATACAAATTCTCCAAGATTAGACTTCAGAACTGGTTCACATGTCTGTAAAATCCACTCGCTGGTATTTTATGTTTTGTCTCTTTCTGTTTTTAGATGTTTGCAGAAAGTACTTCTGGCGAGTCATTGTACTCTGACCTATTCTCAGACTTAATTGTACTTGCTCTACCATTATTTTTAATCTGCCATCATTTCCTTTCTGTGCCATTTGTCTACAATGTATTTTTTATATATTGGTGGGATGCTATTTGGGGGCGGAACTCGGCCCCTATGTTTGTACGGAACAACTGCATGAGAAAAGCCAATGGTGAGATGAACAGAGCGATCCGGCGTGCACATGGAGATTGACAACCATGACTGGAATGCTCTATGGGGTTGCCAGACTGTTGTCTCAGACGTCCTCCAGTGGTGGTTTATGGGAAATCTAGGGGGGGCTGATTGAAAATTTGGCATGAGAAGATTTTTCAGTTGTAACGAATGCACATTTCAGTGCTCTGCGATTGGCATTTCAGTGCCATTAAACTGGATCCTGATCTTAGTGTTCAGTGTACCTGCTGGCAACCAGTGATGATAAACACAGCAACATTAAGCAAGTATTTGTATAATTAATAATTATGATAATGTTTAATGCAGCTCATTACTAGAACTTTATACCAAAAGTGATTACAGATGTGCCAATAGTGTGAACAGTTTTATTGGTCATCGTCCAACTCTTGGTCAAAGTGCTTCCTGGTTACTATTGCAGCGAAATGTCCATTCATCTGTGACTATCACGCCTTTTGTTCCAGTGAAGGTCTTGATGTAGTGGAAGGTGACATGTCTTCTCACTGGATTTCTCTCTGTAGAAATTTTACCTCTGGAAGAAAGATAAAAAAGCTCTTCAAGACGTGAAAGACAAAGACAAGGAGTTACTCCTGAAGGTAAAGATCCCCGAGGCTCACTCGCTGTCCTCGAGACACATCTAGAAAACAGATGGCTTACTTCCTCTTTAGCCTTCATACAGATGTCTATAGGCCAAGAATAGGGTGTCATGCAGAGTATGACCTTTGGTTTAGTGGAACGAACAGGCTCCGGAATATAAATGTCAAATGACCATCTTGGCTTGCTTCCTAATGTAGGAAAATTTCTGCGGGACCTCCATCATTGTACCAGACCTGGAGGGGGTTCTCTATCTGAAGGAGGATGGGAAGAAATCGTGGAAGCAGCGATACTTCCTACTACGGGCTTCTGGAATTTACTATGTCCCAAAAGGGAAAACCAAGGTGAGGAATACGGTTTGTCCGTCATGGTGCCCGTGGCCGGGGTATAAACCTAGACCCTGTCTGCCCCCCTACAGATTGCGGTTGACAGAACCCACCCCCCCTTCAAACACAAACACTTGTAAAAACATTAGCCATTAGCTGGGGAACACCCTGGGATTGACAAGAGGGTGTTTCTACCCCAAGGCTGAATAAAACATGCGGCGTTTAGCTATTTCCCCCAAGCTACATATCAGACACCGAGAGTGTGGCCAGTCCCAAGAATCCGGGTTTGCTTTTGCAGCCCTGCCCCTGCTGGGATGGCTGCACACCTGATGAGTATTGATTTTCTTTTAGAGACCAGTTTGAGCTGCATAATTTCCATGACGTTCTATACGGTGGCACTGCTCAAATAAGCAACTCAAACGGGAGCGAGAGGATCTGTGTTGGTTGCTGTATGTTGCCCCAAAGCCCCCACCTTTCTGTCCTGGGGGGTTAAAGGGGCCAGTGTAAGCAGGCACCACAGTGGAGGACGAATAAGGTTATACCATTATTGGTCTGAGAACGGGGTCTGTGTCACCGGTAACGGAATATTCTGGAGCCCTGAGGGACTCGCAGTGATTTATAGGGTCACTGCCTCTCTCTTGACAGACCTCCCGTGACCTGGCGTGCTTCGTGCAGTTCGACAACGTCAACATTTACTATGGCAAGGAGTACAAGAACAAGTTCAAGGCACCCACAGATTTCTGCTTTGTCCTCAAGGTAAGCCAGTCCTCCTTGGCTCGGCCACTGGATCATCCTGTTCCTGGTACTCAGCCTATCTAAAGTTATCAGCCTAACTAAAGGGCCTGTCAAGTATTGGTATTTTTTGAACTAACAACATGAAGGATGACTGAGAAATGAGGATTAAATTCCAGAGCACTTTTGTAAAACTGTCGACCCCCCCCCCCCACATACATGCACATTGTTTTGTGGATTGTCTATAAAAAAACTAACCAAATACCCCAAAAAGTTCATGAAGACATCAAGTCACAAACATGTTCTTTCCCATGGGGCAGGTGGGGGTGGGGTGTGGGGTTGTCCAACGTGCATGAACAAGGCACAGAATACCTCAGCTAATATAGCATTAAAAAATAATTTCCTGATCATGTACATGCAGCACTGTTAGAGAGGTGTTTTATCTTCTTGGCAGTGGGCTGCCATCAGGTCTGCTTCAAGCCACTCAGAGAGTATCACGTTGAAGCAGGGCTGGGCTAGATCTTTTGAAGCAGACTGATATCTGCAAGATGACTTTGGTGGGGGTTGTTGCTGGAGGTGGCGATATTGATGTGGGGTAGCAACAAGGTGATGTGAAGCAGAACACTATTACAATCAGTACTTCTTAGCCCATGCAGTTTATACCGACGAAATTGCCGACGAAAAATACAAAGCAGGAAGCCTTGATATACACAGATGTTGCCGCTGGACAAACACCATTTATTTCCACTGGGTGTCTAAGAAATTCCAGGTGACTTTGGTTTTTGTGTCAGTATCACCTTGTCCAGAAGGACACTTAAAGCATGTTCGGCCACCTGGACAGGGGTGCTGCAACAAACAGAACAAACTTGGGCTGAACCAAACAACAAAGCAGGGTTAACACCTGGTTTAAATACTTTCTTTCTGGTGCGGTGGGACTGTGAATCTGCTGGCTGGTGACATTTCCTGCTGCTCTTCGGCATCATGGCTGGCTGTACCACGTGCAGACCATACCCTACATCGCATTGGGCTGCACCAACAAACTGCACGCGGTTCACGAAACCGAGGGGCAGCTGCGGATGTTGGCCTGCACCAATGCACGTTTTATAGCACTATTAACACTTAAGACGTGCAAGCTCGTTGGGCAAACGTGTAATGTATTTGCCAGCTCTCTGTTTGAAAGAAAAAAATTCTGCACAGCGCAGTAATACATATGTTAGATTTGTGTATTTGTGTAATAACGGAAGTAGCAGTGTCACTGAGACATGAGGGTCTGAAGGCAAGAAATTACATGTTTTTTTCTTTTCTAATATGCTTTATTTATAACCGTACTAACGAAGGTTGAGGTGAAAGTTTGAACTTGTTGCTGGTCTTGTATTCATTATAAAGCCTGCTGAAATATCATTACTGCTGCTAGAGATACAGTGATTTGATTGTGGTCCATTCTCTTCTCACTGTCATCATACGGAACCATACCTACAATCTCTGAGGAAACACTTACAAGTCTTGACGTAATGATATTAAAGAGTGAAAGCTTATCTTGCGTAAGAGAGCTTGTATTCTTACATGGGCATTACATTTATTAATGCAACTCTACAGATTTGGCTGAACTCGGAGGTACGCCGCAATGCTTTGGCGCCATCCGGCGGTCATTCTGGGGAAGAGCAGCAGTGTGCTTTTCAGATATAAGGATCTCAGAGGCAGAGTACACAAGCTTGCTGGAATAGGGTAAAGCCTTGCAAGGGGAACCCTCCCCGCTGAGGGGGAGGGAGGTGTTACCCTCATTAGCGATAAGCGGTCATGAGAGTGGTCGCCATAGCTGGAGGTGTAACACTGGCACGTCACCGTGGGTTTCCTGTGCTTAGTGACCCTAATCTTCCCCTTCCAGCACCCACAGATCCAGAAGGAGTCCCAGTACATCAAGTACCTGTGCTGCGATGATGCCTGGACCATGACGCTGTGGGTGACTGGCATTCGCATTGCTAAGGTTAGCCCAACACCCGCAACCCAAGACCTGAGTGGCGGAAATGTGCCACTAAGGGCAGATTTATATTTGCAAATATACCTAATCTAATATCTGATTTGATAACAAAACAGATGTGAAAAACACAGCGAATAAATATAGACTGTGAACTTATACATTAAACACTTTGGTAAAGAAGGAGGAACAAAGAGTTACGTACAGAGTCACACTCCCAAGACCTGATGAATTGACCCCCCACCCCCAGCTTGCTCACTCTCTCTCTCTCTCAGTACGGGGTGAAGCTGTACGATAATTACAAGGCTGCTGTTTCGAAAGCCACCATGTCATCTCTCTTCGCTAAACATGCAGCCCCCTCCACCTCTACGGCTTCTGCCACCCCTGCTGGTAAGGACATACCTCCTCTCATCCTCTCTGCACCCTACTTCAATATCATCACTCACCTACAATCTGAGGACAGATATAATGGCTCCAAACGGGCGATACTCAGTGCAGTTCCTCTCCTCATCCAGTTAAGACCCCGGTTCAGGCCAACGGACACGCAGGGCAGCACCCCCGCGCCACGGCCTTCTCTGGGGCTGAGATTAAGGTGAGTGGACTGTTGCTACAGCATGGCAATGAAATGTTACTGCTTCTATGCTAAATTCATCTATGCATACACACACTTTCATGAAGGGTGACATCCCCTATTGCCAGGGGTGGGTTTGTTGTTTCTGGGGCCCCGATCAAAAAGTCATTTTGGGGCTGCTCTGCCCACCCTCAGATGCTCATTAATCACAGGAAAGAGAGGCCCAGGGTAACATATCTCAGTGGCTGGTGACTCAGATTAGTTTCAGCTGCTGCCACATTTAGGACTTCCATTTTGAGTCAAAATCTCAGTCCAATGATTCTCAGTGTGTGCAGGTGTCTTTGACAAGATTACCAATCTCCTTCGAGAACGCAATAATCTAATAGCGAATGCACTTCTCATCCACCTTAACAGGGTCATGGTGACCTGTCTTCTCTGCCACCCCCACCCCCGGACCCTACCCTGCCGCCTCCACCGCCACCACCCCCACTGGCTCCGGCCAAAAAAGACAAACCCACCATGCAGCCACAGTCCGGACACTTCCCCCCACCACCGCCACCGGTCATGGACTTTCCACCCCCGCCTCCGGACCACCAGCTAGAGCTGCCCCCTGACTTCCTGCCACCTCCTCCTCCGGCCCCTGGTGAACAGGAATCCCATAGTCTCCCACACCCTCTGCCACCCCCACCGCCACCGCCACCCCCACCCCCACCTGCACCCGCAGTGGTGCCAAATTCAACTCCTGCACCAAAGAAGGTGAGCCCTGCTCCCCCGCAGAGGATGACCCCTGTTGCCACAGCGCCACCTGAGGGAGACTTAATGTCAGAACTGATGCTAGCGATGCAGAAGAAGCGAAAACCCCTATAGAGGAGGTCAGGATGGTCCGGGTCTGTGGTATATATTTATACATATTCTAATACAACATGATAATTAGAAGGGGCCTTTTATTGAAAAGGTTAAACTTAAAAAATGTCTTTATTCTAAAAAACTAAAATAAAATGTAACATTTAAATCATACAGACAGTGCATTAAATTACAATACATCTGTCAGTATAACTTAAACAGGCATTGCATATATATTTTGTAGACTATATTCTAAGTAAAGACAATCAAAGGCAATTTGATTTTCTGGATGCAGACTATCCACTACGTCTGATGCCCAGCGAAGAAACTCACTCCATCTTTCTGAAATCAGGTGAGCACAAAAAAATCAGAATCATCAGTCCATGGGTGAAAAAAAACAACAGCTGGTCCCATGGGCAGCTGGGAAGAAAAGGTTCATCGACAACCATTCGGGTCTCTTCGGGAAGAGCAGCTGACAGCTCAGCTTATAATGAACAACATAATGAACAACCAGACAGTAACGTGAAACTTCAAAAACTTAAAAATATTTAAGGTCTGAAGTCTGCTAAAAATTACCCCCCCAGCCTTACCTCTCTCATTCTTAGCCCTCGCATCATAAAGTCGGGCTGTCCACAAAGGCTCACCGCCAACAATAAGGATATAGACCAAAATCCCCCGGATAACCGTAGCTGGTTTTGTGCTCATAGGCCCACCGCACTCGGCCCTTTCTCTGCTGGAATAATAACGCTCCCTCTGCAAGCCATCAGTATTGTTTGAACAGCTGGAGGCTCTTTCTTGATGTTGTCATTTTCCGTAACCTGATGTCACCACCGCTGATTTACCAATGTCCCATTTGTCAACCCCCCCTCACTCTTACATTTCAAATGGACTGTGCAGCAGAGCCATCCAGACTTACTGCTCTCGCTAATATTAATACAGGGATTATTTCCTGTCTGAACGGTTAATAACAAAAATATCCATATTCGCTGTCCCTTGTCTAGGATAGATTATAAATAACAGACTGGTGTTGTAACCATCCAATTCAGCTTCAAAGCTATAATTGGGAATGCATATTAAGCTGAAAAATGGTGAGTCTAGCCTTTAAAGCACACAGCACACATTTATGCTGTGCAGTGTGACGTATTGGTGACATTTTTAGCAGGTTTTGGAAAGAGCGCACCTGTTGTACAATGTCTTTGTATGTATCAATCAGGGTTTGGCTTGGTCAGTAAAATCCATAAGAATAAAAACATTAAAAGATAATAATAAAGTTGTATTCAGATTTTCTGTAAAGTGAAACACTTTCTATCATAAGTCTATCATAATTACACAGTTGTTAAGGAAAAGTTGCAGAAATACATCCATTCATTCATCCATCTATCCATCCATCCATCTTCCATACCTGCATGTCCTATGCTGGATTCGCAAGATATATAATCAAGAAAAACAGCCCTAAAGGCAAAAACGGCTAAATGGTTAGCTGATGAACTACATGAGAGATTTTTAAATGAATCTAACATGGTTCTTGCACATATGCAGAGCACTGAGATGTAAATGTGAGCCCATAAGACGACTTTTCTCCTTTTCGTCTCGCATTACAGTCATTGTACTTTTAATTAGTGGTGTGCGATACTGCAAGATTTGGTATCGATCCGATACCAAGTAAATACAGGGCCAGTATCGCCGATACCGAT
>JAODKL010000001.1:18425007-18443742 GCA_026780765.1 Petrocephalus schoutedeni
CGGGCGGCACTGGGCAGATTAAAAGAAAAAAAGCCGCATAATGTTTATTGCATTTGTGGCACTTCCTCTACCTGCACTCACACATGCACGCACACACACCGTTCTTTGTGAGTAAACATAATGGGTGTTGCTATAGTAACCAGTTCTCAAGAAGTCCCATTTCAGCATCAGTGCTTTCCTTTTCCTGTCTCTTCTCATGTGTTGAGAGGTGATGGCCAACACACCGGACAGTGCCAGCCCCTCTGTCACATTTCTATCCAGCAAGAAGGATGACACTATTATACTCTAAGTAAGGGTAGAGCAAATGAACGCCAGAATGCAGGTATTACTGCAGAAATGCCCTTGACGCAGAGTAGGCGGGGTGCGAATGATCTGACGGGAACAGCAGTTCCTCTTTCTGACATCACCTGCAGAGCGATGTCCCCACTGCAGAAGCAAGGGGAAGTTCACCATAAAGTCAAAGAAACAGTCGCTTGCCCCCTGGCAGTCATGCTGGGCACAAAGGGCGACCTGATTGGATGCGTCCAGCGGTGGATGTCCCACAGCATGAGATGACATCCGATAACCTGCCCTCACTCTCTGCCAGATTTAGGTGCAGTCATGATACACAAATGCAGTCAGACCCAATGTCGCCTCCACCTGGTCAATGGAGAGAAAGGCAGGTCTCACCTGGCCCCATGGTGGGGGGAGACGGGGTCGGCACAGCGATGGGGATTCCCACGCTGCCGCTGCCGCCGCTGTTCTCTCGGCTGCCGCTGCCCCCGCTGCTGCCGCTGCGTTTGAGGATACAGGGCGCCGTTAGCGATGGTGACGCTAATGCGGAAAGCTGCCACCTCCACCAGCTCATCGCACCCGAGGCATTCCAAGGGTGACGGTAACTCTCTAAGGCTCATTCACAGCCAGCCGAAAGCCTCCATGAACACGTGCTCTACTGAAAGTGAATTAAATTAATGAACTCACATCCTGGCTGCTAACCAGCGGGGTGTTTCACTGGATACATTTCCAAATGACATGCTACTGGATTACATCATCTGCAGTCGATTGCAGACAATACACCCAGAGATACAGGCATTCTGTGTGAATGGAAATAGGATTAAACTTGTAAACATGTAAAAATGGAAATATTTAAAGAGCTGTAATAGGGGAGGGCCTGGACAATGCTAGAAGATACAGGATTCTTCTTTCAAGCACCAGCCGATAGGTTAAGCAGAACTTTCAAACCACATTATACCGTAAACGTCACCACCAATGCCTGCTCCTCGACCACAGTTTGACCGCCCCCCAAATGCGGAGTGTGCTGCAGCCCGCCTCTTAGCATCGCTATGGCAGGAACAGGAAGTGAGACGTCTTGGGGAGGCAGAGGTAACGCACTTTGACAACCGCCCTGTAATCACACGGCGCTGCCTGCATTCTGAGCCGAATTCCGGGATCTGACTGCCACCGCTGACATATTGCTGATTCAAGTCGAGTAACATGACGTGATAGGCACCTTCAAATAAAAATCCTTCATGAGTCACCCAGTGAGTATATTAATGAATGAATGAATGTTCTGCTGTCACACCCCTAAGATGTTAGAAAAACATAACCACCATGGCTACGGTCCGGTTTCTTATAGGGGAGACCTTTCACTGAACAGTGAATATAATATCTTTCACCAGCTAAGCTAACTAGCTAATTATCACTCCTGATCTGTCGACAGAGCCCCGGCAACCCTCAAATGACGGAGTCACACACACCATGCAGCGTAGTGGGCAGAGGCTCCCATGACAACCAGTAACAACACTTGCCTTACTTTATGTTTGCTTAGCATCCAGCACGTCAGGCTCTATGTAGCTGAATTTTCCCGTTTACACGGCAAGGTGTTTTGTTAAAAGCATCATATTCTCAAAATACACACAAATCTGACTGTACAGCGGTATAGGGTCCGGAGCATGGGCTGGCGGTACCTGTGGGTCCGGGGCCTCTGGCTCAGCGAGGCGGTGCGGCCCGGGCTGTGTTGGCTGCCCAGGCGGGCGGGGCTGGTCATGTAGTCGTTAGGGACCGTGGGGGGCTTGACGGGCTCCAGGGTTTTGTAAGGGGTGTTGCGCCTGAGTGGGGGGGGGGGGGGGGGGGGGGCAACAATGTCATGCAGGAGAGAGAACAAGCCGCGCCGTCTTTGTGAAGCTCCTGCCACTTGTGGGGACAAACGTGGGAAAATAGCTGCACAAAGACGCAAATACAAAGACCACGGCACAAAGTGCCAACTCAATTTCCAGCCGTATTTGAATTGGGGCTTGCGATTTGGTTCTTATCCTAACTGGAAGCGAATGCGTCCTCAAAATGAATAGAAATGCAAATACGAGTGTGTGTCAGTGCATCCTGTACGGGCCGTGCTTCTCAGAGCACAGGTGGGCTCATTTAACCAGAAACCAGCGGCAAAGGCAGACTAAATTGGCATCTTACAATTTTTAGTCAGCACATCCTGCAGAGGTGCGAATGCCGGCCCCAGCCACTTAGCCGGCCTACTTTAGCCGGCACTAGCCATAGGCATCCCACGCACTGCCGGATCGCCATTCCTGATCAACACCAGGCAAACCGCTATCCCCACAAGAACAGTGGCAGCAGTGAGGCAGCCCATAGCAACAGCCCATAGCGACGGCATACCCCAGGGTTCCGCGGCCCGACATGGGCGGGCTGGGCGGCTTCTGCGTCGGCGGATTGGTCCTTGACAGCGTTCCCCCTCTTGCCGGTTGGTTACTTCCATGCTACAATGCGAACATCAAGGACACAATGTTGATACCCAAAAGTTTGGTGTGGCCCAGACAGATAACTGAACAGTATTTCCCAGATACAAAGCAATCTTAAAATTCATTGTGTTAGTGTCCTTATAAACATTTATACTAGACACTAATAATTACATTACAAAAATTGTTTCCAACTTGCAAACCAGTTTTCAGAGGAAGGTTTTATTACACAAATCAGGTTTGTTTGAAACTCAAGGTCAGATTAAATTCACTGAGACAAGCTAAATGTTTAGTCTCATTCCTTATAATAATTATAATATAATAAATTCAATGCGCAAGGCCCGCCAGCTTAACAAAAAAAACGAAATATTCCGAACCACTGCCATTTTCACAACACATCCCAGTCAAGAAGATGAAGACCAGACTGAAATCTAAACTGTCTGAGAACAACCATTTCATCTAGTTATTTTTACTTTTTAAAATCCTTTAATCTGGGAAATTCAAATAGGTAGAACTACTAGGCACTAATAGAATGGCTTAAACTGCACTAATGACATTTAGAGATGAGTGAAACATAACAGCTCTAGTATGGCTACAGTGCATCTATGAGGAGCTAAGAGGCAAAGGGGCCACATTACAGAGAGCAGCAGAAGTAAACTACAGGATTATGGGGCACGGGTCAGACATCACTTACCTTAGCTTTTAGCCACTTAACGTGGGCAGAAAGAGAGAGAAAGAAGAGAGTGTCAAAGGAAGAGAAACAAAAGCACAGCTTTACAATCAGTTGAAGGTAAACATTCATTAGTCTTAGGGTGGAAGCGGGCAGGCAGAAGGGACACCCTGACACTTTAGGGAGCAGGCGGCACTGGGGTGGGCAGGGGCCCTGCAGTAGCACCCCGAAGGGGGAGGGGGGGGACTGGTTACAGGTAATGCTGAGTAAGTGCATGAACGCAGCAAAGACTCGCTGAACATTACAGCAACGGTACAACGGTGCAAGGAGCTCGATGCGCCAGTGCCCAGACTGCAGCCTGTACTTGTCAGGAGACCACGCCTGGCAGGACTGGCCCAAACAGGTTCAGAGATGGTCCCACACCCTGCTGCGGGCGGGGGCCACCTTTCCCAGGTCAGGAATGAGATGGCTTATGGCGCTTGAGCAATTTCTCTAGCCTGTGGGTGGGGTGTCCTCATTCACGCTCGCAAAACAAGCAGTGGAATGAGCCAAGGTGTGGCTGGAACAGCCTGGAATTTCAGAGGGCCAAGGCACTGTACCCTATGGAGGGCAGCTAACCTGGGGTCAGGGGAACATCGGGCAGGTTCCCAAACACTGGGGACAGGGGCAGTAGAGACAAAAGTAAAATCAGAAGGCAAAGTGAGAGTCTCCTGTTAAAGCGTTAGAGCACTGTGTATACATGATAATGTGTGGAGAGACATTGAGGGTAACAGCGTCCTTGGCCACCATAACAGGAATACAATTAGGAGGACTCCGAATTCCCAGGAAAACAGTGGAATTATTGCACATCACACAGGGGCAGAGAGATCTGTCGGAGTGTGTTTAGTGTTCACCTAGGTCCAGTTTGTCTGCATTCAGAGGTTAATCCATACTCTGTTGATAATGCATGTAGCTATGGAGCGGATTCCGTGCAAGTTTGGCATGTGGGAGAAAATAATTGACTCAACGTACCATTTTGCAGTGTGCAGCACACAGAAACCATGCCATGTGGAAATGCAGTGCACAAGAGGCAAGGGTTTTCAGTGAGTGTCGCGAAGAGAATGTGACACAATGAAAAGCAAAACCATCATTTCATTGATTTGCATCTTGTTCGACTACCATCCAGCAAAACAAAATTGAAGGGTTTATGTTACACACAATTTAACGATGAAATCGTGCCAGACCAAAACGCAAAGGCCATTTTGCTCTGCTGCGTCGGCTCATTTTCATTTTCGAAAAGTACAAGCTGAAATCGTGCCACCATAAAATGTTATCACTGGTCAATCTCAGCTCTCTAGCAAGCAGGGGGGTGGTTGTGGAAAACGTACTGAGACAATTGCTGAAGATCTAAAAATTGATTAGGCGACAGCCACTACAACACCCAGCTATGGCCCGGTTAATAGGCTACTACCTCACTTCAGAATGTCTTTTAGAGCAATATTCAGGCAAGAAGTACCCTCTCTGCTGCAAGTCAATCTAAGATCCACATCCCAAATCGGTGGCACCATTCAATACCTCCAACCGATCTGTGGTAAAGGTTATACTTTAAAAAAAAAAAACTTGCATTTACAAGTATAGCCTTTACTGTGCCTCGGCCTCTTCCATACGACTTCTTACAGTTCGCACCAATACACCAAAGATTTGTGCGATCAGTGGAACGTTACGCCCCGGTTAGAGGAACCGCAATAGAGATGTGGATCCCCACTGCACTTTTGGTACTCTACTTCCAGTACTTTCCCCCTTTCCATTGACTTCCAGTCAAGTACCAGTACCAAAAGCTCCAGTACCTAAAGTACCAAATCAGCTGAGGTAGCATGCCTCTAAACATTCCCCATCTTGGTCACAAGAACACATACAACATCAGGATGTTAAGACAAATTAACAATTTTGTTTAATATACTTGGACAGCACAGTTTTGGAAAATTTCCAAATATGTGATTTTTTGATAAATATTTGGGTACTTGTAAAATGAAAATTAGATTTATGTTGCTAGAGAGCTCTGACTGGCCCGTTATCACATTTCACGGTGGCATGATTTCAGCTTGTACTTTTCGAAAATGAAAATGAGCCGATTCAGGAGAGCAAAATGACCACTGCATTTCGGTGTGATGTGGCACGATTTCACTGGTAAATTGTGTGTAATGCAAACCCTTCTAATTATTTTTCTGGTACTTGAACAAGATGCAACTAAAAAAAATGATGCTTTGCTTTTCATCGTGTCACATTCTCTTCACGACACTCACTGCAAAGCGATGCCCCTTGTGCACTGCATTGCTTTCCCCCGCATGCCAAAATCGTGTGTGCATTTCAAGGTGGCACAAAATCCACTCCATATGTAACTGCTTCTCAGAAGCTCAAAAACAGCACACACATCCCCTTCTGTGCTTCTTAAGAGCTGATGCCGTAAAATATACCCATCTTCTGCAAATGCTACCTCTACTGTGGCAGGATGTGATAATGCTTGAATTGGATGACTTTAGCCAGGGATTTCAGTAAGCGGAATTATGTAATTACCAGGACCCGTGTACATTGTTCCCTTTCGCTGGCTGTGAGGAAGGCCAACGTGGTAATACCCCACTACAGACAGAGCAGGCGGGGGGCTTCTTGCATTTGGGCGAGTCTTCGGCACGGCACTACAGAGGCTGACGATGGGAAGCGCTCTTCCCGAGGAGGCACAGAGCTAATTTCGAAAATGTAATTTCCGAAACGCCGACAGACGATAAATGTAGTTTTCCCTGGCCTGTCAAACCGCTGACGGGCCCCGTTTTTCAATCAGCGTCTATGCTGAACAGACCCGCTTAGAATCACACGCTCACTGCCCCTCAGAAATCAAGCCCGCACGACGAAGGGCCTGCGAGTGGGGAGGGAATATCCCTTCAGGGGGGTTGTAAGGGGCCATTCATTAACACATCAGGGAAATTCTCATTAAAACGGGGGAGCTGCAGCGGCTTGTTCTAAAAGAGAGGGAAACTTCTCCTTCTGTTTCCCTGCAGGATAAGTAACGCTCGCCCGCAAATTAAATATGGGCCAGGAGAATGTCTTTCAATCTTAAGACAAGCCGTCTATGTCTCTAAGGCAGTGGTGTAGTGCCATCTTGGTAGGTGGGTATACCATATAGTTGCATATATGTGCTTCTCCTCTGACTGATAAGCATTTCTGACTATTTTTAGGCAGGTATACTGTGGTGCTGTTTTGGTAGGTGGGTATACCATCATACCGTATAATTGCGTTTACGCACTGGGTGTTATGACCAAAAGATTTGTATCACGTTGTTTTTTTCTGTTCTGAAGCGGCAAGTGTTTGCGCCAACAGAATGTGTTTACAAATGTTTTTTAAAATGATGTTTTCTTAGGATTCTTAGTTTTTTTATTTTAATTATTACCATGATAAACTGGTAATATTAGGTATTTTGCTTTACAGACATGCATTTAATTGCAAACCTAACTAGAGTTGTGGAGAAAATTGGCATATTTAAAAGGTTTCAGTTGTTTTGTTGAATTGGCCATTAAAATACCCAAAAAGCAAATGAAATATCTACAAAGTGATCATTATGCTCTATAAACGATAGAATAGAGCCTTCATAAGGAGAATCACTGCGCTAAGTCCGGACCTCAACCCCATCAAGCACATTTGTGACGAGTTGGAAAATAAACTAGACAGATCTATTGTACATTTAAAGGAAAGCCTTTGGCTTGAGTTGGGATAACATTTGTGTTGAAGTTCTCAGGAAATATATTGACACTATTCCAAAGAGATGTGCTGCTGTAATTGCTGCAAAAGGTGGACATACCAAATATTAAAGTTAAAAGTGGATAAAAACAGTAGGTCTCATTTCATCTGACACTTGTTGTGCTCAGCCATCTACATATTTCATGAACATTATGAAATTAAATCATGTTTTGGAGGCAAAAAAGTCAGTATGTTCAGATATGTCAGGTGTTCTAATAATTTTCGCCACCACTGTATATTACACGTAATCCAAATTCAGGCACAGACTGAAGCAGTAGCTATCCAGTACTACAATGCTGAACAGTTATATAAGGGCAGTTGCCATATTATAAAGTTATAACTCATAATATGAAAGGTACGCACAAGTAACAGTAGTTCCCTCTCACACTCAGCAGTGATCCATAATGCTTCTAGCAGGAAACAATATTATACAATTTGCTGCCCATGGAAGCATTAAAGCTGTGCTACGTAATGCTTCAGCTGTGCTATGTAATGAAAGTATATGAAAAATTCATACTGTACAGGAAATTATAACCAGTATGCCCAGCACAAGTATACATAAATGCCATATACAATAATACCTGTGTACACCCACCACTACCATATCACTACCACTATCTCTGCTCTAACGGGATTCTTACACACAAGACCACATCATCACCTCACCAAATCATCATCCAATATTTCCGTTCCACAACATTTTAGGTACATCTTCATCTTAATTTAACAAAACAGTTGTACTTCAAATTTATGAATGCACCCTCAGGTACCACTGGTATGCATGCATATGCTTCTTACAAGAGGCACTAGAATGCGCATCTTCTGCGGGGAGCATTGTGACCTGCTCTCGCACTGCATTACCGCCACTTATCTCCCCATAAGGCTGCCATCCCAGGCAGCGCCAGGCCGCTTAATACAATGTAAAGAAGAGAAATTGATTCCGCAACTGAGAGGCAAACCAGACCTCCGTTATCAAGATCCAGACTCCATTAGCTATGGCATCGTCCTTTTGAGGAGTAAATATTCAATTTCTGAGGTAAATGCACCAAGTTTCCTCAGCCTGTGGACATGAGATGCAATTAGGTGTAAGAGGAACAAGAACAATTCAATTATGAAATTTCAACTACAAATAAGTTTAACTGCTCAAAATGGAGCTTTAGAAAAAGCTTCAGCACGAAGTATACGAGGCACATTAAGAATCTTCAGGTCGACAGGACTCCAAACGTGCATTTAGCCCATTAACTGCCAAGCACCATGACTCCCAAGGCCCTCACCTTGACCCCGTGGCCCACGTCGTCCAGCATGGTGTAGTCAATGGGCTTCCGGATGTACCTCACAGGCCGCTCCACGTTGGCGGGGGCGATGATCTTGTGGGTCCTGGACGTGTTCTTGTTTGTGGTCAGGATGCCGATTTCTCGCCTGGCCACCTTCTCTTTGTGGATATCCACCGTCTGGATGAGAGAACGGGGCTTGAATATAGCACACAGAAACCTGAGGGTGTGGGGGTGTCTGTTATAATCTAGTTAATGTTTGCATCTGTGTGTCCGTCACTCATCTGGGGCATGGTGTGTGTGTGTGTGTGTGTGTGTGTGTGTGGGGTGGGTCCTTTTATTAACTGTGACAGTCCAAACATAAACCACATTACCAGACATCTGGAGTCTATCCCTTCATCTCAGAGCTAGCGGGACGTTCAGAATGAACAAAACCCACCACAGACCTGCACGGGCCACAGCTGCAAACATACACCCTTGGAAGGGCAGCCAGGCAGCCCACAACATGACCATCCCCTACATTAAAACACATCTACTCCGCAGGTGGCGGTTCGGTGCATGCAGTGCCAGTCTGCCATTTCCATGGGGGGAGGGGGGAGCACGTGTACACACGGGCGGACACAGCGTCCTATTGAGCCTTTGAGCCTTCGTTAGTGGAGCTGCTATTCCATATCAGTCACGTGACCCCCAGTCTTCACAGCTGGAAGCTGGAGGAAGTGAAAGATCTAGACCTAAGAGGTGGCAGTTTCACCTCCCAGGTAACAGAGGAAAGCAGTGTTTGTCCGTTGATTGCTTACAGCCCACCACCTTTCCCGTGAACCCTTGGTGCGTATGAAAGTTCAGTAGATGCTGAAATCGTGGTTGGAAACTGTCACAAACTGTGTTCTTCTGACAGTAAAATGCGTTTCTTTGGAGGTAGATCCCTCATCAGCTTGGAATCTCAACTGATACTACAAAAAGTCATACTTTTTCTGGGGAGATATTGAGTTCTTAAATGGCACGGCCACTGAGATCCTCAGAATCCATGACAGCATGACTGGCCCACTCCCCTTCAGGGAAGCTTACAGGCCTGGGGGGTGGGGGGGGGACCAGCAGCTGCCACCCCCATAGCAGCACCACCCATGCCTTCCAGCAGCTGTTCCGCCTCAGCCTAATCCATCCTTGTCTCCATCCAGCTCCCGTGAATCTTGATCCAGCTTCCAGACCACCCTCCCAAGCCTGTCCCCATGCCTCTATCCCCTCGGAGGCTGGGTGTGTAGGGGCAGGAGGGTGTGGAATATTTGAGGACACTGTCGGGATCCCCCGTCCTAGCAGCACATAGACCGACTTGCATGCTCTCTTCAGCACGTCCTCAGAGGCCTGTGACCACAAGTCTACGAAGCAGAGGCCCCGCCCCCGTGGGCAAACGGAACTTCTTCAGTGGCTCAATCTGGGCCAAGTTCACATGACGACACAGAGCCTCACAGCACTCTGAGCTGATCTCCAACAATCTAGGGCTTTGTTTGCAAGAGGCCATTTTTAGACTTCTCGAACGAGGCTTCTGGCCCAAACCGTCAGCCATGACAGTTCCCATGTCACGGTTCCGGCCCTGGGATGTGGTGTCAGCTGCACATGCCTTCGGTGATCCGCTGGGCACCCGCACGCTCAGATTTACACGCGTCTATGAGGGGTCAAAGATCTAACACACCAGTGAGAGAAAACTACAAAAGAATGGAATTTACAAGCCACAGGAAATGAAGCTTTATCGTCATACACCACACGGCAGTACATGGGGCCGCGCACCAGAAAATACTCCAGATGGATTGTTTTGTCAAATTTACAAGCCACTTCAGCAGTTTATGGATGAAAAAAAAAAATTATATATGCGCACAGAAACTGCCGCAAAGTGTAGTCTTGCTCTCTCTGGGGAGAACGGATCACAAAATGCTTACAGCTTGAGTAACGCTTCCTGAATGGTGCGGTCCAGCAAGCAAAAAAACTTGGTGATGGGTAAAAATAACATGAGCACTTTTAGAACGTTTAAAAAAAAAAAAAAAAAAAACTAGAAAAAAAGAACACAGACACGCCCAGGGGTTTCAGCAACTGGCAGGGTGGGACTGATGGTGGCAGCTTCCTGCCATGACTAGCGCAGCGAGGCCGAGGCTACGAACGAGGGGCCGGCACCCTCGCAGGGAAGGGGCGCGTTTGAGGCTACCCACAGCTGAGCCCAGTTGAGACGCACCTCTGGCCCGGGAAAGGGGCAAACAACCTCACAGCTTCGCTGCCCTAGGGCCCACGGAACGTTCTAGATGGTCCATCTGTCCAGCCCTTCCTCCCACCACCCCACCCCCCCCACCCCGAGACCCCCTTAACACCACTCTCAGGAGGCTTCAAAAACAAGCAGATAGTAGCGGACAGTTTAAGAAGCATGAGGTGACTTTCATGGGTAAGGGCAAGCCTGTCAGATTTTACATTTTAAATTTTAATCCAGAACGTGCCACCTTTAGCAATCAGCATTTTGAGGAGAAGAAAAAAAGAAAAAAAAAATGGCAAGATCCCACACAAACAGCTCTCCGGCTGCCAGGTTCAAAAGCCACAATTACTCGCTCTCATATGGACTTACACAATACAATAGTATTTAGATTTAAATAAATAAATTAATTCATTAAAGTAAGCAGGTAAAATAACGGAGGGGGAGGAGGAGAAGGTGCCACCAACCCCCTACAACAACGACAAATAAAACAAGGAGTCAGAAAGGCAAATAGGATCCCCTCCACCCACTTCCTGGATGTGTTTTCAAGCAAAAGCAGAACGTCCCCCAGGGATGGTCCAGCCCTGTGAGATGGCTGGGGCTGGGGGAGGGGGTGGTCAGCCGCTACACATGCCCCAAAATGACCAGCGGCGGCATTATTGGCTTCCGCTAGGAGGGGGCTACGCACCCAGTGCTTCTCCTGAAGGGCTCCCAGGTTTGGAAAGATTGTGGATTTGATGCGCACAGCAAGGACATCATTAAAAATAAGCCAAGAGAGAGCTGTTAGGCTTAATTCACGCAGGGCTTGGAGCACGGAATCTGTTCTGTTATGGTGCTGCCAACTAATGACTCACGTTTAAGAAAATCTAAAGGGTTTGGGAGCAGTTTCAAGAACTCCAAGGTCACAGAGGTCCATCAGGATGAAGGCGAGATAAAACCAAGCAGACTTCCTGGCTCTGCCACGAGACGGGAAACTCAAGCTGACATTGTCTTGAACAAAAAGACTTTCCTATAGAAGACGGACATCTTGGCTGAAGAAACACTGATGAAAGACTGATGTGATGACTGATGTGAGGACTTCTAGGGATAACTGGTCAGCCTTTCCAGTCTAAAACGAGGATCGGTGGAGGGAGCGCTGAGTCACGGTGGAAATCCCAGCACGCGGTGACACACCAACCATAAGCTCACCAAAAGCCACCAGGAAGCAATAATAGTGAGTCCGCCAACACGGGCAAGAGGCTAAGACGCCAACCTAACCAAGAGCACAACAGCAGGCCTGACTCCCAACTCCCACGTGACACTCAAGCACTAGGTTTGAGGAGCTACACCAAAGCCTGGCTCTTCTTCATTTATGAGTGGCATTTACACTTTAACACAGAAATATGGGGGCAGAGAGATTCCACTGGAAGCGCGGCAGCTTAAGATAACCGTCTGCACTGACCAGAGGAATGTCAAAACCAGCTTCCTGTTACCAACAGGAAGTCTGGTGATCTTCAGCTGCCTTGTGACAGGCTGCGTGTTCACTGGTTTCTATCTGAATCCGTTCTCCAGGCTGCCCCACTTACTAATCAGGTTACCAGCCTGCGTTTTTCCCCTCGCATTGTCAGAAACTCTAAGACCTGTCACTTTCTTATCTCAGAATGTCCCTCGGGGGTGCAGCGGACCAATCAGTGTGTTCAAATCTAAGTGGACCAACCAAACACCTAACCCTGGTCACAAGACCACCACGCTAAAACATGTTCCTAATTGGCATGGCCAGGAAATGAGACTCAACACTGTGGCCTAGAAGGCGTTGGAACAGGTATGACTAGGCGGCACACGGAAATTTGGCAACAGCCAAAATCATTGTGCTTGGAGGGGCTGTGATGCCACACAATGTCACTCAGCCCCAATTCCAAATAAAAACCCCACAGTGGGCATCAAAAAAATGAGGTGACATGGTCAAGACACACCCACAATGCTTTAAGTCTGACCCCTCTCACCCCACATCCCATGTTGGAGCAAACAAAGCCCCCACTGTTCACAGGGAACCTCCTGTGGCAGCTGGGCCATGGAAAGAGGGGAGACATTTGGGGTGCTGAGGCTTTGGCAGAGTGCCCTGGGGAAGGGATGGGCCACTAGGCCCTACATCCAGAGAGGCAGCAGCACCAGCCAGATAATGGGCGTGGCAGCGCCATCACACAGCACAAGATGCCAACAGTCTGGCTCCACATTCACAGTTGAGTTAATCCATCGATAATTGCTAAATGTTATTAACAGCCTCGTTCTAGAGAACCACGCCGATAAGGACGATCAGGCACACACTCTAAGCTGGAGCCAGAGACACACACAGAGCAATTTCATTAGCATGCAAATATCAGGAAAACAGGGAACAAAACAAACATTTAAGGGTTTTAAATCCCCCTTAAAAAATGTGGCAGGCATGGGCAGATTTCAGCTGACAGGCAGCCAGGATTACAGGGTGGAGGGTCAGACAAGGGTTTGTTCTGCTCTTATACCCTTATTCAGGAGGAAACTGGCACACATCAGCCTCTGACAGTTAGGCAGAAGGGATGCCACCCGTCATTATGAAAAGCAATTTAAAAAACTACCAGGCTGGGCTTTTTAATTCACTTTCCCCAGGCTGATGGTAAGCCAACAGAACAAAGCAGAGGGCTGTGGACAACAAAAGCAATTAAGGGGTATTCTGTAAAAGGAGGAGGGCATTAGAGGAGAACCTGCCGTCATCCCAAGACACGGAGTGTCGTCTAACAGCAATTAACACCAGAGGCCAGGGGATGAAAGGCAAACATCTCCCAGGAAGCACTGGCTTCCACCGACCATGTAGGACTGAGGTCACCATGGATACCACTGCCACTCGCAAACATGCCTGGAACCCTGAGCATGAGACAGTCCCTCTGCTCTGATGGCAACCCCCTGCCTTGTGTTCTGACCCACTAAACTCCTCACAGATGGGGCCTCAAGATGACAGAAGAAGACAGACAGACAGACTGAATCCTGCTAAAACACAGTTTAATGGATTCAAAGGCTAGCAAACCCACATGCAGCTCCAGTGAAGCCCGATTGTCACAGAGGAATCATTTTTGCTACTATATCACATTTATAGGGTCATTTGATGGATCTGGGCCATCTTGAAGGCTCCTTAGGCAGCCGTTTAGGCACGTGCCACTGGGTGGACATCCCGGCAAAGACCCAGGACACACCAGGGGAGTTATATCTCAGACCTGGCATAAAAATACTTGCGGATACTGCGGGAGGAGCAGTGGTCTCTGACCTGCTTGGCACGTTCCCACCGCAACCCTCTCCAGAAGCAGCGTGATAACCATCATTATGACCGCTTTAGACATCATGAACTAGTGAACTTAGGAACTAAAACTGGCAAACAGCTAAGCAGGTTATTGTCCAGACTGTATATTTGAAATTATTGTTATTAAAAAGACACCAGACTCTCGTGAGATCAGGAGCTGAACTCTGCCAAGCGCACACCTGCACTCCTGCCTGCCACAGGTCTACGACTGTCTGGAATTCCTCCAACTGTTTCCAGGGCGACTGTAAACGCAGTCAGGATCCTGCCCCCACTGCAGATTGGGGATTTTAAAAACCTTCAGGGAGGCAGACACCCACCTCTACAGAGAAGAAAGGACCCTTTCCGCTCTGATTCTATTTCTGACCTGCCTGAAACGTACTTCGGGCCAAACTGGACACATTACAGCAATGCAATAGAGGGCGTGCGCTACATCCATTTTCCACCCAATTGCAGAAGTCCAGAAATGGCGTGCAGCCGGGGGGCTGCATTTCCAGGTAGACGCCACAGAAAAAGGCCCACCTGGGAGATGTGGTTGATGGAGGACTCCATGCGGCGCAGCTGGGACGCCTGGATGTCCAGCAGCTGCAGCACGTTGTTGGCCAGTGCGTTGATCTGGTAGGCCACACTGGCCAGAGACTGCGTGGTGTAAGCCTTGGTCTCCTCCAGGGCCGCCTTCTTGTCCTGGGCCTGTGGAAAGGGGGGGGAGGGGGGTGTGAAGGAGGAGGGCAAAATCAGCACATGTTGAGTTGTGAGCGTCTTCTCATGGTCTAGGATCGCAGGAGCATACAGATCTAAAGACCAGCAGCCTGGAGCTGAGAAGGTACCTCACGTAACCTGATTGATCATCTAGGTCTATACACTGGATAAAAATTACAAAATCGCTTGACTAAGTAGTGGGCAAGCAACAAAATTTTGCCCCCATTTTATGGGGGCTTGTACGGCTTGGGTTAGCACTTTATGCTCGTGATGGGAAGGTAGCCGGGTCATGTTCTCTCATTGGATCAATGCGTCTACTAAATAAATGTATTTTTAATTATAACTGTGCAAAATCATGCAGTAATAAAGGCAAGGAGCCCTGTAAGGCAGTTTTGGTTACTTCGCTCACTTAATCCAACTGCAGACAGCAGTTTTTGAATCGGGTTCCAGGAAGATGTTCTGCTGTCTCTGAATTCTTGAAGGCCAGTGAATTTTAAAAATGAGGCAGCTGGACGTGAAACCTTCTGAAGCGAGTTAGAAAAGCCTCTGAGAATTTAGGTCTGAGGCGGAGGAGGTCACAAAGGTGACGGCAGATGGCATCTTCCAAAGAATGGGAGAAATTCCTGCAATGAAAGATCTGGAGCGGGCAGGAACACAGACACGTGATCAGAAACTGTCCTCAGAGGCTCTCTTAGGTCGGGGGAAAAAATAATGTATAAAATAGCAAATCAAAACTTGCGCATCAGCCATGAAGATGGGAAGCTAATTAGGGAGTCATGGAGGAGAGATATAGTCATATAGAAAGCAGCCAAATGCAAGATGTTTTTAATGGGTGCGGGGCTTTCAGAGCAAATGCATTCCCGGCTCCTGGATAATTACATTAAGAAAGTGTGTTAATTAAGATTTGGGTTTCAGATTCAAACATGAGCCAAAATCAGTGCTAGCTAGGCTGATTAACTGGGGAAACTCCCAGTGAAGGCCCAAGTCTCTCACAGCTGCTAGCTTGACATTTGGTGGTTTATGATAGCAAAATGGGGTCAAAAGAAGTAGCGAGCAGGGTCACAGAGAAAGCTCAACCAAAACCAAGAAAGTAACCAACAGGAAGTGGGTAAAACCAGCTACCATTTCACAGCCACTGAACTGATCATTATGTTATTATGGTGTTACTTTTGCTTGTGTTCCACAAAAAGAGGCAAGTTCAGGTCACGTTCCGTGTGAAGCAGTAAACTGAAAAATGACCATGTCAGCCACTAGGGTCCTAATGGGTTAAACTAGTCAGGGATGCCCATCATGGGTTTTGGATCCTCATGTCTCTCATCACTACAGGAAAACGACAACATCTCAGCTCCTCCTCCACAGAGGAGTGATATAACAGATGTGTGTTCAGGGCCTCTGGTAAGAAGGTGGGCTGAATCAGTGGGCTGTGCTCACCCAGTCTGCTGGATGTGCACCAGCCCGAGAACATTTCTAGCATCCTAACTCCCTGGCAGCATGGAAAGAAACAAAATACATGTTTCCAAGAACCACACAAAAGGTCTCATTTCTCAGTCACGCTCTCTTCACGACACACGAGTAGAGGCGCGATCTGCTGCATAATTAACTGCCCTGTGTCAGGAAATCTCCACGGAGAGCAGGAGAGAGGGCACGGTTCTGATCTGCCGGGACAATCGTCACGTTAGTGTGGTCCGCCAAAGCACCATTTAAGGCTCAGCCGACATGCTGCCCAACGAAGCGTGATTATTTAATCAACCTCAAGGCCAAAGCACGAGAAGGTGGAGGGAGAAGCCAGGGAGAGACCATAAGGTGAAACTGCCATGTGGAGAGCAGGGTGAGAATGAGCTACCAGGACATGGGTGGGGTTCAGGATGTCATCACTGTTTATCATGACCTGAAGCAGAGCTCTGTGACTTAACCCCAGAAAGGGTGCGACTTGCACCTGGAGACACCATGCCTGGAAGGGCACAGTGAGCCAGGGCAACAAACCCATCCATAAGTGGACAGGGGAAATGCCTTCATCACAACCCACATGTCCACGACTAATGTAGTCATATACAGTCACTCATATAGACAGGCTAACATTCTTTAACATTCATTCAGTCATACCACAGGCATACATATAAAGCAGTCTGTTGATAAGACTATCTGACCTGGGTAATAATTAACCACAAGGTGCACTTTGGTGTGCAGTCTCTGTTACAACATAGATCACACCTTGTTGGGGGGGAGGGAGCAATACAGATTGATCAGTGATCAGCAGAGCACCCAGACCAGGACAAGATCCAATGCCGACGGCGAGACCTATTGTTAAAGGGAAAAGTCTACATATAACACCAAGGTGATGATTAGTGCTAGGCCACAACCCCCCCTCCCCCACCCCAACGCTAAAACGCCAAGACTTCCTAGGTCCAAATCCCTAGCGAAGCGGCTATCAGCATGAGACACCTACACCAGGCCAGTGCCACAGAAACCGCTGTGTTCAGTCAGTACTGGTGTTCACCGACGTTGGTTGTACTTGCAGTGGCTACATCACTGCAGCATCACAGGTTTTTATTCTGAACTTCGCATCGTGGGGGGGGGGGGGCGGGAAGCCCATATAACCGAAATAGCCTTACAGTCGCCAGGGTAATGCTCAGCTGATCAGCAACAATGAGAGAGTCAGAGGGACCAGGGATCCAGCTGGCAGGGACGCGTACTGCAGTTAGTCAGCTGCCAGTAAAATTACACAGTCCTCAAAAAAAAAACCTTAAAAAAATTAATTCGCTAGACTCACAGTAGCTATCCAGCCTTACAAAGTGCTCAAAATTCACAGGAGGCTTAGTGACTCCAAATAAGAGTTAGAAGTATAGAGTATATCAGATAAACCCCCCCCCCCTTATCCCAGGGCCATTTTACAACCTGATTTCTACGATCACATGGGGGCGGTGCCATGGGGTCTAACATGACCCACCAAGGTAAAGCTGGGCACAGCCACTTCCACAGGCCTAAAAGGGGAATCAGTGCAATCAGGACGGGAAGCCCAAAGCTGCTCAGTTGTTTCTCAAATTGTACCAGGTGCCTGACCACCTCTTGGCTTTTCCCAACCCCGGAGCAGACTGCAGCATGAAGGAGGCACCAAATGTCTTGTGTGGTCCATTTTTCAAGATTTCAGGGAATGATGTGAGGCTAGCTGGGCGCAGGTGGGAGGGTGTCGGTCTTCAAGGTCTTTTGCTTTTAATGCTGGGAATTGGGGACACACACACACACAAACCAAAGCTTGCCTCCATCTGACCTGACAGCCAGCTATTCAAAATCCCTGATTTACACCCTGCCCATGCGGAGGGCAGCCATCTGCGCCCGCCTGGCCCGCACTCCCAAACTCAGCATGATGCAACCTTCTGAAAACCCCTTTGTTTTTTTTTGGGGGGGGGGGGGTTGAAAGAGCTATTAAAGAAGGCTACCTTCCTGAAAGCCAGCTGACATGGAAACCCAGCCTCGGCACACTCAAGGCAAAAAAAAAAAAAAATGAGCACGTGCGACTGTGCAGCTCACTCTAAATGATCAGCTAAACATGGAACAAGCGGGGGGATCCATCCGTTATTCTGCATTTATGAGGCCACATCTTACCGACGTCAGCAGGGCTGAGTGCGAGAAAAGCCCGGCCGCCATACTAATAGGTGCCTGCTCCTACACATGGTAACAAGGCGCGCATTATGATGCTTGCCGCCAATTAAACTTTTGTTAAAGAAAAGCGACGCAAGGGCCCAGCTTAACGCCACAAACTGCAAAACGGCTTAATGTGGGTTTTAGTCAACATACCAGAATGAGCATCGAAACAGGAAACCTCATGAACCTAACTGAAAGACTGGTGATTCAATTAAAGCTGAACATTAAAACACCACACTGGCCTAAAGTTGACTTACAGAACAGGTGATTTGCTTTATGTTTATATTTATTTATTTGGCAGATGATTTTGTCCATAGAAGACAAGCTGATAATACATAATAAGCATTATGTGGTCAGAGGGGACAACTGTGGTGCAAGTGCAGCTCGTGAGAGCTTCCAGTGATTAACTGGGAAAATCAACCTTGGGG
>JAODKL010000001.1:18481979-18497924 GCA_026780765.1 Petrocephalus schoutedeni
TCAGTATCAGAAATCTTAAAAGTCCTCCCAGCCTATTCAGGCAAGGTTTGCTTGGCTGCCATGAACAGTCCCCAGTCCTGTACCCTGTCTGGTGATTCAGATGCTGTAGATAGTCTCCATCAGAATTTGAAAACCTCATTAGATAGCAGGGACCTTTTCCTCCACAGTTTAGATGTCCCTGCTGCATATCATAGCCATATGATGGACTCAATTCTCTCTCAAATAGAGGAAAATCTCGGTACTTTGCAAGGCAGTGAGATGAAGACAGAAATATTTTCAACTGTGACTGGAAAGCCATACAGTGAGGCAGATTTTACTACAGGGACATACTGGGCAAGAAACATTCGGGAAACAGTTGCTTTTGAGCAAGCGGTAAGGTCAGCAGCAAGGGAAAAGAAGAATGCTATGTTTGTAGAGATAGGCCCAAAAAGAGCCCTACAACGGAACATAAAGGAGATCCTGGGAAATGACACTCCAGTGTTCTCCTCTGTGCAGCCAGAAAAAGACCACGAGACACTGCTTGCTCTTGTGTCCAAACTATTTGAGTTGGGTGTGCAAGTCGACTGGGATCAGTTTTACAAAGGGTGTGAGACAGTGCCAACACCTTTTCCAGTCTATCAGTTTGACCGTCAAAATAAAAAGGTGTACTTTGAGGCTGTCAGGCGGGGCAATGAGATAACTTGTCAGTCACATCACCCTCTGCTGATGCAGACTAGACAGGATGCAGAGGGACTAGTCACTAACCTTTCATCTAATTCAGCATCATATGTGTGGGAACACAAACACAATGGTGTTGTAGTTGTCCCTGGTGCACTTTATGTAGAGTTGGCTTTGGCATCCCTCTTGGCAAGTGTGAGTCCCAAGATGAGTCTCTGCTCACTGCAGCTCAGTATCACTTTCCAAAACCCATGTGTTCTTGACAAGAACTCATGGCTACTGAAAATAAGGCTTGAAACCAAAGAGGGAAAAACAAACTTTACTATTCATTCCCCCATAGCAACATACGCATCAGGTGTCATTCGTCATTTAAGCTTAGTTGGACATAAATGTGCCACAGATTCAATTGAAGAGAAGCACATACTTTTAGAATCAATTTTCAGAAGGTGTAAGTCTGTTTTTACTAAGGATAAAATTTATGAGCTGCTTTCTAAGACAGGGTTTCAGTATGGCTCTGTGTTTCAATGCTTGGAAACCATCCACTATGGAGAGGACCTTGTGGAAGCAGTGTCAGTTATTAAGGCATCTGGAGAAACACTGAGATGCCTGCATGAGTACTGTGTCCATCCAGTGCTGCTGGATTGTTTTTTGCAAATGACAGCCATCATTGGTGTCAGTGGAGTCACATCTAGACCTGCCTTCCCTTCTGAAATAGGCTCCATGATAGTCTCCAAGCCGGTGTTGGAGGAGATGGTCATGTATCTCAGAAGAACCAAAAAGACAGTTGACTACTTTGAGATATGTGGTTGCTTTGCAGACAAGAAAGGCAATGTTCTGGTTGAGCTAAGAAATGTAAGGATCACGTTTGTGGGTGATGCTTCTGGTGGTGTTAAGGAATGCTTCTATCACAATGAAATCCATGTTATCTCTGAGGGTGAAATCCTCCCCAACAAGCCAAAAGCTCTAGTTTTTGAAGATCGAATGGGAGTTGCTAAAGCATTAAAGGATCACTTGGACCCACAGTCCACCTTTGTCTCATATGCTGAATCAGTAAAATGGCTAAGCCTGCCACTTTCTACTGTCAGTCTTTCAGGTGTCATTTGTGATTTTGACAATGTACTGTTCATGCATGGCATGCAGGACCTTGGTCCACTGACACCAGAGGAGGTTCTGGAGTGCTTGGCTGATTGCTGCGAGCTTTACCGGCAGGTTGTTCTAATGACAAAGGAGGACAAGCGTTGTTGTACAGTCAGAGTCATAACCTACAGATCGGCAGAAAATACTGTGGACCACATCAGTTCAGGTTTCGTGCTTTCCGGTATGACAAGGTCATGTGCCATTGAAATCTCAGATATCTCCTTTCAATTAATTGATTTTGCTTCTGTATCCAGTGAGGACTTTGAAGCCCTTGTTCGTGTTATTTGTTCTTATCCTAGCAGCAAGTATCCAGAAGTCATCATAAAGAAAGGGCAGATTCATTCACCTACTATCAACCGTACCATCTTCAAAAATACTGGAAGTTTTGAGAAAAAGATCTCTGCTTCGGAGCCTTTCACACTGCAGACTGCTGATCCTTATACAGTGACAACCCTGTCCGCCATTCCCTCCCCTAGCCTGGATAACGGTGTAACCGAACAAACTGTTGAGGTTCAGCTGGATAAAGTATGTGTTCATTCCTCTGATTACTTCCCTGTCAGTTACACTGACTTGAATTTCGGTCAGACAATTTACTGGAGCAAACAAACTTCTCAGAATCACAAGCTTCTGGCCCTAGATTTCAGCGGCAGAGTTACTGCTGTAGGGAAGGATGTGAGCAAGCTGAAAGTAGGAGATCATGTCGTTTCATGCTACCCTATTGTTGCATCATCTAAAGTCGTGATTCCTGAAGCTATATGCTACAGAACAAAGAAACTGCCTTTTCTCAAGAACGTTCCATGCATGTCTTACTTTGTCTTGGCATGGGAGATCTTGCATATTGCAATGCCAGAGGTAAAACCAGGGAGAAAGTTAGGCATTGGTTCTTCTAACCCTTACTCATGTCTCCTCCAGATATTGGTGCATATAGCAACAAAATCTGGGTGGATTACTGTTGTAGTGACAGAGTACAATGGAGCACTAGACAGTATGAATGAATGTGATGTTTTAATTATTTTACCTTCATTCAACCCAAGTCTAGTAGCTAAAGCATGCAGTGTTTCTACCATGAAACATATCATTTTTGTTTGTGACAGGAAAGGGTCAAGTCCCCTCCCAGACAACATCATGAGAATTAACAAAGAAAATATTTACATCCAAAACATTCAGGTGACCAATATTTTCCAAAAAGCCTACCTAAAAAGGCATAACACCAAGATCTATCAGTGGCTGAAATCAATACTCTTATACCAAGAATCTTTAAATTTGCCAGCCATTACTTTTCAAAAAGCTGTGTCTAGAGACTGTGACTCTTCAGTTCTTGAAAGTCCCGAGTCCTACTTTAGGTCAAAGGCAATACCTGTGGTTGTGCTAGATAATGATACAAATGGGAAGATATCTGAAATTTCAGTTCTGGTGACATCAAAGCAAATTTTCAAGAAGAACTCTGTATATATAGTGACTGGGGGCCTTTCAGGTTTGGGTCTTGAGACAGTTAAGTTCATTGCACAAAGAGGAGGTAGCTGTATTGTGACTCTGTCCAGAAGGGGTCTTTCTACAGAGATGCAGCACGAAATTAATGTCCTGCAGAGTCAATATGATGTGTCAATTACATGTATGCAGTGTGATGTTTCTGACTTAGAGCAAGTTATGAAAGCGATCTCAGTAATTGGACAGAGATTCCCTTCTTGCCCAGTCAGAGGTGTGTTCCACAGTGCCGTGGTCTTGCACGATGGGCTGATAGAGACACTTGATAAGTCAGCCTTCATGAGAGTGCTTGAGCCAAAGGTCAGCGGTGTTTTGAATTTGCATTATGCAACGATGAACCTTCAGTTAGACTACTTTGCATGCTACTCTTCAATCTCGTCAGTCATTGGAAATGCCTCCCAAGTGAGCTACGCTGCGGCTAATTCGTTCCTGGACCTGTTTTGTCATTATCGGAGGAACTGTGGGCTTGCGGGCCAGTCCATTAATTGGGGTGCTCTGAACCTCGGCCTCCTGCTGAACAGGCAGCACTTCCAAAGGTTCCTGGAGTCCAAGGGGATGGAGGTCATGAGCGTGCTAGAATTTCACGAGAGCCTGGAGCACTGTTTGCTGCTCGGCAAAGCCCAACAGGTAGTGTGCAAATTTAATTTCAAGAACCTCAAGAGCCACGTGTTCTCACAGAACATCTCCCTACAGGCACGCTTATCTACGCTCATAGAGCTAGAACTGAAAAGCAGGCGAGTAACAAAAACCAGACTCCGGCAGCCGACATTTCCCTTCTCGCCAGAAACATATGTGAAGTCTGTGCTGAGCGAAACGTGCAACGTGGACCTGGAGGAAATGAGTGATGACACTGCTCTATCTGCCCTGGGCATCGACTCAATGCTAGCCATGACCTTGCAGAATGTCATCTTCCAAGAACAAGCTGTGACCATTCCTCTTGTTAAATTGTTAGACCCAAATAGTACACTTTTGACCTTGTTTTCCATCATTGCTTCAGAAAGAGGAAATCAAATAAAAAATTAGCTTCCATCATTGCTTCAGAAAGAGGAAATCAAATAAAAAATGAGCAGGACTTTGGATTACCCATGAACGGAAACAGTGATGGAAACATGTAAGCTGAAGTTAAGTTATAAAATGAAGATACGTACTTGTAATCAGCATGCAGGGGTGTGTGCTGTTCTATAATGAAGGCTGTGGAAATCAGTACTGTGGTCAGGTACTTTCCTCTGAATGTATCTACATCACCACCTAGTGGAAATCGTTCTTCTAGTGCAGATGTCAGACTTGCCTCCTGCTGGAGCCCATTTCTGCTGACTTTTATTCATTCATTCATTCAGATGGCTTAAATTGTGTAAACTGGTAACTCATCATCTGTATTTTCACCGCAAAATAAAAATATGTATATCAACAACATACAGGAAAAGTTCTGTTATTTCTAAAGGAAATCAGCATCACTGCACACATTGTGCTGTCTTAAATGGATACTTTGATTACTTGCGCTTCATTGTGGCATCTTTGGCAAGTCTGACCTCAGACTATGGAGCCATGATGCTCCTGTTCCCTCAGAAGGCTGCACAGTGGCAAGCAAAATGCATTTAACAAGAATATCTGTATATCCGTATATATAATAACATTTTCACCAAAAACTACTGGTCAGCTTTGGTCCACTGCTAAAAGACATATTAAAATATACACAAATCTGGGATATGTTTTAATAAAGGGCAATGGTTATATTTTTAAAATCATGTAGGCCATAAAAACTATGTGATTTATCCATCCATTTTCTGTAATTATTCAGGGTCACAGGGGATCCAGAGCCTATGGGCGCAAGGCAGGGAACAACCCAGGGTGGGGCGCCAACCCATCGCAGGGCACACTCACACACCATTCATCCATACAGGCACACCTACGGGCAATTTGGTAACTCCAATTACCAAATTGGGGGAGGGGGGGTACCCAGAGGAAACCCCATGATGACACGGGGAGAACATGTAAACTCCACAGGCATGAAGCCATGGCAGAGACTTGATTGCTGGTTCCAGAGGTGTGAGGGCAGCAGTACTAACCAGCATGCCACCCCACTATTACACTCCAAGTCTTCATTTTACAGACACACTATACTAATAAACATTTAGATTTCCTTATGAACATGGCATTTAAAAATGCAGCTTACATTGAGAAAAAAACATTTTGCCACTGATCCATTTTTCAGTGTACAGACAGGCTGAAGACGCCTGTTCAGTAGCATCAATAAAATGCATGATTCTCCACTTCCAAATACTATCAAGAAAATGCATGTGGCATGTGGTGAAGATACACTATGAGTAACCTTAGACACCTATTTTACTGAATTTTGGTAGAGCTCTTTTTCCCCAGCCAGGACCATTACCTAAAGACATATGACACTTGTGAACTTCATAAGCAGGAGTTCTGGTCCAGGTGCCTCTGAACTGCGAGCTTTTATCAACCTAGACATTTACATCAGGCATGTTACATGCATAAGACTACCAATGTAATAAATTAACATATTTTATTTATCTACAACTATACAGACACACTCTGGAAGTACTTGCTGATGATGGGGGTCTGGACAACGGGACAGCAGTCATTGAAAGAGGTTACCCTGGTGGTCATTGGTACGGGGACAATAATGCACAACAACCAGTGTGAAGGAGCGGTTGAAGATGTCCATAAACAATCCAGTAGCTGATTCGTGCATGCTCTGAGGACCCGCCTGTGGATGCCATCTGGGCCAGCAGCCATGGCAGTTGGAGCGAAAATGTGAACTATCGGGCATGGAGCTGGGAGGAAGCAAAAACATGGACTGTCTGGAGGGTCCCCGAGGAACAGTTTGGGGACGCTGGAACAGACAACGCAGCTTATCCCCCACCCACAGTTATCCATCATTATAATTATAAATATTTCAACAGCTTATTTTATTCGGTAGTTTGGTAGGTGAACTGATGGCTAATTGTTTGTTTTGGTGATTGTCTTCCCCATTGAGCCACATTACACTAGGATAGTTAACATGGAATTAAAATGAAATGCACCGTGAATTAAAAAAAATGTAAACAGGGCAAGCAGGGCAAACCTAAGACAGGGAAACAAAATAGAAAATAACGAACACTGGGGAAAACAGAAAACCAATAAATACAAAAATGTCCTCGAACCCATGACCCCACTAGTGCTGAAGTGAACATGAGGGAGGGGTGAAGCGGGATGACCAGCGACACCTGCTGGCCAACAAAGGGAAAAGACACAAAGGGCCGGTGGGATAGGCACTGACCCTGACACAAAGGGCCAGTTGGGATGGGCATTGGCCCTGACACAAAGGGCAGGTTGGGATAGGAACTGACCCTAACACAAAGGGTCGGTTGGGATGGGCACTGACCCTGACACAAAGGGCAGGTTGGGATGGGCACTGACCCTGATACAAAGGGCCGGTTGGGATGGGCACTGACCCTAACACAAAGGGTTGGGTGGGATGGGCACTGACCCTGACACAAAGGGCCGGTGGGATGGGCACTGACCGTGACACAGATGGCCGGTGGGATGGGCACTGACCCTGACACAAAGGGCAGGTGGGATGGGCACTGACCCTGACACAAATAATGAACATGGGAAAAAATCCAGAAAGAGCATTAGATCTGATGTGCTAATTGCCACCAAAAGTGCTTCACAGAAATACAGTCTATGCTGTATGGTAAACTTTGAGATGACACCTTAAGATGTTTCATATAATCAGCTCCATGTTAAATTAATACTTTATGTAAACATAAGGACAGTATGGTGTTCTTTAGGGCTTTCTGGAATAATACTGGGACGCAGACTGTAATACTTAATAGTGGAGGAGTTTAAGTATCTCGGGGTCTTGTTCACGAGAGAGGGAAGGATGGAGCGGGAGATCGACAGGCGGATCGGTGCAGCGTCAGCAGTGATGCGGGCGCTGCATCGGTCTGTCGTGGTGAAGAAAGAGCTGAGCCAAAAGGTAAAGCTCTCGATTTACCAGTCGATCTATGTTCCTACCCTCACCTATGGTCATGAGCTGTGGGTAGTGACCGAAAGAACGAGATCGCGAATACAAGCGGCCGAAATGAGTTTCCTCCGTAGGGTGGCTGGGCTCTCCCTTAGAGACAGGGTGAGAAGCTCAGTTATTCGGGGGGAGCTCAGAGTAGAGTCGCTGCTCCTCTACATTGAGAGGAGCCAGATGAGGTGGCTCGGGCATCTGGTCAGGATGCTTCCTGGACGCCTCCCTGGTGGGGTGTTCCTGGCATGTCCCACTGGGAGGAGGCCCCAGGGGAGACCCAGGACACACTGGAGAGACAATGTCTCTCAGCTGGCCTGGGAATGCCTCAGGATTCCCCTAGAAGAGCTGGACGAAGTGGCCGGGGAGAGGGAAGTCTGGGCTTCCCTGCTTAGACTGCTGCCCCCGTGACCCAATTCCGGATAAGCGGCCAGGGGGGCCAAGGTGGGGCCAGTGTTTTTTCAGGGGGGCACAAATGATGACAAAAAAGAGGGGAATACTTAATTGTTTAATACATCTAAGTGAATTTATTTGGAACACAGCATAAATTGAACAGTAAACAATAGGACTTACAAATGAGTTTCAGACAAATTATTTCACATACTGTATATACTGTATGCACAATAAACCATGAAACTTAATTTCTTTTTTGTACAATAACATTTGTCTTTTGTTTTTCTTCTTATTTTTATTTATGTAGGTATGTATTTATTTTGTTATACAGTGACTTTTTTACAGCATCAAACTTAAATGTACAGTCACATTTTCTGTTCACATGCACTTTACAGGGTATGAATTGTAATCACACTGCTCTCACACTCACACAGGATTGTTCAGCATCACAAACCTGATGGTACTGTACATGATGGATGATCCACTGGTTGTCCCTCACAGCCTGTCTTCCTCCTCACGCTCAGGACTGACGATCTCTGTATCTGATCTCTGACTTTCAGCCTCCTCTCCACCCAATTCCCCTGGCTCTCTCTCATCCTGCTCCTCAGCTCTCTCATGATCTTCATCCTCCCTCTCTCTACACTGTTCTTTGTTAACAGGGGCAAAAAAGGACGAAATGTCCTTTTTTCTTTTCATGGCTACTACACAGCCATGGCAACTAATGTTTTTCCCAGAGTGCGAGAAAGCAGTAAATCCTGTCTAGCAGGTGAAAATTGTGATCCTATCTCAATGTGGCTGAGCTAAAAGTGCAGCACCTTCATTTTTAATTAATTGTCAAGGTAAAATTATGAAAGGAAAAAAATCGACACTTGTCGACTTTTCGCGCTACTGGTCTTTCTCCTTTCTTCTTCTTCCCACTCTGCTGCTCAAACAGCTCCAGTCAAAACAGTGAGCGTGTAGCGCTCTAAGGAGTACGTGTGGAACGCCGCGTCGTGTTAGTTCCGGCGTCCGTGCCGGCGAATATCACCGTAAGAAATTAATAAATTATCTCTTCGGCACAGGGGCCACAACAGGGGCCAGGGTCAGTTCTACAGGGGCACGAAAAAAAAAAGAAAATATTGCGAGTGCCCCAGTTTTTCGCAAATGAAAGGTAGCAGCCCTAGCGACCACTCATGGACAGTGCTGATCGACAAAATCATATAAAATCAATACACACGTAGTGTACTAAGTTAGATGTTTTTCCTATTCAAATGCAGATTTACTTTTCAAATCATTTTGCACTAGTCTAAAATTAAACACCCGATGTCTTCAATCAAATATACACACACAGGTAGTGTTGCCACATTTCATGCTGAAAAATAAAGGACACCTACCATAGTCGGCCTTGCCACAACCACTACGTGCCAAGTGACACACTAGCGGTGGTAAATCAAAACTTGTTCTCAAGAAAGTATTACGAATCATGCTGAATATTTGAAGTACTTTATTATCAATGGACATAAAAATAAATGGATGAAATACTTTTCAGTTATTAACTCCTGCTGGTAAAGAAATTAGCTTTGACAAAACTTAAGGTGCATATAGCACCTAACAAATTAAATTAATCTTCTGGATATCCATTGTTAACTCATCCATAGCGTATTAACTATAAATAAGACAAATGAATCTAATCAATCCAACGGCGTTTTCATACTAAATGTGGACGGGATGATGCTGCGTTCATCACAACTCGGAAATACTGGACAAACCGCGTCCCGTATTGATTAAAAATTTTATCGTCAAATACAGAACGATTCCGTATTTTAAGGCACGTGTGGCAACCCTACACACAGGTCGCAATAATAATAATAACAACAACAACAACAACAACAATAATAATAATAATAATAATAATAATAATAATAATAATTATTATTATTATTATAAAGTTTAACGACTTTCAAAGCATACACACATCAAGAATCGGTGCTTGAAAGAAGATGCATTCTTGGCGCTTCTCTCCTTAACAGATATGATCTACCAGAGCGTAACTGTTTAATTTAGGATAGCTTGCAGAACAGGGGGCAATTGTTAGCCTGACAATTAACGCGCGCATCGGCTTTCTCTCTAGCGCAGTGCGTGATTGAATTACAGCATAAAAATGGGTGGGCAATTTTGCTCTTCAACTCGGCTCTCAAAATGTTTTTTATAATATAGCAACCACGTGTAAGCAACCTCCTGTGCTCAGTATGGTGAATTGTGAACCTAAAACAAAACTTTTGAGATTTGAGGATGTTAAAAAATGATTGATTGCTATTTTCCACCACGGAACCTTTTTATATATGCCTATATATTTTTTACATATAACTTCTTTATATGTTTGCTCTAGTTTTTCAAACAAGTTTCTGTCAGTAAGATGAAGTCCCTTAATTAAAAGTGGTTACTTTGGCCCCTTAACCCCGAAACCTGCCCCAGGGGCACCAGATAAATGACTGACTTTGTTTTCACTAGTGTGTATGTCTCATGGAGTGCAGAATGGGATATGTGAAAATCAAAGAATTCCTACAGTACGTACCTGAACTCCTGTGTCAAGTTCCCTATGTCAGTATTTATGACAGGACACAAAAGTCGACTATCATGAAGGGTACCGAGAGCACCCTTAAGTGTAACCGTGTAGTCCAATTTTTGCTCACAAGGTGTCGCTCTCAGTTTGCATACAATTTTGCACGTCTAACGTTTCAAGTATTATCTCTACATGTCTTTTTTGTAACATTTCCATCCATTCATCGATACCTAGAAAATGTTTCAAGTCTTCCATCTTGAATTTTGCTGTAAGCACCTCATTCACAATCTCCAGTGCATTTCCATCATTGGCAGCATCAAATTATCCACCCATACTATTATGACAACTTTCCCATTTCCCCCCCTTTTTAATGATGACAGTGATCAGCAGGGTCTTGTACAAAACCTTTTTCACTCAGATACTCGTGCAGTTTCATATTCAGTTCCTGCCCATTTGTTTTTACTCATAGAGTGACTTCTATCTTGTATACTAACTTTTCATTCATGCTAGTTTTTACCCCCCTCTGACTGTTCCATGTAAATTTCATAATATATTGGGGCATGCAGGTAGGTAGTTTTGACAGCCATCTTATGTAAAATCAGGTTTTCCAGTACGACCTTCCGCATCAACACCCTAATACTTTTCAGATTTGTAGTAGGAGAAAATGTTTACCCATAGTCTGCTCCCTTCTTTTGACTGTATTCTTTGGCCATGTATTGTGCCTTGTATTTGTCAGGTCAATCAACGTTGTTCTTAAATTGCATACACCCTCCTACCCCTCATTGCTTTCTTACCCTCAGGTAAGTTGGTTAGGTTAAATGTGCTATTTTCTCTCAGCTATTACATTTCTTCATCCATTGCATTGAGCCCTACTTTAAGTTAGATGAAATTACAGCTTCCCTGTATGTTAGAGGAACATTACATATTACTCTATAACAATAATCTATGTTAGTCAGTACCTGATCATCACTCTCATCGCCAGATACATATTCACTTAAATAACCTGGTTTCTTCATCACTCTAGAAGGGTATTGTTTGGGCTCATGGTTGACCATGGTTGAAGCCTGGCCCTGAGTATGCCCTGGATGAGTATTGTGCATGGTCTTGCTAGACCTATTCTGCACCTCCAAGTCATCAGGCATCATGTCAGTCTGAGTTTGCTGCTCTACAATTGTTTTTGTCATAAACTTCACTAATCTGAGCTTCTGCACTTTCCAATTGTCCGGATAATAAACCATGTAGGCAGGACTATTCTTGTTCTACCCAACAAAGATTCCCTTATTACACGTTGAGTTCTCTCTTGCCCTGTTTTTAAGCATAACACACGGACCCAAACATTTGCATCCAGGCGTCTGTGCTGTGTGATTGTTAAAGCATTCTATATCATTTATATCTAAAGGGTTCTAAATAAATTTGGGTTTCAAGAAATTGTAATAAACAGTATTAAGGCCATTTATGATAACCCTACAGCAAAAATTAACATTAATAGCAATTTAACCAAATCCTTTACACTAGAAAGGGGAGAGAGGCAAGGGTGTGCTGGTCCCCACTCATATTTGCATTGTTCATAGAACCACTAGCACAATTTATAAGACAGCATGATGAAATTAAGGGTGTTGAATTCTGTGAGGTTAAGCACAAAATAGCATGTTATGCAGATGATGTCCTACTCTATATAAGAAAACTCTATATAAGAGCCATCCCTACTAGAAGTGATGAATTTCCTGAGAGAAATAGGCCCATTATCAGGATACAAATTAAATACTACTAAACAAGAAATCATCACATATAATTTAGCCTTGTAGTGTTATCAGTCTGGTGTCACAGTATCAGTGAAGGGACGGCAGGTCAGGAACTCTTATGAGAAGGAAGTGCCTTGCAGTCATTCAATGATTTTATCTTTAACTTTTATGCAAATTTCATGTGCAGGGGAAAGCAAATGCGATTAGTTTCCATGTTACTGCACAAGGATGGATACGAAGGTCATAAATGAATAACACTGTAATTTGAATGTGGATGCAAACCCGAAAAAAGCCCGTTATGTATTTCACTTATTTTAAATACATTTTAAGAAAGAATTAGTCTATTGTAACAACGTTTAGTACGGTGTCAACCAGCACTTGTTGATGGTTGCCGCTGAAGGAGCTGTTATTTTTTTAAGGAGAAATAAACAATTTTTATTTTAATAAATTTTGATTGGATTTTATATTGTTTTTAGCTGTTCTTTTTTTACCCATTTTAAAAAACGTTTTAGTGTCTTTATTTTAAAAATGTATACACATCTCATACGGCACTAACACTGTCTAATGTTCTCGTACAGGGGTGCCCAATACGCCGATCGCGATCGAGCACTAGATCGCAAAGGTAGTGCGGGTAGATCGGGCGACATTCAAAAAAAATATTTTTTTACATGTTAACTATCATCTATCCTCCCTTTGCCATATGTCAGTAGCTGTTGCATAACAGTTTGCTGTATTAGGTTATCGAAACAACTACTTAGATCCCTTTTCTTGTAACGCATCGTAAAAATCACACGGGTCACCCCGCAAAAAAGTCGAATGTATTACGAGCTAATGAAAACTCCAGCGAGCAAAGTGACCCAGCTAGCCTTCCAACTTAAGAAATCACTATACCCTGTACACATTTATATAGATATTCTTTGTGGATTTTTACATCAATTTGATGGATTTTAATTATTGTTAATAAACCTTTTAAAGAAATTTGTCTTAATTTCTTTCTTTTCAAGTAATATGGATGTGACGCTGCGAGTGACATAAAGATGGAAAAAATTACTTTGAAATTAAATACTACAGACAAGCGACGTAAAGTCCAGTTTGACGTATGCCTAAATTACCTATAGGCCTACCGGGACAGTACTGTAATTCATATTTTAATTCTTCAATCAACAGTGAATGTTTACTCGATTTTATTCACGTTTAAGAATGTCTTCATATATACAGCAATGTTTTAATAGCGCCATGGAAATTTTAGAATAATCCTACCTAGCTGCCTAGAAGTTTGTTTGTGGGCAACTCTAATCTTAATGAAAGATTACTGCAACATTGTTGGCCAGAACTAGGGATTTAAACTAGGGATTTGAAAAGTTCCCTTGGTGAGACACTTCCCTGTAAATTCATGTTAATAATTAATCCTATCGGGTTATTTCCTGGATTAATTCTAAAGAGGTTTATCCTTGACGTATCCTTCGTGTTGTCCTTTTGAAAATTTTATAGCACGTATTAGTTATCCTTTAGTCAGCTGTGCAGTTTTTTAGTCCCAGTACACAGACACTATATAAAATAATCAATTCCAGGAATGGCCAGAAAACCTATGACAGACTAGAGGTATGCTGACAAAGGAAAGCTCCCACTGTCTTCACCTGGGTTTGCTTATCCATTTTATTCACAGTGTGCATTTGTGATTACGGCATGCTAGACTGCAGACAGCGAATAATCCTGTGGAGTCCATATCAAACGAACGGTACTATTTGCTTATTCTTTGTTTTTTTTTTCTTAGCAGCTGTTTAAAAATGGAAGAAGATAATGAGGACATTGCCATAGTGGGCATTGGATGCAATTTTCCAGGAGGTAAGAGGTCTCAGCATATTTAACAATATCACATATGATAGTAATAATGGTGATAATGGTGTAATTATGATCTATGCGAAGCTGTGTGACCGTATGTTAAGCTGTTAAGGTTATACAAGCTTGTTTCTTTTATTTTAGATATTGTTTAAATGCGATTGATATCGGCACAAAAAATGTTAGGAAATCAAGACCTGAAATGCGTTGTTTTTATGATATCAGCAAAAATTTTGGTATTATTTGTTTAAAGGTGAAGGTCTTGAGAACTTTTGGAAGGTCCTCCTGGAGGGGAGGAACTGCACAGTTCAGATTCCAGAGGAGCGGTTTGATGTCAGAGACTGGTATGATCCTGATGACAGCAAGGCTGGGAGATCATATACTGCCAAAGCCGCCCTCATTGAGAGGTACTCCAGTGTTTCTTAAATAAAATCCATCCATCCATCCATCCATCCTTCCACCCAACCATCTATATTTAAACCACTTATTCTGGTCAAGTTCCAAAATTTTTATTTGCTTGTTTGTTGCTGGGAATGTTCAGCATATTACATATGTTGTATACTGATTATAATCCCATTCATTTGATCTATGGGAGCATAATTTGGTAAATAAATATTAACGTGTGTGTAATACTTTATAATGAAATGTTCTGAGGGATTCATCAAGCACTGTATTATTCCTGAAGGACAAAATATTTTCCTAGTCAAACAAATCCAGGACTTTATCCCCTCTACCCAGTCCATGTTTAGGACTAACTCAGTGACCTCTTGAACTTTCTCCCGATTTTTGGATTCAGTTGATAAAATGGTATTTGCCCTCCTGGCATCTGAATATTCAGTGTTTAATCATTGCTCTTATCTCTTCTAAAGTCTCCTGGTTGGACTTCTTGGACTTTCATTCTCCCTATTTTTAGGTTCAATGAGTTTGACCACAAGTTTTTTGGCATCACTGAGGCAGAGGCTAACTACATGGACCCTCAGCAGAAACTCCTGCTGGAGTGTACCTACAGAGCACTGGAGGATGCTGGGATACCAATGGAGAAGGCCAGCGGAACCAGGACAGGGGTGTTCATTGGTAACGTTTTGTCCTTTTCTTGACATGGAACATAAAGAACATTACATTATATTATATTACATTAAAAGTATTAATGTATATTACATTAAATTTAAAAGTTAAGTATCTCATATATACTTAACATACGACTTTCACTATTTATGTAAGTAAAATGCTCATTTTATTTATGTTGATTCATTGCTATAATGTTGTATAAGTATGTTCTTGAAGACCTCGTCACTGAATAACTTTAAGAAATAAATAAAAACTCCAAATAAAATTTCTATGAAACAAAAATGCTAAAAGAAAAACTTTTTTAAAGGCAACTGTGATGGAATTAACGGAAACTGATAAATGTGAAACTATATTATATCTATATATATTCATCTATATTTATATATAGGTCTTATGAACAGAGATTATGAGCAAGGATCTTCTAGGAATGCAGAATTGATAACCCACTACAGTGGCACCGGGACAGCTATGAGTATAGCTGCCAACAGGATCTCCTATACCTTCAACCTCACTGGGCCATCATTCGCCATTGACAGTGCCTGCTCCTCATCCCTGGTGGCTCTCCACTCTGCCTGCCAGGCAATAAGACAAGGTAACTATAATGTTATACTATCTCCTCTGTCCTCGTTACATGCTTGCAGAATTAGGTCATGCATTCAAACTGTAAAACATGAAATACTTTTCTCAAGATGGCTGGTTCATTTTGGTTTGAACATCGAATCATAGGAACTGAGAATATATTTAAACTTTAGGGATCTGTGTTTAAGTTAGTGGAGCTGAGATATAGGGGATACTCCAGCAATATCTATTTACACTGAGCAAAAAATGAAAGCGGAAGGAGTGGAATTTGTGAAACATAGCAGATTAAGCCCTCCTGAAAATGTACAGCCTCAAGGGGGTCCCAAAATAGAATGATTTGTAAAATTGTTCTCTGCTAAAGCATTATGTACATTATTTTCTTAGACATACTCTTATCTTTCCAGGGGACTGTGAGATGGCGCTATGTGGGGGCGTCAGCTGCATCATCGAACCACGAGTCTTTGTTGCTCTCAGCAAAG